>FWPY01000053.1:0-1217543 GCA_900174645.1 Sonneratia alba
GAGAGATCAACTTGGGTTCAAAAGGAGAACCGCCGCTAGGTTCTTCCTTAGCACAAAACTTAGCCTCCGATGAGAAGAAGCTTATGTTAGAAGCTGTTGATTGAATATAGATAGACTGTATTCGCGATCGGTCTTACAAGACAATGCCTGGACTGGATCCGAACGTTGCAATACATCAATTGTCTATCAAGCATGGGGTAGTGACCGAAGTTAAACAAGCCCAGAGACGATCTCGCAATCGCCTGATCTTTGCGGCGAAATAACGACTGAGGTGGAATTAAGTTGATTGGTGCCGGGTTCATTCGGAAGGAAGTCCCTTACCGCCACTTGGGTCTCGAACATAGTGCCGGTAAGGAAGAAGAAATGGCCAAACTACGATATTTGTTGTAGATGACTTTCGAGACCTCAATAACGCATGCCCCAAAGGATGATTTTCCATGCCCTAATGGAACTTATGTCGATGCGACAACTGGTCAATGAAGCTCTTTCCTTCATGGATGGATATGTCTGGATAACAATCAAATTTCGCAATGGAATCCTAAAAGACAAAAGAATTGACAGCTTTCGTATCCCAAAAGGGAATTTATTGCTAATATAAGTGTTATGCCTTTTGGGATTGAAGAATGCCAGGGGCAAACGTATCAAAGAGCCATGCCAGAGATCTACAATTGACATATGATTGCACAAACAGCCTCTAGAATGTTTATGTGTATGATTTTTGGTGATGGTAAAGTCAAAGCGCAGAAGGCAATCACAATTTGGCAGACCTTTCGCAATGGTGTTTTGACTCGCTTACGTCGCCACCATCTAAGGCTGAATCCCTTGAATGTGCATTTCTGGTAACTGTCACATCTTTTGGCAAGTTCCTTGGCTTCATTGTTACGACATCGACGGGTCCGGCATTCATAAAAAATTTGACCCTTCTTAATAATGATGCAATCTTTGAAAATGCCAGATCAAAAGAACCTTCTGAGCTGAAAAAGCAAGTTCAAAATACAGGGAACTGTATTGCAAGCATACATCGTCGTCTGCGCTTTACATTTCCTAATGCAATTTGAGCTTGGTCAAGGCATTCGTCGAGCGGTGTGCAAATTCAGTAGAATAACGAGCTCATGAAGAAAAGGATGTATGTATGTAACTTTGGGATGTAGCTTTGCCATAAGGCTTTTTGATGAGAATAAAAAGGCGTATTTACTCAAGCCACCTACCCTTTTTTTGCCAGAGCTCCTACACCTTGGCCAACCCTTAATACTCTATCTTTTTGTCAGCGCAAAAAATAACGCTCCTTATAAGCGTGTTCTCTTTGCTCAAGAGAATGAGAAAGGAAAGAAACATGCTCTTTTACTACCTAAGTCGAACATTGACAGTGGCCACTGAGAATAATTACTCTCCCCATTGAAAAGAATTTGCTTAGCCTTGGTTTTTTCTGTCCAGAAATTGCCGACATTACTTTCCAGGCCCATATAGTACACCTCATTTCAAGAGCTAACCCTCTCAAGTACTCATGTCATGATCTGATTTCTCTGGGCGAGTAGGGAGAATGGGCGATGTTACTCCCAAGGGCTTGAAGATCTCCTATGTCCCTCAAAAGGCTATTAAAGGGCAAGCTCTCGCAGACTTCCTTGCAGACCATCCAATTCCGGAGTCCCTGGGAACTTTCAGATGATTTGCCCCGATGAGGATGTCATGCTAATTGAACCTAATAACACCATGGAAGATGTATTTTGATGGGGCAGCCAACCGACATGGTGCTGGGGCAGGAGTCATCTTTCGTCACCCCGGAAGGAGATGTGTTGCCATATACGCATTTGCCCTTGGTGAGAATGCCCTCAAAACAAGTGTGGCAGAGTACCAAGCACTTATTCTTGGACTCGAAATGGCAATAGAAAGAGAAGGTAGCAGGCCTCAAAATATTTGGTGATTCCAAGCTAGTGGTGAATCAACTCTTGACTACTTAATGAAGTTAAAAAGCCAAAATTGGTTCCCCTCGCCAGTATGCTAGGGGCCTTCTTCAACGATTTGAGTGTTTCCACACTGACACAATGTGCCTAGGAATCAAATAGGCAGCAGATGCACTAGCTTGCCTAGTCAACATCCACTCTTACAAATGGCAAAGAGCAGAGTTTCTGAAAAAGTATCCCGTTTGCCAAAAGTGGGTGGTTCCTCAAATGGATGTCAACACAAAATGAAGAAGGATGTGTGCACATTATCCGCTTTACGAAATCAATAAAGAAGAAGATTGGCGACAACCTCTAAATTGAATTACTTAAAATATGGAAACTTCCAGATGACTCAAGACGTAGAACTGACATAAGACGTCGAGCGCCTCGATTATTCATTTTAAGGGTGTCCTTTATCGAACGGTCATTTGATGGAGTCTTCTTGAGATGCCTTAATGATTGCGAGGCATTTAAAAGCACTGGAAGAGGCTCAATTCAGGGCATGTGGTGCCACCAATCAGGCCCTAAGCTCCACTTTCAGCTTAAGAGAATGGGCTACTATTGGCCGACTATGGTGAGGGACTGCAATGGATTTATTCAAAGAAGTGTCCAAGCGTGCCAAGTTCATGCAAAATTCAATCCACCAACCTCCAGAACCACTCCATCCTACAGTCCGCCTCTTGGCCCTTCGATGCATGGGGATTAGATGTTATTGACCATTTAACCCTAATTCTTCTGGTGGACATGCATATATCCTTGCGGCCACTGATTACTTTTCTAAGTGGGCAGAAGTTGCTCCATTTCGTGAAGTGAAGAAAGAGATAGTGACCAACTTCATCCGTGGAAACATCATCTTTAGATATGGTGTACCTCGCTACATCGTCATAGACAATGGAAAGCCATTCTCAAATAAGGCCATGGACCAAGTTGTTGTGAGAAATTCGGCTTCAAGCAGTCTATAACTCTTCCGCCTACAATGCTGCAGCAAACGGGCTTGCAGAAGCTTTCAACAAAACATTATGTAACTCTCTTAAGAAGATTGTTGACAAATCAAAAGGGATTGGCACGAAAAGATTGGTGAAGCCTTGTGGGCATACCGGACAACATTTCGAACTCCAACTCAAGCCACACCATATTCTTTAGTGTATGGGGTTGAAGCGTCTTACCCACTAGAGCAACAAATCCCATCATTAAGGATTGCACTTCAGGAAGGGCTCACTAGTGAAAGAAAAAACGCGAAGTTGCGACTAGAAGAACTAGAAGCACTGGATGAAAGAAGACTGGAGGCTCAACAACGTTCTAGAATGTTACCAAGCCCGGATGTCGAAATCCTTCAATAAGCGCCTTCGATTACGCTCATTCCAAGTAGGAGACCTGGTTCTTGCTGTACGAAGGCCAATTATTGTCACCCACCGAACTGGGAAACAAGTTTCTTCCTAAGTGGGATGGACCCTATGTCGTCAAAGAAGCATACACTAATGGTGCCTACAAGTTGGTGGATCAAGACGGCTTGAGAATCGGTCCTATCAATGGGAAATTCTTTGAAGCAATATTATGCATAAATAAAAAAAATTGAACTACGTTATGACTTGATCCCTCACAAGGGTACGTAGGCAGCCTTGACCACATTGGTTAAGGTTCAGTCACCAAAAAAAAATTATGACTTGATCCCTCAAAGGGGTACATAGGCAGCCTTAACTACACTGGTTAAGGTTCAGTCATAGTAAAAAAAAAAAAAAGGGAAGCTGCATTATGACTTGATCCCCACAAGGGTACTATACTAGTTAAGGCTTGGTCATATATAAATATATATATATATGTAAAGAGGCAATAGGATGATTCCACGACAAAGCTAGATGCTGATATAAATTCAATTAGAGGGCAGAGAGCAAAGTATTACAAGGTAGCTCATCAAAAATAGAGGAAAGAATAAGAGTAAATGACTCTAAGGTTTTGTTTGGCTATTTACAATTTCCATTCAAAGTTCCTCAAGGGAGCCCTCTTTTCTTCCATTATATCATGCAACTCTCTCAAAGAGTGAGCCTCCACATCAGTTAAGTAGGGTGCGTGACGGGCATTGCCTAGTTGGGTGCTAGCAGCATCGATGGCAGATTTTCTTGATTCTAATGCTTGGGATGTCTCTTGGATTAATATATCAGCCCCTTCTATTTCCTCCGACAACTTGTCCAATTCCGCTCGAAAGTGCTATACGTTTGCGAAGCATACTATCCCGCTCGGTAGTGAGAGTCTTCAAGTGGTTGGCATCTTCTTCTCCCATTGCCTTTTGTTGAGAAAGATGGATCTCTGCCACTCTTACTTGCTCTGCATTGCTCAACGGCAGATGGCTTGGATCCTATTGAAGCCTCCAAAGTTGCGAAACGACTTGAGTGATCTAGGAATTCCTGAATGATCATACTCATCGAGGATGAATCTACAAAGGAAAGTGATTGGATGCATGCCAAAATCTTCATGACCTCACCATGGATCGAGTGCACTTCATTCGGGGAAGCATTGGCTAGTTTTTCATAGATGTTGCTCCACCATGATGAGGCTAAGGACCGGTATCCTGCTGCTATTACATCATCAGCATAGAAGACAGAAGGAGGAGGGATACCGCATGACTCGAGAGGAGCAACTTGCTGTGAGTACTTGCCCACATTGGCACTTTGTGTGTCAACATGAATTGGGTGACGTACATCATCATTGGATCTGGGCATATTAATCGATAGCGGCATTGCTATCATGTCCTCATCACTTTCTTCCCTCTCCATCAAATTTGGAGGATAAGGCTTAGAAATTGATAATTCGGTACCTTCCAGCATGTCCTCCACATCGAGATCTAGATTGATCAGTTAGGCATGAATAACAAAGATATATATGTAATAAAAAAAAGAAAAAAAAAAGAAGAGAGAATGACTGGATAAGGAAAAGGATGAAAGGGGACGATAGAGATTGAAGTGCATACCAAGCTTTCGGGTGCCGAACGGAACGGGTGACCTTTGTCTTGATCATCCTGATCAAAATGTCGGGATCCCCGCTTTAGCCTCTTGAAGTGGCAATCTTCTTTCGTAGTAGTAGATCCACTCTCCCCTTGTGAAGCACCTAAAAACAGTAGATGAATAGAGGATCAATGGAGTTCATCACGGGATGCACAACTATGACAAGAATGGATAGTGTAAATGCCTTACTAGATGGTCGCTTAGAGGTTTGGACTTTGTTCATAAAGTTTCCGCTTGAGTTGGGGCCAACAGCTGGAGAAGCTATGACACTATTAACTTCAGCGACTGTAACCTCCTTATCCATAACCACAGCTGTGTTTCGCCCTCCAATTGATACTCGAGTAGTGGCACTTGCAATCAATGCGTCAATCCCATCCAAGTTGTGCAAATTATGGCGGTGGTTCCAACTCTTGTACTTCATGTCAGTGTAATCCTCAATATCATCAAGGAGTTCTGGAAAATACACCTCAGAACATGTCTCAAGTTTGGTAGAAACCCTCCACAAGCGAAACCCATCCTCGAGTGAAGCAGAGCGTATATCATCCTTCAGGGCCCTCGGAATATTTTGGTAAAGCCCGAATTGGCGTGTGAAATAACATGGGCTATAAGGTTCCACAATGAACTAATCTCCGCTCCTCAAAGTTAAGTAACACGAGCGAATGCCTACAAAAAGATGGTGGTAACATGACGATAGCTCTCTGTTATCCACAAGATGAAGAGGCTTCTTTAACTTATAAGGAAACCAGTGTATGGCACTCCCTTCATGGATAAGCTTTCGTGCATTGTGTTCAGAATATGGCTTCGCGCCGCCCTCTCCGGAGTATTGACACATTAATGGACCAGGCACCTCATTGGGTAAGGGGAAGTGCGTGGAGAAGTAACGTGCTAACCATCCATAGATATAATGAAAGGGGAGACACACTTCAGCTTTTCCTGCAACTGGGGCTCGTGCTATGGTGTTTAGCCCTCGATAAATTTGTGCTAGCACAGGGATGGCGAGGCAAAAAGGCCGCCCACGGGCAAGTAAGCTAGCAACCTTGAAGGTGCCTAGACGAACGATTCCAACTGGTCTTTGAGGAAAAACAAAGATAGAAAGCCAACATGCAAGGAAAGCCGCGAGATAGGTCTCTGTGCGTATGTGTGGTCTGACACTTAACTCACGAAAAACAGCTTCTTCCTCATGAGACCAGACTTCTACCGGTGGAGGGACGCCAAGAGGATTATGTGTCTCTTCAGGTCGGGACTTGCGTGCTCGCCTAGCCGGGGGCTTCGCATAACGCCTTCTTCCTCGATACCAAAAATTTATCCATTTTGTGGCAGAAACATGAGGGTTTTTCCCCTTGTTTCCACAAAGACCGTAGAAGGCTGCAAACAAATGTTCACAAGTCTCTGGGAGGAATCTACCTCTTTCAACACCAGTTAGTTCGCGATGCCCCGGGATGACTTCCTCGTAAATCTCACCAAGTATGGGAAGTTTTCCAAGCTTGCCAATGTCACAGGGAGATATTGAAATTGACCCGCGTGCAGTCTCCAAGGCATTAGTATCCGGACACCATGCTTCACAAAATGCACGGATTACGTCAATGTTGCGGTCGTACATGTATAATGAGCACGTGATTGCATGCTGGAGCTCTGTTCCATCCATATGTTTGTTGCAATGGAGTAAGACACATTCAAGCCACTCCCAAAAATTGGGGGTATATGTGAACTTGCCCATAGGTTTGAAATATGCCCCCCATGAAGCCTCACCAGAAATAATACGCTGTCCTAAAGAGACTCGCGAACTCGGTTCAGAAGCTAAGTTGTGCAAATGTGAACGTAAAAACCAACCCCTGGAGGACTTCGCAGGGCCTTTCGGCGCTTCATAGCTCCATTGTGAAGGGTGACCAATCTCTCCAAGGCTAGAGGATCCATTAGAAGCAATACCTCCAAGTGTTCGGTCAACAGGAAGAATGAGGCCATCCTCGGGTTTGTCATCCGAGCAATCTACGATGACAAGATATTGGCTCTCGGGTCTCTTTAAATTCTTGAAAACCACCATCTCTGGATCACAATTGTAGCAACGAATGCCAATTCTGTTGGTAGCCTAATGAGCCGGAGGATGCTGAGTCGAAGCTGCCTAGCAAATTGGAAGCACGTGCATAGGATAGTCATGAAAAAAAAAAGAAAAAAAAAGGGGGGCGGGGGGCAAGTAAGTAAATAAAAGGTGTGGCGACAAATTAGGGGAGGAGTAGATCTTGGGAATTAGGTAATTACAGCAAGCCGAATAAAATAGGCAAGTGAGCTATGGCGCCATAGATCATGAGGGGAGAGCTCTTTAGATACCTTGAGCAAGATATTGCCCCCAACACCAAGCAATTCACAGTAAGTTACTTAGTTGTAAGAAAAGAAACGCACCGCGTAGAATCGGGAGTGATCTTTCGCCAATTGACAAATTGCATGAAAGACTTCGTTCAAGATGCTAGAGGAATTGCAACTTCAAGATAAGCTGAGCCGAGGTAGTATGATGAATTTGGACCTAGAGATACGATTGATAACAGCATTAGTACGGCTCTATGGCCTGCTTCAATGGGGAGATCGAACTTGAAGTCCTTCCTCAAGAAAAGTCCTGCGATTAGAAGCACAAGATCAAGGGAGTTGGATGTATATCTTGCAAAAAAAAAAAGGGACAGAGAGAGAAAGTAGTCCCCAAATTTCACCAATTTGACGAATGCTTGTACGTTGACAAACCAAAGGGGAGACATGATTCAAAAGGAAGGGTAAAAAAAAAAGGAAAAAAAAAAGAAGGAGAGAAACGGAGAGCGACACAAGATGCTTCAAATTGAAGGTATGTGCATACCTTTCTTCAAATCCTGATCCTCTTCAATCGATGTCTGGTGACGGACGGTGCTGAATGTCGCGATGAAGGAAGAAGATAGAAGGGAGGCAGCCTCAATATGTGTGTCTCTTGTTACAAGTGATCAATCTTGGCAAATCAATTGCTATACATATTTATAAGTGGAGCCTAGCCAATTTGGATTGGAGATATTTCCCTAAGGAGATTACACTTAAAAGGCAATTGAGGATGAAGAAGCTTTAGACCTCTTCAAGAAAATCCTCACGGTTGCTTTTCGTTGGAAATATATATATATATATATATATATAGAGCTTGCTTAATATGATTGGTTTGATTATGTTGCCAGAAGCTACCCTATCATGCACAGAAGAGGAAAGTCAAATGCAAGGAAAGAGAATATTCATGATGGTCAACGTGAAAACCTGGAGATTCCATGATAGTTAGAGCAGGAGGGAAGAAAGATATGTGACATATTTCGGCATCAAACAACGCGTACACTTCATCTTACGCGTATAAAAAAAAAATCGAGACATGCTCACTTTGCACTCGGCCAATCCGAGCCATGCGCAAGTCTCGAGGGGGCATTTGTAGAAACCGAAAAATTTGTAGCCAATCACAACTTGCCACCTCATCATCTACCAAATATTTGCGCAATTAAAAGAAAATTAATAGTAACAATATATTGGGTTATTAGATATTCTATTTTCCCGATATATCAATAAAAAAAAGGAATAAAGGAATGAAGGAAATTACACAATATTTCCTTCATTGAATGTTGCCTAAAAGCAAAATAGGTAACCATATATTACAATCAAGATGGACGGTCAAGATCGATTCTTACCGACCAATTAGATGCCAGAACGAGGATTGCCACATCATCATTTCTCCTCTATAAATAGAGGACTCTCCTTCAAAGAAAAAGAAAGGGAAGGAAGAAGAAGAAAAGGGAGAGAAGAAGAGAGAAGGCACCAAAACCTGAGAAATCTTTGTCCAACCCGAGACTCTCCAAAACCCTTTCGAAGTTCTGTTACATCAAAGACTCGGAGAAACCCTACACCAATTCAACGGATCAAGCTCAGAAGCCTCGGCAACTCCATTACTCGCTCCGATCGAGAACAAGCTGTGAAGCCCTCGCTCGAAGCAACATTCGGATTCATCGGATCAAGCCCATAGAGCCCCGGTGTTCCACCTCGACCGAGATCAAGCTGCTGCAGCCCTCGCTCGAGACTCCAGGAGGATTTGACGGATCAAACTCAAAAGCCCCGGCAACTCCGTTACCCACTCTGATCGAGAACAAGCTGTGAAGCCCTCGCTTGAAGCAACGTTCGGATTCATCGGATCAAGCTCATAAACCCCGGTGGTTCCAACCACAATTGAAAGTACATGGCTCAAGTCTCATTTGGAATCTAGCACAAAAGAGAATCAGAGGATTTATTTATTTTTTTATAATTTTCTTAGAGATTCGTACCCATTCAAAAAGAAAAAAGAAAAGCAATTGTATTAAAGATAATTTTGTCGTAACTTTTATCGCGTCTTTGTTGAGACTTGAAATTTGTTGCGTACAAATTTTTGGCACGCCCGGTGGGACCATCTCTACCTCTCATCTCTTCTTGAAGATTTCACTCTAGAAGCTACAATGGGACCAAGGAAACTTGTCGTCATCGATCCAAGGCTGAAGAGTCATGATGATGCTGTTATTGTTGATGCAGATATTCAACAAAGGGTCTACACAAGAAGCATGACCAAAGATGTTGCGGCTCGTAGCAGCACAACAATGAAGTTTGATGCTATCTTCGGGCATGCTCCTGTGGGTGTCACATCAGACCTGGTAAGTCATGATCACAACACTATTGCCGAAGACATGTCGGCTCATCACTTTCCTCAAAAGGAACTAGACGCTGTGGAGAAAGATGAATCTTACGACAAGGGGAAACTTGAAGATAGCGATGCCTTCATTCCTACTACCTCTGATGGGCTCATGATGGAAGGAGAAGGCTCGGGAAACATAGGAGTTCTACCGGCCATGATGACGAACACATCATCCTTGGAGGAGCAAGTATCTGTTATGGCAAAAACTCTAGAAGGCTCAAATAACGGTAAGCTGGAAACAGGAATTTCTCACGCCAAAAATGAAAGCGTAAAATATGAACCTGAATGTGAGGATCCTCATATAGTACTCCACTATCCTTCAAAAATAAAGCATGGAATCTTTCTGCTATGCCTCCAATAGTCTGCTAAAGACAAATGTAAAAGACCATCAGAGGTTAATGAACCATAGTCATTCTACTAAACTGCAACCTAAGCTGGTCTGGGGCAAGCACTTCAATGTGTTGGAATACTCATATGCATCCAGAAAATTTTAATTTTAAAAAAAAAAAAAAGTGTAACCAGTATGCACTAGACATGTGGTGAAGGTAAAGGCAATTAGGTACTCATTGAAAAATTAATAATTCCAAAGGCACAAGAATGGAATAAAAGAAAATCACAAGTTCTCACTCAAGTCAATATCCATGCGTACAAAATAAATATACATAAAAAAAAAGTTAAATGTATTATCGTGAAAAGAACATAAACGAAGCACAGGAAGGAAAAACGAAGAGTACTTTAGCAAGAACAGTTTAATCATCATATATACTGAACAATAGACTACAAGACTCTTTTATGTTAATACCTGCACACAATTTGTCTGACCCTGAACAGGAACTAGGGCTGCAGCATCTGCTGGACTTGGAACACCTTCTGATCCTGACACTACAGAGTGCTCTGAGGTTACAACACCAGGAGAGCCCTCAATAGCAAGTGGACCCAACAGGTCCCCGAGGAGATCAGCTGACGGGGGCTGTGGATCTGTTTCACTGACTGCCCATTATTCTGGATTACTCCTTGATCCACTGACTCATAATCCTGTCATTATTGCCAGAAACACATCAGTATATAATTATAAATACCAAGGCTACTGAGCTGAAAACAAGAAAATAAGTCTAACTTAAGCCAAAAACTTGGACTAACTGAGTTATTGCTCATACTAGGCACCTTCACAAGACTAAGTGAACCTACTGGAGGAAGTGTCCCATCAGGGAGGCGCTGATCTGTCACAACTAAAGCATTTGACATATGCTGTTGGGCACGCAATTTGATAGCACTTTGTTCTGCAGTATCCATTTCAACATCTTCGGCTTTCTTGATTAACACAGACTAAATTCAATCAAAAAGAAACAGTTACATGCTGAAAATTTCTCTGCTCAACATTGTTTATCTACCCGAACTTTGATCAACATTGTAACTCATTGCATGAGCTAAAACTATTCTAACCCGTCATTCAGGGAACTTTGGCATTTCAGCCAATATATCAGCCAGAACAGGGCCTTTACTGCTTAAAGCAAAATATTCAACTGCCCTCTGCTGTGTCTCAGCATCGATGCAGCTCTCATATCTAAAACAAAAGGATCAATAAATAATTCACAGAACATGTCATCAGTAACAGAATATAGAAATGGGAATAGGTGAAGAGAACTCACTTCTGGAAAATTGCCAAAATCTGATTCTGAAGTTCTGGGTCTGGAGGTTGGGTGTGCATCAAGATTTTAGCATAAGTAGAAAGAAGAATAGGAATGGTGGACATCCTGCAAACAGCATCAGGTTCTAAGATAATATTAAAAAATCTGGAAAAAGTTGTATTAAAAGCTTATTGTAGTACTCTTACGATACTGTGGGGAGCTTCTCGTGTATAATAATATCGAATATCTCTTTTGGACTACAACCAGGCCTTCTTGCCAAAAGGTGGCAGTATTCTCCAAGAATATAAGCGCTGGTCTGTCATATCCATGCCAAAACTGATCTAGGTTAGAACTTCCCTGTACTTTTATGTGTCATACAATGAAAGCATCATCCAGGAACATAAGCTTAAATAAAAAAAAAAGGAGGATAAGGGCCTTGTGGGCGAAAAAATGTGACTAGCATCAATCTGATAAGAGCTTAGACAGCAATTACTGAAAAATAGTGAGGCCAGGGGATAGAAAATAAAAAAAAAGACTGCAAGCAGTGATACAGGATGAATCTGAGACATTATGGGAACATAAAATGTTGCAGGTTCCAAAATTTGCAAATGAATCATAGCTGAAGGCCACACCTTGACCATGGTCTCGTGTATGGTAGGCTTGTCGAGATATTCTCTTGCTTTCAAAGCAGCATATGGCTGGTTAAACAAAAAAGTGTGGTAAATGAATATTCTTGTCAACAATAAACAAATAAAAAAATTTTAGGTCCTTATCACCTGCAGATCTTCATTATTTGTAACAAACTGTACAACACGAAACCATATATCATCACTGACAAAATCTCCTGCCTTGTCAATCAACTGAAGAATCACATCAACATACCTGCAAATATTCAATCAGAAGTTTATCAAAGAGCAGGTGCAGTTAGAAAGCAAAATATTAGATCAAATCAGGCAAGTAAGACATCAAATAATTGAATAATAAAAAAGGAACCCCAAAAAAATCATTTAGATATGATAAATTCACAGAGAAATCATTACAAAATCTAATCCAAAATTCAATTCATACATCCTCCTACACCCGAAATTTCATCTCGCACATTTACCATGGCAAATCAGGGGCAAACTTCTCAGCAAGGATAGCAGCTTTGAGTGATAGTTCCTCACGCATTGCAAAGTCTGAAGTGCTAAGATACTGAATGGAATGTAAAAATCAGCTGTGTTCTAACATACAATTTATTAGAAAGCTCACTTAACATTTCATCAGAAAACATATTCAAATGAAATGAACTTATGAATTCTGTACCTGCAATAATTCTTCAACTGTCTTTTGCATTAGAAACATCACACATTCCATAGAGAAGATCAAGGGACCGTTGACGGATGCTGGGGGATGTGCAGTGTTAGGGATAGAGCATACACAAAAATTCGCATTAGCTACTAAATATCAAACTACAACTGATTTTCTTTGCCCCTGAACCCCATAACATTCATACAGTAAGCCAAAAGTTCAGTTTCCCATATAGCATCAGGATTTAGAACTGAGTACTCAGTTGGAACAAATAAGTCATAATTAAGAGCTAAATCCATCCATCAAGTATTCTTCAGCACAACGGGAAACCTAATGTGCATAGCCAGAATCTTATAGAAAATAGTGACAGAAGCCAGGATCCCTGAACCAAATACAGAAATGGTGCTGTAACACAGAATCTGAATAAATTCACCTAATGTCAGGATCCTTCAATGAAGTAACTATCTGAGCTTGGTGTCTCTTTATGATGTCCTGTACATCTGTTACCATCAACATTCGTGTCATGTTCTCCTGCATTAAGTCAATATGATAATCAGAATCATGGAGAAACCTACCTCAGTTGTAGATTTCAAAAATTGAAAATGGAAGGGGGAAATGTAGAACTCTTAGCTATCAAACTTATTAATCCAAGATATCTAATGTTTGGTTCACGAACAGCAATGAATTTTCCAAGAAGCGTGGTACATTGAGATATCATCTCCTTTTCAGCATCAAGGTGCATAACCTGACAGGCAACCATCAACCATCAGGATAAATATATGTAACATGTTTCAACAATCAACCTCCATATTTTAGCTGGTAGCAGAGACATTTATCAGAACTATAGATAACTCATCCATGCTGATAGAAGCAAATGGTAGTTTTCTCTGACATAAAGCATTTTTGTGACCCACAACAATATCAATAATTTTATGCATGGAAATTGAGTTCAGAAACTTACCAAAGAAAGTGCTTCAAAGAGAACTGCATGTGATGCGTTGTTCTTGTTAACATTTCTTAATACATCAGTTCCCACCAGTTTTCTATGCAATACCTTATCACCAATTTGAGTTTTGTTAACAACAAATGAAAAGCATGAGATAGAGCAAGTTACTATGAAAGAGTTAAACCTCATATAATGATCTTCTGGTATTAAAATCTTCAATCACCGGGAAGTATTGAAGAGCCCTCATGGTCTTAACCTGCAACCCAAGCATAAATATCCATTGAATAAAGCTCCATCTTTTCAGTAGCTGAAAGCTGCACAACCATAATGATGCATAAATTAAGAAGCAAATTTCCATCCAAAACCTAGCTAAAACGAAACTCATCATGAGAATAATGTTCTAAGGTAATTCTGAAGAAAAAAATTATCCTCTGCCTACTCTAGATGGAGCACAGGTAAAAAAATACTCTTCACAATTTGATAGGAGAGGAATCTCTTGGTAGGGTAAATATCAGTCTCCAACTTTTGTTTTCTTTCACAGCGGTGTGCATGTGGTTTTTCCCTGTCATATAATCATTCTGATGTACATCAAGCCCCCATCTATGGGGTGGACATAACTGTTCCAAAATCTAGAATGACACTTCCATCCCATCATCCAATTGACCTAAGTTTCAACAAACAATTACATCTAATTATCCATAATAAGAATCATTAGCTGTCTACATAGAGAACTGCAAACCTGTAGCCAAGGGGATGGAATGCCATAATAGGTATATTCTTGGGGAATATCCTGGTTTTGTGCTAGCCGCTCCAAGATCTTAACACACTTTGGAAGACAACTCCAATATGCATCATGGTTATTTGATACTAGAGATACAAGAAGACTCATCGAGGAAGTTAAAATGCCAAGCTCACGTTCATCTAAGAGATGTGCCATCTGATCCGCCCTTAAATTATATTGAATAAAATTCATTTAATGTAGATACATATTATGCAAAATGGAGCATTTTGTATAGGAATAATTTGAACGTACCAACCATCTAAGTTTACAACGTCAGGGTTTTTCCTGTACAAGCGTAAAAGGCATAATGCTGCTTTTTTCCTCACAAGTGGTCTGCAGCTGCTAGAAATCTGGAGTACAAAGTTTTGTCAACCAGAAAAACACAGGATAAAAGAAGCAGGTGCTGATCTAAGCAGGGAACATAACCCACAAATAACTTTTGGACATCAGGTGCTAGAGATTCTGCAAACTCTCTTCCACCAATATTTGCTACCTACAGCAAGAGAAAGCATACTATGGTATTACAGATTGCTAGGTTTCCTTGGTGGAGATAATGAAATTTTAAATTAAGGTTTCACTTGAGAATAAACTGAACGTGGTATTGAAATATTATGCATTTCCAAAACTATACCATGGTCAAGGCCAAACATTGGAAGGTTTCATTGCGACCAATAATGTCATTCCGAACAGTATTAATAGCCAAACGGAGAAAATCATGATTCTCATTGAGCAGGTATGATGTCACAATATACCCAACCTGCACCCATTATAACAGGATGACAAATAAATCCAAAAGCCAAGCAACTTTAAGAGAATGAAAAATCAAATGCAAGAGTAGAGCAGCCCTTTTCCTTTTAGCAACTGAGCTATTGAAAACCTTGCCTGCTTTTCTGGATACTTTGGGGCAGATATCAAAGAAACAGCTTCCATGTGACCAAAATCAACATCATAACCAAGCATGTATATGTAGAGCATCTTCCAGACGTGTTTTTTCTTCTCATAAAGCATCAATCCCTGTTAAAATCTCTCAAGGAAGAATTTACGTCAAGGAAATAAATGAGACTTAAGCAACAGCTCTATTGACTGATCTATGAGAACCTCCAAGACAAACAGTCTTAGTGCAGATCACAAACCCAACATGTATTCAGATCAGTCATCTATTGTTGTCAAAAAATCACATCGCGGTTAAATTTTTTACATTGCTAAAAGCACCAAGAGGCACTTGACCAAATTTGTATAAGCAATAGGGTGCCACTTTTTCGCAAAACACCCACTTTTTTGTGACCATATATGTCCTGTCCATGTATGCACGTGGCATCAGGATTTTCTTTTATATAGCACCATGCGTTGCTTCATATGTGGACAAACTTTTACATGTCTTGGTCAGCTGTAAGTACTTATACTGTATCTTACTGTTGTGGTGTACATGATCTTAACTCTACTGGATACTGCAAATTAACATGCTTCTACTACAAAGGAAAAGTACCAATATGCTACTCAAATCGGGAGGAGCTCTAAGAACTTCCAATCTCTTATTAATTTCAAAGGAAAAAAAAACAATACTATATCCTAGCTCTGTACACTTCTTTCACCTACTTCTTCAGAAAGCAGACCTATTATCTTAGCTAGAAAGGCAGGAGAAAGACAATCCACCAAGCCAAAACTAAGCACTAATCTTCAGAAGCAACTATATCCCAGCACCGCCACCACCACACAAAACTACCCTCAGCAGTAGTACTGATACAACTAATGGTTGCGCTATTCCACCATTAAACCTGTTTTCACATTTTTCAAGAGCTTCAGGTTTATTAGGTTAGGTATGGACACAGGTGATATCAATGTTGACGCCATTCACTTCATGAGCCCATCAAACACGCCCGCTAAAGCAATGATCCTGATAGTAAGATGCCTGAGGTGGCATCATTCTCCAGGCTCCCCACAGCAATCAATCAAACGACTACATCAAAATAGTTATACCACAAAGCACCAGCTCAAAGATTTCAGTCCAAAATTAAACACGGTAAACAAACATCTGAGCAAAACTATGCTCCATTCAGAGAGTAGAGAAACAGAGCTCTCCTAAGTTGTGGAAGCCACCTAGACATTCGATGAAGTCGCAGGTTTACTAGGAGAGAAAGAGGTATAAAATAATATCCATAATTGACATAGTTGCAAATGCTCGAACAGAAATATATATCCTCTCAGCCAGTGCAATTTAATGGAATAGCACAGAGCAGCTATAGAAGTCGAACCAGCGGATAATTCTTCACATAACAGACGCCTCGGATGGTTGACCATTGACATTCCCGGGACTAATACATTTAAATGCGTTCTCCACAGTAGTCTCCCAGCAAATAACTGTCGAGTGTCTGGAAGGAGACGGAAAGGAAGAAGGAGAACCCAACCTTCTCGTTCTTGAAGCGCGCACGGATTTTACCGAGTTCCTCGTCGACGCGGAGGCGTTCCTGCTCCTTGTTCTGGCAATTGCGAGTGTTGCCGATGAGGACAGAGAGGCCTCTCATCCCTGATAACGCCATGTACTCTCAGGTCGAAAGTTCAATCATCAAAAAGGGGCAGGGAGCGGGACAGAAGCACAGTAAGCTGAATGAATAAAAAAAATGCTTCCTCCTCCTCGCTCCTGTTCACCTCCTGCTACTGAGCTGCCAATCGCAGACCCCCTGACGAGCGAGGCAGCAGAAGACCCGTCGAACTGCCACCTTGGAGGAGAGATCAGCTCGGAGCAGCGGAAATATTTTGGTAACGGCTAATTTATAGAGAGAAGAAGGTGAGTGTGGATAGAGAGTGGAAAATGACTTTTGGCAAAGTCCACGCCCACTGGTCCACGAAAGACAACCTTTCTTCTTCACCGATTTACCCCCCACGTTTTGTTGTCCTGTTTCGTCGCTATGATTTTAAAAAGACAGTGGAATTAATATGCTTATTATCATCAAAATAGGAAATTAATTCAATTTCTTTTCTTCTTTTTACATTATTCTTGTTCCTTTTTTCCACTTTTTTTTGTTGAATTATTATTTTCTATCACCATAATTTTTAAAATCAGACTAACATTGATAAAATAAGTTTGACTAGGAATCAAGCACCCGAACCTGATTTACTTAATTAACTCAATTAAATCCGGTTAGATCCATCTAATTCGGCTAATTTCCGATTTGACCATCAAACCCAATTAATCCGACGGTTAAATCGGGGTGGATTAAAAATCATTTTAAAAAAATAACATCATCAATCTCAACATCTATTTTAAAAAAATTATGTTACATTTTTTATTGTTATTATATTTAAATTTATATATTTTATTTAATATATTATTTTAACTTATAATCATTAATTATATATTATTATTATTATTAAATATACCATTAGAGTTATTAAATCCATGAATCCATATATTTACTGATATTTAAAAACTATATTTATCATACCTAATACTCCTTTTGCTAGCTCTGTATATTTATTTACTCTGTACAGCATAATCATGGAGTCGGAAAAGTAAGTGCACCATTGATTTTTCCCATCTCTGGCTGTGCACTGCAGAGTGCTCGCCAGTTCTGACGGGACCGTACCAGTCGAGATGGAGCCGCGTTATGAATGATACACATGCCCCATTTGACCTGTAAATGAGAGGCCTCTGTCCAATGCAGCTGGAGATCTACGGTTTCTGCAACCCTACTCCTCTTCCTCTTCTTGCAATATAGTCAGGAATTGTGGGTTCGTTCGGTCCAGCCACTGCAACAAGATTGATGTGGCAGAACCTTTCGTGACCTAGTTTGTTGACAAGGTTGGACAAGAGCTCATGGCACCTTATCTCAATATAAGGTTACCATGGGAGTCCACAGTACCTTGGTCCAAAAAGAGGGAGAAATCCAAACATTACTAAGTTCCAAAAAAAAACCCAGAATTTCATGAGGAAAACCATATGACAGATTACATCAGACGAGTCAATCAGTTCCCCCAACATACAGAGCAGAGCCGAGCAGCCACTCAAAACTGGAGCGTGCAAGTGCTCTTCTCCCCCAGGCTGCTCTACTCCGAGATGATTGCAAGGGATCATTGGATGACATCCCCAAAGAATCAGACCGATGACAAATTTGCAATCGAAAATTTTGAGAACTTAGAATAACTGTTTTGCTGGATGGGCTTTTGTTGTCATTTCTTCACTTTTGGTGTCCCGGCGATTTCTATATTACCCACCCCAGCTACCGTTGCCTCGGTCTCATCCTTGTCTTTCGTCTCCTCTTTAACGTTCCCATCAGAGGACTTTACTTGAGTATCAACTTCTGGAGGCTGAAGCAGTCTTGGCCTGCCAGTGATCCAGGGATGAGTGAGACATTGAGCTGCCGTTGGCCTCTTCTCGGGCATGAAATCAAGTATAGGAACAAGAAATTCTGACATTTCCTTGGCATCTTGCTCGGTGAAATCATACTTTTCCCTGAGGACCTTCTCGAGACGCCAGAAGCGTAATTTACGAATATGTCTTAACTCTCCAAAACGGTTGAACAAATCACGAGAATATTGGCCACCCAAGGCAATCTGGCAAAAAATAAGGCTTGATTACATAGTCTAGACCAAAGTATGGGTTCAAGCATAAGACACTTCATTGTGCAACTGTCAAAAGCTAAATTATAAATTACTCCATGCTCCCTACCTTCCGCGGCATCATTCCTAAGAGTTCCATCATGAGTGCCAAGTGATCCTGCAATCAAAAAGGAATAAAATTTGAGACTGGGAATGGAACCAGTTATACAAGGGGAATGGCAATAATAACAATGAAAATGGCAGCTCTATTTTATAGAGTGTAGAAAATGGAGTTCACAGAAACCAGTCTCTGAAGGACTTGTAATTTCACATCAATTTGTGGAACCCATGAACGTATCCTCCAGATTAACTTAGAAAGGATACTTAATAGGGCTAATGACACCAGTGAGAGAAACTACTTTGCACCACTTAAATAGAAATAAGAAAAAAGGGAGCCTTCTCCCGCTTCATGAGTTCACCTAAACAGACTCCTACAGGAGAACCGCCCCATATAAGAAATTATAAGCCATGGCCAAAATCAGAGTGAAATTTACAGCTCTGCATTCTACGTGATGTAAAAAGCTCCTTATAGGAAATAAAGACACAAACCTCATCCCTGTCATAGTTCTCCCCACTGTGGGGATCGAAAAGGACATCACCGGTAGCAAGCTCAAAGCAAATGCAAGCAAAGGACCAGATATCAGCTGAAGTTGAATATTTTGAACCCAGGATAACCTCTGGGCACCTATATTGCCTCGTTTGAATATCATTTGTGAACTGTTTATAGGTCCAACAAGCATTCCCGAAGTCGACCAACTTGCACTTGAGATCAAGCACTGCCATAAGCCTCTGCCTTGTGGAACGGCTCCCCCTTCGGTGACTCCTTCCATTGCCACCACCCTTTAGTTCATCACTCTTTGTGGCTGCATCTTTGATTGAAGAGTTACTTGTCTGCCCTTCAGCTGTATCATTATTAGGTAAACTCTGATTACTGATATTCCCGGGACTCGAAGCTCCAGAACCTTCTTCATTTTCCTCGAGAACTTCCTTTGCAACACGCCCCTGGGCTGCCTTCTTTGCCTTCTTTCGTATCTTCTTCTTCTGATTCCGAGTCAAATCCCCATTCAGATTCTTGCTCTCCTTTACAGCAGAAGACACAGGTTCAACTTTGTTTTTTCCACTTGGAAGGACAAGTGGAGCCTCTGACCTCCTAGGATCTTTACCCGGATCAATCACGGATAAAAGTAAGACATTCTCCGGCTTTAGATCAGTGTGGATAACAGATAACTGACGATGTAGATAGTCTAGACCCACCAAAATATGGAAACAAAGTTCCTTAACCATGTGGAGTGGAACACCTCTATAGTCACTGTACTTAATAAGGGTCAAGAGGTTATCTCCCAGGTATTCAAAGACCATGCACACATGCTGCCCATTCGGCCCAGAGTGCTTGAAGTGATCAAGAAGCTTCACCACACACTTTTTATCTTCTGGATCACCCTCTGCTATCTGTTTGAGGATCTTGATCTCATCCATTGCCGCTTCAGTGTAATGCTTAGCACTCTTCTGGACTTTTAAAGCTACATAACGCTACAAACAATGAATTTCTTGAGCTGATAAGTAGTTGAACAATGAAATTCAAGGCGCAACTTCCAGATTCATCATCATGCATCAGCACACATACAAATTCTAGAGAATACTAGAAATTTCTAATTTCTAATTACAAAAACTAAACAATCTTTATACAACGTCATGGTAAAAGACGCTCTCAAACTACCAAATGCATCCCACGTTTTTGCTTGCAAGTGCTAGTAAATCAGAAATCAGCTCTATGAGATTCTAAAGAATTACATCAGTCGTTGAAAAAACAAGTAAATAAGCTCAATGCACTCTAAATTTCATACTGAAGAAAGAAAGTATGCTCTCCACTTGCTATCTTAAGCATTCACTCTCAATTTTGCATTTTCTACGGAACGCCTGGGCAACAAGAATGGGAAATGTTGAGACTTGAGAGAGAGAGAGAGAGAGAGAGAGTATAAGTACCGATCGTATAGTATCCCAGGCGAGCCAAACAGTGGAGAAATGTCCCCACCCGAGCTTGCTCTGAACAACATAGCAACCGTCCTTGAAAGTGTCTCCAACCCGAACCGCATGGTACCCTCCTCTCCGATAGTCCTCCGTCCCCTCATCCTCCAACGTGTAATCGCTCCCCTCGCTCGTCATCTCGCGCCCATTCTTCTCCTCCTCCTCCGCCATCTGTGCGACCCAGCTACTGACCAGCTACGCAACCGCTCGATCGAGATTACTACTCCAGAAACAAGGAGAATTGCAAGGAAGAAGCAGAAACTCGGTCTAGGGTTTAGAATTCGAGCCTCGGGCGCCGCGGCGCTGGTGCTGCCGCCGGCAGTTGGAGAAAGAAAGGTACAAGAATCCAGGGATGAGCGACGGACTGGGGGTTGTAAGGGGGTTATGTGAGACAGTGGCGCGTGCTCGCTTGCGCAGGGGTGCGCGTGCCATTGACCTCTCTCATTGTTAGTCCCGGGCCCATTTGATCCAACGGTACATTTTACCTGGATCGAATGTACATGGGCCGCTATCACCCCATCAGAGCGGGCTCGGCCCAGGAACTTGGCGGCCCATTTTTCAAATTGAGCTTTTCCTAATTTAGATCTCTGGACTTTGCATGCTCTCACCAATTTCTCCAACCAAGACTCTGTTTTTGTGATCTGTCTAAATAATCCACTAAAACTGGGGACAAGGTAAGATACGAGAAACAACGGTCGCGTATACAAGACTTTATATGCTTGCATGAATTATTTACAGAAGATCGAGCTAGAAAATTGATGCAACAAAAGCGAATTGCTGTATGATGAGAGAACTATCGATGGTATGGTATGCATGCGAGCTTTGATTCGCAGATTCGGATGAACTATTAATGGTATGTATGGAGAAGGAGATTCTGCAGATGGGCTATAGGAACGTGTAGTTGCTGAGTATTGACGCGTAAATTATGCAAGTCATCACAGTCCATAGCGTCAACTTCTCAGGCAAGGTCCTGGGAGAGCTGCTCCCCTCGCTTGATGATGGCCCTGCTTTGACGGATACGGTTTTCCCGGATTTTGATGTCGAGACGTTAACAGACAGTGAGCCTGCAGATAACCCGGGTAGTGATAAGAAGATCGTCGCAGAATTCCTCTCGTTTCAATGAATAAGCAGCAACTTCAGAGGAAGTTCGCTGGAATCAAGACGACGCGTAAAGTCTTACAGTCGTAATTTGTCCATCCGATCCGCTTCTTGGCAAGATCGTAAACGACGATCTTGTCCTTCAAAACAATGTCTGCAAGGATAGCAAAGTGGCACTCTTATGCATTGCTTCTTGGAGGGGCTGGCCAACGATACCGTGAGAAAGAGTAACGTATAAGAGGGAGAAAAATCGGATCGATGATCTTCACCTCCTATTAGCGTCAGTCCTCCCTGAATGCCCAGAATTCCGATGCACCATGCGTCAGCGCCACCCTGCAGAGTGCATTCGACCATTCGTATAGTAAAGATCAAAGTACTAAAGAAAGGGCCGGAGCCCTGACTATTTCGGTCTTACTCCAGGGGGTTAAAAGCAGAAGGAACTTCACTGGATTAGAAAAAGGCGATCTGAAACTCCGTGAAGATGGGAACTTTTTATGGTTCGGAACCACTTACCGTAGAAACCTGCTTCAGAAGATACTTCCGAGGGCTTAAGTCCATGGAGGCATTCCCCACGAAGTTCAGAGTGACTTGTGGGAACACACTTTCAACACTACACAAAGTTTAACGCGATCAAACATGAAAATGTTTTTAACAACATATGCTGCGTGGAGAGATCAGGGCATAGAAAAGAGAGTGCTGTCAATAGAACTGAACCTTGATGTGATTGAGTAACACAGAAAGTCTTTAGCAGGAACTCGCTGTGCGGAATGAGAAATGGCAGCGGCATCAATCTGCATTCAAGTTACCATTCTTAATGAGACCAGATTTTTCTTCTCATAGCCATCCGGTGGTAAAGATTTTAGCCCATCGACCATCCAATACTTACTGCAGTGACGAAAGGTTCATAAGCCTTTTCTGCAAGGTAAGCCATAGTGGTGCCGGAGTCGATGATAGTGCCCCCATTGTCCGATGTTGCGAATGTGGAAGGATCGATATTCAGTGCTTGCCCGTTCACTGAAATGCTCTCCAGATTCAAATTGTAATGAGGCCTGAAGAAACATTTCCGATCTCAAAAGCATTTAACTAGATCCCAAAATCTTCTACAAGAAAAATGGCAGCTCGAATGTGAGATCTTTTCGAGGGAGGCAACGTACTGTGATGGAACTAGTGGACTGTAGACCATGCTTGGCTCCACGATCTCACCAAGGACCAGTATTCCTCCACCGGCAGCGTCTCCTTTCAAGCAGTGAGAGAACACTTTGGGAGCTAGTCCCTGGGAAGCCAATTGCGAGATGACCGACAGACTCTGCGGCCCGAACCCAAAAATGCCATCAACTGCACTGACAGTATCTGCCAAATGCCCACCCACTGCTGTGCTACACCTGTTTCGTGTGACCGCCATTAGAACAATCAGTATCTTCGGAACAAATTCTAAGAAGAAGTGCACATTTGGTCCCCTAATTTCCTTTTCATGTACCAATGGATAGGCTGTTCGTGGATCATTACCCGAACACAATGGGGGCAGAAGAATTCGATGCCTGGGACCCTCCTAGGATCCTGTCGAAGTACAAAGTGTCCGAGATGTAATATCCTGATGTAGTGCTCCCGTCTGCATACTTAAACGAGTAACTGCAAAGACTGTTCTGAGCAGAGCAGCTTGCTTCGGAGTATCGCATCCCATCAATGCACAATTGATCCGAGCATGAGAGCCCTGAGGATGATGACGAGCTCTTGGGATTGAAGGCTTTCAGAGGAATCTGATGGGGAGAGGTGGAGAGAGAGAGAGAGAGAGAGAGCTGTGTGATTTCACTGAATTGAAGATGCTAGAGTCAACTGTATCATGGTGAATGTTATAGGACAAGAACATACTTTGAGGCTACTTTTAGAAGGGCAACTGCTGCAGGAGTTGCAACTAACCCAGAGGACATCACTTCCGCTGTCGATATGCACGTAAAATTCCTTCGGAGGGCTACCCAACTGCACTTTTGTGTAGTAAAGCCTGCGAGAAAGTGAGATCAAACTGACAATTGGATTCGAATAGAACACAATTTCTAGCCCAGTTAAGAACTGGATATTCAAGATCACTCGGATCATTAACAATCAAATGCAGATGTTGGACGCAAACATACGGAGATAGATGAGGATAGAATTCATCTAGACCAAGAACACAAAGATATCTACATCCATATGTTCATGAGGAAAGCACAGTTGATCAAAGGTACCCGGCGATGAAGGGGTTGTAGGTGCCATGAACAGGGAAGTTAACAACCCCACCGGTGGCGGCGGATTGCAGCTTCCTTCCATGCCTGGCCATGTCCCGAGCTACCAGCTGGCTCAGGTCAACGTCTGAACTCATAGGAAAAGCCCGCTGCAAAGTCATGGTCGCCGGAAGCCCACGGCAGAGCACCACCACTAAACAGAACAACTCCACAAGAGCTAGCATCCCAGCGGCAAAATTCCACGCCATCGCTGGCCTCCACCTCAATCGGAATCCGATCAGATTTTCGAGTTGATGTTCGACTTAGAGAGGTGGAAGGCTTTATGGAGGGAAGGAGGCGTGGTCAACGAGACGAGAACATAGAGGATCACATGGAAGAATTTTCGAATGGTGGGGCTGGGGTACGTCGTTGTTGACAACGCAATATTATATACATATAATAATACCGAGGAGAATAAATTTAGACCAAGTTTAGCCGGCGGGATTTCTTCTTCTTCTACTTGGGTGTTGGGTTGCCTCGTTCACCGGCGAGGCAGTCGATGAAGACAAGCGCGGCCTCCCCGTGCCGACTTCCTCCCTTGTCAAAGTCGAGACTTTGAGGTGGACGTCCGGTTAACCGGACAGATCCTACTGCTGGAATTTCTCGGATTCATCCATCTCACTGTCGAGCTGGGTCGGGGGATAGAGATAATGTAATCCAACAAGTATATATACAATATATAATCGATGTTCTACCTGTCTAAGTACGCTCTCAAGCTCACTCTTACAAGTTCCGATTTGAATCTCTTACTCGAACTTCTCCTGCGCGATCGTTCTCATCTTTTTCTTATATCAATCGTATTATATTAAAAAAAAGGAAAAATAAAAATAAAAAGGTTGGAGTTCTTGCAAGCTAAGACGGAGAATTCAGATCTTCATTTTTTTTCTGCTACATTTTTTTAGTTTAATTTTTAAAAAAACAATTTTACACGGTTTTTTAAAATTAAATCCCAGGAAAAAATAGTAAAGATAATGTGTTAGGTAAGTAGGCTCATATGCCCATTTGTCAACTGGTCACGTGTTCTTCTTACAAGCACGTTAATAGGACGAAGGGCAATATATAACATGTTTACATATACCATAGTCAAACTCATTATATCGGTCAAAGTCAACCTATAGCTCACAAAACGGGGAGCGTTTATATATACATATACATATACATATGCATATATATAACACGTATGGCAGAAAGAAATTGCAAATGGGGCTTTGTCGTGCCTTCTCTCTTGGTTTCATGGATAATATGTTCTTCTCTTCCCTTCGAAAGAGCTTGGATTCAATCCTCCCTCTCTCTCTCTCGCTTTTTTTTTTTTTTTTGGCCTTCTTCAATCTCGTACTGGGTAGGCATGCGAGTGATGGAGCATATCATTGGGCTTTGGGTATGCGGTAGGGCGCATATACGGGGCCTGTGCCGACGAGTATCAGTGGGATTGTGGGCTACCCCGTCACGCTCGGGCCCAAATGGAAATATACAATGAATTTCTCTCCCTCTCTCCCATGATCTTCGATCAAAATTCGTATCCTCTCCGCATATCTCAAGACCATTTTGATGGGGGTATGACTTAGATATCTTAAACATGCCGGTTCGGCCATGGACTAGCCCACCAAAACCCATAATTGGCCTGGACCACCCTAAACCGGCTTGTAATAGCTCTTATTGAGTCGAGGGGCATTTACGGGCTAAGTCCAAAAAATAGGCCCGTTGAATTAGAGTCGGCCCGGTACATTTTCTTGTTGAACCTATCATGAACCGTTTAGGAACTAGCCTGAACTGTCAAAATATTGCAAATCAACGGTCAGATTTTATCATATCAATTTAAATTTTTTTAAATATTCATTTTAAATAATTTGAGAAAAAATATGAATAATTTACAGGTCAAACCAATCAAAACCTTAAACTAACCTACTTATAAAAGGGTTCCAAGCCGGTTTAACATGCCCGAACCGTAACCTATAATCGGACCGACCCCGTTCAGCAAATGGAACCAAACAATTCTAGGCCCATTTTAAGCCGGCCTGGACCACTCGTTTTAACAACTCTAGGTATGACATGGCAGTTACTCGGTCTCAGCAAAATAGAGAAGAAAAACAAAGGAAAGCTATTGTTATTGGTTCGGTGGTGCCCGAAAGAACATTGAATACAACCAGCTAGCTATATCGAACTGAGTATAGCCCCCGTTCTTGTAATTGTAAGACGCCGTACTACCACCGCTAGATATCTCGTGGCCTCTTGAACACAGTGTAATTGTAGTACTTGTTGAGCCGTCTCCCTATTATCCCAACCTCTGTCTCCATTTGGTTCGCCAGCCACCGAGGATCACCTCTCACTGATGGAAGTAAGCCCAAGATATGAGATCCTGGAAAATCACATGAATATTGGAGGAATGCATCGCTCCGTGATCAGTAATCCGGTTGATTCACGGCTTCGCGATGCATATAATCTTCTTATATGAAAGGCGTGTGGTCAAATTAGGGGAACACACCGTTAACAGTGTACATGGCGCGGATGCTGCTCAAAAGATTCACTTGGATCCTGGGAAATTTGAGATATGTGATGTTGTTAGAACTCGAGCTTTGTGCAGATAAGCCATTTAAATCATAGACATACACATCCGGCCTGGTGGCAGTGGTCGCAGAAGTTAAATCGGTGTGCATAATGTAGCATGTAATCCCGACCAAGGGAAAGAGATTTGATTTTTCCAAGCCTGGTCTTACCCGCCATTGCTGTAAGGATCTACGAGCCCATTGGAGAATATAGTGTTGCTGGCAAACCGCCGGAGGATGATTTCATGTCCTGCACCGATAATTGACGTATACGTATGTAATTACATACCTGGTATGGGAAAAAGCACGCATTGCTTGGATATAAAACGACCACCGAAGTACGTAGGGATCCAACGTGGTCGAGGAACGACTCCATATGAAGCATTGCATTCGTTGATGTAGCTCTGCAGGGAAGGGACATAAGGTTGGAACATGGTATTGTTGGAGCAGGATAGTGCATATACGATCCCGCTGCATTCCTGTCAAGAAAACGAGAGTCTGATCCAGAAATCGTAGCACAAGATGGGGCAGATGAACACGGAGGTCTAAGAATGTGTAAGAATTAACCTGCCATCCCCATCCTATCTCAGTCTGAGACTTAGGTCTCATGGGGTTAACGAAGCAAGAGGCAGTCGACGACTGACTTCCCTGTTGTGCAATCGCAACGAGTCCTGAGAATATTTTGTCCAGGACACTCGAGCTTCTGCTGTTATCAATTCCACCACAAATGCAGCATTTTCAGGTAGGAGCCCGATTAGCCGGATGTTGAAACGGACCGGCGATTCTTCCCTGAGGTAGGCAAAACTTGGCGCACTGGAGTTTGCGCCGTCCTAGTATATGAAGTTGATAGCATACCTCTGCCTGAAAGTTGTGTAGCTTTCAGGCCGGAAGCTGAAGTGATGGAGTGTTTGGTTGTAGGAGAAAGTGTGGAGAACATCATTCGAACGGAAACCATAGTTAGCTGTATGTCCACTGTGCTGTCCAGAGCTTTCCGAAACTGTGCGCAATGGAGGAATGTAGTTTACTGGTGGGGCAAAAGCAGAAGAGAAGATGATTAGTAGGAGAAAACTGAGCTTGCAGTAGGCCGACGAAGACATTGGTTTAGGACTATCCCCGGCGGTGACTCGAAAAGACAAGTATAAGAGGACTTCTGGTTCTTGTTTCCGTCAAAATCATATCAAACTAAGCCATCCCTGGCGTTCCACGTACATCGTAAAGGATGTTCGCTCGCATACGGGTAAACTGCATGAGCTTTCGAGCAATAATCCAACAGGGTTTCTTGTAGGCCTCAAAACACAATATGTTGCAATCTTCTTCATGCCTTCTTTTTTTTCACCGTCATTTTGGATTTGATGTACGCAAGAAGAGGAAGAAGGTCCATTGGTGGGATAAAATTAGACATCAGCCATAAAGGAACTTGAGCCCCCTTTCTTTAACTATTGGATATCTATCTGAAAGGAAAGCCTAACCCAACACCGCAATGCTAAGCCCATCTACCTACCCGCAAGGCCCAAGCAGAACCCACAACTCACAAGAGGCAAACAAGTCGTACTTCGACCTGCCGCATGTCTCAATTTTCGTCTGCTGAGAGCTGAGATTCCCACCCCCGCATCGAGAAAAATCTCCGACGAGTGCCCATCAGACTGAAAACATATACTAGCCTATTCATGATTGAACGTAATTAAGGTCATGAGATATAGAAGATGTACTCCTAATAAGAGTCCTCACCAAATTTCTATGGCCCAAAACAAAATGCTGTACCCGTCACGCAGATGAGATCTTAAGAGGGAGATGACATATTCCCAATTAACCGTGTACTATCTAGCTAGGTACTGTTGCATCACCATGCGCACGTAAAAACACGTTCGTATTTCAAGCGAATGTCAACGAGGAGAATAATGCTCCATTTTCCTTTCCTATAATGATTCCTCTCAAATGTTTGACCATGTATAAAATGGTACTCTCCTTTCTTCTAGCTACAAGAGGGACCCATGTACATAGATAGCAGGAGCAGGACAGAGATGAGCATAAAGGGCCGTAGCGAGTCTCACTAATATATAGGGGTCGATCCCACCATCCGGAAAGCACGTTCCAGATCAAGAAAAATGCCAATGCGAGGTGCCTGTATAAGACCACCTTCCTCCCAGTGTCGATCGCTTCTGGGACGTAAATTGATGGTGCGAATTTCTTCGTGCGGGGCTTAGCTAAGCTCAACGAATGAGACGGATGGTCTGAAGGGGGGGCAGTATCCGATGGAGGATTTCGGAGTACGAAACCCGAATATTAGAGGGTTGCCCCACAAATCTTGTAGGGAGAACGTCCATACTTGGGTGGGTGAGGGGGATAACTTCACTCATGAAATCCAAGTTTCACTTGTCCTTCTCTGTCTTACCGTCATTTTCACCTCCCCCCCCCACTCCATTATTTTTAGCACGTGCCGAAATTCACACCCCTGAACCGACGCATGCACGTAGAACAATTTGAAATCCCAAACGGTTCTTCCACCACATTCTAGCAATTGTGATAATTTGGCATCGAACCTACCACCATTTTCCATAAGAAAATATTGAAGAGAAGAAGTTATTTGCCGCACCAGAGATTCCACGAAGTAAAAGAAAAAGAAAACCCAAGTAAATTTGATGATGTAATCAGAAAAGATGGAGCCGCTTAAACCTGGAACACAAGGGGGCTTCGCAGTAAGTGCAATTAAAGGACAAGAACAGACGGGAGGTGAGAAGATGAAACCGGAGGAGGAGGAGGAGGAGGAGGACTGGAGGTGGAATGGTGGCCACAGAATCGGAATTTGCCTGTTACTGTCGAAGGCGTGTGGTGGGGCTGGTGTACGGTTTTTGAATTTATTTTTATAAATTTAAGAAATTCCAAGAAAATCAATTATAGATTCTCGGGTATCCGATGCAATCCCACAGCCCCCGCACGATCCTGAATGGTGGAATCGAATACTGACAATTGAGGGGTGGGGAAGCTCTGCAGGTATGAGTCGACAGGTGGGTTGGTTTGAATATGTATGTGTAGAGAGAATAAGAAGATAAGGGTGGGTGGGAAGGGGGATTGAGAAACCGACTGTCTGCATGGGATTCCCTTTCCCCCACTTTCAGAACCTCACTACAACCTCTGTGCATGCTCTGTTCCCTCACTTTCGACTTCATTTGTGGGTTATAAACAAGATTGGTGTGCTTAAAAAGAACTGAAGAAAGAAGGGGGAGCTTAGCTCATTCATTTTCGAGTGATTATCAATCGTGCACGTATTTGCCGAAATTGATATATCGTGCGAGACGCCTCCGGCTAATTTTTGGCTATTTGTGGCACCGGGGCTGTGAGTAGCTTCTTGACTCGGATTTGACTCCGATGGATGAATAACTTTGGAGGACTCGTATGGCACGTGGGGGCACAAGAGGTTGTCCTCCTTGGTGAGACCCTTTTCTATATATATATATATGTTAAGTGGATCGAATCTCATGTGTCTATTCTATAGCTTTCGAAACCCTAAAAGGAGGCCAAAAGTATCAACTCAATTACTGTGATATATATTGAGTTTCTGAATATTAGATGCCGTCTGAGAGGGAAGAGAAAAGTCATCAACCCGATTGCACGGTTAGTTAGGGAGACGTGTGTTACACTATATAACAGGGGAGATTGAAGGGAAAAATACAAAGGGAAAGACGGTGCAAAGTCCACACAGAGCTTTCAAAGATCAGATAAGAATCAACACCCATCTCTATCTCTTTCTGTCTCACCCTCTCGTCTCCAAGCTCATTAATTAATCTTTCAGATCCATCTTTCCCTCAAATTTCCCACCTCAAGCTCAACAGCTCCACACATGTCTGAGGATCGAAAATTTCATGGCCATGATCATCAGCCCTCCTTGAAGCTTGACGAAGAACAGAGAGGTGGCCCTGAGGGATTTTCCGGCGAGAACTGCGGCTCACGAGCGCCGTATGATTACGGCGAGTGCCTCACTCCAGTATCCGAAAATCACAGGATCCCATCGGTCCGTAGCTGCCCGCCGACGCCTCGGAAGCAGGCACCGGCATCCTCCCGCAAGAGGAAGTTGAGCTTCTTCGAAGCCTCGGGACAAGAAGAGGTGGATTCGTTCTTCCGGTCGAGCTTCTTGGAGCTCTCCAAGAAGGCTGATAAGAGAAGATGCACCAGCGTATGATAGGTTACCCCGCTATTTCCGCCTTGTAAAATTCTTTTCACATTGAATTACACTCTCCTCGCGAGTTAGCTAGGCCATTGTTCTAGGTCAAGTATGTTCTAATTCGATAGAGTACTGGTTTGATGTCGATTAACTGTCCCTCTTAAATATAAATATATGATTAACGCCTAGCTAAGTTCACATCCATGATATGTTGATGCGACTCTCGGCAAGTTTATTGTTCATGTAGCGATTTGCGTACGGTGCGCTTCTGGTTGCTGATCAGTTATGTTGGGTGGAGTTGGATCTGTATCTTGAGATGGAGGATTACTTGGGGCATGATATGTGATGCAGACTAAAGCTATAAATTCAAATCTGTGCTTCGGCTCAAGGTTTAAAATTTACTGTTTCCCTATCTGAACTGGTTCGTGAAACCCGACTGGGCCATTCATGGGTATTTTCATTGTCATATAAACTATAAAGGAGAAAACTTAAGCGATCCAGGAGGGGTTTCTGGAGCATGTTAAGTCATTAGATGCTCCCAATGGACTCGAATTTCATTCTGTGGCCAACGTGCGCACAGGACTACCGCACAATGTATGCAGTGTATTTTCATCTGTCCTTAGCAACAAAGTGACTTACCGTCACCGGCTGGACTGGCCGGTGCAACTTGATCCATGTGGACAAGAATGACTTTCGGTTACAAGAGAGACCATGATCTTTTCGAACCTATGTTCCCTTGACCCCGACCCTGCGGCAACTCCGTGAAGACATTGACCTGTTTGAAGGGCGCCATCACGGCAGCTTTTCTGCTGGCAGTTCTAACGGTAAGTCTTCCTGGGAAGTGAAATCCTGGAAAAATGTTCAGTAGAGGAAAGCAAAGCGCGTAAATGCGAGTAGCAGACGACAGGCGCTCTTGCAGGCCAAGAAGCTCCCAAAAACGTAAACAGTGCAGAAACCAACAAGCATTTCTGATCGGATCGACCACGCACCAAGTCTGAAGGTCTCGAGACATGCTCTTTCGACATGCCTCAGAAACCGCAAAAAAGATAGAAACTGTTTCTTTTCATATTGAGGGAATCGACACAGCATCTCTACCGCATCATATTACTCGACTGTACGAGGATCGACACTGTGGCATGTCCGTACGAATTCCCACCGCCAGATCGGCTCAAATAGCATGTCCGGTGGCACTCCAATTTGACCTATTGAGCAGTTATAGTGTGTACGCAAGTTACCCTTTTCACCTTCGGGGGAGGCACAATTTTCATAGTCCTCGTAGAAATCAAACTAACTAATCGTTGCGGCATGCAGGGACTGCCGTTACATGTATATTCGATATTTATGGGTCCCAATCACGTACCCATGAACAAGGTAAACACGTGTTCGAAAAAGTATCAGAAAGAGAATCTTGCGGGTGTAAGAAAGAGAGGAAGAAGACTTAGGTGTATAAGGAATCAAATTTAAGGTCTCTCTAATCCAAATAAATAATTGTGCTATTACAGTTAAGCCCCCTTTCCTTCATGGTTGAAGTTGAGGAATAGGAATTATTAGGAAGACCCATTTTTGGGTTCAATTATTATCAATAACTAATGCGTATTCATTGAAGATTTATGTTACGAAAGCCATTGTGGGAGGGAAAAAGTCCAAGACGTGTTAGGTCACGCAACGTTGACTCCCGTAATAATTACATAGAAAATACACGTGCAGTTAAAAGGGCCATCAAAATTGATTGCGAGCGATGATGCATCGTGTCATTGATGACTTGGGAGCCACTTGCCGACTCCAAAAGTCAAGCTCGGTTATACTCCGCATATGTTATTTCAATTAATTGCTCGTCCAATAGTCGTCAGGTTAAGTATGTCAACATGGTCCACTCCATGTCCCAAGTCCGAAGAATAATAATAAGAGAATATGTTCGCATATCAAATAATTAAAAAAAAACTGTAAACTTGTGGGAATATGTCTACATACTCAGTTTATTAGCTTAAATTTTCAGATGAAAACAGATTCTATCCCTCCTTAGTCACATACTCACTCCCTTATAGATCATTTTCATTGCACGGAGGCTCCGTGCATTAGTTAACTATAAAATTATTGGGTCCCAAACGAAGCATCCAATTAGACAGAAGGAACTTAATCAATAATTCCCCACTAATTAATTGGGCGCTAATTGAATGCTAACACTGATGACTGATTCTAATCGCATAGGATGATGATGGTACGCATAAATCGAGGTCACACGCTCAACAGCCTACCTAAAGACAGTTGTACATGTGGTTGGTGTCAGCCTCGGATTCTGCAATTCCATTATTGAGCAAATCACGATGGGTGAGTCTGATCCCAACTACCTAAATCTGGGCCTCTACCTTAGCTTGCTGAACACGTCCTGTCCTCGACCACATGGGTCGATTGGGGTGGGTGACCTCCATTTCAGGAAGATCTTTATTATTAATTCTACTTGCACGCATGCGGGAACCGTCCGAGTCCAAGAATAGTCAGTGCACGCGTGTGTTTTTCGACAGTACCTTAAAAGAATCCAATTTTACATTATAAAAATTATATTCAAAATTATTATGTATAAGAAATTAGGTGATACGATTATCGCAACTTAAACTTTTAGGCTATAAACGAGTCCGGCTCTCTTTTATATTCCCAGTAGAATTTGTGTAAACTACGATGGATTTCTATCGATCGAGATTTTAGTTGGGGTAAAAAAGTGCGTGTACAAATTATAAATGGTGAATCTTTTTTTTTTAATTTATAAGATTCAATTTAATGATCACATATAAAAAAAAGATACACAGAAATAGTCGGGCCAGCGGTTATTTTGATTGGTCAAATGTTTCACATATTGTGCATCGTCTGTTGAGGACAAAAACACTCCTTGCTTCCTTACTAGTTCGTAGTGACAGAAAAATAACACGTGTAACCGCAGCTTATGTTTTTTACTAATAGGAGGATAATTTACACCGGGCCTGCATAAAAATGCCTGCACGACGTCGTTTTTGTTTGGGGTAGAATTTTTTTAATTTTAAAAAAAAGTAACAAAAGAATTGGGCCTTGGAATAGCACTGGGAAATGTGCCACCGTTGACGGCCCATTACTAATTGGGCCTGTCCAAATGAAGCCCACTATGTCACTGGGGTCACACTTTCCCAGCACCGAAGCTGAGCCTCCCAGGTGGTCCCATTAATTTCGTTTTCCCATGTGCATCTAGGCGTGGCCAAAAATGGGCCAGGCCAGGCCCGACAGCATGGCACGGCACGAAAAAAAAAACTGTGCATGAACTAATATTTTTAAATCATATGAGATATTAAATCATGCATATCCGAATTATGAAAATAATGTTTTCAAAAAATGAAAAGTATAATTAATATATTTTCAATGTGTTATTCAAATTAACATAAAATTTAGATTAATCTACTAATTATATCATATAATTTTTTTAAATAATTATTTTATTCTATTAATGTCGGGTAGCCTAATCACAAAATATTCTTACCCATCACTGAATTTTCGGATTGCGGGACATGTTCGAGAACAGATTCATGGGGCCTGCCGTGCCATGATGTCAGCGCATCCTCAGGTGCCTCCTTGGTTTTGCGTCCAGGGCTGTGTCGTGGAAAAGGAGGTGGCTCCGTCAGATGGAAAGGTGAACACCCAGCTACCTGTACGGTATCTAGAACATAAAATTTACGTTAATTTCCTTTGGTAGATGGAATTTATGATATATGATAAGATTATTTGACTTGAATAGAGAAAATTTATATGAAAAGAATTTAAAATGAAAATGGGTTGATTGAATCTGAATGGGTATTGATTAAAATTTAATAGATTTTTTATTGAGATATATGATATCATATCGATTAAATAAAAAAATTACAAACTTATAAGAAGGGTTGACTGCCACCCATTATTTTAAATTTTTAAATGGAACGAACTCAATTTTTTATAAACCGCTCATAACGAATTTAATATTTTTCATATGCATGTGACTCGGATAAATTATCACATGATAGTCTTCTTCTTTATCAAGTACTTATGCTGTTACTATGCATGCGTCCATAAATGTGTGGCTTGTCAATTAATCCACCTTATACATGTGACTTAATTACGGTGTGAGGGAGATTTACGCGTTAGCCATATGGATTAATAAGGATTAAAAGCAGCAAACACGAACTCATCATTCATGGCCGGTGGGGTTAGATTTTCTGATGCATCATTGTAAGTCTCTGGTTTTGAGATGATGGAGTGGACAGGGTTATATGGTTTCACCATTGTTTTTATCCCTCTCTTCTTTCATTTCATCTCACTTAGCAAACTTATTTGTATCCGACCCACCAATTCAATTGAATTGAATTTTATCGTCCTGTATATACTTGCTGACATCCGTTCTCTTCTGATCTTATGTATTATACTCTTTGATCTTTGAGATCTGGGAGTTTCTATTCACCGACTGGATATCACGTTCACGGACAATACCTTAGGTCTGCATTCTAATCAAGTTGGGTTTTTGATGTTACTTAATGGAGGCATTACATTAGATGATATAATACTGCTTTTGTCTGCACGCCAAGAGCGATTTCGAAGAACTCTGCTGCGACAGAAACACTGCCATCCGGCTCTCTGGAAAGATCTGTCTCTCACTTCTGTACGAAATTCAAGATTCCTCTGTTTCTTGTCAACTTCACCTCTTCTCATGCTCATCCACTCCTACCAAAATCACTCTTCTTCTCAACTCAACATCTTCAGCTCATCTCTCTCTCTCTCTCTCTCTCTCTCTCTCTCTGTGGGTGTGTAGAAATGAAGACCCAATGGTCTCCCCACCGGAGATTTCTATTTTACGTCGACATCTCTCCCCACAGCATCCCGACTTCTCCTCCCCCAACCCTTCTTCCCGGCCACTCCCATCTCTCTCCCCTTAGCCCTTCGTCCGCCGCCGCCGTCGCCACCACCTCCAGGCACACAATACACCGGCCACCGCCACTTACAAGGCAGCCGCTGGCCCCGGACCCGCCGCTCGACTCGTCCATGGCCGTCACCATCCTGGTCCTCCTCAGCGCCCTCTTCTTCATGGGCTTCTTCTCCATCTACATCCGTCGCTTCGCCGCTGCGGACGACCCCTCCTACGCAGGTATGACTGTTCACCGGCGGCCAGCACCATCTCGAACGCCGATGTCCGGCCATGTGTCATGCTCGAGCGGTGGCAAAGGCGTGGACCCCATGATTATTAGGTAAGGGCCATGTTGTTTACTACATAACGATGATACATACAATAAGATATATATGCGTATTTTACATCGAACTGATCGTGATTAATTTCCCGAGTCGGAAAGGTCGCTGCCTTCCTATGCTTATGATGGGAGCGCCAAGTACCAGATAGACTGTCCGGTCTGCCTGAGCGAGTTTGGTGAGGGAGAGGTGGTCAAGGTGATCCCCAAGTGCGACCACGTGTTCCACGTGCAGTGCATCGAGAGATGGCTCCGCTCGCACGTGTCCTGCCCCGTCTGCAGGGCCACTCGGCTGCTCGAGGCGAGGCCCTGCGCGGCCGAGGCTGAAGGGGCGACGGCGAGATTGGGTGACACTGGGGCCGAGACGTGCCTGGGCTCAGGTGAACGGGAAGAACTGAGGGCGATGATGAGGTGCAACAGTTGCTCTCACCTGGGGCGTGGGGAGCCATCGGGAGCTCGGCCGGGGTCGATGCACAGGACGTCGAGTTTTTGACAGCACGCGCCGGGCCTCAACGCGCGTGTCGATGCACGGATGACTTGTAGAAGTGAACGTCGGTTCTTGTTGGTATGTCACATCATTTGATTGCCCAGAATCTTCGACTGCATGAGAAGCCATCGTGTAAGAAAATGGAAAATAGATTTGATCCCAATTGCTAACCTTCCGATTGCTTGCTCAGTTGGCTCTCTCTTTCGTGCTTGGCTCTGATTTCGGTTTCTTTTAGTGACATGTTGCCAGAGGATGATACTGTCTTAGATAGTATCGTTGTAATTTTTAAGCCTGTCATATCACACGCATCTGGCAAGCAAATCACACACACTCTGTCATACTCATCACGATCTCAATTCCCACAAATGGAACTCTTTGTACCTTAGCCGCCACCATGGCCCCGGGATTCTCTTGCAGATAAGCCAAGGTTGAGTTACGGTGCTCAACAGCGCAGGATCCCTGAATATGCTCGAACCATGAAAGTCAATGTGCATGATTGTGCATGGTAATACTTGCGAAAACATGAGAGCGAGCGAGCGAGCAGCTCTGAGTGATTAAGCATCGTACACAGGTGGGTTGATTTAGAAAAGAAAAAAAAAAACATGGAACAAACAGGATCGGCCCTTTGATTGAGCTCTCGACGCAGGGAGCAAAATAACCGTCCCTGGCATTCGTGAACGCATAAAATCGGAACTTCAGACTCAAGTTAGTTCCAAATGTTAGCAACAAAACATTGCAAATCCGAAAGCCTGACAACTCGGATCAGATTTACATGCCATCAACAAATGTACCACCGAAACCTCCGTCAAACCCAGGGTTGAAGGGTGCACCACCTGCATCAGAGGTCTCCATTGACCTCGAGAGGGCAAAACCCTGGGGAAGCAAATACAGCTCTGAAATATGTCTACCCCGGTTTATTGCAAGAACACATTCATGTACAAGAACTTGAGACGTTTGAATTGGATCAGAAGCAAACTTAGAAGATTACCTGGAAGAGCCCCGGATGAGAAGCTTATTACTGTTAGTTGGACCTCCTCTCTTTATTTTTTTTGAGTCCTTAAGAAATGAAGTACGCCCTGATCACCTCTACAACTGGTGCCCAACACATCGGGCACTTTCCTTGGCTCTCAACCAACTTATTTGCGCATTTTACACATGCACACATGTGTCCGCATCTGCTTCAAGAAGACGAACAATTTAAAGTGGACTCACAAATCTTGAGTAAGGCAATCACAACACCCCACAATTTGAGAATTCAGAGCTTTTACCTGTACAGCAAAGAATCAATATTGCCACTGTGACATATACAGCAGACCCCCTTCCTCACCTGCTCCCATTTGGAGTCGTCCCTGAAATAATTGGTCTTGCTGACAGCTGGAGCAGATTCACAGGAACTGTCAAGGTTATTACCTAACAATAGAAGAATAAAACCTCCAGTAAAAAACGAGATCGATTCTAAAGTACTTTGGAGCTCCTCCAATCCTGGAATATTTCATCAGGTTCATAATGACCCTGTAACTAAAATTCTCATTGACCTAACCTGGTGATGCCGTAGACCGACTCATGGCAGCGGAGACTTCCTGCCTTATCGAACGCTGCAACTCAAGTTGCATGCCCATGCAGGCCTCCAACATTCTTTGCATGTCGTTCATCCTCTGCTGGAGCCTTGCCATGTCAATCCTCAAGTCATTGATCATGTCCCACTCCTGCACTGTGTAAAACTTAGTTAACCTGAGTTGAGCTGAACTCTGCAAATGAAAGTTGAAACAAGCAATGTCTATTACAAATCCGAGGTGTTGGTGCATGTCATGATGAGACCAGTTAACCCTATGCAAGCCATGGTCCCAATGCGATTGCATAGGCATAGCTGGAATTGTGATTGCTGGGTTTGCAAGCTGGGGGCTTCCAATAGCATTCACCTGAGCCTCATCATCTCCATCCAACTGCTCCAGATCATGCTCTGCAGTTGCAGGATTGTGTGAAGAAGTTTCATGAATTTCCCACTCATTAGAAGTTTGACCTTGCCGCTCCACATATGATTGGATCAACTGGTCAAGGCTCTGACGAAATCCACTACTCAGAAGATTAGAGACGCTCCTCCTAGGACATTCCATAATTGCAAATTAACATTGCCAATCAATGTACCAGCCAAGGCATGCATATTTCACATTCAGCAGAAAAGTGTTTTTTTTTTTTTTTTACCTGCTTAGAAGTTCCTGGAGTTCCATGTTATACACATTATCATCATCCGGTAGATAAAATGTGCTGACTTGTCCATTGGAAACAATGTCCCGACCAGAAGGCTGCCCCAACCAACTCTGCACAGCCTCTTGGAAATAATCGTCTCGATTCCCATCCTCTGGGAGTTCATAAAGGTGACCACCTTCTATATCGTCATTGACATAATGATCTTGCACCCATACACTCTCAAATTGATTTACATCAACAACATCAGCAGCATCAATCTGTTCACCTGGTTCGGCACTGATTTCATCGTGATCTCCTTCATTCTCAAAGTCGTGGTCTAGCTGTTGGACTTCAACAGCAGGATCCTGCCCTCTTACATTTTGAGCAATGCTGCCTGCTAGATCACCTGCACGTTGCAAAAAGCTATGAGAGGAAGTTTCCTGTCTTCTTGACCCTGAAAAATTAAGAGGGGCTTCAATGACTTGATGCCTATCATCTGGAGATTCCATTTGTACGGCTTCATTGGACAGACTAGTGATGGCTCCATCTAGCGGGACTCCACCTCCCTCCCCTTCTACCCTGACACTGTTAGAATGCAGATGGCTTGATAATTCATTTTCTACCCCTGGCTCCTGCCTGCCTTCACCATCATCAGTGGCTTCCAGCACAGTGATGCCTCCAACGGTAACTTCAGAATCATCCATAATATCAGATGACTCACTAGTGTTATTGTGTATATTAGAAGGCTGTAATTCTTCAGAAGTTCCTAACAAACAGTTATCAAGACTGTTCAGATGATCCTGATCACTTCCAATGTCATTGATGTCACAATTAGAAGATGTATGAGAAAGATTGCTGCTTGCTTGACTGCAACTCTCCATTCTGGAGAGAAATCCTTCCCTGCTTTATAATTGGACAGAGAAGTTCACAAGACAAATCAACAATATATGTAATACATTCAATGCAGAAAAGCAAGAAAAGGAAAGTTACTATGAAAGCTTTCTTAGAATAGTTAAGAGAGTCGTCAATCTTCAACAATATAAAGAGGAATTACTTTAAAAGGCAGCAGAGGTAAGAAAGAAAGCAAATGTTGAAATTCATAGCGAGAGGAACAATGAAGGATTTACCTCAGACCAGAAACGGTTTGTCTTTGACTCAACAATCCTAGTTCACTGGCAGCTGTCAAACTGGATCTCTCACTCACCACATACCTTTCATTCCGGAGGAACCTTCCTCTCAATGATGACTGCAAAGAGATGCAATAATGAGAGACCATGCTACAGTAAATCAGAGGGTTAACAGGAAATCTCTCCCTCAGTTCTCAAGAATGCAATGGTTCGTTTACATGATTGAAGAGTTATTGCTGTAATCAATGAAAGCAACCATACAACATCATAAGTATCAATTTCAGTTAAAATAAAAGAAAAAGTTGTCAGTTCTAATCAATGCTTGATACTTAAGCACAACATCTCATACCACTTCCATTCTGTCATCCATGCAGCAAACCCTTCCTCTAAACTAATAATCCAACCCAAGGAAAAGAAAGACTGATAACAGGGTGCGACAAAATTACAGTGGACAGACGCTAACTGGACTACATGACTTGATACAGTACCTGGATACGGTTCCGATGAGCAAACCGTGAAACTGGTTGATGCTCCAATAAACTCTGGATCTCTCGCTGCCGATCCCCCTCAGCTTTTTTCAACATATCAAGTAAAACCTGCCTGCCACATACTCTACGAATGCCTCTCCTGGTATTTCCAACAGGATATTGATTCTGATTTGCAATCAAGCCATCATGTACTCGCTCAATTTGAGCAGTTTGCTCTTCCCTCATGTCACCAGAAGGATCCCTCTGGCTATTTACTTGAACCCACTCCCGTATAATTCGGACCCTCTCCTGCTCCCTCTCACCAAGCACAACCCTCAAATTATTGTTGGTGCCAGGAACATCAAAAGAACATTCCCTTGCCCCATTGTTCATCCAATGCCTGAAAATCTGCCTCACTCTCTGCCTTTCAACTTCCCCTAGATTGGAAGATTGTGTGCACTCAAGATGATGATGATCTGTAGTTGCATTCTGCAGCCCACTCAGTCCATCTTCACTCATGGCTACATCCTCCATACCATCCTCTTGCTCGCTGGGACTAGTTTCAGAAGCATTCGAACCAGAGGTGTTGCCATTTGATGTAGTACTTCCTTGCTGAAGCAACTGTTCACTGACTCGGTCACGAGGACAAAGCCCATGCTCATCCTCCAACTCACGCCACATCTGCAGAATAGCAGATGCCCTGTTGCCTGGCCTTCCATGATCCAGATGCTGACTAGATGCAGTGGACTGCGGTTCTTGAAGAAAAGAAGAATCGACTACAGCTAGATTGCGGGGACCCGCGATTGCCATTGCTCCAGCAGAGATAAGACTTCTCTTCAACCCATCTGCTCAAGATGCATAAAGAACGTGCAGACTGGGCAAAAACCTTTCAAGCAGATAAACTCTCGTACAAGATTGTGGCCTTCAAGACTTCAAGTATAACTGACTACAATCTGAGCACTCATCGTTAGCACCTTCATGGTTCTTGAGACCATCAAAATTCCTGGTAGAACCAGATGGAGGCAGCAGACTTGGCTTTGCAGGTCAGGCTGCATCAAACTCACCAGAACACGAATAAATAAATTCCAAGTCCAATACCATCTTCTTCGTGCTGCACCAAGAAACAAAAACTGTTACTTGTCAGTCAAGGGTATGTCAACGCGCAGCGCATCAAATTCCACATGTAGATAGAAGATGTATGATTATCGACATCCAAATCAGAAATTTACACGCTATTCAAATCCAAATACGGGAAACGCGACCTTGTTAATAAACTGAGGTATGAGAAATTGAACTCAGATGCAGAGAATCAGAACTCCGTTTCTCGGATTCATCAATGACCGAATTCCAGAAAATGAAAGAAGTCATCAAGCTGAACCGGACAACTTCACATGGCTCAGAAAAAAGTAAAACGTCCCAATCTCAGAAATGCAAAACATGGTATCGAAATCAATAACTTCCACTTTCCTCCCTCATCTTTAACCGTCAAATCGCGCGCTAAAATCAGATCAAAACAGCCGGAAGCGGGATGAAGCTGAACAGGGGATTCACAGACGAGACGATTGTAAGGAACAGAGCTATTTCTCTAAAAGTGAAGAGAAAAGTTACCTGTCGAGCTCAATTCTCCTCTGGTTTTTGAAGCGAAGGAAACCCAACCAAAGCCGTCTAGACGGAGGCAGGAAAGAGGACGAGAGAGAGGTAGGATTGTCAACAACATAAACTTCAAGCTCTGAGACGGAGAGAGAGAGATGGTTGGACAATATTGAATGCGGACAGACACGTCATTGGCCAGTAAACTATGCCTTAACGCTAACGTCTATAAATCCTCGCCGGAGGTACGGCGGGGCGGCGGATGTCCCTGTCGCTCGCTACGCTAGTGGGGGCTAATCAGTAAAATCAAGTACACGATCTTTCCTGACCCTTGAATGGGACGGGACGGGTGGCGGGCGCGGGGGCGGGGAAGGTGAAAGGCATTTTTCCTTTTATTTTTAGCTGTTTCGCACGGTGTCGTATTTGGCGAGGTTAGTGGAGTTGGTGGCATCACGTGAGGTGCACCTGAGGGGGTTGGCTCTCAGCCGTTGGATTGGAGGAGGAACGAACGTGTGGTCCAGACAAACTCCCAACGGCAATTCAGAAAAGAAAAAAAAAATCATGATCATTTATTCCCTTCTTTCCTTTTTTTTTCAGTTTTCTTAAACTTTTTAGCTAAGCATAATTTTAAAATTAGATCAGATAAAAAATAATTTAATATCTTTCTCTTTTTTTAGCTTATATATATATATATATAAATCATATCAGCAAAATCTCTGCCTTCCCATCTATCGATATATGATAACTAGGTCATAGTGTATAAGCTAAGGAAGTTGCTCGGCATGGTCCCTTTTTTTCCCCTCAAAGCTACAATCAAATTCAAATTCAAGATTAAGGTATAGTTGAGAAAAAGAGATCAAGTATAATTACATTTTTTTAGGACTTATAACATTATGATATTTAAATTTTAATTTTCATTAATGAAATTTATTGTATCCCTTGTCTTTTTCTTTCCATTTTTAATACTCAAGATAAATAAGCTATGATTCATATGATCTACGGCCACCGATGCAAATCCAACCAACCCTAGTAGAAGTCTCGTACTTGGTTCAGGAAGAACTAGAGGCTCTATATATGCTATCCGCAAATTATCAGGAAGAACAAGGGGGACCATACAAAGAATATACTCCACTCCATCATGGTTCCATCTCTCGATAAGAAGTCGACGTGTACATATGTATATAGTAGTCAAGCACAAGGGTGCAATCAGTACGAGGATAAAGAGAGAAAGAGATGCAGTATTTGTTTAAGACAGATAGCTTATACAAAGGGCTATGGCACTCTTAGTTTTGTGGGTTCGGCCGGGAAGTCTTGGGATGCATGCAATTTTTTTGTCCCTTAAGACATAGACATGCCTCAAGAAATAATGGAGTCGAGGAGGGAGGGGAGGGGAGGGGAGGGGGGGATGCAAGTGCCTGGACGTGTTTGGTTTGCTCTGTCTTCAGCGTTTCCCAGCTACCAATATCGATCGATGCCTTCCTTCACATCTCCCTCTCTAGCTTGCTAGGGTTTCCTTATGATTCTATGTGGGGACTGCACACTGCACCGGCTGATCAACTAGGGCGGCCCCCACTACGTTCCAAAGTCTGCTCGATCTTGGGCTTGATCGAGAGGCGGTGCACGGAGCATAGTGCATTTAGTTTTTGGAAACTATTTCATATCCCTTGCAGGGACTTTGATGTCCCATGAGTATGAAAAATCCTGCAATCATGAGCTGAGGATATATATATAAAGAATATAGTGAACTTTCTAGCTGGTTGCACAACATTTCTTATCCAAATCCGATAATATAACTAAATCATATTTAACTCGGATTGATTGATTGTACAGCAAAACACACTCAGATATTCCATTTTCAGTATCCGTACAAAGGGAAAGAAGCCTCTGAAAGATGCATGAGAAGGACAGTGTATCAAATCAAGACTTTAACCAGTAGGATTTCGTCTCCCACCGTTGAAATTTCCTCGAAGCTTCATGAAAGCGAATCAATTTCAGAGACAACTGAAAGCGATACATCGCACAGCACACGCATACATCGAACAAACAGCCAGACACGCTGATCCGAGGTTTCTGGGACACCATCAATAAGCATTATTAGTCCGTCCGTTAACCCCATACCGAAATCAGATCACAGCCGGGTCCGGGCAAGCGCTCAGTCGGTGCATATGTTGATCAACATCACGATCGATTTTATGCTCAGCATCGGAATACTTGAATTCATCCAAGAACCAGAGGGAATTACACCAGTGACAATCTTGCGTATTCTCGTTTGTGCGTGAAATGTCAATGTGTAGAGTGCCCCACGAGGCGATGGAGAGCCCACTTCTCTATTCCTTTAGCACGCATACATCTAAATGGGCCTGGCCGATGGGCCTTGAGGTAAAAAGTGATCCGATTGACTGACATTAGATTTTTTTATATGGAGATAATATTTATGAGTTTAAAAATAGATAAAAAAGAATATAAAGTAAAAGATTATGGATAGTTATATGATAAAAATTAAATTTATAATTTTATAATTATTATATCGAGAATGATATTAGTATATTAAGTTTGATTTCCAACGTTATGATTAGATTTTGATAGTTCTCGTTCATCAACGAAAAGCCATATCAAGCGGGACGCGTTCAAAATTTTGAAATTCAAAACGGCCAGTTTACGTTGTCACGAAAAGGTACAGCAGGAGCCGGGATGGTGATGATGATGGCTCAATTACAATCCTACCCCTGGTGCCTTGCTCTTTTTACGCCCACGTTCATCTTTCCTTCTCCACAGCACCTCCTCCAGTCCACAGCACCTCCTCGTCTCGGCGCCCTTTCTCCCGCCCGTGCTCTCCGGTACTTGATCTACTATACTACTACTCTTCGACTAGTGTCTCTCAACTTCGCCAATTTCCGTTCTCCATCGTTCACTGATTCATCTCAGCGTCATCGCAACCCCAGACGTTTCGTACTTTGTGTTAGTTGCAGGAAAACTCTCCTTGATCGACGAGAGGATGGGGCAGATTCAATATTCCGAGAAGTACTTTGATGACACCTACGAGTATCGGTAAATTTAGTTCTCATTGCCTCTGATTTCCCGTCGCCGCGTTGTCCATTTCTTGGCGTTGGAATTGAATTGTACGGGTGATTTTGCGATCGGACAGGCATGTGGTTCTTCCTCCAGAGGTCGCCAAACTTCTTCCAAAGAATCGGCTTCTCTCTGAGGTTAGTCACTATCGTGCATGATAGCTTCTCTGATTGGTCGATTTGATCTGTGTGCGCTGTCATTGGTGATGCATATGAACCGGATTCGATAGATTGGATGAATTCCTCCAACGATTGAAAAGGCGATTGACCTGCGATTGAGAATTCAGCTACTTCATCCTACCTCTAGATTCTGCTCGCCTAAGCTGTAAAGCTGATTGATTTATCAAAATAGTTTGCTTTACTTCGTCAATCATTGCACAACCTAGTTCTAGTGAAAGTTCAAAATTCCAACAGACTGTACAAGATGTGCTCATTAGTTTTACTGTGCTGGTGATCTTTTGCTACTCCTGCAAGCAACTGTGAGGGAACCTGCTCTAAACCAGGTTGTTATGTTTAGTTTGCCATGGATGTATTGGCCTGTTTGTGTGCTATGAAGAAATTTGCTTGCCAAAGTTATCTGCTGAAAGTCCTCCATTCTTTGTTGACCATGGATCTCCACTGATCAATCTAGAATAACTTTGTGTATCCTCTGGCTTTCAGAATGAATGGCGTGCAATCGGAGTTCAACAGAGCCGAGGCTGGGTCCACTATGCTATCCACTGTCCTGAGCCACACATCATGCTCTTCAGGAGGCCCCTCAACTATCAGCAGCAGTTGGAGAATCAGGCCCAACAGAACGTGCTTGCCAAATAAAGACGCTGCTCTTTTTATCCCTATAAACATGATAGAAACTTATATAATACTATTTGGCCTCGATGGTCTCGGTAACCGAGTAGGACCAATTCATTGCATGAAGATTTTGGGGTTTCTATAAGTCTCCTCCCATCTGGAGAATTTACTGTGATGCTAGTTCTAGTATGCGCCGGTCACAATGAGGATGAGGCCATTAGTAAGACAAGACAATTTCTGGTGCACTGTGACTGGTGGTTTTGTGTTTTACTGATGTTGTTGGTCTCTCTCTGTTGTCATTCTCGACTTTCTGGCATCATTTGCTAATGATATGCTATCCCTTTCAGTCTGCCCTGATCCAAACTCTGACATGCATATTGCCGCTTCCATGATCGAACACCCCACAAAAACCGGAGGAGCTGGAGACAGCGGTTGCTGTGCCACCACGGTTCTAGTCATCACCACAGGTCAGATCCCAGAAATATACATCAGCAATCTCACAAGAAAATGCAAAACACTGATCTACCAAATCAAGATGATGAAATACTCTCTCCAGACAATTGTTAAAACAATTTCATTTAGCATGGACTCTGATGGAAATCGTGCTCCCTCCAACAAACAGATCAAGTCTCCATAGTTCTACACCGAATGAACTCTGGCTCGACTAATATCAGGGAACTCCACAAGGAACCCCAGGGCCCAGACTGAAGGATAACCTCCTACATGATGCGGGGTGATATTAACCCACCACACCTGCATGCACTAAAACATCTTTCACTTATAATAGCAGGAAAGAAAGAGGATGGAGTAATAATGAGAGAGAACAGGGTGTCAAGCCCTAGCGCATCTCCTGAGGGCAGCTCAGCTTGCTTCCAGAAACTGGGAAGAAAAAATGAACTCGAGTTTTTTATTTTTCTTTTCTTGAAACAAAGAAATAGACCCAATAGTTAACCCTAGATTCCTCTAAAATGCAACAAGGTCTGATTTTTTGCCGCATCTCCCATTTAGCATCTTAAAGGGAAAACTAGACCAAACTAGTATTTGGTGGATATCCCATCCAAAAATGAAAAAAAAAAATTGGCTTGTGTAAAAATAGAGCTGGCCATGTACATAGAACTATGATTAATGCATGTTTTTATGTGGGAATGAATTACCAAAGATGTCTCAAGGAGGATGCTTTAGCCATAAGGTGGCGCTAAAGGTCAGAATATTTAGCTGAAGTGTACCCAGTACCTACAAGACTCTTATCATCAGAGTCTGCATAAATCCTTATTTCAGTCAATAGACACTAAGAATACACTTATTAGTACATTGGAAATCATGGGTGTCACTGCAAACAGTTCTAGGACCAAATTTCTGCAGGTGAATAATTTCATGAATATGCATCACCCAACAAAAGGAGGACCCGTAATGAAAAGTCAACAGTATCCCATTTCATTGATTCTAGGCATAGGAAACTCTGGAAGAAAACAAGAGGGAGTATATGATTTGCACATACCACACGCAGGAATCCAAGAAAGGTAAGAGGTACAGGTCCTTTATCGTCCCATTTGAAACTTTGTTCTCTCCTTCCTGGCATCAGGACCGGTCTCCGGCCGCTGTATGTAAAGCACGGAGGCTCCGGAAACATCTCTGCAGAGGGCTTCGGTGTTTCTCTCCATTTTCAAGCAGCTGGGAAGAGAAACCCATGTACTGATCGTGTATATCTTAGGCGTTTCTTCGGCTTTCCCGTGAACACAAGCTCTGTCACCCATTTTTTGTGGGTTTAGTGACGGTTGTTGATTCATTTCTAGTAAGGGGCAGTTGAATCTGTCTGTATTAGATTGTTTATTTGGTTTTAGCGGGTTGTGAACTTCTTTCTTCTACAAGAGGCTTCTGACAGTGAATGGTCGAATTGGTATCATGTTTCAGTTAAGAAGGAAAAAAACGGTTGAATTTCAACAGCAATGGGGAGTGGATTTTTGACCGAGATGCAGAGTCGGCTGGAGATTGATCTATCATCGGAGGGAAGCAATGAGCCTGTAAATGACGTATCTTGGATCTGGAAATTTCAGGTGAGTTGCGTCATTTTCTTGATTTCCATTTCTGGTTTGGATTTGCAAGACAGCAATGCTCTTTGAGTTAGAATGGGCAAAAGCGACTCATAAAAAAAAAAACCTTCTGCGATTTCCTTGTGGGCCAGTTCCTCACATTGCAGACGGAGATGTAAGATCAGAGCTCCTTGCTGTAATGAGGTCTTTGATTGCAGACACTGCCACAACGAAGCAAAGGTATACCAAACACGAAACTAAACTTTCTTCACATGAAAAGCATTGCCAACGCTCGCAATTTGTTACGACATCATGTTGTGCATTCAACAGAATTCGCTGGACACAGGACCTACCGAGCGGCACGATATTCTGAGGCATGAAGTAAAGGTCTCTTTGTTATATACATTTTATCATCCTTCAGGAACAAGTTCCATTCTGCTGTTATTAGTTTAAACGTGAAGTAAAGAAGGTACGATTAGTTTTGATATGTTATTTGGTAAAGAAAGATGGGTCTGGAGATTATGAATGTTGGGACAATTGATGACACCGCACATATATGCTCCTACTGATCTTGTTCCAAACAAATACCTGAAAAAAACTACTTGCTTCTTGGTCACGTCAACGCATTCTTCGAGGAATTTGTAAGATACTTCCTCTGTGTCTGAGAGGACTTTCGTCTCCTCTTTGGTTGGTTTCTGGTTGTTTTGTCAACTCTAATGGCACTTTCTTTGTCCCTCAACTTTGCAGATCATAGGCACCCTGTGTGGCACCGAGCAGGAAGTGAGTCTGTTACACACAACAGTTTTGAGAAAACAAAGAAACAGATAAGTTAATGGGAATTGGATGCTCATATTCCTCCAGGTTCAGCAGAGCTGCGTAAGTTGTGGGGTTTGCATGGGGACATACTTCTGTTCAAAGTGCAAATCCTCGGATGACGATGTAATTACCTGTCAGTCCATCCATTCCTAAAGTTTCTTCTCAAAACTGAGCACCACCCTTGTGTTAGAGAATACATATGTAAAAGCATCTTACAATTCCATATTGTAATTCTCAGATTTCTGATAAGCAATACCATTACAATGAATGTGTGGCATCTGCAGGTAATTTCTGTTACTTTGTGATTCTATCTTCTTCCCATCTATCCTAGATCTTTCTTGTGCTGGTAATCCTGAAGAACTTCATGAGAGCCACTTTTCACTATTCTTTCTGTAGAGCTGGAGGCAAGGATAATTTTTTTTCCATTGCAACAGATGAGGTGAGTCATATCAGTATCTTCACTCTCAATGTCCATGAGAGATGCCCATTGATGCATAATGCACCATAACCGCCCCGTTTGCTTTGAGGAAATCACGAAAAACATACCTCTAGCTCTTTCGGTATGTCAAATATCCGGAGTTCAACTTATTTTGGCTCGCAGTTCCTCTTTGACACAACGGAAAATATCTTAAATGTGTTCCTGCATTAGCATTCCTGACTCGGATTACCCAATAGCCTTGGCTTACAATCGCACAATTTCGAGAGGTGCGTCGAGGGATTATGCCCCCTTTTACAATCTGTCGGTTTTGTCTTATGATCTTCTGTGTATCTGATCATCTCTCATATATTCTCAAGTTCGTTCGACCCCAGATCTAATGCAGATCGAGAAAACACTGATTCCTGCAGTGTACCAGAACAAGATGGTGAGCAATCGAACAGGACCAGAGCAGCTTTTCCCGAGTCGCTAGAGATGCTTCTTTTTTCTTTTATATATATATATATATATATATATATATCTGTGAATGTGACTGAAGACAGCTTTTCTTACTGCCTCAACTGGTGGGGATCCCTTGCAACGACTGCCGTGAACAATCCTGAGTTCCATTCCACATCGTAGCACACAAGTGCCTGAGCTGCTGCAAGTCGTACAATACACGACAGGCTAAGGGTTGACCCATCCCGAATACTGCTGCCCCACTGGGGTAACCAATTTGCTGCTTCTGTATGACTGGCATTAGGTTTTGCCTCATATTGGACTCTTTTGGGCAAATGGAATTGTTCAAAATCGTTGTAGCAGGTGAAAACCTTAGGAAAGAACTGGCAGGCTGAGTAAAGGCTTATTTTCCCAGGACATCTACACAGCACATCTTTTATTGTAGCAGGATGTGTACCTGATTTACTCCCCTTTAGTTTGAAATTAGGATGCATCTTCGAGCCATCGATCATCATATGCCTGACTGTGTCAAATAAGTTAAATTTCACACTTGACACCGATAATTGCAAAGGCATGAAGATGCCTTCCCAGGAAGACAGAGTAAGCACTTGACTCACGTTTTCTCTGACATTTTGGACCGTCCTGACAGGTTTTACATGGCATGAACATTGCATATGATGTAAAATATCCATTGATCGATACCATACACACCGATTTAGTCCCAGAGATTCTCAGAGCAAAAGGATTCTCGCAAGTTCCTTTTTAAGAGGCCTCTCCGAGTGGATTGCAGACAATTATGTCTCGGAATCATATAACCACTCCACTATTTGCTCAGGTCTAAGTGCATACGTAGAATAGTTCATCGTCAGAATCAATGGGGTCAATCCTATCTGGTCCTACAATCTGTGTCATAATCGAATCTGAACAGAGCTTACCTGATGTACATACGGGGTCAGGACTCATCGCACGCAGCATTGTTGAGACAATCGGGGACCCACCACAGTGACAGAGATTGAGAAGTAACTGAACGCTATAACAAATCACATCACACAGAACATATAAAAGAAAAGAGGATATTGAACATTTGAAATGACATTACCACATGCACGAAAGTTGAAAGAGAAGGGAGACAGGAAAGATGTGATGATTCACCAGCCATTACTCTCCTTCACTGACGACCAACGTGAAGGATTTCTTCACTCTCTTCTCGCCACCTCTCCCTCCCTCTCTCTGTCAACTTCCACATTGTAAATCATTATAAGAACCCCCCAATAATTGGTTCTCATTCAAAATTCGTATGGGAAGCAGGGGATCCCATGTTTATTGTGGAACTGGACAGAAGAATTGGCTTGACCCTCAATCTGTAGGCTCTTAGAAGCTGGTAACTTCAGTATCCCAAGGTGCTTTGGACTGGATTATGACTCGAGCTCCTGAAGCAAGCCTGTAGATTATTTAAAAAAAAAAACTAATCTCAACCAACTGGACTGTGAAATCGCTAATAATGTGGTACTTAGGTTGTGGATCATATTATATAATTGAAGGAAAGAGCTCAAGACTTAACTTTCTTCAATTTTGATCACTTTCTCTTCCTCCCTAAATGAGTCTAAACCCTTTGAATGCTTGTCTCCTAGCAAGGGCTCAGTGATCCTTCTGCTGCTGGTATTGGATGTGCTGGACGGTGTAGTTCTGCAGCTATCCCTTCTGTCTGAAGACTTCCGTGGTTTATCTGGGAGAGGGGATCTAAGAGAATCAGTTCGGGGTTGTTTGGCCTTGATTGAAAGCGGGATGCATTTTGATCTTCCTGAGGTGGATTCGCCATTCTCTGTTGAATCCGATGGCTTACAATTCCTGCCAATTGGCAGAGGTATTTTGGCACAAGAAATTAGAGAACTACAAACTGCTTTTGCACATGGACAAGTTGCAATTATGTAAAGAAAAGAGAGAACAAGAACATAAATTGGATCCGTGATTGTTGTTCATGATCCTAAACACATAGGACTAATGGATGCCTGATTTTCCTACACATGCACGGGAGATGATTTCGAGCAATAATGAAGCAAGGATCCAGGAGGCTGGCAATTCTATTGCGAAGTGAAAGAGGCAAGATACTGCCTTTTTTAAACGACAAATTCGGCACGCAAAGGGCACCTATCTCTTGCTGGATGAAAGAAAATGAGACATGGCAAGATATATGTGGCATTTACGAAATGACTACTCATGAAGAAGATCTTGCAACATGTCAAAGGGTATATTGAGAAAAAGGTCGATCATCTAACCAACATTACAAAATTGCAGCATTGACCAAACAGGAAGAGTACATGAGCTATGGAGTAAAAGGTTATTCATAGCACTGCAACACAGCAGCCACATTAAAATACATCTCAAAACAAGTGCTAAGAGTTTTGCTCCTGCTTTAGCCAGGCATAGCATGGAATGCATTTAAATAGTGATATTACATTAAACTAGTCGAGAGAATACCTGTGATCATTTAGATATGAGTTACGGTTTATGTTTCTATTAACCATGCTGGTAATTACTGCAGAGAGGAAGAGGTGATACTGACCTGTCAGCATTATAGGAGGAGGATCGCTTCAGAGCAACAAGTCCATCTCCATCTTCGCGGAGAACTTTGGTCTCAATCACGCTGCCACTGAAGTACTCCTTATCTTCAAATCTCAAGCTCGCCAACCTTGGGTTCTCAGAAAGGCAATCAAGTTCCCCCAGCATCGAAGTAGAAAACATTGGAGATGGAAATTTTGAAGGGGAATACCTTGGACGATATGTAGGAATTAGGCCAAAACTGTTGTCTTTCACTGATATTGACCCACATGAGATTAATTGCAACAACATGTTGGTTGCTTTGAGCCTAGCATTAGCTGGCATTCGGATTTCTTCCTCTTGGAGAATTCTATAACTGTTCATCTTGCTAGCATCAGCTCTAATCAATGATTCCAGAGTTTCATTCCTCTGATTGGAAGATGAGGCACCCGAGGGGGTTGGTAGTGGTGAAACACATTCACTCTGAACCTCTGAATTCTCTTTCACACCTGAGGCCTTATATTGATAGGCCATAGAGGACTGGCTGTCTAATGAACCATCATCTGTTGAGATTCCCCTCGTACAAGTTTCTTGGATATTAACTCTGCTCACATTTTCTTCAGTCTGCGTAGAGGCATCAGCTAATCCATCATTTTTGTATGCCTTGTACTCAGTCAAGCTTAAAGAACCATTCCAGGAGGAATTCCTTCCAGTTCCAGAATCAGGAGACACACCTGAGGAACTGCGTGGATGGAGAGGAGAAGACTGTTCATCCTCTTGGGAGTGTTTAGATTCCTTCCCATTCATACTAGAAGATGATGATGAATCATCTTGGCTTCTAGAAGATGTTGGTGCAGGCAACTGTTTCAAGGCCTGTATTTTGATGTTTGCTACTGGACTGAAACTATCTGCAATGATAATACATTCAGATGCAAGATCTTAATGTCAATATACTAAATGAATGATCTTTGTTTGCTATATACTTCCATTATTCTTGAAGAAATGCATATCTTCATCACCTGAATTTGACTCGTTGAAGAGCTCGGAACCTTTAAGGATGTATTCATTTCCATTAGAGGGGAGAATTAAGTCATCTTCACATAGATCTTGCCAGACAAATCCATTCTTGTAGTTTCTGCAAAATTTAACAAGTCACTAGCAATTCAGCTCCAACTTAATAACAATAGTCATAGATTCTGTAAGGGCAAAACCCAAGTTAATATGATCGGCACTTCAAGAGTCTGAATGAACCTGATAAACTGTGATGATTACCTCTTAGAAGACCACGAGTACAGAGAGGCCATTCCTCTGCCTCTAAGAACATTGAGCTTTTCCATTACATCTGCAGATGGGGGAAAATGATAGGTCTTTAAATGTCGTTGAAACTTCAGAGATGAGAAACGCGGTCGATATGATTTCGAGACATTACCTCTCAGGTAGAGACCTTCTGGAGAAGACAGGGGAACTTCGATGAAATGAGGATGCTCCAGCTGGCGATTCCGACAGAGATAATAGACCACAGGCACTTTCCTGTTCTGGTAGTACCTCGGTGACTTTTCAGTCCAAACCTTAGCTCTCTCGGGGCTCACTTGTCGATATTTCTTCATCCTAACTTCCATTTCCGCTCCAAGCTCGCATCGAATCCTAACGCCCCCACGACCAGAGAACACAATCCGACGGGAGCAGTACACTCCGCTTAACTCGGTTCCTCCCACAGAAACCCTAGAATGGCGAAGAAACGACTCCGAGACAGGCTGACCACCGGAACACGCTGGCAATGAGCAAAACCAGATCGGGATGCAGTAAATGGAAGTGGCTCGCCAGCATTACAACGAGCGATCAACAACGCCAAGCTAAGAAACTCCGGGACAAAATCTCTATAGAATTCTCAGTACACCCACATTCAATCGAACAGATGAACGGAGAAGAAAGAGTGGATGGGTGGAAATGAGAGAGAAGACGACGCGGGTGGCGAATGCCGAGGTGGGCTCAAGCATTCATTGATACGCTGTATGGACACTCGTAAGAGAGGAGAAGATCAAGTATGGGCCGTACAGAGAGCTTCAACTCGGGGAATGATGCGCATCGAGAGAGAGAGAGAGAAAGAGAGAGGAAGGAGACAAAGACGAGAACAAGACGAGACGAGAAAGGGAGCGGTTGGGTACTTCGCTCCTTCGCCCTCCTCATTTTCTGGTCATCTTTTGGCGGATTCTGCGGAAAAGCTTTAACAGGAGTCACCACCACCAGCCACCACGGAAGCTGAGCTCGGCTCGGCTTTAGCTGAGCCTTCCCTTATCTCTGACCACCCCACTTAATTTTCCGTAAAATTCCACCCCTACCCCTGTTAGATATGGAGTGGAGAGTTTTTTCTTCATTAATAAATATTTATAAATTTTATTCTTCAAATAGATCCATCTTCACCATCGTATTTCATTAATACCCCTGTTAGATATTAGCCTCTGTGTATGAGGTCAACATTTTGTAATTTTGCTAAACTTGAGGGGGGGGGGGGAGGTGGAGGCCGAAGACGTGAGAGTGAGTGGGGGCAATTTGTGATAATCTTAAAATGCCTCGAGTTGTGCGCTTGCTAAGCCACCATGGACTCACGAATGTTGATTTTTTTTTGTTACACGACACAGCTCCTATATTTAAAAATGGATAAGGGATTAAAAAATAAAAATGTATAGAAAAATTTATTATGAGAATTGAGTAAATTAAAGTAAAATTGGTATTATTATATAAAATTTTCTTTTTAAAATATAATATTAAATTTAACTTGTGAATCATAAATTTTATGATCAAGTGGGCTCGGCTCTGTAGATTTGCAATTGAATTAGAATTTATGGGACCAATATTAATGCGACAATGTTCTGCAAGAAAGTCGTTACTGCTTGGCAGTTATTGGTTTAACTATGCGGCAGTGATGGGAAGAGGCTGAGGTGGCAAAATTTGTGTGGTATTCATATCATGAAACAATTGTGTCTGTTTTTGAGTCAATTGTGCTTGCTCAAAAAAATATTAAAATAAATCTTATAATAAAAAAATTATATAATTTTTTTAAAATTTTGATTATATAATTATATTTTAATAATTAATATAAAATTAATATTAATTAATTTATTATATTATAAAAATATTATTTTAAAATATAAATTATTTAAAGTTATTTTTTCAAAATAATTATTTATATAATTAGTTGTGGCCGGTCTAGAATTTTCGGGATATTCCAGATTATGGCCGGAATCGCCAGGTCCAGGAATAATAATAGCGTTGGAAGGACCCCACAAATGCAAGAGTCAATAGGCAGGGTGACCAATATACCTTCTTTTTTTTTTTCCTAGGAAATTAAGATCAAGTATTAAATCCATCCTTATGGATATTATATGTCACATCGCATCGAGTTGTATAGAAAGGTCTATGCTTGAAATCCAATGCATCAACGGCTGCTATGGAATATGAGGAAGGCATTTAAAGTGGAACTGCTATTGGCACAACCACTCTCCCTCCACAGGATACAGCAGCTCTCAAGTTGCAGAACAAAACGTCAAGCGGCTGTGGGTCATCATCAGACTCAGAGACGACTTGCTAAGGATTTGTGAAAGCAATCGAATAATCACTTGGGCGGTTCTCTTTCCCAAGTGAGCCCCATCACCGTCCATTCAGCGAGCTGAGCCCACCCTATCCTTCCCCTCCTTTTCCGGCCATCATCCTGTCGGGCTGACAGATGTGAAGGGTCCAGATGGAGCGTGCGTGTGCTTGAAGTCGAGGAGAGTTCATTGGTTAAACTGGCATGGCTGATTTTTCTCCCTTCCCTGTGGGCAATGGTCGATCTTTTAATGTTGGTCTACTCGTCTTCTCACCATTAAAAATGATGAAGGAATTTCTTGGGTCACTATTTTTGGAGTTAGTCGCTGGCTACCATGGTATTGGCATAGTGAGGGGATTTTCGAGCTGGATTTCAGCAGACCTTCGGGTGGTCTAGGCCACTTCAGATTTGGCCAGACACAATACAGGCGGGTGCTACTTGGGAAAATTTGGGCTACGGCAGGAGTTGGGGCCTGTGAGTGATGAGAATGGAGTCTGGATTTCTGAGTTTTCCAAGAACATTGGAATAGCCACAACATTGATTTCGGAGCTTTGGGGAGTCCTTTCGGGTTTGGAGTTGGGCCTGGGGGCTTGGATATTGACGTGTTTTGCTTGAAGTTGGCTCATAAGTGATATCTCCCTTTTTTTTTTTTTGACGGGAAGAGGTTTGACTGCACCCAACTTATTATCTCTTATCCGAGTCATTCATTCGATTGTTACCATTTGACCTTTACTAGCGTATGATTGACAGGTGAAAGTTAATTATTTATACCATGAAAGAAATTCTATTACAGACTTGGCCATAAGATGATAATTAAACTTATCTATGGGATTGCATATTCACTATAGTTCATCGGATGACACCAAAACTCTACTTATTAAAAATACACATGGGCAGGGGCTACCTTACCTCTATTTTTTTTGGTAACTAAAGATTATTATATAAGGATATATAAGAGTCTAATACAATTAAGTAATATCAATATAACCATTTACATTTCTCGAGTAGGCAACATCCAAAATAACAACAAGTCCCTGTGGGAGATGTTCCAAAAAGTAGCTTTCATTTTGACCTTCATCCTGATCCCGTACTAACTTTGTAAGAAAGTATGTTACTACATTTACCTCTTGGCAATCCTAGAACTCTACCATGATCCTCTTGCAATCCAAAATTAACAGGGATAAGTGTAAATTCACTGTTGAAGTTCCCTAAATTTGATCATACAATACCTTTGCATCCAATTAGATGCAAAGGAATTGGATGCTTAGGGACAGAGCTAGTAAGAGTCCCTCTCGGAGAGCCCATGCTTAAGCTTAGAGGCTATTGGTCAAGCCCAATGGTTTGGTAAACCCACCAAGCCACCTCCTTGAGTTGTTGCGGATGAGGCCACCCACCCCTCCTTTGCCTAGATTACCCATCACGGATCCATTTGTGTTTAATTTTGCCCGACCCTCTGGAGGAGGAGACCAACCAACTAGAAGAGTACTCTTTTGATGCATCCATTGTGAGCCCATGGATTTGGGGGCCCAAGTAGAGTCCACTCATTAAGTTAGGCCCATCTAATTTTATTTTTTTCTTTTCTTTTCTTCTTTTCTTTCTTTTTCTCCCCCACCTTGCTGCGATGAAGAAGTGTGTAATAGAGCTTCTAGGGTTTCTAACTCTCCCATTTTCGTCTCCACTTCACCTACCTATTGTGGGAGCCAATTGAGCCCTAGAGGAGGGAATCCTCTGCGAATTAAAAACCCAATTTCTAGGTTCCACTATCCTGTTGTCGATTTCGAACGTTTGTGGTGAGGATCTCATTTACTCAGGTCACTCCTTAGGTTGCTTGTTGAGTTGTTTATCTGGAAACCCCTATGGCTGCAAATGTTTTTTTTTTTTACTACAGGGCGTTTAGGCTTTCTTTAGTTTTTTTTTTAAGCTTTGATTTGAAGCCAGCTGAAAAATGGATGCGCGCTACTAGCGCGGCTCGCTTCGCTTTTGTTGCGGAGCTTGCTGCTTTTTTTTATTATTTTGTTAGGAGTAGGTGCTTGCGGGGGAAGAGGGCAATCACCACTGTGCGAGATGCGAAAGAGTGACCCCTCTCTCTAGATCAATTAGTGGAGTAGCTCCCTATGCTCTTTCAACCTCGGTTAATGTCCTAGTTTCTTTCCCTTCTCCTAAGTCTAAGGAATTTTCATGAAGCTGAGCGATACTCGTGTCACTTACAGGATTACTGATCTTGTGATTCCCAGTATATTGTCTAATTTTCAGATTGGAGTCTTTCCTTTTGTAATTGTTGGTTTGCTTCCTCCGTGTTTGATGCAGGAGTCCAAACAATTGGAACTTGAAAAGAGGGAAGTTATAGGTATAGGATGGTGGGATGGAAGGGATAAGAGTATGAGAATTTAGAAATTTAGAGGAAATCAATTAAGTTGAATTGTTCATTATAATCACTTCTTTAATTCATAAGAAGATATTTTCTTTGAATATTAGAAGTATTGATAATTTCATGATGTACATATGTATATATATTGATCTCATTGTGAACGAAATGATAGGTACCGAGGAGACCCGGGATAAACACCTAGAGGATCTTGTTTCGTGATCGGTTGATTCAGGGGTTGTGAGTACATTTTTTTATTGTGAAATGCGATACCTATGATTAGTAATTAGTAAATATAAATTATGAAACAATTATTTGTTATATCTAAGTAATTGTCGTTTCTAACGAGTACTTATATTTTGAATAAATGACAAAAATAATAGAAAAAGGATAAGTAATAGTAGTAGTCGGACATGCATATATACATACATAATTTGTATTACTATCTATGTTTGTACCTAACCATGATGACCGCTAAGCCGGCGAAATGAAAATGGGCCTTACTGATTTACCGCGGGTTCCCGGTGGGATATAAACATGGGACATGAGCGACGCTGGCTTTGTGACCCCAGCGGAATGTGAGGTGACTCCCTTTTCGGACCCGGTCGGAGAAACAAAGACTAGAGAGGAGAGGTAAGAAAAAGAGAGAGAGACTTGAGAGCGACAAGTCCACTCTTACTGTCGGAGGATAATAGGCGGCTCCTACAATTGTGTGTGAAGGGAAGGGCACGGGAAGGAGAACATTATGAGATTGATTAAGGTGTGGGGTCACGATACCATTTGGGGAGAGAGTAGTATCAGTACCGTCATAACTCTGTCGCAGAGGTAGTGCGACCCCATGGTTATTGTTTGACATGAATGTTTACATGCATTGCATTATGAGGGTTGTATGGAGTTAGTTAGGTTGCTAATAATCATCTATCCTTGATATTTGACTAACTAGTAAAAATGGATACAATTATGTAAGAACCTATACTTAAACTAGTGTTATTTCACTATGGAATTATGTATTCACCGAGTTGCAGCTCATACTCCTCTGCAAATATTTTTTTTTCAGATAGGGAAGACACTTAGCCGAGCGGAATCGCCAAATTTTGATTCAGGGATCAACTAGGGCGAACCGTAGATAGGGAACATGTAGAAATTGTGTATAGTTTTGTATAAAATGCTACGACTTGAATTATTTTGGGAAAACAACTATGGCTTGAGGTATGTGTTGCGGGTTGGGGGAAAAAAATATATCTGCTGAGTTGTGGACGATTGTTAGTGAATATGTTGATCAAATTATTTTATAACAGGTTTTGAAATTTTAGTTAACATGAAAATAAGGGGGAAACTTTGCCAAAATTTCGGGTCGTGACATCCATAGTGAATCCAAAAGAGCATAATATTCGGCTGCTTTTTGTAGGCATGTGATATAAAGTTCAGGCTTAGTTTTCATCCTATTGAAGATTCATCCATTTCTTTGTTTCCACAAGAGCCATAAGGCTTGCGGAAATATAATTCTCTAAGGAATGCTCAATGAATAGATTTCATAGGCCTCATAGTTTGCTTGTATCCATTTTCTCACAGGGATACCAAATGTGGCCTTCTTTGAAACAGGCACACTAAAGTGAGCCCAAAAATTTCTAGCAATCGGGCACATACAAAGGATGTGATCTAGAGTTTCCTCACTGTGATTACACAGCTGATACAAGCTTGGGATATTCATGCCCCTTATGACAAGATGGGTTGCTGTGAAGACCCGTTCATGGCTGCATAACCAAAGGAAGAACATAATATGGGGATGGGTCTCAGTTTTCCAAAGCCAGGTCCACTCCTTGTTCCCTAGGACCCCAACCACAGGCCAAGAGGTAAGCTGATTTAGTAGAGTATCTTCCATCATATGAATACTTCCATACCCATTGATTTGTGGCTTGAGATATAGTTCCTCTAGGGATGCTCACCATCTCAAAAAGGATCTCTTGGGGTAGCTAGAATGAGATATTAGAGAAGTTCCAGGCTCCATTTCGATCTAAGATATGCCCCAAGTTTTGTTCAAATTCTCCTTGCTTTAGTTTAGAGGTTCACAAAATTGAGTTTTAAGTGGATCCCTATCTAACCATGGGTCTAGCCACAAATTAATCATTGATCCATTTTCAATGACTCATTTCCTACCATGACAAGTAATCTTTAGACCTGCCTAGATAGTTATGAAATTCAGCCTATTGCAATAACCGTTTGTGGGCCTGATAAGTCTAAAGTATTGAAATCTGATTAATTGGCCCAAGGCCTCTTTTCCTCCGTTACTCTTCAACCAAGCTTCCAAGAGGAGCAGTATTCCTAATTTACCTCTATTTTACTTAGTTTAATTATTTTCGTCCATTACTGCAATTTCCCATTGGGCACTGACCCGTTCCTGCTCCGAAAAGCCTGAATGTAGCCGTGGGATAGGCTAGTGTACATCCTGTCCATGAATAATTCCTACGTCTAGCTCCTAAGTCAAAGGCAGGGGTGGGTCTGGCCACCGGAGCGGGTTCAGTAGAAACTTGCGCCGTAGTGAACGAGGTGAACTCCACCTCGGACATTCCCGCCATTTTTTTGGCCCCGCGAGGCTTCCTTCGTACTCTCTCTGTCTCTGTCTCCGTCTCTCCGTCTCTCCGCCTCCCGCTCTCTCCGCTCGTTGCTACTCTCTCTCTCTCGTTCTTCCATTTTCATGTCGTTGGTCCGCTCCGCTCAGTGCCACACCACACTCTTGTCTCTCCACCTCAAGTCCCTATCTCGCCCACCTAGGCCCTTATTCCTTCCCTTCCATTTCTGCTCCAGCCGGACCATCAGAATGTCCTCGAAGCCCTCGGCCTTCGACGCTCTTATGTCCGGGGCACGAGCCGCCGCCGCCAAGAAGAAGCCCCCTCAGCCCCCTTCCCCAAATAAGCGTAAGACCCCCGATTCCGCCACGTCGCAAAACCCTAATCCCGTCCTGTCCCCAAGTAATGCCCCGGAATCTTCTGCCCCAGAGACCGAGCGGCAGAAGCTTAATTCTTCTCCCGATGCTAAGAAATTGAAGCAGGTTCAGGACAATGGTGGGATCAAGAAAAGCCCTATCTCAGTCTCGGCTTCTGAGAGGGTTGCCCAGCTGAAGAGCAAGATACCCCTGCTGAAAAATAAGGCAGCGGAGTTCGACCCCAAGAAGGTGGCCTCCTGGGGCGAAGGCGAGAGGGTCCCTTTCATATTCTTGTGCTTGGCCTTTGATCTTATATCGCATGAGACTGGGAGAATTGTGATCACTGATATTGTGTGCAATGCACTGAGGACTGTGATGAATACTACGCCCGATGACCTTCTTGCCGCTGTTTACTTGTTGGCAAATCGGATTGCCCCTGCTCATGAGGGGCTGGAGCTGGGAATCGGGGATGCCTCCATCATTAAAGCGCTCGCGGAGGCTTGTGGGAGGACAGAGGTGCAGATTAAGAAGCAATACAAGGTGAAAATTTTGGTGCTTTGTTCGCTGATCAATTGAAGCCAGTATTCTTATTGTGCTCATATAATATTTAAAGAGCTGGAGTTTCATAGTTCTCCAACTAGCTTGAGTATTCCAGCAGCTAAACAAAATTGTGAATACGAGTTTCTAACTCTCCGCAGAATTCACATTTCTTACCTCCCATATGAACTCCCCGTTCCAATAGTCTATCCTTGATATTTAGTCTACCGAGAAAAGAGAGGCAGCATAAAAAAGAAGCTTTGGGTTGGTGTGCTGCATTTATTTGTTATAGCAAAGATAATTCTTTCTCATCATGTCTTATTAATTTGCAGGACTTGGGAGATTTGGGTCTTGTTGCAAAAGCAAGTCGATCATCTCAATCCATGATGCGCAAGCCTGAACCACTAACTGTTGCCAAGGTTTTCAATACCTTCCGGCTCATAGCTAAGGTGTGGTTAAACAATTAGATTTGCTTTGTAACTTGTATTATTGAATGTAACTCTTGGTGTTAATTCTCCATCTTCCAATTCTTATATTTATTCTGTAAAACTGATTTTGAGTGTGTAAAATGTCTCTTTGTTCATGTTATTAACTCGTTCAGTATTGTCTCTACAGGAGTCCGGGCAGAACAGCCAGGAAAAGAAGAAGAACCATATCAAGGGGCTTCTTGTTGCGGCTACTGACTGTGAACCTCAATATTTGATCCGCCTACTTCAGGTTAGGGTCTGGATGCTGATCAGTGAGATTGCCAACTTTATCCATAAGATGAACTTTCGTGTGTTGTAGACAAAGCTGCGGATTGGATTGGCTGAACAGACTCTGTTAGCTGCCTTTGGACAAGCTGCTGTATATGCTGAAAAACATTCTACGCCAGCTTCAGATGTTCAATCTCCTTTGGAAGAGGTAAATGTGATGATATGTGTTTCCCCATATTATCTTCACTTTAATCTTTGCACCCTAGTTAACCTGAAGGTTTTCCTTGAATCCACTGCAATGATTTGGTTTGCAACAGGCGGCAAAGATTGTGAAGCAAGTTTACTCTGTTCTTCCTGTTTATGATAAAATAGTTCCTGTTCTTTTAAGTGATGGTGTGTGGAAACTTCCAAAAACATGTACCTTTACACTGGGTGTTCCAGTTGGTCCTATGCTGGCAAAGCCAACAAAAGGTGTCTCAGAAATTCTTAGCAAGTTCCAGAACACAGTGTATACTTGTGAATACAAGTATGATGGAGAGAGGGCACAGGTGATGCTTTTATGTGGATGTAACCTTTTGTCATAACCGTTATAATTTTGATTCCTATTAATAGAAAATTGTAAGCTATGCTTGCTAGTTGTCCAGATTCATTACATGGACAATGGTGCAGTTGAGATCTACAGTAGAAATGCTGAAAGAAATACTGGTAAATTCCCGGATGTTGTGGCCACAATCCCAAGGTAGGTCTTTGTAGATCACGGTCTCTGACATGGTATTTAGGCAATATACATTTGCTTTTGAAGATTTAAATAATAGTGCTTACATTGATGTTAGCTTCACCTGTAGACTTCATATTTAGACACTGATGTGCCTTGTGCACTCCAGGATAATTAGAAAATTCATTCTTCTCAGTGGCATGTATGTAATCATTGCAGGTTAAAGAAGGAATCTGTTCGATCATTTGTTTTAGATTGTGAGCTTGTGGCATTTGACCGAGAAAAAAGGAAAATCTTGCCCTTCCAGGTGATAAGTTTATATATTTTTACTATTTCTTTGGTGTCAGCAGCTATTCTGTATGAATTAGGATTTTATTTTATTTTATTTTTAATCTGGGATAAGTTCATATGTGCTGAGGATTGTTTGTTTCCCTTTTGAGGATCATTTTATTCCGCCCTGTACTAAAAAGGATTATGTATGGAGATTTGTGCCTTATGGCGGTTTTGAATGGTAACCTGTTCTGGCAGGTGCTTATTACGAGAGCTCGAAAGAATGTGGTTTTGAGCGAAATCAAGGTGGATGTCTGCATTTATGCTTTTGATATTCTGTATCTCAATGGGAAGCCTCTTATTCAGGAACAGCTCAAAGTGCGCAGGGAGGTACAACATTTTACATTTTGCTGAAAAAGTAACACATCCAATATTTGACACAGATGATTTGAAAGATCGAAATATCATTAGGGCCAAGGTGGTACACAATCAAATATCTGTAAAATATAAATATACTAAAAAAAAATGAGAAGTTTCTTAACCTTCATTGCAGATTACTATCAGTAGATGTTTGAACCAAGACTTCATTTTGACTTATCTATTTGCCTTACTTTATGCAGCACCTTTATGAATCATTCAATGAAGAACCTGGATATTTTCAGTTTGCAACTGCAATTACATCAAACGATATAGAGGAAATCCAGACTTTTCTTGATGCTGCTGTGAATGCTAGGTTTGCACTATATTAATTGGTGATTTTTTTCAGTGGCAACGTGGCAAAGAGACTTGAATTTGAAGTTTTATGATCTACATGATTTCTGTCATTGAGGTGTCTATATTCTAGTGCAGTTGTGAAGGCTTGATCATCAAAACATTGGATATAGATGCTACATATGAACCTTCCAAGCGGTCATTGAACTGGCTAAAGTTGAAGAAGGATTACATGGACAGGTAATGTTTGTTTTCCTTCCTACAACTTCAAACCTAATCAGAGATTGAAAATTATAAGTTTTTCACACTGTCATTTGCAGTATTGGTGATTCTGTTGATTTGGTGCCAATTGCTGCTTTTCATGGCCGGGGGAAACGTACCGGTAAGAACTACCTGAATTACATGCGAAAATTTCAATTATTTCTGTTGCAGTATCTCAAGATTGTTTTTTGTGCTGGCCATTTTTCCTTTATCTTTATTCATTAGTGCAACTTCAAGTCAAGTCTGATCCATACTAGTGCATCTCTGCAGGAGTATATGGTGCTTTTCTCCTTGCATGTTATGATGGAGACAATGAAGAATTTCAGAGCATCTGCAAAATTGGTGAATGCAATTAGTTTTTGGAATGAATGATGGTCGAGTTGAAGCTCAGTGGTATTGATAGTTCATCAATGTTGACAGGTACTGGTTTCTCTGAAGCAGTGCTTGAAGAAAGATCTGCCAGTCTTCGCTCCAAAGTTATCCCAAAGCCAAAGGCATGCCTATTTACTCCTTTCCTCTCACTCTTGGAGGAGATTTCACCTTCCTAACTCCTTAGCTCTTGTCAATTGTAGCCATACTTCCGTTATTCAGATACACTCAGCCCAGATGTGTGGCTTGAACCAACAGAGGTAGAATTTGTGCTTTGCCTTTTCTGTTTTTGCGCTTTGTTTTTACCTTTTTCAACTCTTAGTTAGAGAGTAAAAGTAAGTGCAGAGTGTTCCTTGTTGGGTAGAAAATCATATAGTGAGAAATGACTGTTTCATGCTTACCGGCTGAGTTGGGATTTGATTTCTAAACTGCCTTGACACATTGTTTCTGCATTTTTTTTACAGGTTTGGGAGGTGAAAGCTGCAGATTTGACTATCAGCCCTGTTCATCGTGCTGCAGTAGGCATAGTGGATTCTAATAAGGTCTGATCATCTTCACTGACGCTCAAAAACTCATTACATCTGTATTTTCATCTTTTCTTTAGTCAGAGATTCATAAATTGTGGGTGTCTCTCTTTTTATGGATAAGGGTATCTCTCTTCGGTTTCCACGTTTGCTTCGTGTACGTGAAGATAAAGCACCTGAACAAGCCACATCTTCGGAACAGGTGAGTAAAGGTTTTCCTTTTCTTGTCGTTCGACTGACCACATCCATATATATCAAACTCGTTTTCCCTTTTTTTTTTGAGAATAGACTGAAGGCTTACAAGTATCCATCTTCCTCATATACAGATTGCAGAAATGTATAATGCTCAGAAGCACAATCACCAGAATAATCAAGATGATGATGAAGAATGAAAGATGATGCCCTCCCTCTTGTATCCGAGCTTGGACTACCTGTAATTTCAGTAACATTGTCGATTGGATTTCACCCATGAAGAATAGTGCAGCATTTGTTCGAGCCTGCAGCCTTGGGCATAATTTCCTGCATTTGAATGCTCCAAATTTTCTAGTGTCACCTCGAGGTGATATCCAGGATCAGAGTTAAAGATAGCCTCTGTTTACTAGTGAAGGAATGCCTGTCTGTGCCTTGTAGTTTACTGTTGGATACAGACTGATTCATGAGCTCCCTTATATAGACCTCTGAGCCAGTGGAAATTCTCTTCTTTGAAAAGACTGTATACAGCTGCTTGTCCTTGGAAAGATTTCTGTAGTTTTAAAGAGGCCACTTTTCGTCAAGGCTTTTCATGTTAAAGGGACGCAAATACTTGCATTACTCTCTGGATTCATGAAGGTCGAGATGGAACCGTCGGTGTCTCAGTATCTCGAGTGCCCGTTTCTTCTGGAAAGGTAAATTAGCTTGGAGAACAGGTAACTTGTCTGCTACTGAAGTAAGCAGTTGGTGAGTTTTGTAGCGTAAATAATGGTAGACAAGGTCAATATTTTTTATCAGTTTGTATAAATGATGGAACGGAAGATCATTTCATTCTGGAAAGACTCATATTTCAAAAAGCCTCGACAAAATATCATGCATGATTCAGCATTACATTCCGATTCTGAGTTGTCGGCTCTGCTCAGTGAAACCCAATGGATGGATGCCGTCCATTGTCACTTTTCCTTTTACCCATTAAAGTATGCCGAGGATGATGAAAGTTAAAATGCGTTGGACTGTACTCGGCTCATGGTGTGCATATTCAAATCCATAACATCTTTGTGTTGCATGACCAGAAGAAATTCGACAAATTTCTTCCCTGATTTTCCTAGCGATTCAGAGAGAGCGAAAAAGAAATGCAGGAAATCCCAACCTAGTATTCCATGACCAGACAGTAGAACTACCCCTGAGGTTGTTGATAGTTAATACCTGTCCTCAGTCCCTCCCTCCAACTCGAACAACTCCACACGCTTCCATCTCTTCAAGGATTTGGTGGTGATGATGATTGATCATTTGATGGGTTGATCAGTCTTCCATTCGTGCACGCTCACACTAATCCTACTCACTACAGCACTCGCAACTTACTACTAGGACTTGCACTTCGCGCCAGACACTAATAATCATCCGCTGAGAACGATCAATCTTCCTTCCATATCATATTGCATAAACCAGAGAAATTACGACCGGAACCTAAGAACAGATTAGGTGATGATACAACAACTCCTGAATTGCTTGCTCTATCGTAAGTTTGTCTTTTGATGCCTCTCCTTTCTCTCAGATCAAAAGTGTATACAGATAGACATCTCAAAGTGAGTTGAGTTGCTGTTCTGTAATGATGGGGACACTGCTCTAAGTCAGGGGAGAGCAACTCTCTGGTACTTTGTTTCGGCCGGGAAATCGAACAAGCCCTCTGAAAGTCCCCTCTTATTGCAAACGCTTCCGCAGCTTGTTACAGCATTCTTGCCGCTGAAGTTAGTGCTCATGAGCAGGGAGTCTTGACGGAACACATGACGTGGTGGCGGGGGCTGGGAGAGGATTTTAACCGGCGGAATCTCCGAGGACTCGAGCGGGGGTGGAGGGTGCTGCCACTGAGGGAGCGGCCCTGCCAAGAGCAGCGTCTGGAGCAACGGCCCCGCCTTGATCACTGCCTGCAGAAGGTTTCCCTTCTCGGGCAATGGCTTCTTGGCTGCTAGCAAAGAGTCGAGCGATGTCGTTGACGAGCGAGACGGTGGGGGCTGCATCATCTCCGTGGCCGGGGACGAGACGATGCTGTCCTCCCAGTCGGACGGCGAGAACCCATCGTTGAAGGTGTTAGGGGAGTCCTTCTCGACTCTCCTGGGCTCATCCTCGAGGCTCGAGACTCCCGACATCGGAGGGGCTGCCGCCACCTGCTGCTGGAGGAGGACGTTCTCGAGGAGGACTTTCTGGTATCTCTCCTGGGCCTCGTCTCTCTCGATGATAGTCCTCTCAAGGAGTCCTCTGAGCTGCGTGTTCTCGAGCTCGAGTGATGTGCAGAGGGGGCAATGCCCCAGCTCCTCCACGCTCTGCAATGGGTTGAATTGAACAACGCCCATTAAGTCATTGGCTGCATTCTAATCCAAGAAGATGGAGGAGACTGTTGTTAGGATTGTATACCTTATCTCGGGAGCAGTAAGCCCAAGGGAGAATAAACCTTCTCTCAGTTTCCATGCTCTGCTTCACTTCAGTTAATTGCCAGAAAAGAAGGAGAAGAAGGAGAAACTCTCTGACGCAGAGTGTGAGGTCAGGTGTCTGAGGAGGTTTTCAGAAGTCCCTTAGCTTTTATAGAAGAGGGATGACTTGGCTCAACTGTTGACTCTATTTCGTCTTTCTTTCTCAACTTTCCAAATTTCACCTTTCCTGCTTTGCATGTGACTTGATAAATCTAAGTTTGAGCCAGCTGGAATATATACTTAGAAGGAAAATCTTTCACATTAGTCAATTTTATCAATTTCATAGTACTCTAATTTCACACATGTTCAGGAAAATTTTAAAAAAAGTGCTTAACTAAAGAATATAACAATATCATATTTCCTTATCTTATGGACTCGATATTAAACTTGATAAAGTTACACATTAAAACTCTATCTAACATGTCAACTCGTCTAACTATTATAAATATTAGTTTACAGTAGAATCAATGTTAATGAACCATCCTCTTATAATTTTTTTATACTTATATGAACATTTTATGTATAATTTATATTGGACGGTTGAAATTACGATTCTAAAAAAAAAAAAAACAGTTGTCGTCAAGTTGGTGAATTTCCCCCCGCCTTTTCATTTTCCTGTAATGGGAATTGACGAAAGCAGAGAATGTGGAGAATTCCCGTGTCTCCCTCCCTCTTTCTCTTCCTCTTCCTCTTCCTCTTCCTTCCATGGAAGTAAGTCTCCCTCTCTGTCTGTCTCTTTAGTGTTCGACTCAGCCGTGGATTCTTTAGAGTCAGTCTCTGCCGTGCGCACAGTGACCGGCGCCGATAATAAGACGAAATCGAGTCGGTGTTAGGACAATAATCTTCGCCACAACTTGGGTCTCTCTTTTTACGAATATATGTATATATATACAGACACACACACACACACACACGCCGACGTAGCAAGTTTGCGTTCTTCAGGGGCTGCCGACATCCGCCCGGGTCAACCCCGAATGACCCCCCCAAGTTCAAATTCAATATGGATCCCATCTCATTTCACCAAAAGACACAAGGCTTATCGAACTTCGAGAGCTAATCACGATTTTTCCTCCATGACCATGCATTTTATTTACCGGACCACCATATCATACGAACCATGCTTACCATGTTTAGTGTACGTGTTCTAACAATGAAGGCAAGTCATACATTATTTGATTGATGAGGAGAAAGGAGTACTTTTTTTTTTTTTGGTATAAATCACAGGTATCCAGTTGGACATAGTACCCACAGAAATATATATATATATATATATATATAAAAGGGAGAATCAGAGAGTTTTACGTATCATGACCGGAATCTCTTGGTTTCCACTTGGAAGGCTGATTTCGCTGTCTCGACCATGACACATTGTTGACAATGAGGATGTAAGCATGTGCACTGGCAAGAAATATAATGAGAAATCAAAACCCTGCGTCAATGGGAACATTTATCAGAATTTTTCCATGAAACCCTCTTTTTCCTTCCAATCCGAACAACTGTATGTCTGTTTCTATGCTCGTTGCATGAGGAAATTCTCTTCCCACAGGTCAATGAAAGGAGCTGCCGTCGTCAACCAAAACTTTCCTCATACGATATTTGACCTGAAAAAACAGAATGACAGTGACCCAATTTGAACATTTTGAAGGGGCCTCTCCCTCTGGACTAATTCAGCATCTGGACTTTCTAGAAAAAGAATCGGGTGTAAATTGCTTCTTCTCATTGTAAAACTTTGTCGGACTCCGTGTTCAATTCAGAAGTGTTTAATGTAAGCTCGTACGGTCCCTTTATAATCTCCATAGCCGCCATCATCTGACAAAAACGAAATCTGCATGTCCCTCCATGTGACGCCCTCCTCACTGGCGTCGACTAATGGCCACGAGTCGATCTTCCACTCCCGCACTCGAGCGAGAGAGAGGGGAAGCTATAGACGAACTACGAGGATGCTCCAGCGCTTGACTGAGATCATAAGCTCTCGAGCTCGACTCCTCGCATTATTTCATGCACGCATGTGGAAGCTCGAAGATCGATAAATAACTGTAGTATCAGACCCGTCGTAAGACATTGTAGAAGTCGATTTCTCAAAAGATCGTCCGATGGGTTACAAGTTATAGAATATACGCATAAGATGGACTCCCGGGGGTAGCCGGGTAACTTTACATATATGTAATGTAACAACGCATGGATGGGTGTGGGAGGGGAACGATTTAACTAGAAACAAATCAAGAATATCAAGTGGGACATAATAATCGCATCTCTAGGTGGGTCGTCAGTTCCATAAGATACATTCAATCGATTCGCGTTGACATAATTAATGGTTAGAATCCTAAGTTGTAATTATTATAATAAATATATTAAATGCATGTAATTTATCTGATTTTTTTGCTTGTTTGTTATCATGTTTCATCGCAAGGCATGTCTCCAATCAACATCTCTTGTGAACTTCGATATATAGACAGATATATACAAGAGTTGAAGCAGCAAGCAATCCGACATCTTATGTTCGTGTGACTACATGTCTGATGGCTTTAATGGTGTTACAAGAGGGTTCAAAAAGGAGCAAGAAATGACTACGCGTACATGGATAGATCTTATCATAGCATTTCAGAAGTTTGTTGTTGACTAAGACAGCAACCGCTCAACCACTAGTACGTACCGAACGCACGGGTTTTTCCAGTAAAATGCAGTAAGATAGCACTCATGTTAAAGATGGGCATTTCCTATCCAACTGAGGCTAACGTTTTTCACCTTGGAAAAGTTTGATTAGCCTCTCGGTTTCGACACATCGATAAACGATCGGATCGTGCGTCTGGAAGGTCGCAACCCCCTCACGTCTTGTCCTACCGCTTGTCACAACAACTTCTCCCTCGGGACAGGAATTGATTGGCAGGTACATGGCAGTTGAGTCCATGCAGTAAGAAAGAACAGCATCATCGGATGCAAAGCATGTTTACTCTTTTAATGAGAAATTCTTTCCCCATTTCACATCCCATGGGAGTCGGTAACGAACCCAATGAAGTGCTGCAAGGATTGCCCAGCTCTTTCCTCTTCAGTGGTCGAGGATGCATGATGGAGATGGGTCTGGTGGGGGAGATGACGATTGTGGTGCGGGGCATCACTGCATGGAATACGTGGGGATGAAGATTTTCTTTTGATTTACACCATCTCACATACATAAACCGAATGAATTCCGACCAGTCTTACCTCCTCATCAATGGCAATCTTTGCTCATAAATAAGTTGAGGACCCACACGGTTTACAACTCATTAATTGCATCTAAACTCAGTGGGATGTGAAATGGGGAAAAGAGAGAGAGAGAGAGAAGGAGCAGAAGGGAATATCTCTATTGAATAGACTAATCATTACGGTTGACTTCCAACTACGCTCATTCGGTCGTGTCAGCGGTCCAAGCATTCAATTGCTTTTGCCCTCCAGAGACGATTACTTGGTTGCTACTCAATGAAACATCACACAGGCGTACGCGTTTTCCACTGATCATGGCGGGCGCTTAATTTTAGCTGTAAGCTGTGGAATTCCGTCCATCGCTTGACCCCGTCCGAGAAAAATTAGTCTTGGAATTCTTTCTGGTTTGATTCAAGGGGTCTAATGCAAGTATCATTATCTTGAATAGATTTTTTATAACTGTTCGAGATGAGAGCTGGTTTATAGGTCTATGCGACGATGTCCCCGGCTTCTTGAACTCACCACAACCATCGAATATCAATGTAAGTTCGTGTTCTAAAACATTTTCCCATTTTTATTTTAGCCTGTTTAGCACCGAAGCTTGAATTGGGTTCTTGTCTTAATCCCAAATCCAGAGGTTTGATTTATTGGGCTGATTGGTGATGCTTTTGGGCTTCATAATCCGACAAGGACACAGTTTCACTTCGCCTACGATGCAGAGAGTCCTTGGAATGGTCGAACGACACAACCAAGTGCACCAACTCGATGGAGATCTCGACAAATATGTTTCTACTTCAGATAAAATTGATCATAGAATTGACACAAGTGTTCTACCAACAAAAAAAAAAAAAGAGGGAGAAATGACATAAGTGAGTCGTCACACCCTCTAACAGCAGAAGTACTGCTGCTGATCAACCCACTCAGCTAATACAGGAAAGAACAAATAATAATGCTTCAGTGTTACACGGGAGTAATTGATTAGTGCCACTGCAGAAATTCTTTATCATTCTTAAACCACTCTCCGCATCTTTATGTTCAATGGAGGCTCTTTGTAGGATTGGACTTTCTCTGCAGCTCTCCTCAGAGGTCTTGCGATCGAGGACCTTTTCTGTGCTTCCAGCTCATCGGCTCTTGATGGAACATCATTTTCTTTCACAGACGATGGATTTGAAGAACTTGGACCTGATTCAAGGGGCCGAGATATTGGGTACTTGGCTTCCTCTATCTCGAACAAGTTCTCCGCAGGTTCCCTCTCCTGTGACGCGAACCTTGCTGACCGCCTTCTCAAACAGCGCCTGAGAGAAAACAGCACGAAATGAATGATACAGAGCTTGCATCGCAGTTCAATAGGACGCCAGAATGGGAAATCAATCAACTATTGGCCCAAACCTCTTGGTTTCAGCCTTCTCCTTCTCCAAGTCTATCTTGTTAGTACTGGGAGCACCCATTGCTGCATAAAATTTTCCAATGAATTGGTAATTTAAGTTGTGGGGTGAAATGCCGATGGTAGATTGATGAGTGTTCTTACATTGACTTCTCTGATGGTGCCTTCTGCTCCGACCGGGAGGTTTTTGCTTATCGTTTGCTTTGTGGAGAACCTCTTTAGCTTCCTCCTCCTCCTTTGTCTCCACTTTCTTTAGGCAAAAATTGTCAATTACAATGTAAGCAACTGGGGAAATGAGTTTCCAGAAATATTCAAACCAAACAATCAAGACCAAAACTCACCGTCGAACCATTCTTTGCTAAATGTTTGTCCACCAAAGTTTCCTGAAAAACAGGAACGTAGTACTAAACCAGACTTCAAAATATTATACAGCTTAATCTTTATCTCAGTCACCTGATTCCAACACTAAACTAATGATTCTAAAACAGGCTATCAAAAGTAAAGAATTTTAAAGATCCTTTGTTGGGCCAAGTCCAAAACTTCACAGTTGAACGGGCCAGCAATATGACATCTCACATAAGATTTGGCATTACCTCGACCTCCAGTTTCTTTGCGTTGAGCAAAGCTTCCTTGCACGCTAGTTCGTGTTGAAGTACCTTCAGCTGAAGAAAGCATTCGATGTCTAGGTAATTGAATGATTCAATTATGACATAAAATTTTCCTTGCAAAATGACAGAATCATAGAAGATACCTTATCTCTTGCAAGGTTGAGCTCCTGCACAAGTTAACCGCATCTTAGTCGATACTCCATTGAAGTATGAGAAAGATCGAGAGGTAAACAACATTAGTAACGTTATTAAAAATCAAAACAATTCGACGAACCGCTAGCATTTGGCTGTTGGATTGAGCTAGATTCCAGTTCTGATGCTGCGTCTTCTGGTAACTGATTCTCAGTCTCTGCAGCTCTGCTCCACTCAATTCGATGATTTTACTGTTCAATGAAGTTAAGAAACGCCCGCATCTTCGATATATCTTCCCTCTACTATTTGAATGTAATAAACTATAAACACATAACTAGAGCAGGATGTTCTTGAGTAAACATTCCCGAAGTAACAAAATTTCTATTCAAAAGGATACTTCCTCTCCTCAATGAGTATCACCAATGTCCTGTTCTCCTGATTAATTGAAGCAGAGCAAGGGGAAAATGGTGGAATATCAAAATAACCCGAAATGATTGAGCCAACAAAATTGTCAGGACACAAGTACGATGATACCTGAATGAGTTTGTCAACATAGTCTTTCGTGATCTCAGACCCAGAGGGAAAAAGCAGCGGCTTCGGTTCTTCGCTCGGCATCCTGTTGGCCCCCTGTGAAGTATTAGTGATATCGGACAGACGCTTCCTCACTATCTTGCCAAAAGACGCTCTCTTTGCCACTCTAACTTCCCCCTTCATCTTGATTAGGAATTGCGAACACACCGTCCCAAGAATTCAGTTCAAGAACCTCGATCTCGGGCAATCGAAGGGTCAAGAATGAATCGAGGTTGACTCGGAGGTAGTCTGTAGGAAAGAGAAAAACAAGAGACAGGGACAGAGGTTTGAGATGAAAACTGAGGAGAAGAGATGTGTGGAAGCAGACTAGCGGAAGAGAAAGTTCGGCGACCCAACGGCAATCCGAAGCAGACAATAGGAAGGTTTGTTTGCAGGGGCAGCAGGAGGAGGCGCCGAGCCTGAGATTCAAATCAAATGAGCAACGGTCGGATTTTTGCCGAACCAGGGCCGTCGATGGGAAGGAAGGGCAACCGTTGGATTGTTATTTATGAGATCCAGCAACACCCTTCGTTTTACTCGATGCCTTTTTGCACGTCTTCTCTCTTCTCTTAGGGTTAATTTTTGCCTCCTTTTGCAGATTTGCTGTGTCATATTGAAAAGCACATCTTTAGGCAGTATTTAAGGATTTGCCCTAACTTTATAATCTACTGGAATTCTCAATAACGTGAAATCAACACCGGGGGGAAAAGAAAAGGTAAATGGCAATCAAGGCAACCAATAAATTCATTCCCAACGAAGATCACAGGCAAACAACACTTACGTTAAAATCTTATGGGCAGGAAAAGAGAGACAATAATGTGAATCCTGGGAGGCTCGGACGCTCAACCACTCTCGCAACCTATTCTTTTGCAAGCTGGATCCCACATCTCAAAGCCCCCACCCTCCCGACACAATCCATGTATATATATATATGTATGTATGCATTATATTGCTAACCTGAAAATAACGCCTACTATATATATATATATTTGATATATCTTTGCCCGAGTATGATCTAGGTCGACACGAATACGCGACAAGTTTAGCTATGTATAGTCTAGCTAGGTCGAGGAACACTCCGGGGTGAGAGCATGGTCCCGGCTCGGATCCCTACAGTAGTTGTAGACCATGCGGTTCCTCTGAACCCATGCCATAGCAGCCACCTGTTGCCGGCTCAGCCCGCCTGCTCTGGATGGGGACACGGATGGGGGGCTGCACGAGCCCGAAGACCCACCGGCAGCGCAGCCACTCACCCTGAAATTCTTGTACCGGCCGATGAAAGGCTGGTACTGGTAGTCCGCCTTGTACTTGCCGTTCTCGGTGGCCCAGGATGAGGCGTCCCAGATCGACCCGTACACCCACATAGGCCTGAGGGGAATGTCGCATTGCTCTTTCTTGGATACCTTCTAATCGGCACATCATCTACCAGGAATCTAGCAGGGGGGACATAAAGCAAAAGGTTCGTAAAAGGCAATATGATAGAATATATAATTAAAGAAGCGGTCTTAGGCATTTGTATATGAATACTGACATGATCTCATTGGGGGTCCAGAGAATGGCGTAGTTGTGAAAATCTTGGGTAGGATCGAACCAGAGATGGAACTTCATCTCCCTCCCGATGATACGTCCGTCTCCGCTCCCCCGCATGTATACGTTAGTCTGCAGGGTATAAGGCTTGCCAAGAGTCGTCCCGAGGAACTCAATGTCAATCTCGTCGTGGTCTCCGGGGTGGGCCTCATTGTTCGATAGCTGCGCATTGTCATAAGTTACTAATTTGCATTTATTTACAGTATACTCATGAATCTCTTGACCACTCCTAACTCTTGTTGAATGAATGGTGCAACTGTTTGTGGACACTGTATGGCACATGAACCTAAAAATAGACGTGTGACTAGCGCTTACAGAAATATATATACACAAGCCACTGAATCAACTAAGTGATGATGATCTACCAGTTGAAAAATGGTTCATTTTAGCAGTAAAAAATGTTAGAATTGACTCCACGATGTATAAGCCTTACGTAGAAAGACGTGATGACTCCGGCGGTGTAGCCAGGCTGAAGCTTGATTGCTGCACTGAAGTAACCGGATTGATAGGGACGAAGAGACTTGAATCCGCTTCCTGGAGCTCCCAAGGATAACAGAGGTTTATTAAATCGGTAAAAGATTGCAGTCAGTGCCATCTGTAGCTAACACCGAAAGACCATATTTCTATACATCCTGGGGACTCCTCATTTTTGAAATCCCGATGTTGTGAGATTAGTTCCTAATTAAGTAAATGTCTAATATTCTCAGCGGGAAAGTTAGTTACTGAAAGGAAGAGAAGAGACCACATGTGTGTGTGTGTGTGTGTGGGTGTATGCAAGACCTGAACTTCTGTCGAGCCAAATTGTGAGAGTGCCCTGATCTTCTGTTTGATGTTGAGAACCCCAGAGATTCCTGAAGCCCTGATCGAATCCTGCCGTACCGAACCTGGAACTAGGATAGTAGCCCGGTGAAGGAGGATTTTGACCAATGCACGGAACCACCAGAAGAATGAGAATCAAGAAAATAAGGGCCATATAGACAATGGTCTCTGAGGCACGGAGTCTCTCTATACGAAAGATTTGCCTAGCCAATAATATTGTCTTGGGAAAGGAGAGTTAAGGCTATGATGGAAGAGAAATGGAAAAGCGGGGTGGGTATAAATAGAGAGATTTTGGGGTCACACACACACACACACGCACATTGGATTGATGTGATGAGTTGGTTGATGGGAGTTATGGGTGGCGACAAAATTCACAAAGAACGCTGATTTTGTGGGGTGGGGTGCGAAATTTTCCTGTGTGGTGTTTGATCTTTGCGTCCATCCCCTCACCCCCTTTTTTTTATTATAAAGTGAAGTGCCTTGGAAGAAACACTTGCTCACTTCACTCCCTATGATTGCTCATTTGGTATATAGGAAATGTAAATAAGGTTTCTTTTTCGGCTGGACTCCACGACCTCCATCGCGTACGGTTCAATATGCTATTCTTTCTCGTGCATGATGGGCACGGCATATAACTGTACTTCTCAGGAGTTATCGGATAAAATGCGATCAATCTATCCACGCATGTAGTAGTCATATTCCGCCCTAATTAATCCTTGCATGTCTATGTTATGAACCTTAAGCAGTGTTTCTCTTTTTTTTTTTGAAGCATAATTTAAGTACATAAATCTTTTATGTGAGTGTGTGTGTGCGTGTGAGATCTCCCTGTTGACCCTTTCGTTTAGTAGTTAATTAGCTAGGGTCGTACAATGCCGAATCTATGATAGAAGATAAATCACTGGGTTATTTGCTTAAGCAAGCTGTGGCTCATTTCAGACGGGCAAGAAGTTTTTTTTTTTTTAAATGATTAGAATTGTACAATATATGCATATATAAATATATAAATATATATAATTTAACTAGCAAACATTCATATATATCAACGGCCGGCCTCTTGGTCAGAGACATAAGCAACTTAGCCTTAAATCTTGGGGTCGTGGCTAAGTAAATGTGCACACGTACGTGTCCTCCACCAGCGTGGAACATGCAAATTTACAGACCCGTCGGTGCGGCTAAGCTACGCAGCAAATTCTAGTTCCGAGGGTTCACCGACGTCAAACCATTAACTGTTACGACTATTGAGTCCGGTAGAGTGCATTTGATAGATATGTAACTATCATTGAGGATAACTTCAGAAAGACATATGTCATGTAGTTTTTACAAGATCATATCACGAGTAGGTAGAAAACGGTTAAGAGCAGGTAGAAAGGACTTCAGTCCTGTCGAGAAAATTGGGAATTCGGCTCATTTACTAAATAGAGTTGATGACTACTTTTGTTATAAGACATGACCATATAAGTAGACCAAAAAAAATTATAATGGAAGGAGATTTCCCCTTCTTCTAGTAAGCCAATCATATGAAAGTCAATTAGAATGGGTGAGTTTTTCGAATAAAATGGACACCAAAATTAAGGAATCGTCGATGATGTCCCCCTTTTTTTTCTGGATAACTGAAGGCTGATCAATTCAAAGTATGCACTATTGTCAAAGACATTCATGATTAACCTTCGGATCTGGCGGCGTTTCATGGGGTGTCGGCCGGAGACATAACGTGAGAAGAAAATTTGGTTGCTTAATTGAACCAGTGCAAGCTGATGGGTATATAATATATATATATTACTTACATTCAGCAAGTAATTCGGTGGGCAAGTTGGTGCATTCGAAGTCCTTGAAGGCCATATATCTATATAGCTCATGTGGAGCTGCTAGCATGCATCTGTAATTTGGTGAGCAATAACCATCACATGCCCCATTTAGGAAGATTAAATAAATGGACGAGGTTTGACAAAAGTGAGGATCATTGCACGTATTTCTCACTCGGGCGATCACGAGCTAGGGCCTACCCTCGATCAAATCTTGCATGCACACGGGGCCCCCTTATAAGAGGCAGACCCATTGGAAAAGGTCATGTAATTAGGCTAGGCCTACTGGTGCACCAGCCGAAATATTTATGGTAATCCATGAAATAATACATCATGCCTGATGGACCCCCGCAAGGCTAGTGAGGTTCAGCAGCCAGAAATTTAAGCTAATCATTTGCGTCACGGACAGTTTAAGTGCACCCACCCGATTCCCCGTTAGAAATAGAGTAGAGAGCACATGGGGGCTCTTCTTATTCTCGATTATGGTCTCTGCCTAGACAAGCTTTGCTATCGGATAATCAATCTCCCTGAGGATCGATCCCCTCACAACCGCTATGTTCGGCACACGGTACCACAGTTCTTTCGAATCCAATTAATATCTTAGTGCGGTCCGACTAATATCATCAAATAACTACCAACCACCACATGACATGGGCCAGTCAGTTAATCTTAGCCTTAACATCCTAAATTTAGGAGAAAATATGTACGAGCGACGATCTTAGAAGGAATAAAAGACAGACAGTTGCCATTACAAGTGCGTTCCATCCAATATGTTATTTTTCTTATCGGATGGAATGCAATGAGAAGATCTACGGGGTGATGATAATAGCTTTCCTCCATTTATGAGACGAGTATTCGAACCAAAACCCTAAAGGACAGACTAGTTCATGCCCTGCCGACACTTACGCCCTGTGGACTAATTGGAAGTTGATGGGTCCGTCCTTTCCGTTCCTGCGTACATATATGTGTCCATGATTCACATCTAATTTAATTAGGGTGTCCTTTTCATCCTTCTTAGAATACTGAAATTGCCGATCCGCTCAACTTTCTTGAGAACAAGTAAGACATGGCAAATGACTGCTGCGTGTGCGCCTATACGCGACGATTGCTGAATTAGGGTATAGACAAATGACAAAATTAATTGTTTACGTGTAGACCATGGCGGTGATGGATCAATGATACATGGCTTGCTTCTCTAGGCAATGCAGAATAGCGGGCCTCTAGCCTTGGTACCACTCTAGGCTCTAAAGTCCAACCGAGGAATGAAAATGACTCATACCCGGGGAACTCTCTTACACTCACTATTATAACTTCGCTAGACTGTAGCCGGTGCAATGCAATGCTGACAATATTGGAAGATTTCCTTTTTCGGTTCCGGATGAGATTCATGTACTTTTTTAACACATTTTAACAGGAAGAAAAGAATGGTGCAGTATGACGACCATGGAAAAATGTTGCAGGTTCACTTTGCGGGTCACACGTTGCCGAAGGACCAGCAGGAGGCTTCTCGACAAATGCTGCAGAGTTGGAAGAAGGGAAGGTTTGCTGCTCTAGCTGCTTCCAGGAGTGCAAAATCACCCCCTCTGAAGATGCCACTTGAGGGCATGAAGTTTGTTTTCTAAACCGAACGACTACGTACATAGATCAATTGTTACGATGGCGGGCGTTCGCGTTCCCGCAGCTTCCCGGAATCATCAGCAGCAATGGACATTTCAGAAGTAAAGGCTTAGGTGAGATAATGTCACTTAATAGCATTCATCTGATATCATATATAAGTGACGAACTACAATGAATTTTTCAGAAATCTGACTGTGAAATCCTGCAAATATGTAAGTGATTTCATAGAAACAATGAAAGGCGAAACAAAGCCGAAATGCTCATTGCATCGAAATACAAATGAAACGAGCACAGAGAACGATCGTCCAATACCGTCCACATCTGAGATGACTTCTGTGTACCCACTCATCTCAAGAGCTGGAGCAGACATTATTTACACATCTCACAATTTGATGGACGCTTACACACGGTATACAGAAGCAGAACGAGAATGGTCACTCCTCATCTGCTCGATGACCTGGCTTCCGCTCGTACGCACTTGTGAACTGTTAGTACGTGATAGGATTTGAAAACTTGTCCAGATGGACGCCCAGGTGAGAGATGAGCGGGTCACCCCGGGACTTATTGACCACGAATCTCAACCGCCTTGTCTCCAATGTCTGGAATCGAAGAAACCTCTGATACCCAACAGTTGTTCCATTGATCACTCTTCTCCAGTGACCTACTCCACTCAAGACCTTGACATGGAACTTAGCGATCCTCTGCCCCAAGTGAATCGGCTCCTGAACCTTGAGAACATTGAAAGTGACCAAATCAGGAAACTGCAGGTCTATTACCCAGTTGGGCCAGTTCTTCTCGGGGGCCCAGTAGCTGTGGATGCCTTCAAGGAGAAGGTTTCGCGGCGAAAACCGAGAATCATGGATCCCCCCTCGAGTACTGCTAGCATTAAGAAAGGCGTTATTTGCTAGATTGTGAGAGAATATGGAATCACGAAGCCCTTGGAACTCTCGGAGCACTTCAATATCCTCATTCGATATGAGGCCCGACGAGTTGGGGGCCACACTTAGCAGCAAGACGCAGTTCCTGCCCACTGACTTGTAGTAGATGTCAAGCAGAGCTCGAGCTGATTTTGGGGCTTCATTCCTATGCCAAAACCAACCCGATCTGATCGAGACATCACATTCAGGTGGAACCCAATGAGGCCCCGTTGGATCCCCATTCATTAAGTACCTGTTCAGCAAATGAACGAGCAGATTTGATTTAGCATCGACTCAGAAGAGAAGGTCAAGCTAGGAAAGGGGCATGGAACTCACTGAGGATCGGTTCCACCAATTACGGCGTTGCTGGTATTGAAGATAGACCAGCAAGTGCGGCTTGCAGTACCAGCCTCGTCTCCAACCCAGCGGGTATCGGGCCCTATCTCCGAGAAAATGACTGCACCAGGTTGGAGCTGATGAATAAGACTAAACCAGCTATCAAAGAAGTAATCCATGTCCTTGTCTCCATCTCCCTTCGCACCATCCAACCATACCTCCTCAATCTCTCCGTACCTGTTCCCAACATCAATTCCATGAGTGGGTATGGGCATAAAGATTGCAGATGTTCCGCGTCACTGAAAAAGCTTTCAACCAGCAATATGTAGAAGGGAAGGAACTGCAGGGGAAATCCCTGAGATCCTCGGTAGTGTTTGAGCCCCGACTGGGACTTCGACCATAATATATTAACACAAACATAAAAAAAAAAAAAAAAAAACTGAACCTCACCATAGGAAGTTTCTTATCAATCAGACAATCATGCTTCGGAGGGGGCATATCCTATGATCAAATGACACCAAGCCAATGAACAGAAGATCTCACCATTCAATCATGATATTGCCAAATATAATTGACCCCATTAAACCTCCGTTGCATCAGTTCAATACAGAGGTCACAGAACAAGCCCAATCACCATTCAAATTAGGTGACAGAGTCAAGTTTTGACCTCAAACTTGCAATGCCATTTGGTTTTAGTCCTAAATCTTTTTTTTTTTGGCTGACTTTGATCCTCATCCTTCCATTAGTTTGCTACTTTTGGTCCGCTTCTATTAAAATTATCGCATTTTGTTATTAAAATATTCAGAAAATTGACAAAAAAAATTAAATCAAAATATTGAGGAAACAAAATTTGAGATAATGTAATGGAGGGGAGGAAACACAAATCTTTGACCGAAATAATAAAATGACTCCCTTTTGACTTTTGAGCTACTAAGAATATATTGACGTTGTCTAAAATCTTTGGAGGAAATAATAAAATGACGCAAATCCGAAGGCCAAAGGTTTCACCGAGTTAGGAGCTCCCTCATCTGCCCCATATAGAACTCGTTATACTCCATCGTCTTCCCATAACACTCTTCGTGTCGGTCCCATGGTGACAAGTAGAGCCCCAGCCCGATACCGGCCTCCTTGGCGGCAGCTGCAAGCTCTCCCACCACATCCCCAGCTCCGTTCCGCCATGAGCTCGATCTCACAGAGTAGTCGGTGAGCTCGCTGGGCCACAGACAGAACCCATCATGGTGCTTGGCCGTGAGGATAACGCGTGAGAATCCCGACTCCTTCGCGACCCGGACCCACTGGGCAGGGTCCATCCTGGTGGGGTTGAATACGGAGGGCGGCGCGTGGCCTGTCCCCCACTCCGAGTCCGTGAAGGTGTTGGGCCCGAAGTGGAGGAACATGGCCATCTCCCCCAGCTGCCACTCCAGCTGCGACGCCGTCGGGATGGGAGGGACCGCTCTACAGTCGGGTTGGGGATAGAGAGAGAGTGAGGAGGAGTCATGACGGGGGTTAGAACCACTTCAGTACAAAAAATGATGAGGGTTAGAGCCAGCAGAGGTAATAGGAACCCCCGACACATGGGATTCGAGGATCCCGAGATGATTGCCGGGAGATCTTGGGCTTTGACGTGCTTCTCATTCTTAGCCGTGACCGTTAACTCAGAGGGTCGAGCCATGGGGCGCAGGGAGCAGGTAACTAGAGATTGCTGACCTTGTTAGGAAGCACGAAGAAGAAAGGTGTGGCTGCTGCTGTGTCGTGAATGCAGTGAGCTGTCGGCCGAGCTGAGCTGCTGCTCCCTGTTGATCATATCACTGCTGGTCACGAAACTGAGCTACCGGATGGTGGGGTTGGAATCCATGTAGCTACCAAACAAGGCAGACAGCCATTGAAATCCCCGTACCGGGGAAAGAATCTCAGACGTGTTACACATGTTAGAATTGATCAGTTATTTGATGCATCGCTCTCTCTAACTGCACTCTCTCTCTCTCTCTCTTCATGCTGTCTCTCAATTCTTCGGGGTCATCAATTTCCCTTCGATGGAGCCCATCGCCCATGTTTTGAAGCTACAGGGACACTGCCCCCTCCTGCAGAGACAATGATCCATGGAGTCTCCGAATCTGGAATCCAGGGAGACGGTTGACGACTACGTCAGCCCCTCAAATATTTAGTAACCCACCCATCCGCGTCCACTTCATCCCGGTTTTCGTATCGTTTTCAGCAGAAAATTGTAATTAGTCCAAAAATGCAGATCACCCGTCTGAAGATGCCACTCGAAGGCATGAAGCTCGTTTTCTAAACCGAACAGAAACAATATAAGTGCCACATAGATCAACTGTTTCGATGCGGATGTTGCACGTTGGATGGCAGCCGTCTACATTGTCATCAGCAAGATTGGAGACCACCAGGAGCGAAAGCGCATGAGAGTTTACATTTTGTTGATGACATTCATTTGGTACATGTGTATCCAAATTATTGCGTTTTCTATACTGGTAGGTCGAACACAAGAATTACGATGAATTTTTTGAAAATATGACAATGAAATCCTCCTCACGTACAAGCGACACTTACAGAAACAATGAAGGAACAGACATTATTTACAAATCTCAGAGTATGCTCTTAGAAGACAGGGTTCCCGATTTCCAAACAGACGTTCACTTGATGAATGCTTGCTTACTACATGCTGTATGCAGAAGCAGAACGAGAATGGTTATCCCTCATCTGCTCAATGACATGGCTCCTGACCGTAAGCACTTTTGAACCATTAATACGAGATAAATCATACAGATCTGAAAACTCGTCCAGGTAGACACCCAGGTAAGAGATGAGCGGGTCACCCCGGGACTTGTCGACCACGAATCTCAATTGCTTTGCCTTCAATGTCTTGAAACGAAGAAGCCTCTGGTACCCCACAGTTGTTCCATTGATCACTCTTCTCCAGTGACCTTCTCCACTCAAGACCTTGACATGGAACTCAGTGATCCTCTGCCCCATGTGAATCGGCTCCTGAACCTTGAGAACATTGAAAGAGACCGTATCATGAAATTGCAGGTCTAATACCCAGTTCAGCCAGTTCTCCTCAGGGGCCCAGTAGCTGTAGGTGCCTTCAAGGAGAACATTCTGCGACGAAAACCGAGAATCATGGATCCCTCCTCGGGTACTACTAGCATTAAGAAAGGCATTCTTTGCTAGATTGTGAGAGAATATGGAATCCCGAAGCCCCTTAAACTCTTGGAGAACTTCAATATCCTCATCCGATATGAGGCCCAAAGAGTTGGGGGGCACATTAAGCAGCAAGAGACAGTTTCTGCCCACTGACTTATAGAAGATGTCAAGGAGAGCTAGAGCGGATTTTGGGGCTTCATTTGCATGCCAAAACCAACCCGGTCTGATCGAGACATCACATTCAGGTGGAACCCAATCATGCCCTGCTGGATCACCATTCCTCGAGTACCTGTTCAGCAAATCAACACAGAGATGTGATTTAATATTGACTAAGAAGTGAAGGTCGACCTAGGAAAGAAGCATGTAACCCACTCAGGATCAGTTCCACCAATTACAGCGTCGCTGGTATTGAAGAGAGACCAGCAAGTGCGACTTGCACTACCAGCCTCATCTCCAACCCAGCGAGTATCAGGACCAGCATCAGAGAATATTACAGCACCAGGTTGGAGCTGACGAATAAGACTAAACCAGCTATTGAAGAAGTAATCCATGTCCTTCTCTCCCTCTCCCTTCGCCCCATCCAACCACACCTCCTTAATCTCTCCATATCTGTTCCAATTATGTAAATCAATCCCATTAGTGGATATAAGCACAGATATGATGCAAAAGTTCTAGGACAATCAAAAAGAAACATTCAAGTAGTAGAATCTAGAAGGGAAGCCGCTGCATAGGCAATGCCTGAAATCCTTTATAGAGCGTGTTCAAGCACCGACACTGAGACTTAGGCCAAAACATATAATTAACACAATAGGGGGAAAAAACAGAACTTTACCAAATAGTGTTTCTTACATATCAAATCAAACCAGACATATCTTATTTTCAAATGAGAGCGGGGTGAATGACCAGAAAATCTCACCTTTCAATCGTGATATTGCCAAAAATAATTTACCCCGTTAAATCTCCATAGCATCATCATACAGAGGTTACATGACAAGCCCAATCAAAATTCATGTTAGCAACAAGCATACTACCAACTATTAGGCATTTTTGAGCCACCAAGCACGCATTAACATTGTGTAAAATCTTTGAACAAAATAATAAAAATGACGCGAATTTCCAACAAATTAGAGCTTAAATTTCCAGCAAAAGGTAAACCTAAAGAACAAAGGCTCACCGAGTGAGGAGCTCCCTCATCTGCCCCATATAGTACTCGTTATACTCCTTCGTCTTCCCATAGCACTCTTCGTGTCTGTCCCATGGTGACAAGTAGAGCCCCAGCCCGATACCGGCCTCCGTGGCAGCCGCTGCAAGTTCCGCCACCACATCCCCAGTCCCGTTCCGCCATGAGCTCGATCTCACAGAGTAGTCGGTGAGTTCACTGGGCCACAGACAGAACCCATCGTGGTGCTTGGCCGTGAGGATAACGCGTGAGAATCCCGACTCCTTCGCGACCCGAACCCATTGGGCAGGGTCTATCTGGGTCGGATTGAAGACGGAGGGCGGCGCGTGACCTGTCCCCCATTCCGAGTCCGTGAAAGTGTTAGGCCCGAAGTGGAGGAACATGGCCATCTCCCCCAGCTGCCACTCCAGCTGCTGCGCCGCTGGGATGGGAAGAACCGGCAGCGGCGGCGGCCGTACCCGCACCATAGTCGGGTCGGGGATTGAGAGAGAAGGACAAGGAGTTATGGTGAGGGTTAGAGCCAGAAGAGGTAAGAGGAACCCCGGAGACATGGGATCCGGGGATCCCGAGATAGTTGCCAGTAGACCGTGGTCTTTGGCGTGCTTCTCATTCTTAGCCATGGCCGTTGACTCAGAGAGATCGAGCCATGGGGAGCGCTATTGACGCTGAAGGAGAAAAGAACGCAGCAGCCAATTGGAGAATGCTGAGGAAGCACAGAAAAGAAAGGTAGGACTAGGGGCTGTTGCTGTGCCGTTAAGGCACTCAACAGTGGGTCAAGCTGAGCTGCCGCTCCAAGTTGATAGCGTCACTGCTGATCCAGAAATTGAGCTAGGGGACGCAGGTGAGGTTGGACACCCTGTAACTAGCGGACAAGGCAAGACACCATTCAACATCTCTTACTTCTCGATTGCAACATACGCAACTGCAACTGGGTGGCATTGAATTGACAGAGCCCATCTCGCACTCGAGCTCATGTAACCGTGTTTCGGCCCAAGATAGCTTCTCCTAATTACGTCTGCCATTTCTGGGCCTACCGATCATGAACCGGTCTAGCCCTGTGCTTTACTGTCAATCTGACAGGAGATAGCAACAGGCAAGTGATCGCAACCGGCCCATGCTCGTCAGCTTTGCTCAATTTGACCCCCGAGAAGGGAAAAAAAGGCGTCTGGAAAGAGCCCCAATATTTGCACGTTAGGTCTTTGTCTGGCCCAACTAGAGAACAAGGTCGTTTCAGACATTAGTCGTGCATTCTTTATTGTTATAAAAAAGGGATGAACTGTGAGGGGACACTAAAAACTCCAATGACAATGTCAGAATATCAGGCCGCTTTCTCATCAGTTAGTGCAAACTAAACTTGATTCACGATCCCAGCATACATTGATTTCCATTTCCCGTCTTTACCTTCAGGTTAAAAGGGCATTTTCCTGTCTCACAACCCTTTTCACCTCGCCAGTGTAAGTGCAGAGAGAGAGAAAAGTTGCTAAAAATGGTATTGATGGAGCACAACTACAACGAAGAACCCGTTAAGCAACTAAAACGATGGGGACCGGCGGGGTCTCAGTTGGATCCCACCTGTCAATATATTACTGAATTATGTACGAGTATATAATAAATGAGCCCGACAGTTGACAACTTGAGGGTTTAGAGATTCAAAGTGGTGCACCAATCCCACCTACCATTTACCAACCTAATCAATCAGATGTCAAAGTTTTCAGTGAAAATCTTAATTACGTGCATTGAGTCAACAAATAAAAAATGGACAATCACTTTGAATACGGATATGGGCTACAATCTGAACCGAGGCGATTGATTTGATCGGGCGATCCTTTCTCCGATCCGGTTCCACTCAGGCTTATGTGAGTTCAGTCAAACCTAACCGGCCCCCAAGTTTCCATCCTCTCGAGCTGGCTTCGAACCACAATCGGCTGCTTCAACCCGGGAAACTTATTTCCAGGGTTGGGGGATGTCAGTCTCATTTGATAAAAAAAAAAATTTGTACTAGTGAGATGGGTCGAGGGGAATTTCCTTTTTCTCCTAATAAGAAATCAGATGATAGAGGGGCGGGCGTGGTCTAGAATGACTCGATTATGAACATTTATTTGATACAAATTACAAAAAGGTTCTTTTCCATCAACTGTTGGTTGATTGCGGAATCAAATCTTTGCACCGTTTATTATGAGAGGAGTGGATGGGGCCCTCGTGCAGTGATCTTTCTCTCTGTTTTGTTATCTGTAATCCAATCCACGGGAAGAAAGTGGATGGAACAAAATAAAATCAATATCTTTATCCACCATTTCCATGAGTCAAACCCTAGAGATGATGACGCCTGTCCCTTTTCTTCCTTTGTTTTGTCATGTTAGACCCGATTCTCCATCATCTGATTAACAAGAATTGTGAATAAGTTGATTAAATAGTTACAAATTCAAGTTTTCATCGATAAAACAGATACATCCCTTTGTTTCTGTATTTCCCAATTCCAATGCCTCCTTTGAAATTGGTAAATGTTTGCTATGATGGCTATTTTTCCTCCCTTTCTTCTGTGCGCAGAATAGGTCGAGTCGTCTACATGCCCTCCATCTACTCAACTAAGATTCCCTAAGGCCAGAATAAGACAACAAGATCAGGCTCGATTATTTTAGCTAGTCTTCTCTTCCATAAATCGATTGGCCATACTAACTCTCATCGTTTTAGAGATTCAACTCAAACTCTTCAATCAACTCTCAACATTATGGTAGGCATAGAGGGCATATATATATATATATATATTTGGGAATTAACAGGAACGGTAACATTTTTTAAGTTTTGCAGATTTAGGGGGCATCCGATTTTCGGGCACCTCCCTAAATCCATCCCTCGAACTTTTTCCCCATTTTCCTTTTTTGTGATGTATAAGATGCGCTTTGTCTGATACTGGGAGATACAGAGATCAGAAAATAGGGAATTGAAACCTACTTGACCTAAAAGATGAGCCTCCATATCAACTTCTCCCAGCAACCCAGCAGCCAGATTTTACATCAGCAAAGAGAGCCAGCCAACATGTCTCTAATATTTTCCAGTATGCTACCAAATCCCCCAAGGAATACAAAGGGATTGCAGAGCACAGAAAGTAGACTTTCTTCCAATTTGTATGTATGATGCAGCGGTTGAGATGGTTAATCGCACAGCCTTTTGCTTCAGCATGCATGGGGTGACCTTGCTGTCTTTCTTTTAAACCAAGATCTTTGAATCCCACCCTTGTTCTTAGAAATACCTGCTAGGTAACGTTCGTGATCAGGCTCGTGATCCAGCTCTATAAAGCCCAAAAAAAACAAAAACAAAAAAAAAACCTTTGTCGAGTAATTAAGGTTCATGATTTTATTTGCGAAGTGTTAACTCTTCTTTTAGTCCTACTTTTTTTCCCCTCAAAACCTAAATGCTTAGTAGTTTATATCTGATTCTTCTAGCTAGGACAATATCACTCAGTCTAGATCCAAGAAATTCAATTGTATAATATTATAAAACAGCTCATTTACCACCGTACCTTCTCTCCGACCATCACCCCCAAAAAACAAAAAAAGGGGGGGGTGGATAATGGAGACGTGCGTGGACTAGAAAATTTAATATAGTGCTGCTATATACATGATCGCTAGATGTACGTAGTCATCGAAGACGAGAAATCTATATACACAAATATATGTATTACGTGTGCACGGTGGTGCATGAAGAAATTTTTTTGGGGGACATCTGGGGCTCTGGCTGGCTCGTTGAGAGCAATAAAAGATTGGATTCGGTATACATATATTTAGCGGTTGGGATGACAGTGAATGCATAAGAAAAGAAAATAGCTCATAGGAAATCAAAAGGTACTGACCATCCCTATCAAACAACGTTTTATTCAATCACTTGCACATAGGATAAGTTGAGTGAGTATCATCAGCAGCAGACGTTTTTCATCAATGTATTACCAGGGATTCAAATGATAAACTCAATTAAACTCATCACTGCACATTATACTGAGCTTTAAACTATTAAATTTATAATTTTCCGTAGTAAGACAATATGACCTATGTATGACCTTCACAATGATAAATCGTCATTAGTGTACGATTCCTCGTGCTTGACTTTAATTAACAATATCACGTTTGTCGACTTTGACAAGTACTATATACATGCGTCTGCGTGTATCTACACACACACACCATACACTAAAATATGAAAAATATGTGTGTATGTGAGAGAGAGAGAGAGAGAGGGAAAAGGAAACAGTGTTTTTCTGGGTATGCATGCACGAGGAGGACACTGAGATTCGCTGACGAAATGGGTTGTTGGCTTTTCTTTTGTTTTAGGGTTTTGGGCACAGCTAGCAGACTTAGAGCTGGCCGCCAGTCATACGTTAGCCATGACCAAATCAAAGTTCATTGTTTCTTCCATCTTGAATTGTATCGAACCCATCCATGGTCAAGGTCTGTCTCCGGCCCCGTTCGTTTCACATAAACTGTCTGTGGTCCGACAATGAGCGGTACATGAGATGTTTTTTTCTCGAGAGAAACTGTTGATTAAACCTAACAGGTCACTGTTAATTTATCATATCCATTGAATATCGATGACCCAAGTGCCATGGCAAGCTACGTGGTGGTCGGAAGGTGATCAAACCTGACATCTGGATCGGCTAGCTATATAAGAAGCTCAACACCCTTAATCACTTTTAGATGACAAATTAATTTATTAAATATCAATGGTAAATCAACATATTGTACCGGTCAAATTGGTTACATGCTTTTTTTATCTTCTCATGAAAACTCATATTTAAGTTCATGTGTATTATATATAATATGGTATATTACATATTACATTCGAAAAAATATATATATATATATGTGAATGGTAGAAGGTTAGCGTGCCTCACACTCAAAAATTTGACGTTGGAAATATGATGACGAAGGAATTATATGTACGGGGCTGGCTCATGGTCCTTCAGCCGCTTGTTGACCAAAGAGAGGCTGCAAATATGGCATTGAGAACCGAGACTTTGACATCTACGACAACGTGCCATCCTAACCACACCCAGGAATTTTACTTTGAACTTTAATTTCCGTGAAGTAGTGAGAAACTCTGGCATGGATACATCACATAGTACAACGTATGTGTCTTTATACATTTGAATTTTTTTCTCTTATTTAGACGACAATAAATGAATATGACAGATTTCATACAAGATTTTTTAATATGGATCGATGGTAGTACTGTTATGTCGAATCTCTTAGATCGGTATTTGTGTATCAAAAGCTACGCATGTTCACTCTTTGACTAATTTCCTTTAGGGATTAATCTTCCTCTAACTAACGAGAATTTGATCAATCTAGAAAGCCGCCGGGAGTAGTTATGATGATCCTTGCTTGTGATGTGCCAATTATTGGGGAGGAAAAATGTTAATAATGATCTGTTAATGTTGATCGGTCAATGGGGGAGAGAGGGTGCTGACCATCTCCAACCGGAGATTTGCTCACGGGGTGAACCTCTTTTCTTTATTCAGAATTGAATGAGTATGAGTTGGTATAGTCACTTTTCCATTTCAATTTACTTCTTATAATTAAGCCGATATCCGCATTTCTCTCTTATTTACTCTCTTGGAGCGGGGAACAACAACACATAAGATGATATAGAATCATTGCAATGCTACCCGACAGAATCGATCAAATCCGATTTGTTCCGAGCACACAATTGCCCATCCCTACCCCGTTTTGGGTCATGGGTCCAATGACTACCACGTATTTAACAAGATTGGTGCGAAAATCCTCGTACACGTGTATAGTTTGGATTTGAAAGAGACTGATTTTCGAATCGGTTTTTTAATACAAGCTAATTTACTCGGATCTAGAAGAGCCCGACTCATGAACGGAGTTACTATGTGCAAATATACATGTGAGCGTCTAGAATATGTACTGTTGGTTCTTGTTGTATAGTGGACATGCAAGATGCATCATCATTCGGTCCATGGTTTGGAAAACATTGTGACGAGAGCAAAAGCCCTTGTGACTGCTAAAATTCAACGAATGTAACAATATTTCTAACTCAACTGGACTTTTGGATCCTTCGACAAACCGGACAAGAAGATAGAGGGAGTGAATATGATTGAAGTTCTCCATCAGCAAGATTTCAAGGTTGAGAAGGAAAGTTCGCTTAGCTAAACTTAACACAACTATTATTATGTCGGCCATTTGCTATTACCCTTTGACTTATACATACATACATACATATACATATATCAAACCTCAATGAAATGGATAATCGGATCTTATACAAAGAAGATAAAAATAAAGGAATATTGAATCCCACTCACAAGAGTTTGGCTTTTAACTCCTTCATTTATATAGAAGATAATGTTATCGTTTATGAAATGTGTGAAATATTTTTGTTTTTATGGGTATATTAAGTACTAACGTCACTTACTGTTGAAAGCAGAAAGTTTTTAAATAAGAGAAGCTATCACCGTTCACTCAACTGCCCTCTCATTCCAAGGGTTTCCCCGATCCAACATCCCCACATAAACCTAACACCCAACAGACTTCTTCTTCTTCTTCTTCTTCTTCTTCTTCTTCTTCCAGAAGAGGAAGACAGAGATGGGGAGAGCACCGTGCTGTGACAAGGCGAATGTGAAGAGAGGACCATGGGCGCCCGAGGAAGACTCAAAGCTCAAGGAGTACATCGAGAAGTATGGAACTGGTGGTAACTGGATCGCTCTCCCTCAAAAAGCAGGTATGCCGCTTACGAATGTGGGCAGCTGCATCTTGAGTTCGGTTTTCTCTAGAACAATATGTCCGTAAATACCTATGCATGGTTCATCGCTATTTCTGTATTTGTCTTCTCCGATGATCGATCACACAAAATCGATGAATTAATTAGGCCTCAGGAGATGCGGGAAGAGTTGCAGGCTCAGGTGGCTCAACTATCTGAGGCCCAACATCAAGCACGGCGAATTCACTGACGAGGAGGATAGAATCATCTTAACCCTCTTCGCTACCATTGGCAGCAGGTGATTTAGTCGCTCTAGAATTTTCTTGCCAATATAACGCGTTTGGCGCATGTATATACTGTACTTCCATCTGATCTCATTCCTCTCAATTCAATGCCCCGACACAGCTTGTTCTAATGATTATAAAACTCTGTGGCCACACCCTATCAGGTGGTCCATAATCGCATCCCAGCTCCCAGGAAGGACGGACAACGATATCAAGAATTACTGGAACACAAAGTTGAAGAAGAAGCTGATGAGCGCGACGATTCCCAACCCAAATCACAGGATCATCAGATCCTCGCCATCATCACTGACATTCCCACACTCGAATATCTACCTCCAGGACTTTCCATTGTTGTTACCATCTCAATCTCAAACCTTATCGTCATCACTCCCATACAGGGACAGCTTATGCTCCCCATCATTTAATTACATCTCAAATATTGCTCCCATTACGAAGTCTTCGTTGTTCTCTGGCCTCGACTTTACACAATCAGTTCCACCGATAAGTCCAATATCTGACAACAATTATCATCCCATAGATCCTTCCTCGATGATCCAAACCCACGAGGGAAATGGGGCACACCCAGCAGAGATACTGCAGTACGATTGCAGTCAAATGATGAACAGCAAGCAAGAAAGAGCCGATCATTTTCAGGGCTTCATCTCCAACGGGTCTGCCGAGGGCCATAATCAGATCCAGTGGGGGGAGAAGAGGAATGATGGATATTATGGGGAAAGCAATGTCAGTGGTTCCTCTGCCATAGACTATGATCTTGAGGAAGTGAACAGGCTGATTGGAAGCAGCAACAGTGGGAGTGACAATAGCAGTTTCCTCAGTTCTCTGTACTGCCAGTGATGTATAATGAAGTCTCTCACTTTTTTGGTACTTGTTGCTTCACCGCACTTGCTCTTCTCTGACTGTGAGGTGTCCTAAAATCAGAGAGATTTGGTGGAAGCTGATGAATATCTTCTTTTAATCTGTGTATGAGAAAGTTGATGACTGTCATGGGATGAACTGAGAAGACTACCATCAGCTCATGGGATTTTGTGTAGTTCATTTTTATGATTATGTTGAATGGATAATTATATATTTAGAATCCTAATATACCAGTTAATTCAAGCACAAGTTGGAACGATGTAGAGGAGGGTAAAACTTGCACAGTTAGGAATTTTCAAACCCTAAGCATTAGGGTTTGCAGCCTTGTCAATTCCCACTGTACATGGTAAAATCATTTCTATGCTTTGCCCTACAGTTTACATCTGAGTTTGTTCTGTTCACCATTTCATCTTTCTTTCCCTAGCATTGACTAATTTACGAGTCAATTCTGTTCTCTCAATCATTAAAATTTTCCATTGACAATCTCGATTCCGAGATTAGCAAACCCAACCAGAGAAGGCAATAAATAAATATTTTGAATCCAAAAGCGAAATCAAAATTTAAAAAAAAAATCGTGGGAGTTAGAGAAGGTCTTCCCATGTCCAACATTTATTCAGGAATCTCATGTCGGGTAGGCCAAAAATATCGCTGCCCTTTCACTAGTTTCAACAATTGAATTTTGACAAGTTAATTTCTCAGAGAGCTGACTCTACTTGTGCTTATACATTTTTACTGTCGATCATATCACTTCCTCATACAGAGGGTGGAGATGGTTCCTTAAAGACACATAAGGAAGCTCTCATCTTGAATAATTCATGGCACCATCAGTTGATTGTTTGTTTGACATGAAGCTTAACTCGTATGCGTGCATATGATGACAGCCATCAGCACCTGCCCAAATTGTGCTGAGAATGGTGAGGTGACTTAAAATTTACCTTGATACGGTTTAGTGAGCTTGGAATCCCACCTTCGGGCCCCCTGCCGCACACGCATCAGAACTTGTGCTGTAGGTGTGGTCTTTGAGTTTTGGCTTTAGAAAACATCCGGCTTATCGGACCATACTTTACCTTCGTTGGTACGGCATTAACGGAAAAAAAAAATACTGAGTATCGACGTCTGGTATACAACAGAAAGTGCGAACGTTCCGTGATGAGCGTTGGTTAGGTCTCTCCTTGCCACTAGCATTACTATACTTATCATTCGACCAAAAAAAAAAGGAGAAAAACTTTTAAAAGGTGGATAAAATAAAATAATATTGTGTCACTGTTATGGCGAAAATGGCGCTACCGATTAAGAATTGATTTTATTCAGGAAAAAATCAATAATTGATTTTGTTGAAAAACTTATATTTTAAATTAGTTGAATTATTAGGGATGGTACAAGCATTTGGAAAAAAAAAAGAGAGAGGGACAAGTAATAAATTCTGACTGGACAGAACATTAAATCAAAATCTCACTCTCCCCCGACTCGACCGACCCAGGTTGCTGTTTTTGTTGGGCATAGAAATTCAGATTCTGGCTCTCCATCGGCTAATTAAGAAAGTCCAAACTTGTTTTCTTCCCTTCTTCCCTTTTCTAAATGCTTCCTGACATGGCGAATTTAATGGGGGGGGGGGGCGCATGGCTGTTGATGTCCTCTCCACACAGTGTCCTTAGCGTCTCCAATTAAGTAGCTTGAAGTGGGCTTTGTGTGTTGACACTGAAGGGCACGTTCGATCGCCTTGACCGCAGCTAGTGAGTTCTTCACCATGGAGAGAGCTCTGCAGCTAGCCCACACTCGGAGTGTCCATGCATACTTGACTGCAGACCCTTATTATCATCTGTGCATATTCGGAGTGGAAATATACTCATTAATCGAGCTTGACTCCCTCGTTTATCCTCCCGTGATCGCTTAGAATATGCGCCACGGGAGGAAATTCTCATCGACCATATTGTCCAAATTACATACTCAACCAATATGGGTCTTTCGGAGTCCTCATGCACCAAGTCCCATGGTTGGGATTCTATATTTTGTTGTCTATGCAAAAAATAATATTATATTATATATTATGATAATTACTTGTGTCAGAAATCCATAAAAAAATATTATTATGTCAGAAACTAAATGATAATGATAAAAGTTATATACGTCGGTCGTCAGCCGTATCATTTTCACTGTTCAATATTTTTTAAAAAATTAAATAAAAAATAAGTATTTCCTAGTTGTGTATCGTTTATTGGGAAGTGCAGGAAAAGGGTTTTCTAGGAATGTCCTTTCTCGTGCGAACGGGTAAAAGGTCAAACGTGTGGAGCCGACAGTCTGACTGACAATAGTGTTATTGAAAGTGGAGTCGGAACTATTCAAAACAGATGAAAAATTATTATAATTAGATATATTTGATAATTGGGTGGGTTTAATTATGGATTATGATTTAAATAAATATAAATTAGTTTAAAATATTTTATAAAATATTCTAATTAACTGTTTGGCCGGTTTAAACCTATAAATTATTCACATTTAAAAAAAAATTAAATTGATTCAATAAAATTTTATTATTAATTTACAAAATTTTAGCAATCTGAACTGATTCGAGCATATTTTTCAATAGTTCCAAGCTAGTTTAGCTCAGTAACGGTCCTTACCAATTACGGTTCAACAATCCCTATTTTTGACCCACCACATAATCGCCTTTCAATCCAATAAAAAGAGTTACGAGTCAGGTTAGGAGTAGTCTGAACCGATTCGAGGTATGGACAGTCCAATTTCGATATGGTTCCGAGCCAGTCCGCCTTGTTTAGCATATCTAATTGACAATTTCTGCACTTATTTTCCTTTCACAATTTTTTTCTTCCTTTTCTTTGGTATTTATAAATAAAAAAAATTATAATTAAAAGAATTTTATCAACTTACTTAGCTATGTAGTATGATTTATTTAATTAATTCAAATACACATTAAATTCGGTTAAATTCATTTAAATTGTTCAATTTTCAATTCAATTATCAAATTTAACTAACTAATAATTGAATATGATAAATTAAAAAAAATTATCAACCTAATATCATTTTAAAAAAATATTGACATATTATATTTTTATTTTTATTATATTTAAATATATATTTTTTGGAACTTAAATATTATAATTAATATTTTAAATTTAAAAATTATAAATTTATAGTCCGTATATATGATATTTTAATTTATAATATTTATTATCTATTAAATATATAATTCAATCCATTGATCGACCCATAAACTCATATTTGACACATTTTCAGTTCGATCCGATTTTAAAAACTTTGTTTACAACCTTAATTACTCAGAATTGGAATTGAGAAAAAAAAAAAGGTGGGCAATGGGCTTTGATTGATGGTGCTTTTGGGGGACTGGACAAGTCTTCTCAGTAGACACGTTTTAAAGGCCTACGCGGGATGTGGGCCCGAGCTGGTGCTATCGTGGCATCCGCAGCCCAGCCCTACTCGCTCCAACAGGCCCACATTACCAATTCATGGCCGCGCAATTTTACCTCACCCCACATTTCCAAGAAAAAAAAAAGATATATGGTAATCGTATGGTACGAGCAGTTCCACTATCACTTTAATTTATCACGTTTGTAGAAGGTGGTCGTGATCGACGGTCGATAAGGACCAAACAACTCCGTTGACTGCTTGCTTTGAACCCGGTCGGTCCTAGTGGGTATAATGCTATACTGAAGTCCAGTACTCGATGCACCCAGTTTAATTCAAAAAATTGGAAAATAAATTGAACGCTTATGTGTTTACGTCATGCACGTAACGTCATTACCATCCATTAATTCATCGCACGACCGGATAGACATAAAAAACGCGTAACTCGACAAAATTACCCTTCTGTCCTCATGCCCCCTATACGCTACTTACTATAAATACGGCTCTTTTCCCGTCTCACTGCATCGTTTCACAGAGGATTAGCCGGGAGTCCAATAACTCACCATGGGCAAGGTGAGACAAAGCTCGCTCAACTGCCTCCTCCTCTGCCTCCCTTTACTGTCTGACTGTGTAGCTTAGTTTCCTTAGGGCGATTCTGGGTTTCTCTTTTCCGTGACGATTTCATCATCTGGTGTTGCAGAAGAAGGCAAAGAAGGGTGAAGGCGAGAAGGAGAAGAGTGAGGGGCAGAATGGAATCACCGTGGTCTTGAAGACCGAAATTCACTGCGAAGGCTGCGCCACTAAGATACTGAAATGCGTCAAGAACATCGAAGGCAAGGAACCCCACTCCTCTCCATTTGCTCTTCTCCACAACAACACCCCTCCAACCCAACACACGCACACACATACGCACGCAGTCACTTGTGAAAAAAGATTCTGCCATAACGATTTTTAGAAATTTTCTGTACATTTCAATATCCTAAAGAAAATTTTGCATTTTCATGGGACTTGAAGGAGTGGAGAAGGCGAAGGCAGAATGGGAGGCGAACAAATTAACAGTGAGGGGCGAGATGGACCCATCGAAGCTGAGGGAGGGGCTGCAGGAGATGCTCAAGAAGAAGGTGGAGCTCATCTCCCCGCAGCTGCCCAAGAAAGACAAGGACGGTAACAAAGAAGGGGACAACAAAAAGTCTGACAGCAAAGGTAACAACAAGAATGGCAACAACAAGATCAGCAAAGACAGCAAAAAGTCCGACGACAAAAAGCCCAAAGAGAAGGAGGTAGAGATACTGCTAACTACTACTACTACTTCTGCGTTTTTTTTCTGGGAATTTTACAGAGTCATTCTGATTTCGTCCAGTATGTGCTCTGTCCTTTGAATCAATGTAATTTACCGTCTTGTTTTTCATATCACGGTATGTGTTTTTAACGATTGAATGGCGCTCAACGGCCGATTCCGTGCTCGTTCGTCTTTCAAGGCTTCAGATTTCAAAAGTTATTGCGGAGATGAAACCACTTTCTGGAAAGCTAATAACTTTCAAACATTATCGGGGAAAAGAAAACTTTCAAGTGGAAATCGCCATTTGATACATATCCAAAAACAAAAATCGCCATTAATATGCCTGGTTGTTCTGGCCTGTCATGTCTCTGCGTCATATTTTCTTAATTTATATTTTCTTTTTCTTGGGTTGCTTAATTTTGGTATAAATATGAAGACAGCTTCAATGTTTCTTATGTTGGTCGGCTTACGCTTTCGAATTCGAAGTGGTGATATTTATTCTGTGGCGCAGGCTCCGGTGACGACGGTGATTCTCAAGCTGAGACTCCACTGCATGGGTTGTATAAACAAGATTTACAAAATTGCCTCTAAGACCAAAGGTTATTCGTTATTTGCGTATCCCCACCTTTTCCGTGCCGTTAAAGGAATGATCTTTACTCTGTCTGCCCGAATTGAAAGTTTAATTGGGATGAGAAGAAACTATAGGTCATGCAATGTCCTGTCAGTTGCACTTAAATGCGAGTTGGTTATTTGACAGATAGGGATATCATTGTATTGCAGGTTTTAGGAGCATCTCCATAGACAAGGAGAAGGAGCTAGTGACTGTGACGGGGACAATGGATATGAAGGCCCTAGCCGAGAGCTTGGAGGAGAAGATGAAGACGACGGTGGCGATTGTTCCCCCGAAGAAGGACAAAGACGACGGTGGAGGTGGAGATGGGAAGAAGAATAAGAAGCAAAATGGCGGAGAAGATGAAGGGCAGGCTGTAGCCGCCGGTGGAATGTTAGGAGGGAATAGGATGGAGTATATGGGGCTTCCGATGCCGAGCCATGGTCCTATGTACGGTCCTGCAGCCGGATACGGATCTCCCTACCCTCACCCCTACCCCTATCCCTACCCGGGAAACAACCTTCATGCGCCTCAGTTGTTCAGCGACGAGAACCCGAATGCATGTTCTATCATGTGACTGCGATCCAATTAAGGTTGAACCGGTGGATCTCATGTCTCCGACGTCAAAGGGATTGTGGATAAGGGTGTGGATGGAAATATTTTTGTGGGTGGTGGGGGCAATACTTTTGACTTTGTTAAAGCTTTAAATAAGTTGGCCATATTTAATTAGTGAGAGTGGTAGGTAGTATTTCATTCTCTATATAAGTTCATACCTTTCTGACATAAGGGATATGGTTTGGTATAGTGATGTTATTTTAACATCATGTTATGATAAATTAATAAAATCCATCTTGTTATTACTACTGTTCTCCTAATGTGCCCTTTTTTAAACTATTACGATGGCGATGGTGGTGATGATGAAGATGATGGTTAGAATGATTAGTTCGAATGAATGAGCTGGTGAGCTTTTGAATAATATCAGAATGATGAATTGTTCTGTGTGCTGTCCTCTGGTGGCTCTGGAGGAATCTACTGGATGCTCTTGCTCGGCTCTGGTTTGGTTGTTTTCCTGTCATTTTCTCCATGCCCTTGTTTTTTCTTATGTCGCAATGCATCTTTGTCTGTTCATTCTCATCACTCTCTCTCCCTTTCCGCTTTTCACCCTTCCTGTCCTGTTACTACTTTGTCTATGCAAATCCTCAGAAGATTTCGATGTCGTAGCTCTAGCTCTCGTGAAGATCTCATCTTCCTCAGAGTATGACTGAATAGTATTACATTTGATTCAGATCAATGAGAGTTTTTGTCTTCTTTCAGGCTCTTTCTTCTTTGTATTTTTTCCCCATCTTATGGTAGAAATTACTTGGTGTATAGAGACTTAATTACTCGGATTATTTTGATTGAATCTGGACCAGTGGACTTAGGCTTAGATCCAAAATCATCCCTGAGGGAAACGTGTGCTGTACCATTTCATATCATTCATACTAGTTTTCCATTTCCCATTTTAGGTTCATGAAGAACCTTATGGCATTTACAATTCTGTCAGATAAGGACAGTCGGAGGCTGCATTAAGAATTGCGATTACACCTTATGGCCGCCAATCAAGCAAGCCGCCTTGAGTGTGAATCCGATTCAACTAACAAGTGGAAAACACCTCATGTGACAATCAATAGCTGCATGTAGAGGAACTTTATCTTTCTGATCGAAGATTGACTCGATAAGGTCATCTCTTATGGAAAATGGAGTCGTGGAAGAGCTGGGTGGGCTTTTGAAAAGTGGGGGTGCGAAAAGATGGAAAGAGTCTATTATCATGGGTGTGGGGGCATGCGATTGTGGCCACTGAATTATTTTAAGACGCACCATAGGAAATGGTCGGATGTGGACGACATTCACAGTTCACCGGACCCACCGTGCACACACACACACACACACATATTCCTCGAATCTTACGTGCACAGTGTAAAGTAAACACTAAGACAATTCTACCCAGTCCCGGTCAATCCACCGATCCCTTATTAATGTGGGTAACTTAAATTTTAGAATATAATAACAGAGACTTGACTCACAGCATTCATATACATTGGGTGAGGACGATGATCTCACGGCCAGGGAGGGCTGGGCAGCGTCTGGGGAAAATTCCAGTGTCAGCGGAATCATCATGATCTTCTTCTTGAATTTAAGGTTTTCGCACCAGTTGATTGATTCTTCCGTGTATGATCCGTGACTCCACAGTTGGAAGAGCCAACCGCCCCCACCTAGCTCAAGCTTCCGGGGTTCCCCTATCTAGCCTTTCGGTTTCACTAAATGTGACGAACGTTTTTCCTCTGGACAGGGCTGATCGTTGCCAGACCGCTGATGATTCGGGACGAGAAGCGGTTGCCGGCTGCAGTATTGTAACCGCCGGAGATCGATCGGTTCCTTCGATGACCGATGGTGAGCCGACGAATAAGCGAGCGAGCCAGCTCCATGTTTTCGTTTGCATAATGAGGAAGCCAGCAGGAAGATGGCTAGAGAAGGACGAGGGGACCTGGGGGGTCCACATATTATGGCAGATGGGAAGGCTACCTGTATTCTGTCCGTCAGATAAAATGCCAACACCGACCGGGGACCATGTTGTAATTCCCCATGTACAAAAGGGAAGACGAACTTCCCACGAAGGACGCCAGAGGAGAGCACACCATCGGAAAGGGTAGGTGGGTACTGGCAAACGCACGATTCAACGATGTCTTCACATGCAGTCAACGAGCCCGTGAACAAATAATATATATGTTAGTGTGCGCCTGTACGCGCGCGCGCGTGTGTATGGATCACTTTGTAGTTGCAAAGCTTATCTCTTCAGCTCGGGTAATGGTACCAATTTTCTTGTGTGCATACGATGTGTCCGTCCGTCACCTCACCTGATCTTCGAGTTATTGTATCTTAATTCCGGACGGCGACTTGAGGTACGATTGCTGTCTGGGGAAAGCTCAGTACTGACGAACGGGACCCTTAAAAGTCAGTTTACAGCATAGCTCGGTCACAAACTCACACCCGTCGAACCGAACTACGGGTCACATCGGATTGTTGATTCGGAAACGTCGTTCGAAGCAGACAGTCATGTGGCCCGACGGCAATGCATACTATTCGATGAGTAGGGATTGTCTGTCTTGGTTAATTTACTGGAGACTATACTCGTAAATATGAATCTTATTGTTAGTTATTATGCGAAAATGAACTATTTCCTACGGAAGTGAGAGTTGGGGTTGTGGGGGTCGAGCCCAACGTCCCGAAAGGACCAACTATTGGGCCATCGAATGGACCAGCGGTCGGTGGCAGTATAGTGGGCTTGTATGGGCCGGTGAGTCCTTATTGGACTGGACTAGTGAATGTGATGAACACTATTGGGCTCTCGTAACAGTTTTCAGGCTCTTGGGCCTAAAGACATCCAGATTTTGTCTTTTAGGGGCTTTGAAAATCCAATCCCAACACGCAAGCAGCCAGTTGAATAGTCTAAACGCTCTCCCTATCTCTCTTCTCTGGTTTTGTAGTCCGAACACCTATAAATTAATCCAGATTCGAATCTTATAATGTAAAACCCTTATGATTATGAATTTTTTATTTATTCATTTTTTTAGTAGATTACGTGTTTAAGCAATATTTCTCTCTCTCTCTCTCTGATATATTATTATTAGTATTACACGTGGGATAGAGCTCTCACGTGAGAAACAGCGCTTGTTGTGTCGCTCGTGTGGTGAGGGTTATAAATACCACGCGATGCCCCCGGGGTCCGACGCTGAACGATACTACTGACCGGCGTCACTCTTGAACATTCTGTTCACCGTGATCATCCATCTCATCGGAGAAGCAGAGAAGCAATCCACCTTCCAGTGAGCTCCGGATCCCTCGGTTCTCATATCTTCGAGGTGATTTTTGTTTGTTTTTTTTTTTAATGTTTCAGTTCTTTTTAATCGTCATGGTGGCTTTTTTTTTTCGAAAATTTTTGTATTGATTTTCCCTTTTTGTTTGGCTTCCCTAGGGTTTGAAGATGGTGTCCGACGCCAGCAAAAAGAAGGCCGCCCAGAAGAAGGCCGCTGCCGCCGCCAAGAGAGGCGGAAAGACCGCGGCTGCTGCCGCCGCCTCAGCATCGTCCAGGGCCGCCGCTGCTCAGAACGGCGTCGGGAAGCTCGCCGATGGAGTCGGTTCGATGCAGATATCAGATCGGACCTGTACTGGCGTCCTCTGCTCCCATCCGCTGTCTAGAGATATTCGTGTAAGTGCCCATCTTTTTTATGTGTGATTGGCAGTTCGCAGTCAGGGATTTGTTCTGCTGGTTTATAGTCGATAATAGGCTATTAGGATCAGGGATTTGGTATGAATCATCGATGCATAGATGTTGAAAGGGGCTTTTCTTTGGACGGGTGTGTAATTAGATTTCTTATCATTAGTCGTGAGGTAAACTGTCTTCCATTAGCTACTGTCTAATATATGTTACGTTTGTTCTTCTAACGACTCAGTAATAGTTAGATTAGATTGTACTTGATGGTGAGTTGATCGGTATCTATTCTTCTGAATCTTGCAGATGGAGTCTCTGTCAGTTACTTTCCATGGGCATGACCTTATTGTTGATTCTGAGCTGGAGCTTAATTATGGCAGGTTTGACTTATGTTTACATGCTTGGCTTAATGCTGATGAACTCATCTGTAAAGATATAGTTTATGTATGCTTATCAAATTTGTATCTTTCTAGGCGATATGGCTTGCTTGGATTGAATGGTTGTGGTAAATCCACTCTGCTTGCTGCAATTGGGTGCCGGGAGCTCCCTATACCAGACCACATGGATATTTATCATCTTACCAGGGAGATAGAAGCTTCTGACATGTCTGCACTTGAGGCTGTTATAAGCTGTGATGAAGAGAGATTGAAATTGGAAAAGGAGGCTGAAGCTCTGGCATCACAGGTCTGTCCAAATAACTGTGTCTTTCTGGGATTTGGAGTTATTTTGTTAGATATAATTTTGCTACTTTCTGTACTAATTTGGCCCACGTTTTCTTCTCCTCTATAGGATGATGGAGGTGGAGAAGCTCTTGACCGGGTTTATGAGCGCCTTGAAGCAATGGATGCAGCAACTGCTGAAAAACGTGCAGCTGAGATTCTGTATGGTCTTGGTTTCAATAAGAAGATGCAGGCAAAGAAAACTCAGGATTTCTCTGGTGGCTGGAGGATGAGGATTGCTTTGGCACGTGCTCTCTTCATGAATCCTACTATTCTGTTGTTGGATGAACCGACAAACCATCTAGGTAAGTTTGACCCTCTCGTGCAATTACAAATTCATGCCCCCTGTTAATCCACTGTATAGAATTTCAGCATTGATGTTCAAAAATTTTGTTTGTTTGACAGACCTTGAGGCTTGTGTCTGGCTTGAGGAGACATTGAAGAAATTTGATCGTATCCTCGTGGTCGTATCACACTCTCAGGACTTTTTGAATGGTGTGTGTACAAACATCATTCACATGCAAAACAAGAAACTGAAGCTGTATACTGGGAACTACGATCAATATGTTCAGACCCGTGCTGAACTGGAGGAGAATCAGATGAAGCAATACAAATGGGAGCAGGAGCAGATTGCCTCAATGAAGGATTACATCGCCCGATTTGGGCATGGGTCCGCAAAACTAGCCCGTCAAGCCCAGAGCAAGGAGAAGACACTCGCTAAAATGGAGCGAGGCGGACTCACAGAGAAGGTCGTGAGAGACAAGGTCCTGGTCTTCCGATTTGTAGATGTGGGAAAGCTTCCTCCTCCAGTTCTGCAGTTTGTTGAGGTAACTTTTGGTTACACTCCCGATAACCTTATATACAAGGACCTCGACTTTGGGGTGGATTTGGATTCAAGAATTGCTCTTGTGGGGCCCAATGGGGCTGGAAAGAGCACTCTGCTGAAGCTGATGACGGGGGATTTGGCGCCTCTGGATGGGATGGTGAGGCGGCATAACCACCTGAGGATTGCCCAGTTCCATCAGCATTTGGCTGAGAAACTTGACCTTGAGATGTCTGCCCTCCAGTACATGATGAAGGAGTACGCGGGCAATGAGGAGGAGAGGATGAGGGCCGCCATAGGTAAGTTTGGGCTGACTGGCAAGGCTCAGGTGATGCCCATGAAGAACCTCTCCGATGGGCAGAGGAGCCGAGTGATCTTTGCTTGGCTCGCGTGGAGGCAGCCCCATCTGCTCTTGCTGGATGAGCCCACCAATCACTTGGATATTGAGACGATAGATTCGCTTGCTGAGGCACTGAATGAGTGGGATGGGGGGATGGTCCTTGTGAGCCATGACTTCAGGCTTATAAACCAGGTGGCCCATGAGATATGGGTTTGTGAGAACCAAGCAGTGACACGATGGGAGGGTGATATTATGGACTTTAAGGAGCACCTCAGGAGCAAGTCAGGGATATACGATTGAATAAGGTGCCGCGCTATCCTTCCCTTAGGAGGATGCCTACAGGCGACGCCGCAAAGCTGCTCTCTGCTCTAGTTAGTTAGCCACGTGAGATGGGAGCTACTTTCTGCTGGACAGGAAGAGAAGAGGTGGAGCTGGAAGGCTCGGTTATCGATTCGAGCCTGGCCAGTTCCCTCTGCTCGGCAGAGATTTCCTTTTGGGTGTCAGACCATTTCTCTAAGTAACGAATTCCGTGTGTATTTTTTGTTTGCCACTGGTCCGAGACATGGATGATATTATAGCTAGGTGCGGCAATATGTCGTTACTTAACAGGACCTTAATTAATCATACGATATCATGATGTACCTGTTGTGAAGGCTCGTGGTTTTGAGAGTATTTACTATAATCCTATTATTATCGGTGGTTTTAGAAAGATTAGTTGATTCCCTCATCTCACCATCAATTGCTTTCCAGAGTGGGGAATTCAGGCACGGGTCTCTTGGTGGCAGTGGACATGAAAGTCACCTGTTGATTATGGGTCTACAGATGCAGGTTACGTTACATGTGGTTACAGTTGAATATCTTCTATACCCAGATCAAATAAATATCCGCTATGTTTCGGTCGAATGCGGGTCGGTCCAGGGGGGGTGGGGAGTGGATGAGTGCGTGTACATGACATGGGATGTGTCCTTCTTCCCTAATCCTAGGAAGAATTTACTTGCCCCGAAAGGGTAATAAAAGCTGGCTAGGCTAGTTTACTGTTGTCACATGAATCCGATGGGCTGCGGCTTAGACGTCAAGAAACTTGCTGATGCATTAATTCAGGTGCTCTCTCTCCCTCTCCCTCTCGTCCAAATTCAGACCACGTATCCGTACGATTCAGGTATTTTAACGGTTAGAATTTAATTAGTGAAGATTTTAATCATTTCAACGGTCGACATTTAATCTTTTAAGCGTTTCAAATGGGGGAGACTGTGAGACCACGATGCGATGCGAGTAGTGAGTGTATTTGTTCCAGTCCAAACGTCAGATTAACTCTCGACATTTCAGTCCAAACGTCAGATTAACTCTCGACAGTCACGCAGATTTATTTACGACAACCCACGAGCCAGTCCAATCGTCGCTTATAAAATTATTATAAAACTCACCACAGAGATTCATCATCATCATCATCATATATATGCATATAATAATATTATGTGATCTTACAAATAATTAATAGAGTAATGAATAAAATCATTACGACTCAACAAAGGGAGCTGACGAGAATATATCTCTCCATCTCCGGGACACATATGGACTATTATACATCATCATGGACATGTATAGGCCACTTCATCCCTGCCACACGCACCGCCGGCAATTAAAGTTTGTCAAAAATCGCTCTCTATCTCAGCCCTCATTCGCGTCGATCATCACGGTTTAGTCGGCAGTGGTGAGGATGGCACCGACGGCGATGGTGAACATCTGCTGGCCGCGGAGCCGAGGGGCTGATAGTTCACGAACCGGCTCGGAGCCGAGGAGTGCCCTTGCCCCTTGGGCATGCAACCCTTCACTTCCCTCCCGTCGAAGGCTCTGTGCTCCCGGAACAGAGGAGGCAGCTTCATGGTCGCGAGGTGTTGCTGGGACTCGGGAAACAGTGGCATCTGGGTGCTCGGGACGCTCGAGAGGAAAGCCCCTGTCCTGGCTGCCTCCGCGCCCTCCAGTGAAGGAGAAGGAGAGAGGATTACAATGATCACGAGGAGAGCTGTGGGAGTGATCGAACGAGCAGTCATTCTTCCTAGTTTGGTGGTCTCGTTGCTGCGCATGTATGATAGAATTATATATGAGATAGGGAAGGAAGGGCTGAGTTTATGTGTGTATATATACCCATAGGAAAGGGTGAGGTGTTTGTACGTATGGTTTGTATTATTAAATGGGCTCGTGAGCAGCTGATCAATGTGCATGGAAGAGGCAGAAGAAGCATGTACCTATACATATATATTTGAAACACACTAACACACATAGATAGTCGAGACACAAACACAGCAGCAGCTCTTAATGGGTGAGGTTGTGTGGTGGGCTTTTTGATTGTGGAAGGGGGAGGGAAGAAGCCCGTGAGTTTCCGTTAATGCTCCCTCTCTGTCTCTGTGTCTGATCTCTCTGTCAGTCTCCTTTACCTTTCAAGTTTGTCTTTTTTTTTTTTTGCATCACGGAAGTTTTTTGAATGCTCCCGCCATGGTGGCACGAATTTAATGCCTCCGCAGAATGTCATCTAGTTAGTGCTCATATGCGGTATTCGTATGTCTCATTTACTGGGCAGGGCTCATAAATCTGTCCCTTCCGTTATTCCTGAGATTAAAAATTTGAATGCCCATAAAAAGAGAAGGCGGTATAATGCTGTGGCTTCATTCTCAACCGGGGACTAGCAGGTTTCTGAGCCGCACTCAGTCGACAAAAAGTGAATGGCAATTGACAAGATGTTCGTACGGCAATGTGGCTCTTAACTTGGGACCAATGTGGGAATTGGCTTGTCCATTTTTCTCTATGGCTTCCTTAATTCCATACAGAGCACTGTTTCTCCTGTTTCATTTGCTAGATGATCTTCCCACATCTTCTGGTACCTTGATGCAGAACACTCCATATCAGATAAATGGAGATTGCACTTAACAATTCTCTTCCTTTTTTATCTTTTCCCAACTGTAAGAATTCTGAAACTCTTACATGATTCCAAGTTCTCCGTCGTGAAGTTGCCAAATTTAGATTTTTTTTTTTAAATTCCAACAACCTTTTTTTAGTTGTTCTTGGCCCGTTCTTGAAAATCGAGAACACTGCTTGCTGGCATTTGGGCGAGTGGGAATGTGCTGCCGTAGAGTCTCGGGAGTTGTCTTGAATGGAAGTTAAATAACGAGGTGGTCGTCCTGTCTATGAGAATCTGCAGCAGATCCAAGGATGGCACTCTTAGATATCCTGTCCAAATGTGGCGGCTGCGGCTAGCCTTGCTCCAGATTTTACTGGTGTTCTGCTTTTCTTTCCCTTGGGGGAGAAAAGAGAAGAAGAGCATTGTAGCTTAATCTTACGTTTTTAAGGAGACTGGTTTTCGAGCATGGATGATCAGATGACTCATGGAGGCAGAACAACACCCTATCCTGAATCGTCTGGCTGTGTTGTGTGACTCGGTCTGAATTGGCAGTTACTTCAAATCCTTAGTTTTGTATTATAATTGAGGGTAACAGAGATTCCGCGGAAGTCATAACATCTACAAGTGACTTTCAACTGCTACTTATGATATCGGTTGCGATACAACACCAATTGGCTGTCTGGTGTCTGATATATCTCTGATGATGTGAACCAGTCAGGTGGTTCAAGTGCAGAGGGTAGAAAGAAGTCTAATGATCTATATTCCCATCTCTCGAACAGCATAACTTTCGAGGCATTGGAAGAAAGAGTTCCTCTACTAATCCTTCTTAACTGCCGAAACAGCAGTTTCAGCAGTTTTTGCCATTACCATCATTGATTGGTTCTGCAACCTGCAGCTATACTTCTCATGAAGAGAACGGAAGCTTTCAAAGAATCCAACGCCGGATACGTACATTTCTGTGACATCATTTTCCTAGTTATTACAGGTCTACCAACTCTATATATAGTCATGTAAGTGCAACAAGCATAGTTCGCTGATTTTATCTAGATAGGCTCCCCAAGAAATGGAGTTGCTATACAGAATGGTCATCTTCTCGTGCTTAGATACTTGCAGTTGACACAAGAAGATGGTCCTATAGCTGCCATTGAATCATCAACTGTCGAATGTGTTTGTGGATTCCAAACCTGGCTACTCCTTCACGTAATTTTCTTGATACTTTTGGACATATAACCTTTATTAAGGAGGAATCAATTGTATCCAAACTGATATTAGAGACACATCTCCAGAACATCCGTTCTGGGTATTAGTGCAGAGCATATCTCCAATTCATCGAGCGAGTCAGTATCACGAAGAGAGAAAACCCATCTGCCATATTATTCAAAGCAGATTTGCAGGCTGTCAAAGCTGGGGGTCTCAGATATCAGAACTGATACATGTATGTTACTCGAGGGAAGAAACATTAGTTTTTGCTCCAATAATTCAGCACATCGTTTTATCTCAAAGTCCCCTGAAGATGATTCAGGATCATCTTTATATTTTTAGGATTCGATTCCATCTGAATCTTAAAAATCCATTGCCGGACTGTTCTAGCCCAACCATAGCCTCCCCACTGATTATAATAAAAACTTGGATTTATCTGATTGATATCTCCCTTCTTAGAGAAGCTCACATTGAACATTTCAAACTTTGGCAAAACTATCCTTTGAAGACCGAACATGACACAGTTATTACACCCTTAAGAATCCAAATATGAGGTCGATTGTGTAGTATACATTTATGTATTGTTGAAAAGTAAGTTCAAACAGAACTAACCATAGCAAGATCATGCCATGCTTATTGAATCTTCATCGGCCGATCTGGCTTGAGAACCTCCTCCTCGTATTTATTGTCAAACGTTGGAAGATGTCGAGTATGGGGGAGTCAGCGCAGATGCCACCTTCCTCCCTCTCTCAGGCCAGGAGTTCTGGCGAACTTGATACTTCCCTGATGCATCCCCTTGCCCTTCTCCTCCTCATTCCACTCCGAGCATCAGTAGAACTCCTCGGTCGACTTGACAATGTCCTTGGAAGGAGGAAGGAACATGCTCCCCCACTGTGGGAAGTGAACCAGTCTCACAGGGAGGGTGCAGCAGACGATCATCACCCCCATGAGTGAAAGGCTGGTAGCCGTGGAGAAGCTTGAGCTCGTGAAGAAGATCAACTGGATCAGCCCGGATCCGAAGTTCCCTCCAGCGCTGGTGAGCCCGGAGATAATTCCCAGGGACCTTCTGGAAATGAACGGGATGATGCCAAAGGTGGTGCCGCAGGCAGCCTGGGCCCCGATTGAGAAGAGGATCATCACCAGGATTGCGATCCTGGCCCCGCCTAGCCAGATGCAGAACACACCCCCAAGGGTCTGGAGGATCCACAAGGTCTACTGCCTTCCCCTCATGCCCAAGCGCAGAGTAACAATGTCATACTGACCAAAGGGTCGGGCGAAGAAGTTTGCCATCCCAAAAGAGGCGGCAATGATTCCTGCAGTGTGGACATTCAGGTCGAACCAGTCGTAGAAGTACTCTGCAATGACATTATCGGTCATGAGCTTGACTCCCATTGAGTAGCCGTAGAGAAGAACGAAGATCCATGTCCCGTAGTTGGTGACTGCATACCACAGCAGCTGAAGAAGATGAACCAGGAAGTACCTCAAGAATTGATCTAACTGTGAAGTGAGAACCATAGCAGTAAATTGAATAGAAAATTTATCGAGCATGATAGTCAAAGTTAAAAATTAACACCCGGATTCGCTCTGTGTATTTAGTATGGAATTCAAATATGACTTGATTTTGATTATCTGGTATGATAGACGAACTGGATCCATATTATGGTATGATCTTGACTGACCTTGGAGAATTTGTCCTTGGCAACATCACCCTTCTTCTGGAGATCCTGGCCGAGAGTTGGAATCAGGATCCCCATGATTACATTGAGCCACCCGGGGATGAAGAAGGCGATCCTCCAGGCAGCGAACGGGGTCGAGCCGGCCATCCTGATGATCTCGATACCACTGGCATGAGCAGCTGGGTGGCCCCACCGCCCAAGTTGCCCCACCCAGCAGCGGTCCCCGTTCGCCAGCCCAATGATCTTGCTGTTGAACATGGTGCTCATCCAATACTGGCACGACACAAATGTTGCCAGCGAGAATCCGATCATGAACCGGGTGGCAAGGTAGCCCCCGGCGTCCACCACGAACGACATGCAGAACACCGTCGGTGCGGACAGCATGATGAGGCAGGCGCAGCCGTAGCGTGGGCCAAGGAGATCAAAGACGGCGCCCATCATGAGCCTGGAGAAGATGGACCTGGAGACGGAGGCAACGCTGGCATTCCCGATGTCCTTCTTGGTGAGGTTGAGATTATCTCGGATGATCGGGACGAGCGGAGCTGCCGCGAAGGTCGAGACGAAGCAGGTGAAGAAGGAGAACCACGAGAGGTGGAAGGTCCTCATGTGGGGGTTCGCGAAGGACAGGAGCTTGAACACCTTGGCCTTGTGCTCCGAGTCGACGGGGAGGGCGAACTTGGCAGTCTGATCGTGGGAACCGCAGGGAAAGCCACCGAGAAGGCGAAGGGTCTGCTCTCTGCCGGCGAGTCCATGCATGGAGCTACCTGGTTAGCCTTCAACTCCCGCCATCGATCTATACGCTGTTTGCTCAAACCAAATTCTGCTTAATTTCTCTGGATGTGTTTGGTTGACTGGAGACGACTGATGAAGTGCTGTGAAGGTATTTGCACGCGACGGGAGTCCAAAACTTCAGGACGAGTTAGCTCATGTGGAGATTCCCAATGGTTGCGAAGATTAGAATAATATATATATATATATAAACTTGTTATACCAATTTGTTTTTCTTCCTGAAATCTCATGTCCCCAAGAGTTTTGGGTGGCTCTCCGTTGCCACCATTAGCTGCTTCGTTGATTGATCAGTAGGTTAGTTTTACGTCCATTTCCTTTCCTGGCTTTTACCTATCTATAGGTAAGATTTGCGGCAAGATGAGAAAGAGGATAGATTGAACGAGTTAATGGGATGGATTTCAGTAATGGTAATCGAATATTAATTATCTTAGTTCCGAGTGGAACGTACCTAAACCCTCATTCTATACTTTCCAAGCATCTCATTTCATTCACAGATGGATTCTGATAGGAATGGGGCCGACAGATTTTCGTATGGACTGCCTCCTACTTCTCAGGCCGAATGGATACAACGATAAAAAGCTGTTTGCTGGGTCGACTGAGACAGCAAAGTATTATCCTGATCGAGTCCGTACCCTCTCAAGCGCATGGCGGGCTTCTTTCTCGGCACATACTCGATTCATTTAGCGGCCTCTGACTCGGTTCCGTGGACAGGTATTCTTTTTGGAACATAACAGATGGGACAGAAACGATGCTGATGATGATCACGAACGGTGATCGAGAGAGGAAGACTGTTGGTTATTAGTGGCGCTAACCATTCGGTTAACAGCTGACATTTCTCGCACATAACGTAGCGTGCGGTGATCCATCTCGAATTGTGTCCTAAAGCCGCCGTTCTGTGATGGGCCTGCTCTGTGAAATTGATACGAGACTCGAGCATGCAGTGAGGTGAAACCAGTGACTCATTATTTGTTGCAGAACGAGATGCCGCACCAGTGAGAGCGAACCGAACCCAAAACTTGTATGCACATTATCAATCGACCTAGCGTCCACGTACGTACACAGCATACATTAGGCTGAAGCTAACAAACTAGACGATGGCGAAACAAAGGGAAGGGAAGAAAAGAAACTAAGGCTTATCAAGCTACTAGAAGCTTTGTCATCCCCTATAGCTTCTACTGTATTTCGTTCAATTGCAAAGATCCATCTTATGAGAGGACCTCAAAATTTTGGATAAAAAGAAATGGGAATCTAATCTACCATCATGAGCCAGTACCAGTCCCGCCACTTCCCCGAACTGCTTTGTACAGCACCACACTAACATACTTTGACCTGAACCGGTGGCTGAACCCGAGAGCCACAACAGACCTTGGGGCCTCCCGGTTCTCAATGTAGAGATGGTTTAGAAGCACACCGAGAGGAAGCGGGAGATTCTCTGAGGCATCTCTGGTCGGCTGGTACCCAAGAATAGGGTGCTGGAGCTGCTGTGGGACTAGGGGCGGTTCCCGGGAATCATCTTCGTTCACCGGGTACTCATTATTGTAGCTCGAGTCAGGGGATCTTGGGGCTTCGAATCCCACCACGGTTCGCTCTTCCTGCAAATAAATTATGTGATATATCCTGTTCATAAGTAATAAGGTGCAAAAAATTCGGGCTTAGGTAATAGTTATCAAGGTTTCTTACTTCATTATTTGCAGGACCCCGATTGCTCATGTTGAGAAGACACAATTTAGCAGCATCAACACATGATTAACTCAACTCCCGATCTGAAAAACATCAGCTGTCCGAGGTTAGAACAAGCTCCATACCAGTTATCAAACAACAAAGCAACTACTGATTCATCTTTCTTTCATAAATTCCTTGGTGGTTCAACATTTGAACAACTAGCAGAAGAGTACCAATGCAGTACTGCATGTAGAATTCCATGCCTCTATCTACAGCTAAAGAAATGAAGAAAGTGAATTTGACACCCATCTCTTTTGGCATGGCAAGAGAAGTTAATATGCAATCACAACCTTTTATCTTTTAAACACTAAAAGAAGACACTATCTCAAGGGCAGTTCAAGAGCCTGAGCATGAGAGGTGCAAGACCTGTCCCCATTTACTCCAAACAGCAATAATGACCACAAAGGAGCGTGTAATTTCTTACGCTAATCGTACACAAGGAGCCTTCTGTAGATAGAAGGACAGGAACTGCCAAGAATCATTCATTACCCCAGTCCAAGGGACCGATTGTCAATTGTGCAACAACAAATCCATAGCCAAATGAGTGAAATCACGATTGTCAAGATAAGCTTCACGAATCAAAAGATTTACATTTCAATTCTTTGCCCAAAATAAGTACACAAGTAATGCATGCAATAGTTGACAAACAAGCACAAAAAAGAAAGTTGTAGACAACAGGAAGCTTTCAAAAGCATCCTCTGTTCAAATAAATACAGCATAAACTCGTTTCACCATTGACTAACTAAGCATTCAAATTGAGATTAAAAGCAGGCAAACATCCTGTCACCACAGATGGTTACTTGTCACTGGACCAAACCCCCCATATACCCAGTGCTGGACGATTTATTCGCAAATCTTTCTTTCCTTTTTTTTTTTTTTTTTGGCCGGTGAAATTTTGTGTGCGAGTAGGTAAGCAGAAACTTTGCTTTCAAGGAAATTCAGAGGGAATAGGACAACACACGGCGAAATTTTCTGCACAGACAAAGAGTCTCTGAAAAGGTTATTAACAAAATTGCAAACTTCATAGAACAGATTCATGTCCCATATTAAGGAAAAGGAGTGATTATTCGGCAATGCAAGCTTTAATCACTAACATACCAAATTAAATTGCTCGAAAGATCAGAACCTAATAGCGAACACATTCCAAGGTAGTGCTATATCGATCGATCGCTTCTTCCAAAATCCCAGTGCAACACTGCTGCCAAGATTGGACGCAGGGAAGACTTCAGAAGCCCGACCAATTACAGAGACTGGTCTGTAATCAAACCCACCAGAAACCCTAACTTTTCAACAAAATTACTAATTTTCCGACAAAGGGAAGGAAGGAGAAGACCCCTAACCTTTAATTGAGAGCAGCTCTGCTCAAGAAAATCAGTTCCCCATTTCGCACAGGTGCATCGACAGGAGAGGTCAAGGACAAGCATAAAAAACAGAGGGCAACAAAGCAAAGAACACCAAGCACCCCAAGAAAAGGAGAATCCTTTACGGAGAAATTAAACCAATTTTTCAAATGGAAAACTAACGCTTAGGCAGTTTGCTGCAGAAAAGTAAAACAGCGGAAGACTTCTTTGAGGAATCCGCCGAGAGAATCTGACCAAAAAAGGGATTTGTTATTGCGGGGATGATTTGGACGACTGTAAGCAAAGGAAAATGATTCAGGACCAATAACGGACCGACATGTAGGCTGTCAACCCTCGTGCCTTCTTCAGCGTCGTTGTCATCCACACCCAGATCCCACCCAGATCGAAGCCCGCGTTCATAGTCCAGCGGCCTGCCCTGGCCCATGCCCCGCCCTGGGTCTAGCCTAGGAGGCCATGCTTGGTCGACGGGCTGATCAGGTAGCAGCAAATGGGTTTGTTGCAGATTGCTGAAACGTGCTTAACCTCGTCATTTTTATGGGCAAAAAACTAGATTTTGATTCGGTGAATGTAATCAAACTGATACCCCAATCAACACTTACTGGGCTCGACAACTGGAATGGGCTCGCTCATGATCAGAATCCAGATGGGCCGCCTCCTGTACAGCAGCCTTTCCTGAGAGCTCTACAGTTTCACATCAATGTATTCTCCACAGGGGACACTCGCTCTAGCCCACGTCCGACTGAATCTTTCCTCTTACAAGATCTCGGATGGAATTTGGATCAACCTATCAAGCTAGCCATCGAGCAGGATCGTTATATCTTTCAGACATGTATACCTGTGGTTCGAATATTGTGTTCCAGCGACATCAAGTGCGGGTAAATTACACAGTTGGTACAAAACGTTTTGATAATGTAACACTTTGGTACAAAACTTTTAAAATATAACTTTATGATACATTTTCTTTCAAATATGTTACACTTTAGTACATTCCGTTAACTTTTTATTAATGTCGTTAATTTTTGATGACGTGTACGATCTACGTGGCACTCAGTGATGACGTGTCATCATATTTTAAATATGTGGATTGCCACGTGGCATATGGTGAGGCCCACTATTTTTTTTATTCCTTTCTCTCTCCACACCTCTCTCTCTCTCGGCTCTCTCTCTCCCTCTCCCTCTCTCTCACTTGGCTCTCTCTCTCGCTCGACTGTCTCTCCCTCTCCCTCCCTCTCTTAGCTCTCTCTCCCTCTCTCTCTCGCTCTCAATCTCTCTCCCTCTCTCGCTCGCTCGACTCTCTCTCTCTCTCCCTTTTTCTCTCTCTCTCTCACTGCTGCTCGACGTGGGGACACCACCGTCGCCATTGCTGGCAGCATTGCGGATCAGGAGCGGTGAGACCAGGGAGTCAAGATCGAGCTCTCGGTAATCCGGCTTGTTGGGCTCACAACTAAGCGAGTATCCTAATTGAACAGCCGGGGAATCAATGGCCACATTCTTGTTCCGCATCCCGGTACCACTAGACATTTGGGAACCTACAACAGATTGAACTGAGCGGACTAATTGATGGGGCCAAGTAAATCAGCAAACGCTTTGCACATTTGCACCCAGAGAGAGAGAGAGAGAGAGAGAGAGAGCAACAATGGAGTAGAAGAGGGAGTGCTGCAATGAAGTAGAACAGAGACTGCTAGACAAAGATGAAAGAGGCGAAGCAAATGGGATCCCGTGAAATGAAATGAAAGGAAAGGAACAATCATGCTATGTGACCCAATTGCTAGAGAGAGACGAGAGAGGTTTACAGAATGTGAATGAAGATCCGCACCAAAGATATCTTCTTCCTGTGCCCTTACGATCACATAAATGTCTGCGACAGTGATAATTAATTTCTTTTTTCAGCTCATATACGAGGCAAGAAATTATGCATTATTCGGTATACACAAAAACACGGATGGTGCCTGCTAATTAAGACGAATCGTAATATCAGCATCATCGGATCCCATCAAACTGGAAAAGGATGTGGTTGTGTTGCCCCCACGAGACTTCTCATGCATGAAGAGCTATATATGGTCCTCGAACTTGCATGTCTCCAGTCGTACACCGAATAAAGTTGCCCAGATTGGACCACCAAATACAATAATGGCGGTACCATCAGTGCCCAGCTTTCTTCAGACCCTAAAGCCACAAAGGGGTAGAAGAAAAATCTATGGGAAGAGAGGTCCAAGAGAGCATTCAGGTCTAGTTGGTACTAAATTTGTATATGGACTGATTCGTCAACAATCTCATTTTGTATAAGGATCTGATTGCCACGAGTGCTATACTAATTCAGTTAAAGATTATGAGATGCAGGCAGTTAGCTATAACAAGTCTAGACTTTCAGAGTGTCATTTGGGTTCGGTTCCTCACGATACACAAAAGAAGATTCCGAGTGGAAAAATGCATACCAAGTGCTGTCACATTGGATGTTTAGTTATTCTTCCATTGCAGCATATGTAGCACATGACAGAACAGGCTCAGTGAAAATGAAATCAAAGTATTTATGCTGTAACAGACTACAAACTGAAAGCAATGCAAAAAGATAAATCACAAAAGTATCGCATTCATCCTGGTGTTAGTCCCATGCGGATTTTATTACAAACAAGTGGAACGAATGTGTGGGATACACATCTCTGGACTAGTTTGCTCCAGCCTGGGACTATGATATCAGAACCCAGCTGATCTTGAGCTAATCTTCGTGTTTACATATATATATAGTATATATGTTCGTGTGAAGGAATGTGTACATGTAAATTTTCATTTGGGATAGAATATCCAAGAACAAAGTAGTGAGCTGAGGCTGATATTAATGCCATTTTGACCAGCTTATATATATGCATGCATAATCTCTTGCCAAGGTGAAAGAAGTATGTATCTTCTTCAACATTAGTGATGGTTTGATATCAGAAGCGAAGATTTGCCACTTGAGATGGCAAATGATTTGAGATCTTGAGAGCGATGAGACTGATATCTTGAGGTCTAGACTAATTACAGTGCGTAGGGTGTGCCACAAAAGTATTCTATACCAGCGAAAAGAATTGACGAAGGAAGAAACATATCCTTGTTGGAACTATCAAGCCATGATTGATTTCTAGAGCAAACTCTTGAGGAGTTTAGCTATGTGCTCCATAAGATGTATGCTATGAAATAATTGCAAAATACACGAAGAAAAATAAAAGGAGTCGTATCATCAATCTCTGAGGACAATTATACTTCATCAGGAAGACTTCTCAGACATGAACCGAGTTCCCGCAGCCTGCCAATAAAATTTCAGATTGACAACCAGATCCATCTGATCATCGACGTAAGCATATGTATCGAGGTAGATTGATCTTAAGAAAGGGAGTTCAGAAGTGAGAAGAAAATAATTAGGACGACATGGATCTAACTCATAGAGGTGCTCAGTAGGATAGCAAAGCAGAGACAAACTGTGCTCAGTGAGAAACCTGCAACCTGAGACAAAGCAAGAAGTAAAAACGCAGATAGACTGTCATCGGCTCTTTGCTAAATATCAGACACCTAAAGTGGACTGTAAAATTAGTTCCTAACAGCTCAGGATGTGCATGCTCGTGTTTTTGACATACAGGATTTATAAGCACATCTTATGTGGAATGGATCACTGAGAAGATTGTATGTGATGCAAGGATGTTTGATTATCCATGTTTTCCTAGAGGTGTCTGTACTTATGTTCGGATGGGGGGATTTCTATTTCTTCATTCTGATACAAATGGATGGATGTGGAGGAATGACACTCTCCTTCCGAGCCTTTCCGTCAAAACAAAACCTTTTAACTGTAGAGAGACTGGTTAGTCTGCCTTAGAATATATATATATATATATATATATTGAATGAGAGGATATCCGGTGTCTACATTGCTATTACCTAACTGGTCAAAACATACTGCTCTTGCCTCCAGTCATTTGCGTACCAGAGCTTCACAGAAGGGTCGGTCGCCTCAATTCCAATTGTTCAGTATTTGCCCATATTCATACCTTCAATAAAAGATTATTATGCATACATCCATGAGATATATGCCCATAAAATGACGACAGTCATCAAAATGATCATGTTCGTCATCGTCATCATATGAGGAATAATTATCTAGTCCTTGTCTCCAAATCTTACCCGATTCTTCCAGCTTCCACGCGCATTTAGATGGCTGCACATTTCACTCTGTTGCCCAGATATTGAGCACAGCACTTGCCCTCGGAATATTGAGGAATGCATTAGCCCCTAAGCCCCACCATCTATCTAGTCGGGGTCAGCTGAGACGACATTATGACTTGAAGCATTACGGTGCACAAATACCACCGGAAAGAGTACCATATCGAAGGGCATCTTTATGCTAATTATTGAATATCATAGATTAAACTGATTTTTTTTTTTTGTGGGGGAGTGAGACTAAACGGTACTGTCGCCTTAATTTGGTTGTACGAGTTTTCTTAGCAGATACTTTTGTAGGTTCAGAAGAATAAATGGATGATCTGAGCGCTGTCAGAAATCAGAATAGAGTTTAAGTAGGCATAAAAAGGCTATGAAATCTTAGGGTTTTCTTTTCTTGTGGATCAAATTGCAGAACACAAAGTACGGAAACTATATTAAATTAAATGAAAACGGCATCTTCAGATCAGATCAGATGAAACTAATATTGGGATTACTTGCAATTAACAGAACCCCAGAAAGAAGGGCAAAATCCCACCTGACATCAGCCCAGCAGAAAAAGAAAAAAAACAAGTGAAAGCAAAAGCAGAATCTCACCTCGTTCCTGGGCAAAGTGCGTCGCTTGGGGAGGCGTGTGGGTGAGTACGCACCATATGATACTGTAGTTGGAAGAAGAACGAGGAACAATCTTCTCAGTTCAAGCTCAAGTTTAATTTCCTATATATATGAGATCTGGCTTACCTTGGCTGTGATGGCTCGTGCTTGTCCTCCGTCCATACCCTCTCCAATTTGTGTGGCTTAGTTATGTAGTTGTTTATTGCCGATGCAGCATCATCAAGATTCTCACTTCCAAGAACCAGCCATTAGGCATCGATGAAATAATCACCCGCAAGCAGATTCGGCGTGTGAATCTTGATGATGCTACACCGGCAAACAACAACCGTGTCAAGTTGTCAACTGCTCGAGTAAACCAAGAACAGTATTCCCGGATGCATCTTTTTTCTCATTAGCCTAGCTATTTCACGGTGTTCAAAATAAAACTCTGGTCGGCTTGTGATTTTGTGCAGAAAGCTGAATCCCTCTATTGATCAAATCGGAAAAGGGACAAAATCATGACAAGTAGAACTGTGGTACGACGGCCGAATCTAAGCTAGCTCGCTAGTGAATATGTCTCGTTAACCTTCGTTTTCATGTTTGCAAATGGAAAAAAAGCCAAAGCGGAAAACTGTGACGAATATGGAAAACAGTATAGACAGGAAGTACAAATATGACATGAGGGGGAAAGTGGTGCTCAAACATAACCCAACAAAATGACATCTAGGACAACAGCAAATAAGCAATCGGCCGGCCACGACTCCTCTCATCTACACAATTAACGTCTTTCAGAAGAACTATTCGTCAAAGGAAATATCAAGGAGAAGATGACTAGCTGCGGGGGGAGAACAGAAAAAGGAAAAGCAGAATCTCATCTCCCTGTGCATCTGATCTGAGGAAACAATACCCAACTACCCCCGCGAAAAGAAAAGCAGGACGAAAGTTGCGACTAATATTCTTCCTACACGAGCAAGCGGACATGAACGAATTAGAAAGGAACAGTCCCTACTCGATCTGACTAACAGAGGGAGGGAGGGAGGGAGGGAGGGAGGAAAGGAAGAGGGGCAGGGAGAACTCGCTCTGAAGGTGACAGTGAAGCCTGTGAAGGGTTCTGAAGAAATATATAGCACGCACAAGCACAAACACAGCCATGGAATCTTTCATTTCCTTAGTTTATAATTTTTATTTTTATTTATTTTTTGGGTGGGGTTGGGGAGGTCAATATTTGATTAGAATTTATCAATTATCATTGTCTTATTTATTGTCATTTTAGTGGTGCAGGGACACTACCTATACCAGGACCCAAAATTCACCGAGCAGAAGGAAGACTGAGGTCGTAACTTATAATTGCAGAGAGAGAGAGAGATAGTTTCTTTTTGCTCTTTTCATTGGCTGATGATCTGTCCCTGTCTTATACCGCACCAACTGCGACCGCATCCAGTTCTCCCCTCTCCAGTATAGTGCCCACAATGATTGTTTGGCTCGATTCAACTCCCTCCCAATTGAGTAAATTGAATTCGAATATTACCGATGATAAGTATGTGTGATATAAAAAAGGTTTTAATAACAAGCTAACTCTAATTTAGACATGAATAGGTTGTTATCCATTATGCTATAAAATAATGAGCTGTGCATTCAAAAGAAATAAAAAAAATCCCTGGAAACCCTAAAACAGTGGGGTTCTTAATTTCTCCACCTGCCAAGTAATTTTATTTGTATTCCTAGTATGCTCGGCTATCTTTTATATATATATATATGTATGTATGTATGAATAGAGAGAGTTTATATTGGAAGAGATTTAATCTTTAATGAGTGAATTCGATTAGAATATGGATTTATAACGGTCCAATAAAGTTTTGAATACCAAATAATTCATCTCCATGGAGTCCTCATTGGCTCTTCAGCGGTTCTGCCCGTCTCTTTGGCGCTTGGATCATCTTCTCGTCATCCTGCCTTGCATGGAATCTACTCCACACACACACCCCTCTCCACTATTCAGCATCACGTGCAATCTACAAACTTTGATTGAAATTAAATTCATCTACCTAGGCATTGACTTATCTTGATAATGTGTGTGTATGCACGACACAGAATCTCTGAAGAACATCTCATTGAGATATAAATCATTCTGAGAAATCGTCCATTCAGTGATGTTATCGATCAAGATCTCATCCGTCGGGAATATTTGTGGCTCGATTGCAGCCCCCGTTTGTTCAACCACTCATAAAAAAAAAAAAGAAGAAGAAGGTTAATTGTCTCTCATGCCTTGTCTGGTTATTAAGGCTAAAACTGTGTGCTTTATCTATATAATATGTAAAAATATATATATTACTGAACCTGAGAGACTAGCTGATAATTATAACCAGTAAAGCATCTTACGTACCTTGTCTCTGTACAGATAGAAACAGGACCAGCCCATATATATTTATATTTACATATATGCCCTTGCTATACGTATATATTCCTTACTGCCATAAAACATTAATAAAATAATTGGTCCGATGAAATTAATGAAACAAAAAATCCTCATCCATCATTTATATCTTGGACCGACCTAACCTGGGCGAATATAATATGACCGTTAATAATTTAATGGGAAATCTATGAGAAAGATGGAGGAGAAGTAACGTGACAGATTCCTTCCCATCAAGCATCCACCTGAAGAGCGGGGCCCGATCCGTACATTCTGACGTGGCTAATCTTTTTTCTTTTAATTTTCTCCAATACCTTTATCGTTGCAAAATAAATAATTTTGGGAATACAATAAGTTAGTGATGTTATTAAATATTTATTTATTTGTACGGTACATTTATTGGTGAGATATGTATTGAATTGGTTTATAGGAGTGCGATGGAATTCAGTATATGATACTTGATTATAAAATCCACCCACTTCCGCAGACCGATTGAACAAACCCCCTTTTTCAAAGAAGATCGAAAGCCCGTACCTCTGCCTGCATCACTCTCCACTCCCGCAGATTCTACACATTTGGACTCACCATATTTCTCTGCTGTAATCATCGCTCTAATCGAGAAGTATCGAAAACCCGTGACGAGTCGAACGGTTCATCAGCTTTGGAGGGTAATCGGCTCGCAGGGTATACGATTATGAAACTGTTGGATGATGTATAGCTGGTGCTGTTGTGGGAGCCAGGACCATCCTCCTGTGAATAGAAATCGGTCAATCGATGTATACCACGAGAAGCGGGAGGATTTACGGTCCGACTGCTAAGTCATAATCAATCATGTACATTAAGGAAAGAAAAAAAAGAAGAAGAGGAATTCGATGGCTTACCCATCCACTGAACTGTTCGGGAGCTGAATCACGCTTGATCTTAATGGAAAGGGGCTTATATTCTTTGTATGCGTGCACATGGAAGGGGGTGGGGACCATTGACACGATCGGGGCTGGGGGAATCGAGCAGTGAAGGCTGTACAATTAAAACTGACCCTACCGAAGATAGTCAACGAGACTTTGATGGTTAGCCTGGATTTTAAGGGAATTCTTCCGATTAAAAATCATGCGATATTTAGATTCTCAGGTTTGCTATATTACGCATGAGTAATTGGCTGTTATTATGTTCGGAAAACTCTTATGATTAGTATAATTTAAATATGAATTGATTATGGTTAATTCGACTCCCGGAGGAATAAAAAATTGGATTTTTTGGGGTAGTTTTAAATTTTTGCTGTGGACGAGATTGTCTGGAAAGACCCATTCCGATTTTGTGGCTTTCACCTCACCAAATATATGCCGTGGAAAAAAAAAAGAGAAAAAGGGTTTAATATAATATATAATTCTTTTCATCTAAAAAATAAAAGAAAAGAGAAAAAGGGCGGAGCAATAAATTGAAATTGGAACGACGTTACGGTGACGGATGGAAGGGGGAATTTGTGTGCTTACGTGGCAGCGTGGAGAAGGTGCGTCACGTGGCTTTCACGTGGGTTTCCGACCTCCTTCATGATCTGGGAATTGGAAGTGAGAGTATCGACAGGACCACCGAGGCTGTCCCAGCGCAGAGAACACATCTCATGCCACGGTGGTAATTACTCATCGTGCAATTTGGACGGTGGCGCGGACTGCACTTCGTGGTGGGGGCGGGTGCCGACCGTCGATCTGATCAATTCCACCTTCACGTATTCCCCCAGATTTTCGACTGTAAAAGTGGAATACATTGCGCGTACAGAGCGACTCTCTCTCAAGTCAGATCTCATTGCTTCGGTTGTAGCCTCTGCACGGAACAGGACACGTGGCCGTGCTGGCGGAGCCGTGTGAGATGAATCCAATAATTCGTGATATTCATCCCCCCCAAACGATGCCCTAATATCAAAAGGAAGGAGAGAGACACAGGAAAAGAAAAAGAAAAATCACGAGCGTGGTCCAAATATCGACTCCCACTCTCTGTTCCTGCTCCCACCCAAATTCGATTTACAGAGGAAAAAGGCTTTTGTTTTGCTCACGGTAAAGCTCTAGTTCAATATTCACTTAGGAGGGTTCTCATTTTGAAACCGGAGGGAGATCCTTGGCAATGCTAGGCCGTGGATATGGGTGTACGGGGGACACCGGATGGCACCCTGTGAATGATCGATGGAGGGGAGAGGCGGCTACACAGGTTTAGGTGGTCGGTCGGTCGGTCGGTCGGTGCAATAAATTGACTAAGCAATGATTTTTGAAGGGTGCCTTTGGGTTACGTGGTGAATCGACCGTCTACGTGGCTCTCTTAATTGATTTTTTTTAGAGTGGCCTGTGGCTGACATGGCTCCTTCTGTTCGTCCTGTGTGATGTAAGCAAAATCCCAACACTTTACGTCACTTTTTGTGAATGACAGCGAGAGAGAGGGAGAGAGAGAGAGATATGGAAAAATGAAAAAGAAAAATGTGAAAAAAAGGGGGAAAATGTGTACGTTGAATTGACAAGATATTCACGAGCTCTGGTTTTTTTTTTTTGCACGGGGATTTTGTACAAGCCACGAGTTGTTGTGACTGTCCGTACCGATTTTTTCGCGATCTCAATCGGAACGCCTCTGAAATATAATAATATCAAGACTGATACGTTTTGAGTTGGGGGAAGAAAACGTGAAAAACAATATAGGAGGAGAAGACAACTTAAATTGGTTCAAAATAGACCGTACAATAGTCTATCATAATTACAATTCAATCGTTAAACTTAACGAGGAGAACCGATCCCAATTTGTAGTTCATGAACTTCTGCACTACCCTGTAACCATTACAAAGTGGAATACTGCAACCATGACCCACAAATTCTCCATTTTTAAAATTTATAATTTGACATAAATTTTAAAATCCTAAAAACAACCAAATTGGCTCGGATCATCGCAGTTTAGACTGATTATAGTCCGGTATCATGATGTTTCCAATTTCAGGAATCTATTTCCTTGACCCAGCAGCACGCATGACAGTGCCCTTGTAACCGTGTTAAAGGTCTGGGCCGGCGATTCCATACTCTTCCCCTTCCTCTTCCTCTCGCTAAGATGATGGATAATCATGCCGTAAATTAGACTTCTTGACCAATAATTAAGAGGACACAGTCTACTCGTTCAATCATTGATACTTCCCCCCCACCCACTTTTCCTGCCCTGAAGTTGCATACCATGCGTTGGATGGAAGACTGAGGAAAGGAAGGGGAAATTATCATGGAGATATCTCCAGGATCCCGTAATTAAAAATAAATTAATTAATTAATGACAAGCTGGTTACATACCAATTAACCTTTCAGTCTCTTGATTAAGGTTTCAAAATATTCGAATTTCGTAGAATTTGGTAATGTGCACAAAATTCTACTCCGGTCTCTAATTTAAATTAGTTACAGCTCATCGATTTTTCAGATATTGACTGTGGCAACCATGGGCAAGGGGGTCTTTTAACGCGTGCATCAATTTATTTTATTTAATCTTATTTCATTTTCCCCCCACCTCGAATTAAGATCAGGCCACATGACTTTATTCTTCGAAATTATTATCACTACGGTTAGGTTTACGTGACAGCGGATCTGGCCGTCAGTGACAGACTGTTAGGTAATTGTAGCCAATTAAAAGCGGACGATGCCTAGATCTGGCATCGAGGAAACCGAACTCCAACCCCGACTTTAATAAAGAAAGAAAGAAAGAAAAAATGGGCGCCCAGTAGATACATTCATCCAAGCAGTACTGCTGAAAATTCTGAGGAGCATTCTAAAGAATAGTCATTCATAGGCCCTAGCCATGAGATGGATAATGACAATTAGTCAAATTAAAATCAATTAAAAAAACATGTAATCGCTTCGTCCGATGACATTAGTTCATCTTTTAAGGCTTGCGCTCGTATTTAAAAAGCTGTACTATACATGTTTTTTTTAAAAATTAATTTGCACCGATGCACTCTCCAGCCACTCTAAGCTTAATCGCTATAATTGATATGGCTGAGTTGAAGTAATCCCACCCTATTCCTTGTAAGTAAGATATGAGATGCGAGTCCAGCAAGTGCGGAAGATACGTGATTTGAAGATATCTGTGATTTGATGGATAGACTCAATCCAAAATCAAATAGTATCACGTAATAGATAATAATCAGCATCTAGATTATGCATTTTCTTCACCAAATCGAATGATATATCCCACACTCTTAGTATCAATCGTTACTATCTAGAGACTATTGAGTTATGACTAATCTAACTCGAGTTGGGTCATCAACCCACTAAGGAAATAGAGCTCCCATGACATAAATTCTTTCCATTTACATGACTCGAAACCAGGACCTTGTTCAATGGGAAGAGATATCGAATCATATCAATTAACTTGTGTTGGTTGTGATATATCACATATTTTGATCCTCTTTCCCCTATGAGTAAATATTCGGTATATATCAAACAGCGGTTTGCTGTGCTAAATTTCATTCAGGGAATGGTAACATGTATGTGTATTTTATTTGAAAATTAAAAAATACTGAAAAAAATCCAAAAATATCCCCAGAAAATTGCGCATGTCTCTTTCCTATTGACTTTTATGCAATAGACTGTTTTGGTCCCATCCTGGTATCCTCTCCCCTTCCGGTGGCTACGCAATCATTTGGGCTGGGCTTCCTTTGCCGCCGTCCTAGATAAATTTCATAGTATGGAAAGGTGGGCCTGGGCTTGAGGTTGGGCCCAATAATGGGCCCTGGACTGGGGCGAAAGAAACGAACTTCCTCCCCAGTGTCGACTTCGCTCCTCTTCTTCTGTTTTGTTTTGGTTGATGATCTGATCGTTCGGTGCAGAGTGGCGGAGGGAGGAGGACCAGATGGAGGATCGGAGAAGGCACAGAATATTGATGGTGTCTGATTTCTTCTACCCCAACTTCGGCGGTGTTGAAAATCACGTCTACTATCTCTCGCAATGCTTGCTTGAGCTCGGTCACAAGGTCAGTGGTTAGAGCCGTCTTATGATGGCTGATAAGCTGCGGAGAATAATCTTGAAACATTTCTCAGTTCGTTTTCAGCTGTGACATTGCCGTGGTAGCTTTTAGTTTTTGATTGAACGAATGTGCTTGATCCTCTGCTCATTGTTTTGTTTTTGTTTTTTTTAACATGATTTTCTATGAATATATTGCAGTCTCATGGGTTCTGCTAAGAAGTTCGGTATCTTGATCTTATGCAAACAGCATCAGTAACTGAACCAAAGGGCAGCCGATGAATTCATTTTGCTTATGCCCTTCCCTGTCTCTAGTGTAGTTAGATACTAATTGATACAAATTGCAATCCTTTCTTCCATTCTTGCCCCTTGAAATCCTCTTTCAGCCTTTATCCTTAATCCATCTTCAAGATCATGTCGAATTCTATTTATTGAGGGGCTGCTTTCTTTGCAACACAGGTGGTGGTTTTGACCCATGCTTATGGAAATCGTTCTGGGGTCAGATACATGACTGGTGGCCTCAAAGTTTACTACATTCCCTGGAAAGCATATCTAATGCAGAGCATTTTACCGACATTGTACGGGACGCTTCCAATCATGAGGAACATCCTCATTCGGGAAAAAATCTCTCTGGTCCACGGGCACCAAACTTTCTCAACCCTTTGCCACGACGCACTGATGCATGCTCGCACTATGGGTTATAAAATTATATTCACTGATCATTCTCTCTATGGTTTCGGCGATATTGGAAGCATACACATGAATAAGGTGTTGCAGTTTACTCTCACTGATGTGAGCCAGGCAATATGTGTTTCCCATACGAGTAAAGAAAACACGGTTCTCAGGTCTGGCCTTCCACCTGACAAGGTGTTTGTGATTCCGAATGCTGTTGATACTGCAGCGTTCACGCCTGCTCCACAGAGATTGACGAGTGAGGAGATAGTGATTGTTGTGATAAGCAGATTGGTGTATAGGAAGGGTGTAGATTTGCTCGTGGAAGTCATTCCCGAAGTCTGCCGATTGTTTCCCAAAGTAAGTTATCTCAAACAAGACCCCTTCCTTATTAAGCTTTGTTTGGTTGAGAAGTCTTGTGCCCATCTTACATGTCTATGTGTTGTTTTCGGTTATCCGCAATTTGACTAGCGATATTAAATCTGGCTACGTATTCATCTTCTTTTGCATTTGCTATTGATTATTATTCAAGAACACCTATCTTTCCAATGCCCCACTTCGTCTTTTATCTTCTCAATGTATGAAGAAGTAGAAACCTCACGGAGGAGCGGTCCATTTTGCTTCGTGGATGTTTGGAATGGTGGAGCTTTCGTTTATAGCATGCTAACTCCGTTTTTTTCACTCTAATGATCATTTTGGATTGTGTCAGATACGATTTATAGTTGGGGGTGATGGATCCAAACAGGTACGACTGGAGGAGATGAGAGAGAAGCACTCACTTCAAGATAGAGTTGAGATGCTGGGGGCTGTTCCTCATACCCAAGTGCGTTCTGTGTTGATTTCTGGCCATATATTCTTAAACAGGTGAAAGATTCTACTAGATGTTTTAGTTTTGGTTCTTTAGGTGTTGTGGCCTCTCTTGATTACTCATCATATTTGAAAGCTCAGACAACTCTATTCATGATTATTTCAGAAGCATTTTGTTTTTTCATTTTTGGTTTTTCCCATGCATTGGATGCAAATCTTGTTTGACCCTTGATTCTTAGAAACACCATCACTTTAGCTCATAATGCTTCCAATGACCTTTGATCTTAGTAAGAAGCGCTACTTAAATGTTAAACTTTCTTCTCAACAGCTCTTTGACTGAAGCATTCTGCATAGCTATACTAGAGGCTGCCAGTTGTGGGTTGCTAACAGTCAGTACACGTGTAGGAGGTGTCCCTGAGGTATGTACTGTATTCACTTTTACCTTCAACCCAATATTCTTTTTGTCTTCTGATTTCATCTTTTACCATTACTGTGTTTTGCGTTGAAAAGGGGCAAATCTTATCTTTGTTATAGGTCCTGCCAGATGATATGATTGTACTTGCAGAACCTGATCCTGTTGACATGGTGCGGGCGATCAAGAAGGCAATTGCTACACTTCCAGTGATTGACCCGCAAGATATGCATGCCCGTGTAAATAAATTTCTCTAACCGAGTTATCTGTTGTTTAGCCTGTTTCTAGGATGGTTGAACGATCACTCTGTTCATGGTTGTTTAGATGAAGAAACTCTATGATTGGCGCGATGTTGCTAGAAGGACAGAAATTGTCTATGACCGAGCCTTGAAATGCTCCGACGAGAATCTTCTGGACAGACTATCACGGTAAGATGTTATTTACCTGTTTTATCAAGATACTTTCAAAGAAAGAAGCTGAGATATATCTCGTGTACGAAGGCCTTTCAGACGGCCTCTCTGACAAAGTTATCATATTCTCATACTCAAGTTTCTTGAAAATTCCATTGTCTAGACATAAGCCCCTAAAATCCTTTGGTGGTAAATCTGAGATGAATGGTTATTTTGGTGGATGATTAGTCTCATCTTTATTTAATGTCTAATCGATGGAATTTGGTATTAATTGGAATGTTTAAATATCTAATATTATTTGCTGAGGCCGCTGATGACTTCTTTTTTCCTCAGGTTCCTCTCATGTGGATCTTGGGCGGGCAAACTCTTTTTCTTGGTTATGATCGTTGATTTTTTGTTATGGTGTCTATTAAAACTGCTGCAGGTATTCTCACCTTTCTGCATATATGCACCCTCACATATCATCTCCAGCCGTCTAAAACAGTTATTTGAGCAAGCAGTGAAAATGTTTTTAATTTTGCTTACCACCCATCGTTACATTCATTAGCCTGCAGCTGATATTGAAGCGGTAGCTGATACTGAACAATTCCATCCTAATGATGAAGAGATTCAAATGGAGATCTCCCAGCATCATCAAAGTTCAAGATGATTTGTAAGAAGATCATTGACTCTCTAAGGACCAATGCGTTATTCTTCTTTGGTAGCATAAGCACTTCACACCCTTTGAATTTAATGGGCATTGATAAGATCTTTAGTAGTGGTAGTCAAACTCAACACACAACCTAACTTACTTAAATCAAATTAATAAGGCTCATTAGGTTTCTGAATATCAACTATTAGAAAGATATATTTTAGAAAGGTATATTTCTCTCGTCACCTTCTTGTTTGTAGTCATCAACTGACTCCGTATGCGCGTCTGCTTCTTCTTCTTCTTCTTCTTCTTCTTCTTCCTCCTCTCAGATGCGGGAACTTCTGGAATTCATGAATATTGCATTAGATGAGTGAACAAACACTGGTCTAGATACAACTCATTACACCAATTTTTTCAGCCTTTTTAGTTGGCCATAGATGGCCAGAGAACAGCCACAGGATGACTCTTATGACGACATTGCAATTTTCACGTTTCCGTTCACAGAATCCAAAGGCTGCTACCGCCTCGATAAGTTTTTCATGTTCGAGCTTTCTTGGCACGGGCTCCGTAGCGAGATAACAGCAAGCGAGTGTTTCAGCCTTGGAGGGCCGGATTTTACCTGGTCTTCCGAGCATGGTGCGATAAGGTAACGGCTAAAATTTCGGCCACGTTGGGGAGGGAAAATTACCGGGACGTGTCCGTGCATGTTGGGCCGTTGGAAGGAAGTCCGAGTAAGCACAACGGCCCGGGCAAGATGTAAAAACCGGCCGCCGGCCGATATCGAGAAACTAAACGCCGTCGACAGGTCTCCAACGTGCCCCGGACTTCACGCCCCTTCGCAGTCCAATTCAGGGAACAATTTTAAGTCCGTCTGAAAAAGCCCATGCCTATTGCCTCCTTGTGTCTCAGCTCAGTGTCATCTTTCCACTCTCTCTCTCTCTCTCTCTCTCTCTCCCGATTCCTCACTCTCCTGCTCTGTTCTACGCAAGCAACAGCCTCGAGCTTCCTCTTCAGCTCTCTCTCTGCTCTGTCGCCTGTATCAAGCTAATTTCTCTTACCCTCTCCTCCTCCTCGTCCTTCTTTTTCTTCTTGCATGCTGGTTGCAATGCTTAAACGTATTGGATTGCTTCCCCTATTTTTAATCGGTGGGACTTCCGCTCGTGGTTTCTGTGGGGCTGTTTCAGCTTCTTACTATTATGTTATGGGCGTTCCGTCTGTCCTAGATGAAATTTTGTTGGGTCGTGGCTGTGTCCTCAGTCTACTGTCCGTTGGGCTGAAGAAAAGGGACGTGCAAATAGTCAGGTCCCATAGGCGTGCAGGTTTTATCCGAAATTCGTGTTTTTTTGTAGTATGGTCGGGCGAATTGTGAGCTGAATATCAATATGATGTGAACGTGAGAGAAAGGAAATTCACCCCCAAAAGGGCAAAGAAGGGAAAGAAGAAAAAAGAAGGGTTGAAGTCTATAAAACGGTTTGCTGCTACGACCTCACTTCGCTTGAAGGTGATCAGAGCTCCGGTATACTTAGGGTTATGTCGAGTCTTAGTGTTTCAGGTCTTGTAGTTATGTGGTATGAGAGGAAGATTGCTATCATCCCCTAGTTCGGTGCATTTTCTGCGTTTTAGTTGTACGGGATCAATATTTGTAAGTATGTTTGGGGTTATTTTCAACGAGAGATAGAGAGAGAGCGTGTGCATTTGCGTACATAAAATTTGTAAAATCCTATTGAATATTTGATCAAATAGAGTAGGTGGCCCCCTTTTCACTTTTTGGGTTGCTCCTGAGAATAAGATATCATCACATGAAAAACAAGCTCCTGCTAATGGTTTTTAAATCCATAATTTGTTTTAGAAGTTAAATTTTGTCTCTGTCGGATAATCCATGAGTTAAACTTGGCAATTTCAACCTCATTTATTGAGTACCATATGTGCCACTAGATGGCTGTATATGATCATAGTGTCTCGGTGAAATTGAATAGGCCCCCATTTATTCTGTCTTCAATTGAATAATGTATTTGGAAACTAATTGTATTAGGAGCTCCTTCACACCGAAATGTCATTCTTCTGAGGTGATGATAGTGATGACATTTCTCCCTTGATGACAGATAACACTAAAGATTACTACGGTGTGATCATGACAGATGCTGCAGTAAAGGATACATTTATTAGTGTGGATATGGAAGACAACAAGAACATTTTCACTACTTACCCTACTGAGGTAATTTTCCCTCTAAATTACCTCTTGGAAGTGAAACATATTTACAACATCATACTACTAGGCCTTTGCTGGATATGGAATCCTCAATATTGCAGTCCCTACATTGCCATGGTCTTTGTCACGCCCCTCCCATCCAAGAAGTGGCTATGTACATGAGATACTATATCGAATTCTTTTAGCTAGCCTGTTAGCATACTGAGATAATGAGTGAAATCATGCTTTCAATATAATTGGTTATACTCATGCTGCACTATTCAGAATTGCTGATATAGAATGGCAATAATGCTTTCAGCACAACTAGTTACAGTTACCTGGGCTAGTTTTAAATTTCTCTTGTTTTCCTGAAGGTCGACTGCCATGCCTCTTTTCTTTCTGCTTTTGACGATGAAGTGATGGGAGCGGAGCATGCCTTTCTGGGACATGATTGCGAGAAAGACTTGGTTGGTGGTCATCTTGGCTTTGGCCCCTATGATCTACAGAAGAGTTATAGCTTCGGAAATATTTCATCTGCTCTCGAGGATGATGAGATAATAAATGGTGGTGACAATTCTGATATAATTATGCCCTTTTAGATGCATTAGTGTCAGTTTTTTTTTTTTTTATGAGTCCTTGTTAGTCACTGGTGTCTGAACCTTGCCAGCATCTTATCAGATTTTCCAACAGCAATTTGTTTGGGCGCATGTTGCATGAGTCTGTAGGGAGTTTTGTTAACCCTAGGGAGGATTGTGATGGAGTACAGCTTCATGTGTGGATCCTCTGTACTATGCATATATTATGTCACTTACAAAGTAGGAATATAGCACATCACATGTGTATAACATTTTTATCATAATGGAACTCTGTTAGATATATATGCAAATTCCAAATGTTTTGTTAGTTATTGCTTGCAAAATTGGTAAAAATCAACATATATATGATTTCTAGTGAATATGGATATGCGCATGAACATCAAATAATCTTGATGACACCAATTAATTTGTTGTTTCATCATAGCAGTTGGAACTGCTTCTTACTAGGCCTTTATTGCTCGCCTCTATTTTCTTTGAATCCTTTTTGTGCATAAAATTGTAGTGCAACATGCTTATAGTTTACCCATGTCTTTTAGATGCAGTAGATTCTACTCTTAATGTGGAAGAGGAAGCAGGGAGAGAAGTATGTCCTCTTGCAAACTGTAGTTGGGATTGTATCTAATAGAAGAAATTAAGTGGCAGAATTCTAACATTGTGTTCGTTTTCCAGTTCTTTGATGGTATGCTGCAAGGAGTAGGTCAGAGAATGCTGGATAATCACAAAGTCTTGCCACACACCACTGGCGAGCACCCTCCTGGTAAGTTTCTGTATTAATTAATCATGTCCATGAGAATGAATCAATAGAAACTCCTTAATTGCTTCTCTGATGTTCGTCTCTCTTCCTTCAAGACACAAAACCAATGGTTATTCATATTGACAGTACTTATTGCCCAGCTGGTAAATCTTGTTTTGAAGAGAACTTACAGAATGGAAAATGAATCACTGGCTCTTAGTGGACTGGATTTTGAGGCTGATATTTGGGGGTTGCCTTAAGAAAAATCTAGCACTGACTCAAGCCATGAAAAAAAATTAGCTATTGTTGATCAGATGACTGTTCAAGAATTGCAAGAGACCTTCAGGATTATATTTGGTAGAGAAACTGTGGTAGCGAACAAATTTTGGCTGATATGGCAGCTCTTATTAAGTCTAGAAAACAGTAGTGAGTTAAGAGAATATCTGAACCTTGTGAGATGTCGTATAGCTTCCAATGAGAATGTAGAGAAAAATGCACCAAGCTCTACTTGTACGGAAGATGTGGAGAGTTTCGTAAAGGAGAAACCAAAAGAAATTGTTTCCAATTCTCTGACATCTTTTTCTTCTGTATTTACAGAAACTAGGACAAGTTCTCACGAAAAGGGACATGGAGAAGGTCTACTTGTTAAAGGAAAGAGACCACACAAGCCTCCTCGGAGGCTTATTGAGGAATCTTTGGAGCCTAAATTCAGAGCCAGTAGTGGAAAAAGATGTGGAACTAATCGTAAATCATCAGAAATCAAGCCTTTACATGTAAAATCTCCTGAGCAGGCTCTGAAGCAGCTTTCCCACAAGGGCAATGAAGCAATGCTATCTGTGCATGAGGAAGAATCTTTCAGTGGAGCTTGCATTCAGGTACCTTTTGGTCTTCCAGTCGAAGAAGAGCCAGTCAAGGAAACCCTTTCATCTTTGGCTTTAAGCATTGTTTCAGTAAGTCTTCTTATATTTTCTCTATTTCTTTTTCATCTAGTCTAAATGTTTTACTATCAGTTGCATTTCATTGTTACTCACCTGTATGCGATAAATGCATAAATTCTCTCTTCTGTTTTTGTCCAGTGCCATGACTCTGACAATTGCGTCAGCAACCAATCCACTATCTCAAATGAAAGATCTGATGCTGAATGTCTCTCTGTACCTGCTAAATTGCAAGAGGACATTTCAAGGACTGTTCAGGAGGTAAGGATTAGTGTACAAAAGGGAAAAAGACGAAGAAACCATCATATACCGTGGACTCAGTCCGAAGTGATGAAGTTGATTGGAGGAATCTCTCAGCTTGGAGTTGGAAGGTGGTCTAAAATAAAGAAACTATTATTTTCTAATTCGAAGCATCGCACGTCTGTGGATCTAAAGGTAGAGCATATTGTGTGTTGGCATTGCAGTCTCTCTTATGTTATGGCAAGGGGACTCTCTTTTTTAGTATTATTATTATTTGGATGAATTATGGAAAGTAGACTTGAAAGACTCATCTTTTCAGGACAAATGGCGTAATCTGGTGAAGGCTAGCTGCATGCAGTTGAGGAAGAAGAGAAAGGTCCTGCTCGAACAGTTTTTTTCCCCTCTTTTTTTTTGGGGTCCAATATCTGCATAGATATTTCTTCTGCTTTGTCTTCTATTGAATACTGGACAGATGAACGATGAAACTTTCCTTAAGATATTGTGCTTGCACGCAGGGTCTACATGGTCAGAAACGGCTCACGCATCAAGCTCCAGAGCCTGTGCTACGGCGGGTTAGAGACTTGGCTGAGTCATGCTCATAACACTCTTAGAGAGAAATGGCATCCGAGATATTATATTGAATTACTAGGCTCTGCTTCCTGGAGGTAAGTCGAAAGTATGGAGGAAATTACTCGAAGCTTAAATGGGCGGTAGCCAGTGATAGGGAAACAGAAATTAATTGTTTTCCAGACATTGTTAATGACTGTTGTGGACACTCACCTTCCACTGGAAGCTCCTTATTTATTGTAGCTGTAAGTTGTTGTCTGGTATTTGGAGAAATCCTCATCTGTTCCTCCCCCTAAATGAGGGTTGCCCAGCCCGACCTTAACCGCATCCCCGTGTGTGTATGTCGCGCGTTAGGTCGCATCCTCGCTTCTCTTGGAAATATGGGTTAGTAGCCGATTGGAAAATGAGCTGGTGTTATGGATGGGAACGAATTGGGAATAGATTAGAAATCAGATTTAACTTTTTTTGTACAGTGATCGAACATTCTGATGGCCGAAAGAAGAAACGTCTCAGCGTCGGCTATGCTTGTGTGCTGCCGGTGTGCTCCACTTTGGGACCAGGATCAGGTTATGCTGGGTATTCCTGACGAACCGATCGATGCATCTGATGATCTTATGTTTAGAAGTGACAGATGGATATGCCATTTGAACTACTGAATTGAGTTAAGTCGGGGGAGGAGTAAGGCCTTTCCATCTGAATGGTGAACAGAGATGGTATGAATGGCTTTTATAAGTTGTGTTTATTAATTTAAAATTTTTAAATGAAAATAAATTTAATTTTGTTGATGGGAATTTGCAGCATAAGATCAGAACGGGTATACAGTGAAGGGTCCATTGATTGAATTATGGAGGAAAAAGGGGAAAAAGGTGTTAATCAATATTAATGGGAATAAATTTAATTGTATATTCTTAAATTAATAGGAAAGGAGGGGCAGAGCAGAGTAGAGTAGAGTAGAGTAGAGTAGGGGATCTGTGTGACGTGAAAGGATGATGTCATTCACTTCACCCCCGCCACACCCCACCCGGCCGCGCACAGCTGTCAGTCCCGGTCTCCCCCACTCCCCTCCGATTGTTCCTTTTGCCGTGCCTCCTGTCGTCCCCACCCCTGTTGTTGATATTACTCCCAACTCAATCCGTCTCCAATTATCCAAAATTGATTTAGTTATAATCCACTCATTTATGCCTAAATGAAGAATATTCACTCAATGTTCGACCTCTTGCGTGTCTCTAACCAATTAGAATCCCCCTTTTTGTTTTATTATTAATTAATTATAATTTGATTATTACACATTCTTGAATAAATTTAAAATACCACACAATTTATTATTAGAAAGATTATTTAAATTTAAAATTAATTAGAATTTATTAAATTCATAAATATTATGCGTCCACGGCGCTGGCCCCACCAACGGCGCCGGTTGATGGACGTTATTTTGCCGTTAAGTTTGACGGAGGCCTCCACTTGCGAGCGGTGGCGGATGTCACCCTAACGGCGCCCATAACCGCCTCTCGTAATCATTGCCCTTCCGAGTCATTAGCTCCTAAATTCGCCTCCCTCACCCTCTCTCTCGCTGTAAGAAGCTCGCTGCATGCTGTCCTCGTAACAGAAATGCCCTCGGAATCTCGCTGGAGACAGACTGCCAGCTCACACCCAAGCTCGCCGGAGCAACTGTGCAAGCTGAGGTATACGAAGCCGCAAATCTACTATCCTTCTTCTCTTTCTGTTGATAGATAAATCTCCATGCATCAGTCACTCACTTTATTTGAAGATTCTGCGTTTCGCTTTCTGAGCTCTCACTTCCGTGTTCTTCCTCAGTGTTCACTATCTCCAATGTATTATACCCCATCTCTGCTTGCACTATGTTTTTACGCGCCTGTACGTACTTCTCAACCTTTCATTCTCGGAGTAGCTCACTGCTAGCATAAGACGTTCTCTGGTGAAGGAAGAACTAGAGCCGGAGCTTCGCCTGTTAGATCTCGCGTAGTGGATGCTGTATGTCCGAAAAGCCTGTTGCTCACTTCATTTTACTGAGCGAATTAGGGTTACATGGAGGAGATGACGCCGAAGGGTGCACAGTTCCAGCTGATTAAAGCCTCCTCTCCTACTTTCGTTTTCGTTGGCGCGTCATTCTCCTTTTTCATTTTTTTTTCTCCCCACATCGTAATCGGTTGCGGTGAGCCCTGCCGGAGCCTTAACTATCTGTTAAAGCGATGTTTTTTCTTTTTGTGCGTGAAAGGATGCTTTGGTGTGGTACGGCATGCAAGGGTCCGTCTTCTCCGCTCGATCCGTCAAACCGTGAAAGACGCCACCCCTACCTGGAAGAAAATTTTCTTTGATAGTGAAATGAAGTAAATTCATGAAAAAGTGAAGATAAGAGTGAAGATGTCTCTCTAATCTCTCTCTATCTTGTCTTTCTTTCTCTCTCTAGGCTCGTTCCTGTTTGGGCTTGCTCGTGCTACCTCCTGGCAAAGTAGGTGGTACTCCTCTGTTGGTAGCATCTTAGGCTTTTGATTCGTCCTCGACTTGCCCTATCTTCTCAAACTTCCTGTTAATCATACATAAAATCAAGCAAAAACCTAAATGGAAAATGGAAGTTCTCTCTCTTCTCTCTCTTTATTCGTGCCATTTACTGTTTACGCTGTAAGTTTATCTGAACTATTGGCTGCAGTCTACGCATACGAGCCATAAGGCCATTTATGGGCTCGCTCCTTCGTTCTTTCTGTCCTTTCCATTTTGTTAGGTTTATCTTTCATTTTAATTTTTTTGGGGCTGGTTTTTTAGGTTTTTCTTTCATTTATCGAGATGCAGCTCATTCCTGGAGAATCTTATGTGAGCTGAATATGGCTTGTGCAGGCTAACAATGGGTGACGTTATGGTAAGTTCCGGTTTTGCTCAGACTTCGGAGGCTTGGTGAGGGTTTTTGGCACCGGTCTTATTTAGCATAAACTGATTCTGGAACTACTACTCAGTCAATGGAAACACACATCCCGAGTTCTGAATCACATGTAGCTCAGAGAAGCCTGCCAGACAAGTTGAGGGTTGCAGCTCCCCATTTGGAGGAGAATCCAAGCAATCTGGGGCAAAGGACGCTTTGCTCTGGGTTCATGCTTCCTTCAGATGCAGTGGACTGCCCTTCACATTCAAATGGTCAGTTGATTCACAGGGACGTGGTGCTTCATCAACTAGCTGCATGTGATTCCCCGCTGAATCATCAGCTAGTAGTTTCTGAAGATGCTGCGTTTAAACCCTGTGGAGATGCGCATAATTTTGACAGTACAAGAAGACCATCTTCTCATCACTCTACTAGTTGGTCAGCTCGTAACTCAGGTGGATCACCTGATGAGAATGATGGAAGCCCAATGTTTATTATGAAAGTGTTGTCAGCTGATTTCAAGGCTATTAAGACTATGCCTGCCCCAGGACATTGTTTAAGTAATAGTGATAGTGTGAGTAGGTTCCAAGATCTATCCGGTGAAATGTCAAGTCAAGATAGTCAAAAGCATCACAAGAATGCGGATGGTTTTCCTTCTACATGTTACCAGGATACTCTGCAAGAAGTTGTTTCTTCTGTAGGTGGAGCTGCTGAATTAAATGCTAATAATAAACTTGCTCTTCTTCCAGCTTATGGAAGAGAAATAAATGCCTTGAGCTGTAACAACATGGATGCCTGGAACAATAATGTAGCGGAGATGAGCTGCCATCAAGGGATCAGAGATACTAATTTACAAGGTCTATCTCTAACGCTTTCATCAAATCCTTCTTCCTCAATACTCATGATACGGAATGATCAGGATCCAGCAGTATTCAATTTGGGTTATTCCAATGCAGTGGAAAAGCCTTCCATATTTGGTAAAAAACCTGGGAAAGCTCTCCGCGAGATAATGGGCATTTCATCATACAGTGCTCAGTGGAGAACTGGACCTCTAGGTCCCTTCATTGGGTATGCTACCATTTTAAAGAGTTCGCAATTCCTCAAGCCAGCTCAAGATCTTCTGGATGAGTTATGTAGATTTACCAGTCCTAAAACTGTAGAAATGCGTGTCATGCTGGCGAAGATATCTGGAGAGGTTAGCACTGTAATTGTTCTCCAAATATTGCGGAAATTCGAAATCAAATCTGATTATAAGTGTTAACATTCTCTTGATATTATTTATGATCAGAGTTATATGAGAAGTAGTAATGAAGGAGGGAGTTGCTCATCTACCAATGTTCACCCCAAGGATCAACAAAAGAGAGCAACACTCTTATTTATGCAAGATGAGGTTGGTTTCCTTTATTTCTCTTGCCACACAAGTAGGCATTTTTTTCCAGTTCGGTTTATGTGAAAATGTGGATCTAGCAGCTGATAAATTATTTGTTTTGGTGTCCTTGTTGCTTAGGAACCTTTTTCCCTGACCAAATGATGAGTCATCACATGTTACACTGCTCTTTGATCATGTATGGGTTTTAAATTTCCAAACCAGAATTTGACATATTGTACCCTTACTTTGTCATTATGGTTAAAATTTTGGAATTGTGTTGCTTGTGGCTGAAAGCATAAGTTTGGTAAAATTTCACTCATTTAATCTGTTGGTGAGCTATAGTCTGCTAAGTAGGACTGAAACCTCTGTCCATCCGCTAACAACCAACTGCTCTATAGTTGTGCTACTAAAGAATTGCCGGAGAAAAGATATCAATGATTTCATTTCCACTCCCACAGAACTAAGCTAGAGTCCACTGTTGCTATCCTGATTTGCTGAAAGTTTCTTAATTCAGTAGCTCAGATCAGAGACTATCCAAGCATTTTAGGGTGTGAAATGTGGGACATGAGTTGCTTTCAGTTCTCATGAAATCCTGAAACTTATTCAAACTCTGTATGTTGGTGCTTGGTAGTAATTCTATATATATGTATATATATATATATATATATTTTTTTTTGTGAAGCAAATCTGCCATATTTTTTTTAAGTATTTGATATGTTGCACATGATGATTGTCAATGCATTACGCACATATTTTCAGCCAATATTTATGGTATGTACTATGCGTTAAGTGAACCTGTACAGCTTTGCTTCTGCAATTACTCACAACCTTTAGCAAGAATCGGTTCTGTTTCAAGTGATCATATTTGCAAATTGTGAAGTGTAGTGGACGCAAGATTTGGTGAATATGTGAGAAAAATCTTGTGGAATTAGGCCAATGTCATCTGTACTGCCTTTTTTTTCACCTTTAAGGATTGTTGTTTCTCATATTCATACTAAGATCTTGAACATCTCCTAGATACATATTGTGAAGCATCTAAACTGAATTTTGGTCCGCAGTCTTTGAAATAAAGGTGCTTTTTTCTTTTCACAATGAGATGCTTTGTTTGTGTAAGTGGCCAAACTGTGTAAAGGCACAACAGAGCCTCAGAACCTTTATCAGTCTGTTGATATTATTGTCAGGCTAAGAGAGAATTGTGTCCATTTTAAAGATTCCTTCACAATCCTGCGGCAATGCACCACTGAAGTCAAGAGAGCCATGATCTTGGACCACTGAATTCAGGAGAACTGTGATCTTCGAGTAACTTTGTTCTTGTGTGGATGGCAAGATACAAACTGTGATGCCCCCACTTCATCATTTAGACATCTGTCAAGGCAATTATTGATAGATAAATGTCGAGGAGTTGCCCTACTTATGCGCAACAGTAATGGCATCAGATTTTCAAATCAACAGTGCAGACCACTTTCCTTTTAGGTCACTTCATGAAAAATTCAACATGAAGAAACTGTTGGCAATTGCCAAGTAGTGTTCTTTCACATCGAATAGATTGCTGATACTGTCTCTGCACTTAATTCATTTTCCTTTAGTTTGACCGTATGGGTTCTTGCTTTCCATGATATTATGTTTACATATGATCCCCTCATAACTTTTGTTGCATCCAGTGGAATAGGCCACTCTTGTTTGTCTTTCCTAATGTATAGTTATCGTTTTTATTCTCCTAACAGAGTCAATGGTTTTGCTTTATGTTGTAGACAGTCCAGTATTCTCTTAAAATTTTTTATGGTTAAGGTTCAGCACAGTTAATTTGTTGCAGGTCTGTCGAAGGAATAAGCAATATCATCAGCAGATGCAATTGGTTGTCTCATCCTTTGAGACAGTGGCTGGTCTTAGTGCCGTCACTCCTTATATTTCCCTGGCACTGAAGACAATTGCAAGGAATTTCTGTTGCCTCAAAGATGTCATTTCCAATCAGCTTCGGAATATGAAGTCCATGGAGGAAGATTTTTCATCTTCAAGTCTTGGTGCTAGCAATAGCAAGCAGGAATTAAACTCATCAAAGATGACACTTGTGAATCAGAGCTTTAATGAGACAAGATCTGTTGGGGCTAATATTGGCTTCGTCAATGCAAATTATCATGTCTGGCGGCCCCAGCGTGGCCTCCCAGAACAATCAGTGGCCATTCTTAAGGCATGGTTGTTTGAGCATTTTCTTCACCCGTGGGTCTCTCTCTCTCTCTCTCTCTCTGTGTGTCTCAAGTAAAAGCAGGGTGCTTTTTTCTTAGTCAGCAGTATGTTTTATCATCTCATTAGTTTTCACCTTGTCAACTTTGTCAAGGTATCCAACTGACACAGACAAGCAAATGCTAGCCACTCAAACTGGACTATCCCGGAACCAGGTACCGGCACTGCCTTGGTAATGTGTGTTACCAGTGTTTTCTCATGGTGACTAAAAGTAGTTTCTAGGCCCAGTTATTGCTTCTTTGATTATGTGGCCCGTCCTAGAATGTTCAGTTATATCACTATATTTACTACTGCCCTTCTCTTCTAAGTTTTTACATTTGATTGGGCCATGAACATTGTCATTATTGTTTCAATACAAAGGTTATCCCCCCCTAAAATAATTTTGTTTATTTACAAAATTTTGATGACATGGTCGTTACTCTTGCAAACTTCTATTAGCATTGTGAATATAGGAAGGAGAAAACTATGGAATAATAAAGGAATACAAAACACAAACTTATTTATGTATTTCCATATATGAGGGGATTGACCAAGATGATTGCAATGTATTATTTTTTGTTATTTCATGAGATTACTGATACTCACCTGCCTAACTCAAATAAATTATCTTTTTCATTTTGCCCATCAGGGGACCTTGCCCCTCCCTGTTCCAAATCTTGGGACTGTTCTTTCCTTTACATGTATACATATATGTTGATCTGCATTTACCTTGATGATGCAGGTATCGAATTGGTTTATAAATGCTAGGGTTCGTCTTTGGAAACCCATGGTAGAAGAGATACATGCGCTTGAGACCAGGCACTTGGCTGAAGGAAACCCAAATTTTGCTCCAAATGGGCAAACCTCTTCCATTGATCAGGTCTCCAGCCAAAGAGAGGTGATGGGTCATCAACCCTCCAGTTCTTGCAGACTCAAGCGACAAAAGGCTTCAGTAGCAGCCGAAGAGCAAACACAGTGCTCTGGGGATGGCCTTAGTGCGCAACAGTGGAATCAGGAGCTTTATTCTCGACTTGAGGGTCAACTTCCTGTCAACTTGGAAGGACCCTTGATCAGTTTCACGAGGTATCCACAGGGTACAATGGAGTTTGGTGGGATTGGAGCTGTGTCATTGTCCCTGGGGCTAAGGCACAATGCTTGGCAACAGAACAATGAGCATGTGCAGCAATATGGGGGTGAAACGATGCATGACTTTGTGGATTGAATTAAAGAGCAAACCCCTCTACGACTCCTCTAGATTAGAAGCGTGGAGATGCAAGCAATCCGCCCTCCCTGCCGATCAAAGCCCTGGTGGATCTGTGCGTAAGGATTTCATCTTTGCCACTTGGTAAGTTGTCTTATATTTGCCTGAGGTTTATCTGGAGTAGATTCGTCACAGAAGGCCTGGCAGCCGATTCCTGCTTTGTAATGACACGACTGCCTCAAAGCTTAGGGTATAGAGACTGGACTCTTGTATCTGGTCCATCTCTTGCTCAATTAAATTAAGTCACTAACACGTTCAACTTATATTTAGTCAACTTTTGTGTGTTGTGTCGGGAACCATGCACGTTCTGTAAGATCTTTCTCTGTACTAGCAGTCCATATCAACCAAATTTGGACCACCTCAAGAACCTGGGTCGTGCTCAGTGCTGCATGAGTGAGATCGTGGAATAATGTCTATTAAGCATGCGTAAGATTTGAGGCATATGTCAGTTTTGACGAGGCAAGATTAATTACCCATGTGCTTACTGAGTTCAAGTTTGGTCTCTCGTGGGTGGACATTAATGAGTACTGTTGGAACCAAGCCCTCCACGAAATCCAATTTATCGGGATTGATGGACATCGATTTTTTTTTAATTTTTTTGGTTGGCTGAATCCCTTTTGAGGATACAAAGGTACAACAAATAATATTACTGTTGATTCTTTCTTACACGATCTACTCTCCCATTACCAGACACGCAGATACTACGCTGCAAAGTGCTACCTAGGGATTGCGCAGAATGTAGACGTGCATGCACATGGAGGCCTATGGTACATATGATGCTGTTTGACCATTGCTACATCGACTAACTCGATGGGCCTGGAGCATGCCCTGTGCCTGGGCCTAAATTTTTGGGCTAAAACTTACCCTGATTGTGCCAAATGGACAATACACCTACGACGCATCTTAATATTCTGTCCATATTGAAGCTTTCCCGTTGATGCTGGGGCTGATGCTGCAATTTTAACTCTTCTTGGGGTATGATGCCCCCTGGAGGAAATTGTGCCCTCGGGATGCCGTGGTGGCCATCGCTGAGTCTACTACTTCCAGAGTACTGAAGAGGGCCGTCATCGGCAGTAGCATCAGCATCATCTACAACTTCTCCAAGCCGCCGCTTCCCCCAGACCTCACGACTGCCCGTAGACATGAAAGCTGTCCTTCTGTCCATGGCCGAGCAAGAGCCCGCCACCATCACTAGCAATAGTAGAGCAAGTACAGTTGCATTCCTCATACTCATGACTTCTGCGCTTCTTTTTCCTGTCAAGACAACGTGTGGATACGTGATATCGTAGAGAAAACCAAGGATCATCAATCGGCTCCTATGCTACGAGATGGAGATGAATGAGCTCGGGACGGAAACACAGAATAGCGACATCGCTACTTGGCCAGGTTTCAGTGCTCTCGTTCATGAACACATGCCATCTATAATTAGCTGACGCTTACCAGAGTGCAGTGGGAGCGATGGAGGAGGCTTTTTATCGTATGCGTGGTTCTTGCTTGATATTAATTGTCAGATATGGGGCAAACCAGGTGGGGAGGGTCTTGAGCAAGGTATAGAGGGTCGGGGGGAGAAGAGGAAGATGGTGATGACTAACACTCAAATTATATATCAATCCAATATGGCATTTTCCCTTCATTTTCTTTAGGTCGTCCACCAAACGATGCAAATGTCAAGTGGAGCGTCCACTCCAGATTAGGTAATTATGAGAGATCTGTCAATTGGGGACAAGGGCAATGGGGAGTGAAATGATGCTTCATGGGAAGAACATCAGGTACTCGATTTGCATTTTGATTAGTCGGCTATAATGTGCATTTCATTGGATGCCTATTTTTTCCTTCCCCCCCCCCTTGAAATCAACATCCCATTATGCGACATTTGCTCATATTTTAAAACTGGTCATGGGAATCACTAATTTTATCTCTTTATTGCTAAAAAATTATCCTATTAAATTATCAATTTAATTTCTTTTCATTCTATCTTTTACAATTATCACGCACTATAGGTATAGGTAGGGAAAATCCACCCGTCTCCCCTCTTTTGCACCAAAATATTAGTAAGTAATTCAATAATTAAAATAATCCACTTGGGTCTTTCCTCGCAGCAGACCTCAGGATAGGTGAAATGAGCAGCAAATTTTATGGGTGCACCTTTATCTTTGCTCTGGTGATGTCAAACCATCACACACACACACACACACACACAGAGCAATAAAGGAACTTTCTGGGTGAAATCTGTCCACTCTGGCCTCTCCTTTCAATTTCTGATGAGCCACATCCTCATTACCATAGATTACACCCATCATTAAGATTCAAGGGGTGATAGCCACTACTGCAATCCACTTGGTCGACCATACATATACGTGTGGTGGTGCTACGAGCTGCTGGTCGATTGTGGATACGGCCCTGCCGACTCTTCAATCATCAAGAGGTCCTTTTGAGTCAGACAGTAAGGATTGATTTCATTGCCGGTGCAAGATCCCCCCATATAGTAGTTCGTCATCGTGATGATGCCTATTCGCCGGCGTTTATCCTTCCGAGGTGAAATCCCTCCTTCTTGGGCCGTTCTAGAGATTCGATGCCACTTGCACTGTGATAACGCCTCTTCGACGGGATCCTAAGACTCGTGACGCTCAGCCCGCCATTCGATTCCCCTCCCGAATCACTAGCAGAAGGCCAAAAGCTGAAGGGAGCTGAGTGGAGGGTGGGGTTACATTAACTCGCTATTCAACGGTAAAACCGTAGGAATGGTACCCTATGACTCTCTCTAATCATCGTCGTTGCGTTGAAGTTTGATGTGGTTGAGCAACGATATTGGGCCTTATGGGCCTGAGCCACCCATTTAGCAAGCCTCATTCCTTCTATAGGCCCAATAGGCTAAGGAACTGGACCGGCCCATCGTATGGGGACATTGCCCGCTGTTGCTGCGTCTTCCTCTTCAAAGCCTTCTTGTCGGATTTTTGGGATCGGCTTGCGAGCCATTCTCCGGTCAGCAATCAGCATCCATTCCCACCTTTTTTTCTCCCTCCTCGCCCTACAGAGGCCCATCACAGAATTGCCCTTTTCTTTTTCTGTGTGTAAATATCATAATTCTCTTGGGGAAAAAAAGCGGGTATTTTTTTTTAAATATAAAAAAAAAAATCAGCCGTGGAAGTAAACCTTAATCGACGCTACGATGTTGCAAATTCAATCATCAATAATCGAGAGTGACTTTGTGCGCCCATTTTCACGTTTGTAAGGCGAGAGGGTTCTCTTCCCATTTGTACACAATTTCCTTTCTTTCTTTTTCCTATTTTAGTAAAATATCTACAAGAATTGATCATTTAATTAATATATCTCTCACTAACATAAGTTAGTTGAAATTGTTGGACATATTTTTTTTTAATAGATCCTCAAGAATTTTACTCGCTCGATTGGCCCGCGATATTTCCCCTTTCGATGAATTTACATATTCAAACATGTACTTGCGTGTGTCCATGGTTAGATCTGAGGTTGTGGATTCACATATATATATATATATTTCATGCATTCTTGCCGAACGAACGATGGACCAGAAATTACTTTAATTAATTACATTATTTTGCAAATGAGGATCAAGTAAGTCACGTGATGAACCACGGAAATAGGGAGAGGTGGAGGCTCAAGTATCACGTGACCTCCCCTTTTGACCATCGCCGCTGCCGCAGCGTTGACCATCCACAGGTCTCTCCGGCAGCATGCGTAATGGACGGTAGAGACCGCTTTCGTAGGATTGGTCACTCATGAGAGAGCGCACCGGATCATACCTCCGCGTACGAAAACCTAAATTCCCATTTGCTGTAGGCGCAAATAGATTCCTCTCTGAATCTCTCTCTCTCTCTTGTTCTTCTTCTCTTCTTGGTTGTACTTTGCCCCCCTGCTGCCTCTCTCCGTGTCCGTGGCAACGGCAATGTGGTAACTCCGCTTCGTTCAGCGATGTGAAAATGCCAAAAAAGGTCCTATTTTGCGCTAATTTATCGCTTTTCTGGGGCGTTCTGCTTCGGGATTTTTGTTTCTTTTGGGTGTTCTGTCTTTGATTCCTGCGGCATGGCATTTTTCTAGTGCCTCCTGAGCTTAGCTCGGTTCACCTTCGTTTGCCCTCTATTAGTTTCTCCTGTCGCTGAGAATTGTATTCATTTGCATTTTCGTGTTAGCTCTTGGCTGCTCGGGATATGTCGCGGAAAATTGTGGAGAAGTTTCGATTTTTACTTGCGTGATGGCCCTTTAAGGCCTAATTGTTAGAGGTTCTTATTGTCTCTCTGAGCCTTCACCCTGACGTTTGGTCCGTAACCAGAAGGGGTTGTGCTTTTTCATGGATTATTGACAGTAATCATATCAGATGAATAACACTGATACTTGCATTCCTTCGTTGTTGTTTTAGGCTCAATTCTATGGGCCGGGATATATGCTGTTGTCTTAGGAAGACAAAGTACTTATTCTCCTTATACTCTGAAAGAGCCGTGGTTTATTTATTTAAATTTCAGTTTGTCAACTTCTGTCAGTTTTGTTTGGTAATTTGATGATAATATGCTATTCTGTCTCGACATTAATGTCCCTTTTCACATAAGTCCTCAATGAGACTACTTAACATTTTCTCTTATTGGTAGCCTTGCTCATTAGGATGGGAGAACTCATCCAACTGTCCAATTATTTATGTAACGTCTGAACCGGCATAATGATACGTGGATCAATCCAACTGTGTCTTTTTTTCCTTTTTAGGGGTGGTGGGGTGGGGAGTAATTTTGTGAAACCGTACAAGATCGGGTAGGTCTTACGGCAACATATTGTAAACACATGAAGCTGCCATCATAAATGTGGAGATTATTGGGGATAATTTTGTTAAACTGCCAAACTGGACAAGTTTGAGTAGTTTTTACTCTAATATGTTCTTTTCACATGAAGATGCAATCATAAATGTGGAGATTCAGGATTTGCTTTCTCGTGCTTTATATAAGGTCACTTTTGGTACACAGAAATGGACTTAAATGGAAATTAATGGGGTGTGGAAAAAGAAAACACAATAACATTGAGATAACAATGGTGATTCTGTTGATCATCGTAAAAACATGAGGAATGCATTTGAGAGAAATGTTATAAGGGCATTCTTGAACTTTCAGGAAGGAATGTTCATTCCACCAAGTTGAATAATAAAATTTTATCGCAATGGACTGCACTTCACAACTCTGTAAAGTGTAGCCAAATGAAAAATGAAATTGAAGAGGGTGAAATGTCCATTTTGTTCTATTGTTGAGCACCTTATATAACACAAATGTATTTATGTTAAATATGCGGCATTTCTAGTTGAGGACTATTATGATTATCGAATGCAAATATTTGATTGTTCCATGTCCTGATATTGTTGACAGGGTATTGATGTGGTTGGTTCTTTATTATTGGACGAGAACTTAAATGGAATCCCTGATGGCGTCTATGACAATGTCATCAAGCACATTGATTTTCCTTTGGAAGATGTGGATGGGAATGGCCTGGGTGATGATTGGGATGCTAGATTCCAACTCCTTGAGCTGCCCTCCTCAGATATCTTAGCTGGATTGCCCTCTGGTTTTGACGCTAAATTATGCAATGATGATTCGGGCCCAGCTAGTACTCCTTCCGAGGTATACTCAGCTTGAAATATCCTCTCCTACAGCAATGCTTTATGTGCATGTTGAAGAATCTTTCGTTTTCTCTCTCATGAAGTATTGTTCATAATATTACCTTTGCATATATAAAAGAGATACCCTTAGTGTAGGTAGTTGATTTTTATGTTAATTTCTATTAAATATGTAGACTTCCCTATTGTACATTGCTTCTGTGACTTAAATGGAATAAGATAAACGAGTGAGAGTGAGAGAAGTTTTTCTAACCAGAGGATTTCTGAAATTTTTGTCTACCCACCTGTAGACAGAATAAGAAGGATTCTTAATAATTACGATTTGGACTAACTTTCTAATTGATACAATGTTTATTCCATATGTAGGTCATGATTTGGGTTTTCGTGTTTGTCAAACAATAATAAGTTTGAAGTAGTACATGAGGTGTCTTTGGTGGTGGACATAAAAGTGATTCGCCCTGATTTTATTTTTGGAGAGTACTTTTTCACCCTGATAAGATGCAGATATGTATCGTGTACATTTTTTTTTCCTAGAAGAATGTAGCTTGAATCAACGGTGAAGCTTCAATTTTGTGTTTTGCCTAATCTACTAAGTGCTTATCTTGAAACTTGATATGTAGCTAAAGACTGACTCATCACACCTCAGTGTGACCTAAAGCTCAAGCCTCAAGGACTCCATGGGAGAGTGGTACATATGTGTCTTATCAATGCCTTTCTAGTAGATCAGCTTTAGTAGAGGAATAACCGAAGGATATGCTTGTCAGGGATGAACTTTCAGCTCAGCATTCCATCTTTTATTTATTGCGTCATTCAAATGCTTATCAGAATACATTGATGGGAGCAGTGATGCCACATGAAGCTTTCTTCACTTGCTCTTATTCAGAGTCAACTGATTTGATGCAGACCATGTTAGTGTCATTTATGTCTCATAAGAAGTCTTACATGGTTAGAGGGTATAATGGAGCAGAATTTTGAACTAAGTTTAGGGGTGTATGAATAGCTTGTCCCTTTTTTAAGACAGACTTGATGGTCTTAGGTATTTCAGAAGTTTTATCATAAAGTTATAAGATTATATACTTGGTTTCAGGTACTTACCGAGTAAACTTCTCAAGTACTATAAGCTTGGTCTATCCTTCCAATTGAGTAATCTTTAACTTCTGTTATATGAAGTGAGAAAATCTTGTACTTAGTATTTCCTACTTCCTTTTCCATCTTTCAAACAAATATGAAGATATTGTGTGTTCCCAGAAGTTTTATCGTAGTGAGAATAATATTAACGAATTGATCTATCCTTCCAATCAAGTAATCATTATGTTCTGTTTCTATAAGTGAGAAAATTTCATACACAATTAGAAACTATGGATTAACTGATTAATTGTGCTCTTGAGGAAAAGACCTATTGAGTACACTAATGCATTACCCATACTGTTACAACAACCCGCAGTTCATTTGTTGAGAATTAGATTGAAACATTCTTCTTAATTGCATATGCTCTGCGCAGTGCTCGGACACTCTGCTTTCTTCAGGGGCTAATTTTGAAATACTGTGTAGGGAAATTTGGTTGCATCCTTTGTTTACATAGCTCAGTTTCCCACATTTGCAAATCATGCTCCATCTTGATTTTGGGTTGCTATTCAAATTTCATTTCAATACGGAAAGCTTATGCATTAGTGTCATGTTTCTTGCTTTAATGCTGATGCACTCTGAACCCTTGTATCTTATATCAGTATGAGGAGAAACCTAAGCTAAAAGACTCATTGCAAGGCAACATGGAGGCAACCTCAGAGGGAAACATTTTCTTTGATGGCATCAAAGGCTCGAGCCTGTTTCAGAACACATCTGCCCCAGTCTCAGTCCTTAAGAGTGGCAACTCGCAGCCTGCTGATAACTCTGTCCACTCTGGGTTCAGATTTATTGCCCCAGTGAAACGTGCCCGCAGCAAGCGGCACCGCCGATCCACCTTAAACCCAAAGCTCGCTTCCATTACCTTTATGTTGTGCTCAGAGAAAAGAAAGGCAAAGAAGAAGAACATCTCAGTTCTCTCTAGCGGTGGTAACAGTGATGATTCAAGTCTTCTTTCTAATGGGATGAGGAAGTGCTCACACTGCGAGGTGACAAAGACCCCACAATGGAGGGAAGGCCCGATGGGGCCGAAGACCCTGTGCAACGCCTGTGGGGTCCGATATAGGTCAGGTCGGCTCTTCCCTGAGTACAGGCCTGCTGCGAGCCCGACTTTCATTACATCACTACACTCCAATTCTCATAAGAAGGTGATTGAGATGAGGAAGAAGGCTAGTCTTGAGGGACTGGCGTTGGATGATAGTTTAAGGCCTCCCGTGCAACAGCTTGAGAACTCGAGTGGGTGTTTATCTGTTTGATGAACTGGATGATGGCGGCAACGAGTTTTAGTTCGAGATAGGAGAACAGTTTTCCTAGTCTGGGATCTCTTGTCTCTGTCCCCTTCATGTTGCCCAATTTCTGGTTCTAGTTCGGGCTGATTTGTTCTGTAGATTTGACTAATAAGTAGGAGATTTAGATTACATAGGACTGCTCGACAACCTAGAAGCTTTGGCAGTAGCTGGTGACATAACATTTTTCTACCTCAACAAGGAATTGAAAAATGGATCAAAAGAAAAGCAACTTTCTGATGCTTAGACGAAGCTGCATTTCACATAGCAAAGATCGATTGGATAGTGCGGTCTGATATATCTTCCGCCTAAGCCAGCCTCAGGTGAGACTAATCCTACTCGAACTTGGGTTGGTTAATATGCCTTTTAAGTGGCTAGTAGCTTGTACAGAGAAGGCGAAGGATAGTGGCGTGTACAGAGGGACGTGATTAAATGGCAAAACCAAGAGGCGACTGGGCAGTGATGGACTTTGAGGGGCCGTCGTAGCGAAATGGTGCCGCCTGGTCTATTAAGTAATTGCTAGCAGCCGTAGGTGTGTTCTCCGTTGCTTGGGTGGACAAGGCCGAGCCCATCCCATTAAAATTTGAGGGGGACCATTTCTTTTTCGTGCCCACCAGTTACCAATCACCAGCCCACATTGTTCGCCTGATCTGATCGTCAGTTCACTGAGAGCATTGAACATTCATACTTCACCATTGGCATTTCAATTCTAAATCCACATTTTGTCAATAAAATTTGATACCATAACGAAAACTAAAATTGCAGAAACCAGTACCGCAGGTAGAACATGCATGAGACGGTTCAAAAACTTTTTTAAGTGAAGCATATGATCAAATGCTTCTTGTTACCCTTCCTCTTCAACTGCAGCTGCAGAGTTCCTCAACTCATTTTCTTATCAGCATCACCGGCCTCATCGAGAAGATTAATGACAACAGTTGGTCAATACATTAGCCTGACATTCGTATATAAAACAGATGAGAGTCCTCTGTTGTCTATTGCTGAATTTCACATGAATATAGTTCCATTCTGCACCACCATACAGTCAAGAGTTCAATTCACATGCTTAGACGAAGCATACGACAATCAAGTCATGAGTTGTACTTTTATGTTTAAGGCATTACAAGGTAGTTTCAAACCATCCCCGGTCCTAGGTTCATCCTTATGTAGCTCTCAACCTGCAGCAGCAGAAACCAAAGAATGCAGGGATTAAGCACTTACATGTTTAAATTTTTTTCTCATTGGATACAAAAGCAATGATTACTTCAGGACAAAAAGAAGATAAATTATGCATGATGAATATAGATCAAATAGTAGAAACAGTCGTAAAACACATATTAAAAGAAACAGCAGAAGAAAGACATAAACAAAACTTCATAGGACACTGCCTTGATGACAAACCAACAGCACATAAAGGTCCCAACTCGTCCATTTCCATGTACGCTACATGGGAAAACAAAGAATTATCAACCATCTTATTACTTTATCACGATTCAAAGCTCTCATTGAAGTTCCACCTTTCAATCTTTGTTGGGGCTGTACACCCTCCTCAACTCATGACAGCTTGTTTCTTGTCATAAAATTTCCCCATTTAAGTTAAAGAATTCTAAAGGTCATTTTGATGATGTGTCAATATATTAAATAGTTGCAATATTACAAATAAAGCATCAGTTAACTATGATCTGCAAAACCCACATCTCACTATAACTCTACAATATACATGAAGCTCAAAGACATCTCTACAAGCAGCAATCCTAGGAATTCACTTGTGTTCAATTATAATAAAAAACATGGACAACAATAAAATCTATGACTCCTAATACCCCATCAGAACCTGACTGTTTTATTACACACTATAAATATAAGAAAAATTCAACCAATCTTTCATCTTAACAAAGAGGATGAGATGATACTCTTCATTAGACACAAAAGAGAACATCTGAGTTTCAAAGGTGCAAAAGAATTCAAGAGAAGTTTAGCAATGGTTTTGAAAACAGGAGAGGAGATCATCTAGCTGCTGCAAGGGTTGAGGCTACAGATGGTGCAGCTGCAGAAATATGGAATCGTAATAAAACAATTTGAGGAAGTATTTAATGCACGCAGGATTCATGGGTGGAACTTGGAAGTGACATTTCCTCACACATTGAGGAATCAAGATATAATGGATGGATAGACTTCAAGAGACCAATCATCATAACGGTTAGTTTTACGCCTGTTCCTATTTCTCTCGCCCCCGAAAGCAGGATACTTTTCAAATGTGAAAGCTAGAGTATTTTAAGTTCCAACAAAATTGATGCGCTAAGCATCTTTTGAATAGTCTATGCAATGAATGCCCTAAGGGGAATAAGACCTTCGATACAACTTTGAGTTCAATGAAATATCAGTAAAAACATAGCCATGCCAATGAAGATTCCATAACCGTCAATGGACAGGCCAGTCATGGACCAAAAGTAAGTCCAGTGGCTCTTCAACTTCCTTTCTATCCAATTGGATGAAATTAAATGTATGACCTGTCAAGCTGGCGGAGTAATCAATTTCACCCTATTAGGTCATCAATATGGAGTGTGTTATCTTTTATACATACCTACAGGGCAATCAAGAGCCTCCCCCATCCCCATCCCAAACCAAAACCGGCTCTTATATACATCCAGAACCGTAAATAGAGGTGCTACAGAAGGTACCTTCAATATTGATTCAGAAACCACAAGCACGAGTAAAAGGCAATCTAGATGATTGAAATCAATGATAAAAGCCTAAGATCAAGACGTGAACTAAAAGCCAGTATCTACGTGAATGAAAGCAAGGGCCGCTCCTCATCCCTCAGCTTCCATGCCCAATCTATAAACATAACACGGGAACAGCAAAGTTTGCACCAATTGCTACCAAACCAAAATTACTCCTTCAGAGAGCATCGCACCGCACCAGCAACATCTTGGACGATCTCAATTGTAGTAGCTAATCGGTAAACATCGAGACACCCAAGGATCAATCAACCCTAGAATCCTAAAATCTCTCCGCGGCAATCAAGCGTAAACAGTTAACCTATTCGGGACTAAAACGAACCAGAGCAGGGTGTGGACGACGAGAGCAGCAGAAATTGAAATTACTTAGGTGGTATGTGGAGCAGAAGTCAATTGTAGTAGAGCTCGAGGCCCATGCCGTCATGGATCTCGTAGTCCTTTAGGGTGATGTGGTCCTTGTAAATGTTGTACCACTTCTGAATCCTGATCTTCTCAGCTCTGGTTCCGGTCTGAGCAGCCACGAGCTTCTTCAGGTCGCCGATGGTGTCATCCTCGTTGCACTTCACCCTCACCTTCTTCCCCAGCCGATCATTCAGAACCACCTCGATCATACTTACGCCTTCGAAAAGAAATCCGAAACTCTAACCCTCTTCCTCTCAAATCTCAAGCGAGCAGCAATCGCGGGAGCAGGCGAAACCGCGTTGCCAACTGATAGAGGTTCATATATAGAGAGGCGAGGGAGGGAGGAAAGCGTCCGCCCCAAGCTCTCTAGAAGGTTCCACGGATCATTCTTAAAGTCTTATATTTTTTTTCCCTGTCATACATATATATATGTATGTATGTGTGTGTGTGTGTGTGTGTGTTTTTTTTTTTTTATTTTTTAAAAAGTATTTTTGATTTTTTTTGGGGGGTAAAATCCTTCTTAACCATTTCATTCATATGGAATGCACAAAATGGCAGGTTGTTCAGGCCTATCCAATCCCTCCTGACCTCAAGAAAACAAAAGGAGAAAGCTAGAGGATATCCATATGCCTTCAAAGTTTGCGAGAGATTTAGCCTATTTTACTATATTGTGAGTCGGATAATTGCTTACTCTAGAGATATATATATATATATATATATTACATTCCATCTGGCAAAATGAGATGCTAGATGTTGAAATTCAGCAATGTCATATCCCAAGTGCGCTGTCGGAGTTCATCCTGTGTCATAACATACAATCGGAGGTGTTCGATTTACATGTTTACAGCTACAGTACGTTGGGCAGCCTCCAAGGCGAGCAAGTGCCTCTCCTAGCTTTGCATCTGATGCTTCCCTCTTGGAAGCCCAGGCTTTGGTAAGTTGACCCTTTGCGTTGGTGCACGCAATTCCAATCCAGGTGTGCTTTTTAGTTAGGGACTGCCACGTCAAAGGAGAAAGAGTCGATGACAAGCTCCTGACTGCACAAGGAGTGTGCATCGCATTAGCTTGCACTTTGGTCCATTCTTCCGGACGGCTCGGCAGTAATTTACTCATTCTTTATGCTACAGAGATGGGGTCGAGAATGGAATTCTGTTACTGATAGAGAAAGTTTCTAGCCTGCCAAAGCGTGTCAATAAATATTGCCGCCTGCAGAGTAGAGTGAATCCTTTCTGATGTTCGCTCGGCAATCCCATTAAGTTGTCAATTCCTAGCATGAGCTTGACCCACTGGCCTTCACTAGGCTGCTTCAGTTTTACCTACTTGGAGTTTGTTACTCCCTTTTTTCCACCCCTAGGGTTTAGCAAATTTCCTTCCTCCTTCGACGTGGCATGTTCCGGTTAAAGAGGATAGAAGGCTTGGTCCTATTGATTACTTGGCCTGCCCACTCCTGATAAGTATGTAGAGTCCTAAAGACTCGTTGGAGGTTTGAATATGTGGCTTCTGCAAAGATGAAAAGGTCACCTGCAAACAATAAATGGGCCAAGGAGGGACAGTTCCGCTTAATTCTATTGCCATCAACGTGTCCTAAGTGCTCTACCCTGGTGAGTAGCCTAGGTGGTGTCTCAGTTAATGAATGTGAGTAAGAAAAGAGAGAGATGGTTTCCTTGTCTAAGTCCATGAGTTGGCTTGAAAAAGCCATGTCGGCTCCCATTCATGAGAGTAGAATAGGTCACTGTGATCAAGCATTGCACGATCCATCGGATCCAGGTTTCATCAAATCCTAGGCGTGTCATTATTTGGCTTATTTAGGGACCATTCAACATGGTCCAAGGCCTTCTCCATGTCTATCTTAATGGCGATAAAACGTTTTTACCTCTATTATGTGAAATGAAGTGCATGATTTCATGTGCAATGATGGAATTGTCATGCATGGACCTTCCCGAAATGAATGCGGATTGGAGTGGTGAGATGATTCTAGGTAGCATGCTCCTGAGTCTGTTGGCTACAATCTTAGAATAATTTTTGTGTGCGACATTGTATGAACTGATCGGCCTCTAGTCACGTACAGTGGCAACACTTTCATCCTTTGGCACCGAGGTATCGAAAGTACGATTTAGGCTTTTAAGGAGAAGTGCACCTTGGAAGAACCTCTATGTGGCTGCAATCACATCTCTTCCTACGGTGCTCCAATTCTTTTGGAAGAAAAGAGCCGACATACCATCCGGGCTCGGAGCTTTGGATGCTCCAAGTTCGAATGCTGCTTGTTGGATTTCTAGCTAGTCCAATATGGGGCAAAGGAAGGTGTTATCCACAGGGTTATGAGGTCAGGTGGGAAGGATGGCCAAGCTGGGTGAAGAGGCTTTGGAAGCGATCCCCGAAGACTTGTCCAATCTGGGTCGGGCAAGATGTCCAAGCTCCATTAAGAACGCCATGGCATCATGTCTCCTTCGTATGACTGTGGACTGCTCGTAATATCGAGTGTTGAGCTCCGTAGTGGTGAGACACATGCATCAGAACCTTTGTCTCCCATGGATTTCCTCGAATTGAAGGCACTCTTGCAGTTCAGATGCAGCCACCGCTTCAAATTGTACCCCCTGTACAAATTGTCTACTCCTGCAATTAAAATCCCCCTTTGGCCCGTGCATGGATTGGTTCTGGCTTTGAGTCACCTAACCCAACTCAAATTAAGGAAGATAAATAAATTTGGATATTAAATTGGATTATTAAATGTTATAATTAAACGAATAATCTACTTTTTATTATTTTGAGAAAAATATTAGAACATAATTATATTTGAAATAATCAACCAAAATTTTCAATTTTTCTTTCAATTTTCCTTTTATGTTGAAAATATTTTCTCGCCGTGCTCGGCACAGTGCTGGTCTCTCTGGGACATAGACGCCAACCTATTGACCCAGAAGTGGAGCCTCACCCCAGGACGGCTACCTCTTGGTCGACCCTCCAGTGGTTCCCATCGTTATTATCCGTCACCATCAGATATCTCCTCTTCTCGTGACTTGCGGACGGCGGCCAGCTCTAGCGGCCTGGACTCTACGCCAACAGACAAATTCAACACCATCTTCGAATAGAGAAAGTGCAGTATGGGATATCTGATTTCCATAGCTACCTGCAGAAGAACCTCGACTAGAACCCAGCCCACTTGACCCACCCGTTGGTTAGTGCGGGATCCTCCGTCTCTCGGGGAATCGGAAAGATTGTGTTGATCGTATGGATTCTCGCTTGATCCCTTCACCAGCAAATCAGATGGTCTCCCTCATCCCGACTTAACGAGTAAAGTCTGATCAGCATTCACTGGGTTCCTTGAGCATTCACCTTCTCAGCTTCAACGTTCAAATCTCTGCCTCTCTCTTAGTCGCACTATCCTTATGAGCTATCACCAGAAGAGTTTGAATGCGAGGTGCCACGGGGAAAATCTTTGGACAAACTCTTCATCCTCTCCCACCGCAACTTCAGCATCACTACTACCATTTCCACGATCGGGATTCGGCGGTGCAATTCAAATTCACATCTTCCAACGTCTTCAATAATGAAGCTTCCTCAGCGGCATCTCCATCTCCCATTCTCTCATCTTGGAGAGCGAACCAATTCGGCTTCTCGAAATAAACTGCTGCATTCCAATATAGATCAGAGAATCATCAACCCCTGCGTCACGTAGCTTGGAATTTTGTACAACATGGACGTAATAGTTCAACCGAAGCCATTCCTTATTATAGTCTAAATATTAACTGCAAATCCCACCTCCCGTGGTCATCACCACATCTCAAGGATGCCGTCACAATTTCAGCAGATTCATCATCGAAGTAAAACTAATAATTCTGTTGAATCATCAAGTTAATCCTAAGACAGGCCAGAACAAAGATTTATTCCTTTTTAAGTTTAGATGATCACATCTTTCAAAGAGTCACACTCGAGAGCCCAGTTGCCATCAGCATCCTCCGGAGGGTCTTCAACAACATAATGCACCAACCTCTCTACCTGTGCTCTATCTCAATTTAGGCATTGCTTCCCAAGTCGAACCAAAGAGAACGTCGTAAGCGAATTAGAAAAAGTTACAAGTTGATTAATCGTCTGTTAAAGCTCCTGCGTTCTTGAATGATTTCTTCATCATCCAAGAGGAAGATAATAAAATTGAAAGCCATTCGAACCAGACCGGACCTGACGAGGGAACCCGGAGATCGACAGTGCACGACAACTCGTTCTATTTGACCCTCGACGCACCACGGCACAATAAATTTTTAATGCTCCCGGTGCGCCAGCATCACGGTAGAGAGGAAGCGGGCCCACATGTTTTTAAGTTGGGCTCATAGTGCGCCTGGAAGATCTACAAATCAACCTCGTTACCCCATAATATTTTGCCTCCCGTGCTGAGCGTTCCCCCTCCTCCGTCCGTTCTCTTCCCCGAATTTCAGCTCGGCAATCGATTTCCCCTTCTACGCCGCGGGCTCGTCCCCCGGAGTTCAATCGCCGGGACCTGGCCGTGATCCCTGATTCGCCTCCGCCGTGCTCACGATCGCGTTACCTTGGATTCGCCGTGAATCGGTGGGTGCACATATTCTCGAATTCGTCCGGATTTCGTGCTCAGTCTGATTGTTCGTCTGTTGCTCAGAACTTATTTTATTGTATTACTTAGACGTTTTGCTTTTTCCTTTTCCTTTTCCTTTTGGTTTTGAGGACGTGTTTCGATGGCTGTGATCTAGTGTATGCCGTTGTGAGATCTCTGTACTGTTCAGTGTAGTGATCGAACTTTTGCCTGCTGCTTGTGTATGAAGGAGATGATGACGCGAGTTTCTTCAGATTCCAGACAGTGTCTGTGTCGTCCGATTGTTTGTGTCTCGGAAGAGTTTATTTTGTCGTGTAGTTGACGTGTCTTGTGTCTCTTGCATCCATCCACAAGCCGAGCCTTTTGAAAAAACTTTCAACAAATTTTCTTCGCGAAATAGTTTATTTATAGCCCATCTCCTCGACTGAATGGTAGCTGTCGGGTTTCATTTTTCTTTGGACCAATTGAGCAACGAAATGCTTGAGATCCTATAGCTGATGTGAGTTTCGAATCCAAGGTGAGGAGATGAGCGTAAGTCATGCATCTGTTCATCCGGTACAAGATCCTCCGACTGTGGGAGGTGCCAATGCACCAAGGGCGAGGACGAAGGATATGGAAGGCATGCCTGCAACCCTTGGAGGGCTTGTTCTGCGTTCATGTCAGTTACTCTTTGCAGCTATCTCACTCGCCATCATGGCGACCACCAGTGACTTTTCCACGGTCACTGCTTTCTGGTGTGTACTTCACTGGACTTTCTATCGCAACGTGAAAGTGAGCAGAATTAATGAATTCCCTCTTACTGTGGACAGTATTCTGGCTCAACAGTATTTGTGTCATCTTACCAATTGTTGTAGAAGTTTCTAGAATTTCCTCCTAATCTAATGTGAACATATTTGGTGGAGACTTTGCTTGACTGCTCATCCGCATTGGAAAGAGAACATTTTTGAGAGTCTGATTTATAGTTCTCTATTATGAAATTTGATCTGACACTATTTCTATTTAGGATCTAGGCCCATTTAATGTTGGAAATGCTAATACTTCTCCGCCACACTCTTTGCTGTAACTGCCATGATTTGAATTTTATGATAGCTAGAAACTTTAGTCCATCACATGCCCAAAAAAATAATTTGAAAATATTGATAGATAGACAGCCCAGTGTGTGAGGATATAGGTTTGCTTGTACTTGATGCAGGTTCTACCTATCTGTTGAGTAGCAGATGCTAACATGCTTGAAAATATGATGTAACTTATCAGTACTTATCAATTTCGGAAGAGGTCCTTTTATATATTTCATTTAGTTTCTCAAGTAATTCACCTATGAGAGAACTTTTCTGATAATTGTTTTATCAGTTACCTAGTTGCAGCCACTGGGTTACAGACCATATGGAGCTCTTTCTTGGCCCTGACAGACATTTATGCTCTATTAGTGAAGCGCTCGTTACAGAACCAGCGGGTGGTCATGCTGTTCGTGCTTGGAGATGGGGTAAGATCCACTTTTAGATTACCATGCCAAGTTAATTGCTCTCAACATTAAATTTCCTGCTAGCGCATGCTTGTGGGTTTCCTCTTTTCTCGAGCTACACTGTTACCTTTTTACCACAGTTCAGTGCCATCTGCATTTGGCTTATATCTGGGTATCTTTTTTATTTGAAAGCCTGGCAAAGAAAAGCCGTTTATCTCATAGCTCTGTTGATCTGCTCGTAATATGGAATATCACAGGCAGCTGTTCCCACCGGATGTCCGTCCTACATTTTAATTTCATTTGCACTTGTTCCTTCAGGTCACTTCAACCTTGACGTTTGCTGCAGCATGTGCGTCGGCAGGAATTACAGTCTTCATTGACAATGACATCAGGAAGTGTTCCTTAAACCATTGTTTTCAGTTTCAGGCTGCCACGGCCATGGCTTTCCTCTGCTGGTTTTTCTGCCTAACTTCTTATTTGCTTAACTTCTGGTCTCTGGCATCCCGATGACAATAAGGTTCATTCAGATGGAAGCTCAGAGACAGAGTTATTGATTCTCATTTGGGTCCAGATCTCACTATGACTCTAGTATTACAAACATGGAAGTAGCTGGTCTCCCGTGCATAATAGGCATATACACTGTAAAAATTAGGCGAGCTTGGTATGAATTTTGGAGCCGTTCTGTTTCAGAATTGATCAGATGAATGCGAAGAGGCAGTGCCCTCAATTCCACATCGCTATACTTTGAAGGGATGGTCGATCCATACTTGCACCTTTTATAGTAGACTCCTTTAAACTAAACATAAACACACATGCGGCCCGGGTCTCTGCAGCCTCTCCATGTTCTATAGAGAAACTACTGAGCAAGTGAAAGTCCAAGGAAGTAACGAGAAGAACCGGTATGCCCATTCTCCTGATAGCCTCTGCGGTGCTCGCTCTTCTTTTAAGCTTTGGTGGGCTTGAATTGAGATGTTCCTGCTCATTTATGTTCAGGAGATGTCCAAATCCAATAGCGTCCACCGTCAATCGACACAATGCCTGGTTTCAACTCCCAAGGATGGCTCTAGTAGAAGCTCAATCAATGGTGCATGAGTCTACGGTAACTCCAGAACAGTTTGAACTCACTCATCGGCTCGTGATTGGCCGGTTCTGGTATGATTAAGAAGTCAATCGAGCGGATTCAATTCCCAGGACCCCAGCTAGACATTGATCTGGGACCACTTTCTGATATCAAATCTCTTCAGTTATGCAGTCATCCTTTACCCTTCTTTAAAGACTGAAAAATGCAGGCAGGAAAATAAAGGAAGACAGGAAGACGGGCCAGACCCCCAATTTAATGTTCTCACAGAGGTGTACGCTGCTGAGGAAAAGAACAAACCATTAATTGCTGCCCACTCTACACCACTGTGGTTTTGGAACCTCTAGAGAGTGAGATCGATGGTGTAGACTAGTGGATTCTATAGCTAGGAGTAATTGAACCATCCCACTTAGAAGACTTAGCTAAGACTTGGCTAATAAGGACTCGACCTAGAGAGTCAACCCATCTAGCAAGTCAGCTCATCTCTCACGAAGGGAGAAGGAAAAGAACATTACTTAAGAGGACCCCGATACCTATCGTGGCAATGGAATTTCGGGCTAATCCATCAAATGTCAATGACTCCACCGCCATTCTCTCAACACTCTTCCCTGGTCCGGTGATGCCCTTACAACCCAAATTCTTCTAGATGATACGACTGATTTCAGCAGAGATTAGTCTGTCATGACACCAACGAGGGAGGTGCAATATACAAGCCGAAGCTATAACATAGTTGAACCAAAAGTGGCAGCTCAGGGGGCCTCGGAGGACCAGCTTCGGCAAAAGCAAAACCCAACAGGTCGGGGAAACGCGTAAGGGTGGATAATACCTAAACAAAACCACACCACAAAGAAATAGGAAAAAAAATGTGGAAAAGACAAAACAAAAAGGGAAAAACCTGAAAGAAAATGACAAACCTCGCAACATCATTCCATGCGGTCTTTTACATGCTCCAAAGATTACGATATCTAATCAGACCTTAAGTTCTTTCATACCCTGTACTAGTACTACTGCAGCTGATACTTCGGATTCTTCCTGATTTTTCCCAGCTGTGTCTGCTGTTTCCTCCTCTGTCCGGGGAACAGATTCATCCGATGGGGCAACAGAAATCACAGACAGGGTCGGAGATTCTTTCTCAGCAGGGGCGATGGCAGTGACGACCTGGGGCTCCTTATGAACCGGGGAAGGAGTAGCGTCTTCCTTTCGAGCCAGTGGAGCAGTAAACACTGGCACAGCCTGTCTAAGGCAGACGGGTGGTGCAAGCCCAGTTGGGGGTGCTGTCGCTGCTTGTGCCATTGGAGAAGACAATCTTTGGGGTGGCGGTCTAGGTGGTGCAGAGAATACAGGCATCACGGTTCTTACAGACACTGCAGGTGCAATTCCACGACAGGTTGTTCTGAATGAGCGGATTGGAACATAAGGAGCAGCCCCAGCTGCAGGGAACTTGTTGGGGCGAGCTCCTCGGCTTTCAGGGGACGTTAACTTTGGTGTTGGGACCGCATTCTCATTCAACGAAGAAGATGCTGAGAATCTGTTCCGATGAGACTTGGGGCAGATTAGAGGCAGGATCTTAGAAGTGGCTGCAGATGGTGGTTGTGGACTAGTCGGTCGAGGACTATGGGAAGGGAACTTCAACATGAATGGAATCGAGCCACTAGGGGAGTTGGCTAATGCTACCTTCTCCTTCAAACGGTAGCCTAATAAGGCTCGGGCTATCCTGATTTGCTCTAGCTCGTCAGTGTTCTCAGGTTCCAATGAAGAACTCACAGATTCCTTTGCCACTGCACACAGTGGAAACAGGGTTACTTTATGACCAAATCATCTTCGATAACAGTCACATAGAGAACAAACTGAATCCATATTCAGAAAAATGCCTAGCTCACATCGGAAATATACATCAAAGAAAAGAAATGGGAACTGAACAGAATGGACGCATCATATCGTACGGCATCTTGTTCCCACTTGTTCATGCCAAACATGGTCTCAGCACATGATTGAATGCCACAGGTCTATTGAACATGAAACGACGTGGCTGAAACCTTGAAAAGTGGGACTACAAGCTTCCAGCGCTATCATTAAAGTCACAGCAATCATCTTACTCAGGCAGAAATCAAATATGTAATCGACAACAGATGAATTTATCAGACTAATGGTCTGCTCATTAGATTCCACCAGAGCGGACTAAAGATATCATGGATTATACTCACAATGTTTCAAAGAAGACCATGCTGCCATAGCTGCATTCTTCTCAGCTTGTTTCTTGTTCTTGGCAGGTTCACCAGTGAATACTATCCCGGCTAATTCTACTGTCCCAGCAAATACAGGAAAGTGTCCGAGCCCGGACCTGTATGTGGTGTAACGGGGCAACGGAGCTCCCACTCTCTGTGCAATTTCCTGTAAGAGGTTCTTGTAGACACCGGTCTCATCCTAACCATGGAAAAGCGGAGTTAGTCAGAATTCAACTAACGAACTGCTTAGCCATAGATTCGCATATGTACACTTGCAATTCAAACAGAACCTATCGAGCATGCAAACAGATGAATCAATCGTCCATGTCCGTAAGAAACAGTGGTGGAATTGAAATTAGATTCTTCCTACAAGTATAACATACAACTGCAAATCTCATCTATGACCGCGGTCATCTCGGCCCCGTTTTCAGCCGAACTTGCACATGATTAGAAAAGCCACACGGAGATTTCAACAACAACAAAAAAAAGGTATTAAAGAAAAATATTGTGCTTAATTGAAGTGCTTCAGAATTGTTCAACAAAAGCCTGTTATTCTGGAGATAAAAGAGCAGCTTTAGTTTCTTTTATAGTTGGAAAGAAAGAACGCCACGGAGTCAAGCAAAAAGACAAGGCTTTTAGCCTTTTCATCGGTTTTACTAACGCGTTCTTAGCAAAGACCCTCGATTGCTCTTTTGATCTCACAAGTGAAATGGCATTCAAGAAAAGGCAGCTGCATCCGGGGCCTGACCCAAATGAAGAAGACGTCCTCTCAGAGCTCCCAATGTCGGGGCGACTGAGCCTGCTACTAGCAGTAGCAAGCACCGACCATCCCCGGCGGAAAAGGAGTGATCAGGGAGGCTGAATGAGGAACAGCAACTGAAGAGACGAAAGAAGATAGATTCACCCCCTCTTGATCGATTTAATCGATTAGTTGATGGAATGATGAAATTATTGAAGACGAGAGAAAGGGAGGCGAAAGAGAGTACGGACAAGGATGCGGGCGGCAAGGGAGTGGCGGGTGGAAAGGGAGTTGAGGGCAACTTCGGCGGCGGAGTGCTCGGCCTGGCGGAGGGTGTAGCAGTAGTGGGGGCTCTCAAAACTCTCGCCATTGAAGTTGACAGTAACTTTGAACCGCGGAGCGTGGTCGGGTCCTTCCCTCACACAAGTGTACGACGGAAGGTTGAAGCAGCTCCTCTGCGCCAGCTCCTGCAGCTGGTTCTTGTACATCCCTCCGACTAAACCACTGGCGACCACCACCTCCCCCACTTGAATTCCCCCCTCTCCTGCTGCTGCTCCTCCTCCTCCTCCTCCTCACAGGTAGGGGTACGGGCCCGGATCCTGAAAATGGGGTCTCTTTGTCACCCAATCTTTCTCTTCCCATCCATCTCCGGCGAGATAGATGCCCACTCCTGTTAGGGTTTCTTTCCAAGACACACAGAGAAACGGGGGGAGAGGAACCCTCCTTCAGAGAAGAGAGAGAGAGAGAGAGAGAGAGAGAGGAGCAAATGGGGTCTGTTTATTAATGGAGAGGAGAGAAAAAGGTGAAGACGGGGAGGGAGAGAGTTGAGTTGAGTCGAGTCTCTCAATGTGGCGGTTGGGGAGTCAACTGAACGTCGTGGACTCTGCTCGCTCTTCCGGTAGGCGAAAAAACAGTAATATTTGATTTTTTAAAAAAAAATAAAAAAGGTAACGAGTTTATTTTATTAAACAAATAATTATATAATGATTTAAGTGATTAATAATAATTTTTTTTATAATTTATACAAATATTATTTAAATAAATAGTAGAGGCAATTGACATCTTTTTGCATTTTTTAAAATGTACTTAATCAATATAAATTTAACTAATAAAAAATAATAATAACCAAATAATAAAACCATCCTTAAAATCATAATTATCATTTAAAATCATAATTTTTTTCTTTTTATTTATATGCTCTTAAATTATTTATTATAATATTAAAAATCAATCAATTTATACATTTAAATTAAAATTCTTTATATTATTACATCCACTTTCTTTCAATTATTTTAATCGCACTCAAATAAATACATTTATTCAATTTCATTGAGATTACATAAACAGTATATAATACGAGTTAACGTTCGATTTATCTTAGTTTATTTGGCATTCATTCACGACACGAATATACCATAGACTTCACCTTTACCCGTAATCTTGTGGTACCGTCAATTGTTTAGGAGATGATTCGGTCCATCTGTTAGATGGTGTCTCATCACCCGATTCTAACTGTTATTACATATCTAATAACTAATTATTTTAAGAATTTTTAGAGCTTTTTAAGACTTCTCTGTGTTTGGTGACTAAAAAATATCTTACATATTCGTCTAAATTTGGTGGGTAGTAATTTAATGTGTAATTACTGCGTGGTATAATCACATTGCAGGGGATACCAGTTTCCCGGACCTTACTTAAAGAGCAAGAGATGTCATCTTATCTACTCGGAGTTCTTTGCAAGAAAGGTATGGCCCGAGTCTTCACGAGTCCTCGTTGGTCTAACGGAACCATAATGACAAGAGGGATAAGCTTAAAAAAAAAAAAACAGAGTAACGTCCCGTGGGTGCATCATCGTTCCGGCCGACTCATATTATCATATGTAAGTTAACTGACAGATAATAGATGTCGAGATTAGTCTTAAAAGTGGGAAAGGTGGTGTGGCCACCACAACTTGGTCCCATTGCTTTTTGAAAAAAATTTCTCCATCGATCTCCACATGCCTCCTTTTTCTCGGTGAATTGAAACTTCATTGTCTTATGTTTTGATGGTAACCTTAGTGCACGCCTTTTTTTTCACTAAGGATGATGCCCACAAAGTGAAAGCGCACCATCACATCTCCCCACCCCCCCCCACCCCACCTCCAAGGGCATCCAATGACGGAACTGCCCCCGGAGGTGTCCGCACGATCCCACCCGGCACGGGGCCAGAGCGGTAAAAGCACAGGACTTGGTCGATGGTGGGCAATCGTAAGTGGGGAACATGAACCTTTATTGATCCCCGAAGTTGATGAACTTTGACCGATTTAGAAAAAGAATTACGGGAATGCCACCGGTGGATTCGATGCTTTCTTTGACTAAGTTGGATCGAGGCTGAATGAGATGAATAAGTTGCCCCTCAATGAGTCCAAAGTTTGGGTGCGAGTCCAGACTGTAAAATGAACATTTTGTGACTGTAAAATGAACATTTTGTCATATGCTTCACATACAATCGATGCGGTTGAGGAATGGCAAGACATCACAACTCAGAATTCAACTAAGTCGACTATTTGCTCCAAAATTTATGCTCTAAAAGGTCTATAAAATTACTCGTAGACAGTTAAATAATACTGGGTTTTTTTAGAGAAAATGAATAGCACCCATTGCGATCCAACATTCATATTGGTTTCCGGCGACAAAGATTATGTAATTGCAAAAGTTTGACTTACATGATATCAGATTATAATATGGCTATGATTGAATATTAATTTGTAGTGTAAATTTTGAATTTTACAGGGAAAAAAAACCCTAAAAATTACCACCTAATTTCATCAATGTTGGCTATTCGATGAGCATTGCGATGCTCTTGTGGGGGGTATATCCACAGATACACAATACATACGATATACTCAAGCTTACGAAAATCTAAGAGTAGGTGCGTTTTGGTCTTCCACAAGATTGCCCTCATTGAATCTCCCACCGAAATTCCTCTCCCCCTCCCAGACGCTATCCACTTTTTGTTATATTTTCAAGTGTTCGTGTTCAGCATGACGCAGGGCGGAGTCAGTGGTAGATGAAAAGGGGGTTTTCCCCGTACTGTGTCATCTACCGAGATTATAAACAACCGAGAGCCTGGTTCCGGGACCCGGGTAAGTCGTGCCTGACTCGCACGGATCGAAAAGGGTGGTCTCACCTGGAAGTCATCCTGGCATAGTTGCTCTTTTTCGGGCCTCACCATTAAGATACGTACCTGCGGCATACTGGGTCGTATTCCAGCTCTTATGATACGAAGATACCAGAAGGGGAATAATACGACCCCGAACCATGTCCGTAAATGGCCATTTGCTACAGCCAATTACTTCGTGTAACAAAGACTGAGGTTGGGCAGGGCCGGAGGCAGAGGCGTGCTCACAAGGGAAACACATGGGAAGATCAGGAACTAGCAAGGGATGATGGATCTGACTAGGATATAAAGGAAGGACCAGGTGAGCGGATCGGCTCCCGGTGAAAGGATCTCTCTTTCGACGTCCTTTACTTCACCCACTGACAGGCCCCCGATTGCAGGTCTGCATGGCCGAGGCCTGCGAAATTCAGAGAAATCAGACTCAAAAGCTGCGCAGAGCTATTCTGGACAAAAGGAGTGCAGAGCAATATGTGCAATCGATGCTCCGAATCTATAAAGCTTCAACCCGCTCCGTGAGTTAAAATTGAAGGGGAATGTAATTCCATGACTGCTTCAGTCCAGTCCGTATGATGAGGCACCACAGACTGATATTACGCAAGTCGTCCATTGACTAGTTAATCCATTCCATTTCAACAGGCATCATGTGTAATTCCATTCCCTCTGAGAGAGAGAGCAAACAGGATGGGACCAAAGTAAGACCACCGTGGGCCTAAGCAGCAAGACATTGAGCCCAATAAGATCTGTTATCTAAGTTGTCCATGGGACAAGGACATACAGAAAGTGCAGGCCCAAACATCACTACTGACAGCGAGTGGACCAAATCTAATATATTCACAAAAGAAACGAAGCCCTTCACGGACCCCGGGCCGACAATATGGGTGAAGCCACATGAGAGAACTGCAAGTCTCGGATTACAGCAATGTCGACATTGAGCCGAAGGAAAACTGATCTAAATCTCCCCACTTAAAATTCCACCTCGCCACCTTGTCCGACCTGGTCATCGCCATTTTTGGCTCTCTCCTTAGCCCTTTGTCTCTTATCCCTAGGAGGTCTTCCTCCACTAGCAGGTTTTTTTTCGGAAAACTCCATTTATTCAACCCATCTTTATTAGTCCCCACCACACATATATTTCAACGTGAATTGGACGCGAATTCGCGTCAAGGAAATTGAATGCAACGCAGACGCAGTGCGCGTGTGTTTCTTCAGAGTTGTTTATGAGGGTGGAAGTGTCCTGTGATTTGATTCAATCGGGCTGGTCAAAGAGAAGCGCAGAGAGATTTACAAGTCCTCAATCCAGTGATCCAATCTGAAGGAAGAAATGCAAAAGCAAAATAATAATTAATAACAATAATAATAATAATAATAAAAGGGGTAAGTGGACCATTAAGGACCTCTCCCCAGCATCTAATCCCAATCCCACAAGCATCGATGGATTATTTATCCCTAAATCCCTAATCGATAAATTATTTGATGGTCTCATTATTTAATTAGAGGAAAAAAAATTAATGGCACAATTTTTTAAAAAATTCATCAGTTTGTTCAATTCTTTTATTGAGAGCACTTGATCTTATCCGAGCAACGCATACATGCATAGGTTATACTGTGATCCCCCCCCCCAGTGGATAATAATGGGTGCAGCATTAGGATGAGTCATATTTAATTTACGTAATTTGATATGATATAAATAATTATGTATACTTAAATATATTAAATATATTAACCAATTTTATAAGTTTATTATATTATTAATTTAATTTAACATATTATATTAAAATATATTTTATTATATTTTATTATTATAATTATATAATAAGTTGTTTAAATGAACTTTCATCTTTTAACACTTAATATCATAGTTTTAAAAATTAGACCGGGCAGTCGGTTCACCGATTCAACCAAAAACCGACCACTCACCCAGTCAAGTTCCTTCAAAAAATCAAATTGCACATTAAAAGAGAAAAACTTCGATTGAATCAGCCGATTCCCGGTCCGACTGGTAAACCCAATTGAACTCATAAAAAAATCGATCAATTTAAAATTAAAAAAAATAAAAATTTATTATTAATATAACTTTTTATTTTATTAAATTTATATTAAATATTTATTTAATATAATAATTATAATAATTATTTTTATTATAAATTATATTTAATTATAATATTATATAAATTTATTAATAATATTATATTATTAATATGATTTATTAAACCTACAGTTCAATCCAATCCATTGTACTTCCGATCCGACCCATAAACTTATAAACTTATACATATATATATATATAGAGTCATGTTTAATTTATCCGTCTAATTCATTAAAGGTATTATATACATATATATATATAGAGAGAGAGAGTCATGTTTAATTTATCCGTCTAATTCATTAAAGGTATTATGCAGCACACCATTAATCTAAAATTTAATGACCGATAAAATAGAAAAAATACATACGCACCGAGTGTAAGACTGAGTCCAGTCTTAGATTCCCTTTTTTTCAATTATCATGTCCCAAAAAGTCTTATTAGTATTGTCTGATGATCGACTCTCATCGACGGTCAATCGCCGGAATATTTGATGGCGGACGAACGAAACCGCAATAATAATGCACGAACCCCCGGCCGAACCCGCAGGGTTGATTTGACACCTTCCCCTTGTTGACTGTCGCGCCGCGTCCCTCGACGTGACTCTGCCAATCCAATCCCCCACTAAAAACACAATTAGCCCCAGACGTCCCCCTCCTATTCATTCACCAAAATGCCCCTTCAGCAGTTCAACGTAATCGTCATGCAGATAGTACTCTTCCACTGCCATAATCTTTTCTGGCATCAATCTCAAATGTAACCAAAAAAAATTGTTCTTTTTGAGCAGACCAAAATAAGTTGATTCACCGGTAAAAGAAAAAAATGAACTTCGTCCGCCATTTCCAGGTTCGGATTACAGAGTCACCTCCATCAAAGAAGAAAAAAGACCCAGAGAGAGACAACCCGAAGGCCAAAAAACAGCATTTACTCCCCCTACCTTTTTCTGTTAGAGAAAATTCCTCAAAATGGGAAAGAAGAAGTACGAAAACTCCGCAGCTAGCGGCTGAGAGCGTGACAGTGAAGTTAGTTTAACGCGGCCGGGCGTCCTCCGTTAGTCCTGGAACCCGGTTCTGGCCCAAATCGCATTCCTTACCCGGCTCAGATCCCTCCCCTTCAGGGTCCGGCCCACGCCCTCGTGCACGGAAAACGACCCGATCCTCGTCCTCGCCATCTGCCTCGCCAGGAACTCGTGCGGCGGCAGCCTGTTCCCGGAGCCGCCGTCGCAGGCGTCATCGCCATCGTCCTCTTCGGCGTCGAAGTAGTTCTCCAGGCCATCTCCCCTCCGGCGGCTGCAGTCCCTGTACTCGTCCCTCAGGATCTTCGACCAGTCCGGGACGTTGACGGGGAGCGACGACGGGGTGGCCCGGGGTCGCTCAGCCAGGTCGCCGCGCTTGCTGGACACCTTCCTCCCCGACCGCGACGGCCTGCGGAACTCCGGCGAGTCCGACCTAGAGGACGCGGAGAAGAAGACATCCGACTCATCCAGTTCGAAGGCGGACTCGGCGGAACTAACGGCAGTGAGATCACTTGAGAGGAATCGGTAGTTGGGCCGGCCGAGGTAGGTCCTTCCGTTAGCCATTGAAGAGGACAGAAAATGGAGGAATCAGTTCCCTTCTCTCTCTCTCTCTCTCAACCGAGCTTCTCCAAATCCTCGTATGGTTAGGGTTCTGAGTGTTGCTGGGTTGAGTCTCACTTTCAAGCGATTTCGACGCGCTTTTATAAAGCGGAATGGGGAGTGGGAGGGGAAGGTAGGGGGCTGGACCAAGGTGGGGTGGGGACGAGTGGCAGTGGATAAGGCAAGGCAAGGCAAGGCAAGGCCGGGCCGGGTCTGGTCCTTCCAATTTCTTGAAAAGCATTTATTATTCAGTTGAATTTACCGCAATGCCCCCAACTGGCAGCAACCGCGTCTTTTCCTTCCCAGCTGCCACGTAAGACCCTTTTGTTTTATCCACAACATTTATGGGCGGCGGTGTCAATTTCGGTTCGTGTGGAGGAGATTAGCTATGGTCCCGATGAAAATCAAACTTTTTTTTAATTTTTTTAAAAAAATAAAATAGAAAATAAAAGGTGGACGGTTCCAGAAGATTTGAATGCGTTTGCCACGGTTTAAATTTTCACACTCTATCGGATATTACTGAAAGAGCCAAGCTAAATTATGTCCTCGTCGACCGGCAATCATCCTAAATACCTAACTGACTAGAGGATTCCGTTAAGCAATTTCTCTTTACATTTTCTGGAAAATAAAAAAAATCAATTAGTTGCCGAGTACCATTATTAATATAACTTAATCTCTATTTATTTATTTATTTACTAACCACTTGATAGGTTTATATTATGACATATATATATATATATATTGAGTGGCGTTAATCGATGCGCTCGGATTCGTATAAATTAATATTGACTAAAAAAATATGGAGGGGGAGGAGGGAAGACAAGCATTATAGAATACGAGGAACAGAAGACAGCAGCAGTGGAAGAGGCTTTTAGAACCACCGACAGACGCGGAAAATCGTTTCCTTCTCCTTCTTTTTTTTTTTGGTGGCAAAAATATCATCTAAAATATCTGCAGATAAAGTTCAAAAATGCAAAATTACGGGAGGCTACTGCCAAACCACTGCACTGACTCCTCATCTGAAAAATAAAATAAAATAAAATAAAAATAAAGAGAACCGTTTATTATTATTATTATTATTATATATAGAGAGAGAGAGAGAGTAATCTTCTCCTTCTTCTGGGTAATTTTGGGAATGAGCAATTTGTCCCGTTCTGTGGCTTTACTCCACCATTACTTGTCGCTATTCGGGAAACAGAGGACCGAGGAAACATAACCAAACGGTGAAGAGGACTCAGGAGAGGAAGAGGCGAGGGGGGAGTCCGAGCTCAGCTGACCGGGTGACAAAACCCCGGGTGCTTAGGCTCTCTCAGTGATCGTGACACGTGTCCCTCGTGCGGCTGCCACGTGGCGGATGGAAGCTTGGACCAGCGGATGGGCTTGGCCGCACGTGGAGTTTGCACAACCCCACCCCCCACAAACACCCACCGTCCGATCCACGGGCCGAGTCTTTGCGTCGGGGGATATGGGAGGAAGGGGATGGGAGAGGGGACTCATGGGAGGGGAGGGGGATGATAAAATAAATGTACATTCAAATCTTTTATCTGAATGAAATTATAAAAAAGAGGGGAAGTGTGGAATAATGAGTATAAATCGAGGATTATATTCTTTATGGTCGATTTTAGCTTTCAAAACCGAAGGATTTTAGAGTCAATCCATATTCTATTCACCGTCATCTTTTCCAATTTCCCCAAAGTAGAGCAATAAAAAAATAAAATGATAGAGGGTTCAATCAGGAACAGGTCATTTGTTCGGTCTAGTTTCTATAAAAGGTTCAATTACACTTTCAATGATATCAACTTTAGTTGAACCGGTCGATTTTTAATCTGACCGATAAATCCAATTGACCGGTAAAAAACCGACTGACTTAAAATAAAAATAAAGGTAAAAACTTATAATAATGTACATATTTTATTTTATTAGACTTATATTTATATTTTTATATTAAAATTTTATTTAATATAATAATTTTATTATAAATATATTATGTAAATTTATTAGTAATATTATATTATTAATATTATATATTAAATATATGGTTCAAATAATTAAACTACGTTCCTACCCATGAACCCATTAATTCATGTCTATACCAATTTTCGATCATGTATAGTCTTGAAAAATTATGACATTATTTAAACAAACACGTATAAAATAAAATAATAAATAGAATAATAACTTGAGAGAGAGAGAGAACTCGAACCTATCGCCATCTTCTTATCCTCGCGACAGCGTGGAGGGGGACCACAGTCGGGACGCGAGGCAGATGTTGAATATGGGAACATCATGGTTTCCACGTGAAAAATGGAATTAAAATAAAAGTAACTGCAAACGATAAATTACCCATGAGACCACCGGCATATAGATTGATCTGAATTTATTAATTCGCAGTCCACATTGCATGTATTAATTTGCACGTTATTTTGGACAGATACGTACATTTTATGTCTATTCTAACTTTTGAAAATGTCGTGCTCTTTTCATATGGTATGTTATCTCATCGGGTTCTGGTCAGTGTCTGGTAAGTTCGGACAGCATGTGGGGCAGTGCATGTCGCATAGAGCACTAAGTAGTAGCTAGATGGAATGGTGCAATAATCTTCGCCTAGTTATTAAGGTGATAAAATATACCTATTGATCAATCTATTAATCGATCGATAATATATATATATATATATGGAAGAGTTACCGCACAATTGACAAGTGGTTGTGCAAATGATAATTGTCGTGATCTTCAAGGTTATGTATGTGCTCATGGTACGTCTAGTTAACTCATTAGGGTAGTGTTTATTTTTTCCTTCTCTAATTTATTACATACTGTAGTTAACAAGCAAGAAATTTCGGCCATCTCGACGTTGATGTTCTTGAATTTTATACATAATATGGAGGATCAGTAGAGAGAACAATAGAATCTGGTGGTTCGAACACATGGGTGACCGATAACTTCTTATCGAGTGACTCGAAGAATATTATTAGATCATTTGCTTATATATTCATAATAATAATAAAATTTAAAAATAAATAATATTATAATAATATCTAAATTAAATTTAAGTTGATTGGTAAATATAAAATATATAATTTATTTAATATGTTGCAATGATAATAATTATAATATTAAATCTGTAAGGGACATGACATTGTCTTGCATACTGGGGCATGAACAATGAGATGATTAGTTGGCTGCCCAATCCATGATGGTCACATCTTAATTAAATATAATTTCGTGTAAAAGTTAGTTAAAAAAATTAAGCAGTTTAGTTTAGGTGTATAGATTAATTGATTTTTTTCATAATTTTAAAAAATAATTATAATTATAAGGATAATTTCAGTATATAATCACTATTTATTATTCATTTTTACCGATTAAATATAAAATTTTTTGTGATGAATTTTATTTACTTAAAAAAATTTAATTAATTTGATCTTATTGAACCACCATATTACAATGTTAAGTAGTATGACGCATGCCTCAATCTTATCAAACTATCTATCTCTATCTTAGCTGTAGTGTTATCAATCATGCTACGTTCTCGGAGTTGGTGATCTTGCTGATGAAGTTCAATAATTGACACCAATTGTGTGTGTGTATATATATATATGTTTGTATAGATTGTACCCAACGTCATGTAAGTGATGATAAAAGGACAAAACATTTTAATTATGACGCCATATGTTGCATTTAAATTCAGTAAATAAAAAAATTGAGATATTCATTAATTAAACCACCTCGTGATCAAGTAGACTGTAGATGACGATGATAAAGCACCAATTCAAAGTTCCTCGTGAAAAGGGAAGTGGGGGTGAGAATCGAAACCAATAATTTGGATTTTATTTCAATTCTTTAATGGGAAAGCCGATATACGCTGACGTATCAGTGGGGGCGGTGGGAGAACACCATATCATATCGCCACGAAAACCATTTTCTTTTGGAAGATTTCCGTGATCGGCTGTTGAAGTGACCAAATTGATTAGACTTATCAAGGACGGTTCCTGTCCATCGACTCGATCGACCATGTGGCAAATGAACATGAAAACCGATCGAGCTGGCTCGCCAACGTGGCTAAATTGCTGCACGTGATGCAATTATTGGATCGCACACACGTTGTTTGGAGAATCTCGTGTTGGACAGCACTCGATAAGATTATCGTGTGACGGTCTTGGAAGTGGGTCTGAGTAGGGTCGGTCTCCTTTCACATCTGACAAAAAATGGCATCCATAAATGAATAATAAAATACCCTTTTACACGAGAATAAAACCACACTACAAGAGAAAGGAAAAAGAGGAAGAAAGCATCGATCGTGCTTCCTTTTGTGTGCTTTTTTTTTTTATTCAATAATCAAATCAAAGCCCCAATTTGTTATTAAAAATGGTTGCTTAAAGAACCAACTGACTATAAAATATTAACTCCAGATTTTATTAAGTATTATTTAGCCATCTATAATTAGATCGTTCAACGTATACTTTCTCATCACTCTCTATTCAAAATGGTACGAGAGTGACGCAGATACTTCGAATTGAGAGAGTACACCCCCATGACAATATAGTCGGTAATTGATGATTACGATGAGGCGAATGATTAGTAGACTCGTCATTGTGGATAGTGGGTAATTCGAAAGCAACCGTCAAGAACGGCCAGACGTATGGGCTCTCGATGGGATTAGCTTGCTCTTTGGGTATGTACCCAACAGTAATAGCAACCACGGGCCCAATTCCAGCCCAAGTTCATATCTTGGGCTTATCTGATCTTCATGGCCCAGTTCAACTAAACGCGAGACAGTATCGATCGAGGAAGTAGCTAGGTTGTTCCTTTTTCCGGCTAAATCGTTGCGTAATGTGCTTGTCATTGAGTCAAGACGGTCAGTGTTGAGATGGGTCAATCGTCAGCCACCGGTAAGCCATACAGATGATGAATCATTAGAAGTGAAACTAATGTACACAAAGGACAGTTTCGTGTGGGCATGTTCTCTGTCTCAATTTCAACTCACCGTACATGGCCTTGACAATAGCATGCTGCCATGTTCTCGAAGTCCTCCTATTCAATGCGGGGCGGTGAAGGATCTCAGAAGATTGTGAGATCCTCTTGTACGCTGACCTTTCAATCTTGGGGCCGGAGAAACTAGAGCCTCTCTCGTGCTTTCATTCATTCTTGCCTTCCAATAAGAAGTACGTCTATTCCTGGAGTGTCCAATCACTAATCTCACGGTTGCTGAATTGTGTGTGAACCTATAACTCTCCGGTACGTAGCGTCTTCTTCAAATCTTCCACCGTTCGTTCCCTCCCCCCCTTACTGCGCTCCGTCCTCCATTTTTAGCTGTTGGCTCCAGCGCCGGCAGACGCTATATATATGCCTCCTATCTCAACCGTTTTGTTCGATTGAGTTTGGCATCTTTTCTCTGAATCTCTGTTTTCTCTTTTCTCTTCGGGACCAAGAAGGAAGAGAGAGGAGCCGCTATCTGAGTTTGTTTGATTGTTGACTGTAAACGATGGCCAAGGAGATTGCTGCCCGGATGAAGAACCCATGGATTGAGGTCGCCCCTTCGCTCATCGACCTCCCCTGGAAGTCCTCCGTCTCTCCGAGCTTGGAGACCATCGTAGAGGAGAGAGCTGAGGATTGCTGTGAGGAAGACGAGGATTAACCGCATTAGTTTCTGACTGTCTTTTGTCCAGGACTGGTGCAATCATCTTCCTCGTCTTGGCTGGCTAGGAGATGAGGATGGCATTCGCAGGAGACAGAGAATAATTGATTTCGTTGTTCGAAAGGCCACAGGTCTTGTAAATAATTAGTACTTAGCAATGTAAGTAATTAAGAACGTCTGGCGCTTTGCCGGAAACCGGTGCTTGCATAATTTCGTCTGCATGATGAGAAATGGGATGCCTTATTCCTTGGGGTCACTCTTCCTTTTCATTGTTTTTCATGGTTATTTCTTATGAGAAAATTGGGAGCGACGTAAGTTGAATCGAGGCAATTTGAGACCACGACGGCCTGCAAAACTTCTCCTGGGTGGTCTGCTGTTTTGCCAATTTTGAACTTCCATGACCATCATAGACCCCGAGATCGAGTTTCCTCTCTTTCGCTGGTTTTCATTCCATTCTCCTTTGCAAGCTTCTCCATGGATTCCCCACCTCAATCAATCCTCACGATTTTCCCCTCATCCATCAATCGTCACCTGCATACTCAACCCCACACATTCCTGCAGCATCTTTCCTGGCTATGAGCATACGCTGATCAGCCTTCTCCAATCAAATACTTTACTTAGGCCTAGACAGTGAACAACGTTATCTACGCCGTTATAGGTCATGAGTTGCAGGGAGTTTTGAGTTTCGACAATCTAACCTGCATACCTTCTTCTCGAATTCAGATTCTTGTGGATATTTTCGAGACCGTCCAAGCAATGATTGATATGCGATGGACTGTTGTATAACATTAAGTCTGTTTCACAGCAGAAGGAAGATCAAACAATATCAATCCATTCTCGAGCTCCACGATGTTCGCCAATCTCATTTCCCCACAACTCATTGGCAGTTGATTAGATTATGCTTCAGCTTCTTACCTGCTCGATGACCCACCATGGCATTCTTCCTTCTCGGGACCACTCTCCTTTGCAACAGTCTTGGTACACCGGACCAGCGAAGTCTTCCCTGTCATTCCTGTAATTCCAAGAAGCTTCTCAATCCCATGTGCTATCAGGTCACCGACTTTGTGCTTGCAATTGGAAGGTTCTTTCCTTAGTATGAGCTAGCCGACATACTAGTTGCAGAAACTCAACTGCCATCTCGGGACTCAGAAGTGTATGGAATCTCAGGTTGTCCTATCTTATTCCACTCTCTGCAGCATCAAAATAGTGATCACAACATGGATATGAATCTTGCGAGGAAATCCACTTGATTTGATGTCAGATGAGTTTGAAGTCAGGAGTACTAACCTTCAAAATTAGTTTAAGTGGATAAAACCTGTATTAGGTAGATCCTCCCTTACCGTTTCAGAAATGATTTTTTCCCTCTCTAAAAGATCGAAGAGAGAGAAACGTTCGTTCACAAATCTTCTTCATAAAGGACACCACCCTCCTTTTTCCCCATTTCCTGCCTTTTTTTCCTTCCTAGTAGGGATGAAGGGAACAAAAAATGAGGCTTCCCCTGGTCCTGAATTCGAACAGCCCTCCGGTTCTTCAAGTTCAAGGTATGACTCCTAGCTTCCTCTTCTCTTCTCTGTGTTTGCTTAAAGCGTTTTTCTTCTGATGAGATAGCAGATAGCGTGATCATCAACTGCGATGATGAAGTGAACAGACAAATCATTTTGTTGCTGCCCGCTCATCAGCGAACACGAACAGCAATGGTTAATTAATTGACTGCTAGTGAGATTAGCGTTCTTGGTATCAATACTTTCGATTAGTGGATCAAGGGGATGTATGAATTATCACAGGCTCCTATTCTGATTCTGCAAATTGTATTGTCGGGGTGGATTCAACCCAAGTAGTAGTGAAATTTAACTCGTGCTCTTATCATTTGCGATATATACGTCCAGATGGTTCCAAAGTGAGTGCTGGCCCTCCAGCGCCAGCTCTCTTTACCTTTTGGTTTCTGTATGCAGCTTGTCTAGCAGTTATTTTTATTGCTTTCGACATTACACAGATATTTGGCTACTCGAATTCTATGCAATGACCAAATCTCTCGTCCAGATTGTGAGCTAGACCCGTTTTCAAGTAGGAAGCTATGAGCTATCACAAGTCCCAGATGCAGAAGGAAGCAGTGCCTTCCAGGAAGTGATGACCGACCATGAATTGGCATATCTCGAGGAGGTCAGCGACTTGTTTTGAGATCAAGCAAAAAGTCGGACGTGTTCTTGGAGGTTGTCAAAGATCACAATGCTCAAATGTAGTGTCCTCCTTCCCTGGGAGGTTCTCTGTGTTATGGCTGGAATTGCAGTTTATGAAGAACTGATTGGTTCGAATGATTTTTCTTTTTCTTTATCTTTTTCTTTTGTTTTACTAATGTATAACCATGGATGAATGTGAAGCTTTTAACAAAGGAAATTTTTGAGGGAGCCATCAATTTCGTGGAGCAAGACTCGGGTAAGAAAGACTGGATCGGCAAGGTGCGGATTTCTGGTCAACACAGAAGGTACTACGTATGGCTTCTAATTATTTGTCACCCACAGAGACGCTTCAAAAACGATGATTACAGCTATGACTCATTTCTGAAAGCCATGGCTGAGCTCCACAACGAGGTGAAGACATCATTTAAAAATAAAAGGACGGTGAGCTGAGCTCCCATGATGTGCTGCCTGCTAGTGCAGTAATTTTAATTGATTTTCTCCTTATCATTTCATCAGGCGGCTGCAATTTTCGATGATCATCCTGATTTGACGGTGAAATTCCCCGTTTTCTACCCCATTGACTCAACTACAACTGTGACCCAATGTTCCATGTAACCTGAACAGATCTCAACAACCTGATGAACTGATGGAGGATGGCCACAACCACGAAGTACTGAAATTGAAGGAAAGAAAGATGCAACACTATCACAGTCTGCTCAAGGGCTGGAGATACATCCATGGATGTGCATGCACATCACCACCATCGTCATCGAGGAGGAGGAGGAAATAATGCCAGTGATGAAAGGGACTAATAGCAAGTAACAAGGTCTTCTGTCTGGATCGTGCTGGGGGACGACTGAATTCATCATCTCGAACCCTTTTGCTCATATAGTTGGCATTAAATTTCCATCCGATTCATCTCTTTTCGGTTCGGGAACGACGGGAGCTCAAAATATACCCTCTCCCTCCTTCATCGAGTCCAAACAGCAAGAAAATTCTACTTCAGCTCTTTGTAGCTGAACAGCCTTCTCTTCCACCTGGGTATTTCATGTTTTCCCACGTAATCTCACACGTTCTGTACAGCGGGGACTCGGCTTTCGAGAGTCCCCCAGCCCATTTCTCACCGACGATAACTCTCTAGTTCCTCTATTTTTTCTTTGTTCAGTCATTGAGAGCCTCGATCGAGCTCAGTTCCCACCCACCAAAACTCTAATGTTCTTTGCATTTTCTCCTCTCCGACATCTAGCATGCTAACTAAGGCAATGTTCATCCCATTATCCAACCAACAAAAAAAAAAGAAAAAAGAAAAACCAATTTTTTTCATCGTCTTGATTAGAGTTCTTAATAAGCCCCATGACCCAAGCATGGAGCCATTCCAGGCCGCACATAAGTTCAAAGACGGTGCTTAAAAAAGTAGAAATACATCGCGAGCCCTCCCGTCGAGTGGACAAGTGTCATGCTTCTAGCCATTACTTCTCTCATCAGTGATGTTATTGAAATTATGGAAATCGCCTCTCGATGAGAATTTCATTCACACACACACATACATATATTAGATGACGATGCTGATGATAATGACCACCATGATGATGATGATGTGACTATACAAAAGAGGAGTATTGCTGCAATTCTTATAAGATGGTCGGCTAAGCAACTCCGCCGTCTCCACGCATTATCTACATTATCATGTTATATGCATGCTTTTATTTTGCTCGACTCTGACGTTGGTTTCTCGGTATCCAAGATCGACCCGACCCGGATGCGATTCTTCACGCTCGAGCGCTACCCACGGGTCACTTTGCTCCGAGACGAACTTCCCAAGTAATCAGAGTCCTATTTCATTCGAAGCTTACGTTCTTTATTTTTCTCTGTTTTCAGGGACACTACCGAGTAATTTAGGGTCAGGAGCCACGCGCAGCACTGTGGGTGACGTGCCATTTTTGGCATATAATTATTATGTCTCAGGAAAAAAAATTATAACGTCATGCATACACCCAACCGCGGCGCAGCTTATAATAATCATCGAGTTGGTCCTTTCCTTTTTTTTCTTCCTTCCTTGCAGTTCCTCCAGATAAGTTCGTCTGTAAATTACGTTATTATTAATATTTTTATTCTATTAAATTGTTGCGAAACGAGTAGTTTTTGTCTCCATTCCTTCGGATAATATTAGTTATGCGAACCCTAAGGTTGTCATAAGATTCCATTGGACAGCCTCATCCGGCTGGACCAACACATTTCCACCCCACATTTTAAATCTAGTCCCCTCCTCCAACACCATTTTAAGCTTGATATTCTAACTTTGGAGCCCATTCTTACCATTGAAATTGTTACGCTATGAAATCGGGTCATGGGTTCATTAATCGTCTTAAGTTGGGTGTGTACCTGAACTGTTATCGCATTATCATCGATAATAAGTGATGGACGGACTATGACTATATATACATGTAAATAAAAAAAAGCATGGAGAGAAGTTAGATCGGGAGCCGTTGAGAACAAGGTGGGCCCATGCGAAGATAAGAAATTGAGATCAATGGGGTGTCAATTGATATGGTCGGTTCAAAAAATTATTGTGCATCAGCCGGACAATACCCACCACATTTTTATGGGTTAATTATTATTATTATTAATATTATTTTGGTCGGAAAATTTCCTTTTTCTTTTTTTAATGATTGCAATATTCACATCACTTTCTCTCCCGTCCGTTTCATAAATACCCCCCACATCCTCCGTTTCCTTCCACAGACAGAAGCAAAACCTCGATCAGTGTCCTCTGCACTATCGGCATTTTTTTGGTCCCCCACTGAAACCATCCATGGCTAAGGATACCGAGGTTGCGGAGCACGGCGAGTTCTCGGCCAAGGACTACCACGACCCGCCTCCGGCATCGCTCATCGACCCCGAGGAGCTGACCAAGTGGTCGTTCTACAGGGCACTCATAGCGGAGTTCATCGCCACCCTGTTGTTCCTCTACATCACCGTCCTGACGGTGATCGGCTACAAGAGCCAGACGGACCCCAACAAGCCCGACGTCGACGCGTGTGGCGGCGTCGGAATCCTCGGCATAGCTTGGGCCTTCGGCGGCATGATCTTCATCCTCGTTTACTGCACCGCTGGCATCTCCGGTACTTATATATCCTACACTCATAAACATAATGATAATGATGATTACTCGAAACAGAGGCTTGTCTAAAGTGAAGTGAAGTGAATAATGGTGCTGCTTCACTTGCAGGAGGGCACATCAACCCGGCGGTGACCTTCGGGCTGTTCCTGGGACGCAAGGTGTCGCTCATCAGGGCGCTGATGTACATGGTGGCGCAGTGCTTGGGTGCCATCTGCGGCTGCGGCCTCGTTAAGGCCTTCCAGAAAGCCTACTACAACAGGTACGGTGGCGGCGCCAACGAGCTCGCCACTGGATACAACAAGGGAGTCGGGCTCGGCGCCGAGATCATCGGCACGTTTGTCCTGGTCTACACCGTCTTCTCTGCAACCGACCCCAAGAGGAACGCCAGAGACTCCCACGTTCCTGTTAGTACCAACAGATTTAAATTGAACCACTTCACTAGCTATACTGCTGCATGTGCTAATACATCACACGTCCCAGATCATTATTATCATTCTGAATTCATCTGTTCGTGATGATTGAAAAATGAAGGTGCTGGCACCGCTTCCGATCGGGTTTGCTGTATTCATGGTCCACTTGGCCACGATCCCGATCACCGGGACTGGCATCAACCCTGCAAGGAGTCTTGGAGCTGCTGTCATCTACAACAAGGACAAGGCCTGGGATGACCAGGTAATAAATACATACTTACTAGATTTATTGACTTTCTATACAGCAAAACATAAGATGATCTTAATGATATACATATGTCTTCCTGGGTGTTTGTTATTTTCAGTGGATGTTCTGGGTGGGACCGTTCGTGGGAGCAGCCATAGCTGCATTCTACCATCAGTACATTCTCAGAGCAGCCGCCATTAAAGCCCTCGGTTCCTTCAGGAGCAATCCTTGAAGAATAATCGATGGGGACAAGTGGGTCACAACACTCTCTAAATCTGTCAATTGTGCTGGGGGAACAAGAGGAGGAGAAACTGTAATTACAAAAAGGAAAAAAAAAAAGAAGAAGAAGAGAGAGAGAAGGGGATTCAGGAGTTTGCATTTGGGCATATACAATCTGTATTTAATCGGGTGTTGATCTTTGTTCTTCCTCCTCCTCCTCCTCCTCCTCCTCGTTCTAAGCTTTCAACAGTCTACTGTCTCTGTTTGTCCTCTTTCCAAAAGAAAGTGGTGTATTGATGGTGGTGATGATGATGTTCCTAAGACAACCTAAAAGAATGTCACTGCTCTATCACTTTTGCATCGTTTCTTCAACCATGACTTCTCCCAGTGGTTTCCTACCCTTCCCCTTTCAAAGTTGCTGGTGACAAAGCAAGCCATGTCAACTACGTACAACATAAATATAGAACTAACGGGGCTCTCTTCCTATACGCCCGAAATCCAGCGGCTTGACCACTTCTATGGCCCTGATTACTATCTGAAGCATTCAGTCATAATTTTGCTTACTTACTGCCACAATAATAGCCGATATATGGAGTGATGGGCTCGATGGAGGCTCGAATAAAGACATGGAGCAAGAAGTGACCAGAATCTCTCTCTCTCTCTCTCTCTCTCTCTCACACACACACACAGACATAAACGCACACCATTGACTAGCAGAGGCCTTTTTTTTTTTTTATTCCTTTGGGAAGGGGGATAATATATCTTACAAGTTGCGCCCACGATGCATCCTTATCTAAAAGTGGCCATTGATAAACGGATTGGGTGAGACTTTTATTCCTTAGCTGATGTGAGAAGTTGAGGATTCACTTATGGTGCTGAGGGGGGAGGGAGGGAGGGTGACCTTTTGCCGTAAAGACTCTTTAATCAGTGGAGTGGGTGGGTTTTTGGTGTGGTGCTGTGTCACATCTTCGAGGCCAGTAGGGCATTCCATGTGATGCCTAATTCTCACATGTGCGATGCGTCCCCGGTGCTTCGGCAGTGACAACTAAGAGCCCAACCGCCACAGCTCACAACGATATACATGTATATATGTGGCTTCTCCAGAATGCTGGACATTTACCTTAATCTCAGTTATCCCTGAGAATTGGCTCAATAAAGTCTTGGACTCCATTGCTCACTAGTTTATGCTAGACGCTTAATCAACATGAGCTAATTGGTGTGATTCCGCGGTCGTTTCCCTCTTAAGCATGTTCTCATGTTCGAGTTCTGTCAATAAAAATATATATATCACGATTGGGAGAGTGGTATATCCAAGTGAGATTAGTCACGTTGGGCCCAGCCCATGGGTTGCTTTGGGCCAATGAGGTCTTACTCAAGCCCAATAAAGGCCCATCAGGTAGCACATTCGTTCTTGTTGCTGCTCGGCCCAGCAACAAACAAGAACGATGACACACAGGGGACAGAATCGGCTCCCCTTAGATTCTCCTCGGAAGATGGATTAAATCAGGCAATGAGGTGACCTCGACAAGAAATGTCGACTTAAAATGTGCCCTCTCTGTCATCATTAAATTGTACCCATCACATTCTCCGCACACCATCTGCATAAAATTTATCAGATATTCTAATTTGGAGGTAATTAAAACAACCAATCATAAATTTCTACAAAAAGTGGGTTGGGTAAAAGTAAAAAAGTGTGATTTGGAGTGTGTTATTAAAAGTTTGATACGGATCGATTTTGAATCGGTTTAAAATAGATATAAAATTGTTTGATTCAGTTATAATTCAGTTAATTTTTTTAATGGATCGGTTTAACTATAAATTATAATCTAAATAAATATGAATCGACTTAAAACCGTTTATAAACGGCCATTTTCTCTTGCTCCCGTCCTTATGCGACTATGAAGGCGTGATAATTGTATCACGGCTCCAAATAGGGAAGAGAGGGAACAAAAAAAAAACATGGAACGAAATCAATATCGCCATTTCTATTCAGGACTCGCAGCCTGAATGGGAGACTTTTAATGCGTGCATCCTGGACCATAGCAAAATCCCTAAATTCGAAAGTCAAATAGTCCTACGGGGCACAGCCAGAGTTTTTTTTCCCATTTTTTAAAATTCCCTTATTAATTTAATTTAAAAGTATAATTTAGAAAAAAAAAAAGGAAAGGTCGATTATCGATCAGTCAGTCACTGTGAGAATCCAAGTGTAAAATTCAATTTAAAAAAAGAAAAAGAAAAATCAAATCTAAGCGGTCAATATATGGTCCTCCGCCTGTCCGCCGAGCTCCTCGGGAGTAGGTTATGATCGTCTGTTACGCTCCTAGGTTGCACTCTCTCCGCACCGTGATTCAACTATAAAAGTGAAGCGGGACTCTGAGTTTCCCCCTCTCTGTACAGCCGTATCTCGTCTCCCGGAAGTCTGGTCAGTGTGGTCTCCTCCCTTTCTCTCTTCCCTACGACCGCCCTTTACTTGGTCTCAGATCCGATCCCCGCTTCCACTGTCGCCGCAGCTGTCCGGCTCAGTTCTCCGAATGGCGAAGTTATGCTTCTTCGCTCTCCTTGCTCTCCTCTCCCTACGTCTCGTGCTCTCGGCTGATCCGACTCAGATCTCGCCTGGTCCTGCTCCTGAGCTCGCCGCCGACACCCCGGCGCCTCTCTCTCCTTCGACGCCGACCGCATCTCCTGCCCCCGCTCCTGCCAATGCGCCTCTCAGTCCTATCTCTTCCCCGCCGGCTCCGCCCACTCCGGATGCGGCTTCCGGCTCTTCTCCATCCACGTCGCCCTCTCCTCCGTCTCCATCGCCGTCGGGATCCTCTGTTCCTTCCCCAGCGCCGGCTAGTCCGAATGACATCAACCGCAGCAATGTCGTCTCCGACATGAACTCCGACTCCGGCAGCTCCTCGGGGGGGATGAGTGCCGGAACGAAGCTAGGAATCACCGTCGCGGTGATTGTGTTTGCCGGCATCGTAGTTCTCGGCGGAATGATCTACAGGAAGAGGCAGGACAACATCAGGCGGTCGCAGTACAGTTATGCAGCGAGGGGAGAGATTCTCTAGAGAGGTCAGGCCGATTTTTCCCCTTTTACATGCATAATTTAATTAAATCTTCGTTCATCCGTTGATCTTCCCTTCTCCCTAATAGTTTTCAGTGGACCATAGTATTGAGTTCGTCTGGCGATGCTTCCCACACCTTCCATTACATTGTTCTACTTCGATTCTTTCCGAGCTGGAGATTTTCTTCTTTGTGGCACTGGTGGAGAATTGGATGCGTTCAGTACTAGTCTATACATACAGTGGACGATGTATTGCTTAGAATTTCCATTTTTTCTTGCATATAAACATTGCTTTATCATTATATTCAGTTTTCTTCTATTTCCGGGTGTCGGTTGCCAATGGAAATATTATGCACCAGAGCCCCTTATATTATGTGGAATGATTAATCGGATCTCACCTATCCATTCAAATGGAAGAAATGTGGACTCCGTGCCCGTGAATTGAAAACCAGAGTCTGATGGGGACACAGACAATTCTCTAGGACGGAGAAGGTGGTGCTCTGTGGGCAATGTGTTGGGAAGTGTACGACAATCAATTTCTTTTGCTCTTTTTCCCATCTGACAATTGCCAGCTGTCCACCATACGATGGATTTATTTCTGGAACCAGACAGGCTGTCGTTTCGTTTCCTTATGTGGAGCTGGAGGGAGGATGAGAATCATGAGATGATAGAGAGAGACCAATTTATTCGATTCGTCCGACGTATCAGCAGTGGTCATGGTTGACATAGTGGATGACCGTCAATTGACACCTCAAGGGGTCTTCCCTCCAAACGTGTAGAAGGGGCATAAGACGCACACACTGATACCCGTCTAAGACGTTATAAGAATCAAATTAAATTGCATCCATATGGACGGAAAGCATGATAATATGATGTCTCTGGGGATTGTTTGCATTTCCTTCTTGATCTGTTTGATCCAAAACTCTTATCCGATCGATAACAAGTGATTTCCGCACTACTCAACCTCCTCAAGAAATTGGGAATCGGAACCTGGCACTCGTACGCCACCAGCTGGTTCAACTACTGGGCTCGGGGAGGGTCCTGTAACGGTAGCTGTTCCTTGTTGGGCTTTGAATGATCCCCGAAAACATACCGCAACAGAACAGGGCTGGATTTGTTCCATCACAAACTTTCACAACCTATAGGAAACGGAACCCAACACAGCTTGGTTCCACAGCAAAGCCTCTAGCAAATATGGCTCTCACTATTAGTTCCCGTATTGTTTGCTCCAGCCTGCGGCCCCTGAGACGGGCCGGGATGCGATGGGACTGCGGTTCTCGGGGACTGGCCAGGTCGGGTGACTGGATGAGAGATAATTGAATGAGGGGGAGAGGAACTGTTCCATGCTCTTCTCCATCTCAGGAACTCCACCAGGATCGAACTCCCACTCATGACCACCCCGAAACCCGCAAACGTGGCGAATAGCACCGATAACACTGCTTGTAGATGGATCTGCGAGACAAAAGACGCAAACGGATGAGCCCAAAAATGGAATCACGAGTTTGGTTGTGGTACAGTTTTGATCAGAGATGCTCTTACGAGAGAGTAGAATATGTGAGCAAAGAGAACCACCAGGGCGAACTGGATCAAAGCGTAAACCCAGATGTATCTGCTCTTCACTGCAATCAGAGGCTCGATTTAGGAAAGAAATCAAGAGGCTTGTCTTTCTGTAGTAGTATTTAGCCAAGTGCTCAGTATGTTTTGCACCCGTACCCATTGTGGATGCAGTCACTGATGCGAGGAGACCGAGGACACAGGCAAACGGAAGAGATAAGGCAATTGCGCCGGTACCCATTTTCCCTACCTATATCAGAACAGATTTAGAAATCAACCTCGCGACTTCCAAATGTAATTGCAGCAGACTTTCACGGGTGTCAGTTTATGAGAGTTACCAAGAGCTGCTCAAGGAAACAAAAGTAGGCGAGCATGCTGATGATGACGAGCACGGGGACTTCCTGCCATACCCTGGTAAGTTTTCAAAGTTCAGTCACAACAGTGAGAAGAGAAATCGACCAGGTATCTCTGGGAAAAGAAAGACACGTTGGAATAAGAAGAGACTGGGAGGCTTTTCTAGGTCAGGAATGAAAGGAAGTGCAATGCCACGAGATTGTAATATGGATGTTGTTCTTTCCATCCTCCGATACTTCCTTTGTGAAAACAGGCCATCGCAGTTTCGTTTTGTCTTGAAATCAATTTGTTCGGAGGCTTGCCTGTATTGGTTGAAATCTCTCTGCGGAACTCTGTTTGGTCGGTTCTGAGCCTGAACACTCTGTATTCGAAGCAGAGTCACGGGCAGGTTCTTGACTTGTTGTCTACAGACATCGCACGTTTTGTTGCCCTTGATGCTGAACCATTTCACAGCACAATCTCGGTGAGCTAGAGCAAGTTCTCCTTTGCAGCTGCATTCCATCTTCAGGGTCTCTCCCCCTTCACACAATTCTACAAGACAGATCCTGCAGACAGCCTCTTCTTCAGGTATGTCCTCTCCATCATCATCGGTTTCTGGAAGGAGGAGTCTGAAATAAGAGGCTGCTAACAAAAGCCGAGCGGTTCTTGAAACTAGGAGTTAGTAGGTTAAAATTAAAAGTGACTTACGGGGATCAACAGTTGGTGAAACACTGGTGATTGCATCTCCTTCCTTCACGCAAGGAGTTGTTGGGATCACACGGAAGAAAGAGTCCATCCTTCTGATGCTTCTTTCTTTGCCGTTGGCGGGGACTGAGAGTGATCGAGACATCTGTCCCTGGGATCCTTTCCTCTGAATAATCAGAGGACAAAAAGTTTCAACAGATACTCAATGCAGATCCCATATCAGAATAGACCAGAGGAAACACAATTATGCAAGCATAGTCTCAACTCGCACCAAAATTTAAAACACCACTTACACTTCCACCACGCGAAGACCCGGGATTGGAATCTGCAAGCGAAGTCGCTGGCAACGAAGATGTCCTCTTCATTCGAGGAGTGAATAACTTAGTAAGTGAGAGTGACCTAGATATGGAAGACTTTTCCCGATTAATGGTGGAAGAAGCTTCAGGGTCCATCTCGGAACCTCTCTCAATATCCACTGGAGTTGAGGCTCGATATTTGAAGCTCAGCTTCGTGAGCAGACCCCTGATAGAAGATTTCCCTCTCGACGAGGATGGGGGACCTGGGGATCCATCCAATCTAGCTTCGTTGGAGTCTGGCGTCAAGAGAAAATTCACTCTCCTAGGCGTGGGGCTCGGAGTTATCGGCACCTTCACCATGACACCATCCTGAGAAGACACATCCACCGTCCTTGAAGGTATCTCGAGGAACAGGTTCTGTCGCCTCCACTGATGAACTTGCGGGGTCCCTTCGCCCAATCTGGTCGAGCTTTCAACCTTAGAATTTAAAAATACAGGGGAAAATTGCAGCTTTCATGAAATGTCTGATGAGAATACCAAAGAGGATGCAACTTCCGTGAAATGTATGGTGAAATTTAGGTATTTGAATGTCATTTAGCATAGCCCCATGTTCAGGTTTTGGCAAAAATTGCAGTATCCAGAAATTTCCACCAAATTTATTAGGCTGGATTAGCTGAATAAGGGTAGGACCGTAGGAGGATGAAAGAGTCGTCTCAAATTCCTAATACTATGAAATTTCTAACCTGTGTTCCATTCTTCATGTATCTTCATCTATCGACTCTGTTTCTACTCATTTAACTTTGTACACATTTCAGTCAATAAGAGTTCTTTGACATTTAAAATTCTCTTTTTGCCGAAATTGTGCAAGTGCAATATCCCTATCAGTCATATGACTGGAAGTGACGAAACAGAGTAAAGACTGAGTCTATCCGAATGATTCTATTGAGTCATTAGCACATTATGTAACCAAGTATATGCAAATTGAAACAGGAAATTATAGCAGAAAGCAAACTGAAACTGGATCAACTACCCGACAACATAAGCTCCTTATGGAGTACAATGAAAATATTCTATCAGACGCTCAAAACTCGCATCCTATTCAACTTGGGTCATATTATGCTTAGATGATTTAACCAAAAATTAATAAATTTAAAGTAACAACAAAGCATATAAAACAAACCTCGTCATCAGGAAAAGTAGTTCCTTTTTTAGATGATATTACAGGATCATGGTCCTTCTCTGCATGCTTCTCTTCATCTTCCATCCTTCTGAACGCTTAAAGATCCAACAAACCCAGAAAATTTCCCGGAAAAGAGATAAAATCGGGGTGCTTGATGAACTTGAGATGTGAAAAGCCACCAACCAAATCTACTGCAACCCCACCTAAGACTGAGGCTCTCCCTTCTCAACCAAGTACAGAAAGCAGCAAACCCATGCTCTGTGAAGGAGATGGAAGCGAACCTGTAGAGAAATAAGTGAGACTGGAATTTAATTGTGTGAGATGAAGAGAGGGAGAGTGGGGAGGGTTGATGCTCTGTGTTGTCTCGCTGTTAAATGCACATTAATGACAGAAGGCGGTGAGTGGTGGTGTGGGGCAGGACATGACAGCGGCCTACTGTCCCTCAGTGCACGCTATTTGCACTGTGTACTCTGCTGCTGCATGATGCAAGCTCTGGGTCTTACCTCCTCTTCCAGCTATGAACCGTTTTGGGATAAATGATAATTTAATTAAATCCCTGATTCCCAGTAGTTATAACTCATGAAAGCCTGGAAATTTTGCATAAGGATGATCACACTTTTCTTTGGTCTATCGAGGTTTTATCAAATGGTAAAGATAACAGAATGGAAGACAGACTGCGGCAATACTAAATGCAGAAGCTGCCCAAAAATGACATTCCCAAGAAACAAAAACACAGAGCAATTGCTTAGGTTGACCTCTGTGTTAATATTTAAGATGTCACTGCGTCTATCCGTAGAGGATAAGTTAAGATGAGTCTTTCCTTACAGTGTACAAAACCTAGTGGTAGTGGCTGGCTGGAACTTTTTGTTACAAGCAAATTAGGTCATGTATCAAAAAAGAAATATGTGCCCTTATCTTTAAGATAATAGCTAGCTTTAGCAGGACCACTTGTATCGATTCTTTATCTATTGTATCAGTTCTTTAATAACTTTCCATTAGGTTATCTTTCAGAAAGGAACTGTACGCCCTTCTCTTTGAGTTCTTAAAGGTTCAGCTTGCTTGTAGGACATCAGTATCACATGAAGACCAGAAAATGCTCGACCAAAAATGGGTGCCAGCCCCTGGTTTACATAGAATATTGGGACCTGATTTTCATGGTACAATTGATGTGTTGGATCGGATTTCTTCCGAATTCCAAAAATTTTTCGTCAGCTAATTACTGGTTCTGCTAATGGTTTGCGGTCATTATTAAGCCTTTAGGAACTTTCAATAGTAGCTTTTTCTTTTAATTCTTTTCACTGACAGGACATTGCCCAAGATTCAACTGGAAAACACGAACAGGGATGGGAGGTAGTTTTCTTGATTTATTTCTTTATAAATGGTATGAGGTATTCCACAGTGATGTTCCTCCATTTGTCAATATTTTGATTTGGTTAGCTAAAAAATTTGATATGCAGGCCCCCTGCTTGGCTTTTCTTTTTCCAGAGAAGATTAAGACCACTTGATTGAATACCAAAGTTCCTGTCATTTGACCCCACTTGATCTAATACAAAAGTTCCTGTCATTTGAATATTTTAGTCCATCAGCACCAGATCTTGAGCTGAAAGAGACTTGCACCAGAAGCTCTATGCGGAGAGTTTGCATTTTTCCAGTCTAGTATAGTTGCACTCGACACAACCCAGAGAAAGACCTAGAAAGCACAATAAGAAAATTTCATATAAGTGGAATAAGATAAGACTGGATTGGTTCGAATGGATATCTCCGGTTGAACTGTGGATTGAACAAGAGATCAAAACTTAGATTTCAGCAATCAAAAGCCATCAAAATCTAAAAGATCATCAGCTATTACATGGGGCAGCTATGATTGATCACAGGTGATAGGATAAACTTGTGACAGTCTCTAGCTATGACGCTTTGTGTAATAAAATTATGACCTTAATGTATGTATATGCAGCAAGAGATGCGGATGTCTGTATTGGCAAATGAAACTGATATACAATTTGCAACTGTTTACCATAAAAATGTCTACTTTTCCAGTAAAAATGTCAGGAGAACTCAATTGAGGAGCATAAGATCCCAATCTATGTCAATCATACTGTCCACCGAGAAGAAAACAATTGGTTAACATGCATGTCGTTCCCGGGATTGGCTAATTTCAGCCTCACCCAAATGGAAAGGCAGCATCACTTGCCAGACAGATTGGACTGAATCCCAGGGACTAGAAGAGGCTTCTCTTGAAATATGAAATGATTATTGAGAATTATCCACCCTCCTGTAGAGGTAGGCAGTGGGAGTCAATTATTGAAGGAAGCAGGAAAGCTTGAAACCTTATTCCACAGATGATGGGGTGGGGATGAGAGCGATAATTCGATAAAGTTGTTACCCACCCAAACCCAACTTCCTTCCATCCTTCCTCATTGCTGTAGTTTATTTTGCGGTGTTCTGTTAGTGGCGTCAGTGAAGGACCTGTGCCGATATCTCCCATTAAATTTAATCTTAGTGGCCCACTAAACACTACAGAGAAATGATATCCCCAGAGATTATCTAAAGATTGTGTGTGTCTCACAAGCGCCGACTGTGCCTCCTCCTCTATCGATGTATCTGTCTGCGTAACATCAGATGTGTTGCTGAAATTTACCCACAGATACGATAATTCTGTCCAATATCTACACCTTGTGGAACACAGTTTCTTTTGGGTTATTTTAGATCGACAGTGGTCAGGGATCAGTCTACTGCGTGGACATGACAGTGGGAATTAAAAAGAAGAGAAAGCTGAAAGGAAAGGAATGAAAAGGAAGGATCCATGAAAGGAGAAAAAAAGGGCAAAATGACTGGGAAAGAAGTCTCAGACCGAAGACCAAACTGTAGCTTTGTTTGTTTGAAACTGAAAATTGAACATCCTTCTTGAGGAGGACATCTTACGCTCTCACCATTCCGACATACTTCCGAAGACAAACGCACCCTCTGCCCTTCTTTATTGTCATTGATTTTCAAAAGGAAAAGAAGGGGAAATCACCACCATCACTTTCAATGGCACCCTCTCCAATATCAGCAAATTGAGATTCAAGTCTAAAGCCAAAGCCGCCAAAACATTGCCCACCTCCTCCGGCCCAAAAGCATTTTGACTCCGTCAACCGGAGACCCGATGACTCCATTGAGTATGAAAATGACTTGTTAGGACATCAATAATGGGTATGAACAGGAGAGAAATACGAGCTGCCCGTGAGTCGTGGGCATTGGAAAGGGTAGTACCTTACAATGATGGCGTCTTAGGAAATCAATGAATAAAAAGGAGAGATCTTGGTACTAACTAATCCTTTACACATGATAGATATCGATACGGGTTCCCCTGCCATAACTATTGCAGCACAGCATAGACATCCACTTGAGTTAGTGCAGCTTCTGTTGAACAGCACAGCATAGACATCCTCTCCATAAGCATTACCCTTTCACGTTGAACAGCGTGGGGGAACGTTAAAGCTTAAAGCCCATAACTTCGTTGGTCATTAAGTTCACTCTTCGTCGGGAAAGACCAGCATGACTCATGTTTCTCCGTCTCCGTTATCCTCCTCCTCCTCCTCCTCCTCAGGGGACAGTTTGAAGAAGAAGATGGTTGCATGAACGTCGGTGGTGATCAAATTTTGTAGAGCTTGCATGAGCGTTCAGTGCGATCCGTGAGCGTGAGCCTACTAGCATGTGCTTCCGTCACTACACTAGTCACCGTTCCGCCCGAAGTAGAAAAGGAGAGGAGGAACCTCGCCCTGGCCATCGTCTTTCTTCCCGTTTCTCCCATAAGACGGCTTCGTCGTCCGGAGGCTGGGGAACGGGCGGCTCGCGGGTCGTCAATCTTTGACTTTGAGCTGACAAATTGTGGCCGTCGATTCGGGCCTCAGCCATAGGCCCAAGGCCCATTGACCATGGACAGGACCGCTGCGGCCGCGGCGCATCTCTCCTGGTGAAAGGACGAAACAGAAAAGAACAGAGGGAGGGGAAATCCACGAAGGAAGCGAGATACAACCCCAAGATTAGATCGTTTGCGATGCTGAAGTTAACGAACGTTACCGGATTCTTCTTTCTGGGTAAGTATGGCCAGTGCCCGTGTGGACTGACGACATGGGCTGACGAGTGTTTTTTTTCCCCCACAACATGCTCATAGGTAAATGTATGGTCCAAACAAATAAGGTGGAGTTTGCATTCCTGTTATCATTTTACCACCCCGTTTCATGCTTCATTCTGGCATTCTGCAGACCGAATGTTTGATACGACATGCAGCAATTATCATACAAGATATTGACAACCCACTGCAACTAAGACTCAAATTTAAGGCCACAAGATGGACAATATCCTACATAGAGGTGGGAGGGGGTTGGTATGCACGTCCTTCATACCATGTGACACAATTTCTTTCCTCGATGATCGCTATTTATTTTTCATGTCAGCATCTTCTCGTGAAAATGAGCTAAAAAACGTTACTTTTCAGGAGTGAATCACAGTTTTAAAGCAACGCATTACAGGTCGGGATTATTCTCACCACACTAAGATGGAGCTTTTCCGGTCACAGCAACCATCGCCAAGGTCGCCACAAATTTGCTGAAATCTCAGTGAACAATTGTTCAGGAAATTCAGCAATAACCGAACCCAGAAAAGAAAGAGAGAAAAATAACTATAATATGATATGGAGGAGAATTATGATGTTTCTCCGGGAGCGGAAGCAGGCCGCCTGGAGCCTTCGCTCCCCTCATTCACTTTAATCTCGAGGAGGCGTTCCACTGGTTGCCTGCAAATCGGACATCTGTTTGTCTGAAACCTCAAGACCTTCGCACACTCGCTGCACATGCACTGCATTACAAAATCAACAAGAAGCACATGAAGTTAAAGGCATTTAGTATCTGCTCGTTTCTGGAGAAGGACAAAATTCTCTAGTTCTCCATTTTTTGTTCTTGTCTTGAAAGTTGAGGATGGCAATAAGAAAACGCTCGTCTTGATAAAGAATTGCAAGACACGTCAGACAATAGAACATGTAGTAAAAGTCTCATCCTAGTGCATTTGCTCCCTCATTTACCTTAGCTTTCGACATGGGAAAAACAGAAAATTTTGGAGCCGCAGAGAGTTGAGACTCGAGACCAAGACTATAGATTGTTGTAAGGCACCGATAATTAATTTTTATGAGACCCATAATGATCACTTGTTGTATTTGTCTCTTAGGCTGGGCCTATGAGGAAACTCATGGGACGGAAAAAGAGATAAAAAATATGTACCATGTGTCTGCATGGAAGAACTGTTGTGTCCCGAGGCTCTGATAGGCAAATGACACATTCCTTCCCTGAATCGTTCTCATCATAATCCCCATCAACTGCATTGCCAATCCCATAAATCTCTTGAAGTTCATACCTAATTCTGTTCACCCACAGGATCTGCTTCACGACCCTCGCCTTGTACTCCTCCTTCTCCTTCTCAATCACCACCTGGGTTATCTGCAAATTCTTACCTGGGTTACTGTCAGAATCCTCTTCACTGGCCGATGGGTAAGCCTCGGCCTTCACCATGAGAGGGTAGACTTCAATCCCTCCATCACCTTTTCCCAAGCCCATCTCGTCTAACATGGAAACATCAAGACCTGTTCCAGAGTGTTGCCTGAACTTCTGACCAAGGCCTCGCTCGAAAGAAAATGTTACAGGCTTGAGAAGGTTCCCTCTTGTTGCTATCCAATTGCAGTCCTCTGTTTCTTTAGCAAAGAAGATGACTGTGATGCTGTAATAGGGGAGGGAGGTGACTTAATATGGAGGACCAAATGTGAACAACATGATTTAAATAAAGCATATTATTCCCAGTGTTTCACCAATGACAGCAGAAAAGGAAGCTTCTTATTTCTGAACAACATCCCACAAGGACTCACAAACTCCAGCAAAAATCACATAAGAAAACAGACAAAACTACCTTAGCCTACTATTAACATCTCAAAAAATTATCTACTTAAAAGGTTCAACCCAAGTTGAGATATACTTCAATGACCTTTAACATCACATTTATTAGATGTACATTAGTACAAGACAAGAGACCCCTGTCAATGATGTTATCTTTTAAAGAAGACTTTATGCCCTAAGCAGAATTTAAGTCCCCCATTAACCAGAAGCAGCAGAGAAGAACAAGCAGAACATTTATGTCATCTAATATATTCAACAGTGCAAATTGGATTAATACTAACTATATGATTATAACCAATTAACCAATTTCTCAAACTAAAAGGTAGTCAACAACTGGATAACTCAACTTGCAAACAGAGATATAATCTAATAAGCCAAAGACATGTATGGGTAAAATATTACCTTCCAGGTGCTGTGGCATCAAAAACAAAGGACAAGAGGTACTTCCCAACTTCATCCTCATCAGGCTCAATCCTCAGGCTCTCCTTCTTGATGTTTACATCACTCCTAATAGTAACTGCTCTCTGGTGCTCAACATAAGGCATGACTGGGGCCGGAACAGGAATATAAGGATACTGCCCGCTGACCCAGTTTCTATATGGCTGGCCATAAGGGCCTGCCATTGGAGTTGGCGGCCGTGGAGAATAATAGCCAGGGTATTGGTGGTAGTGAGGTGGTGGTCCATTTGGGTTAGGGTACTGGGATGGGTATGGAGACACTGCAGCAAAAACGTAGCCATTCCCAGTCATCTCAGGCTGTGGTGATTGCGGTGGTGCTGGTGGTGCATGGGAAGGCGGCAGAGATGGGTGGCTCCACCGCCTTCGATGGCCTGTCCCGTTGCTTCCCGAGTTACCCATTTTTTCCTTCCCCTCCCTGTGCTGTAACACAACAATTGGATAAATCACTCCTCACATAAACCATTATGAAAGATGAAAATGGTTTGATCCTAAGCTTTCTGTGAGTGAAGGTTCTGTAGAATTCCGATAAATGAAGGGTAGTATTCCATCCTGAAGAAAAAAATTAAAAACCATTCCACGAACGGGGAAAAAATTGAAATTTTCAATTCCCAATTAAATAAATAATGGAATGCTCACCGATGATGATTTGCAATGTCATGCAGTGAAAAGCAACGGGCGATTGAACGATTTCTTAAGTATTCTACCGTCAGAATCAAATTGAGAATCCCACAAACAAATTTAAAGCTTCAACGAACGTTGGCCATCGATGAAGTAGCTTCGATCGAAGGAACTTAATGCCCCTACGGAACTAAAGTTTCGGAATTTATCAAAGATAGCACCAAAAGAGACAAAGCTAAGACATCATGCATGAACAGAGCATTCACATGCTTAATCGAACACCAAAAAAAAAACAAAAAATCGAAAATTTCCCTGTTTCTCATGAACAGATGGAACGTTCAGCCGAACATATCATCAAAACGGAAGAAGGGGAATTTATGCATAAAATCACACAAACAAACTGATTCACGCATCATCAAAAACCAGTAATTGGAAAAAAAAAACACATAGAAGGAACAGCGCAAGAAAACCGAAAGCCCGGGAGAGGGGGTGTGGGGGAAATCCAGAATCTCACCTCGGAACTAATGCCTCGCCTCAGCCGTCCTCAAACCCATGAACACAGAGGTAAAGTAGAAGAGGGATGCAAAGTTCAATGAACGGAAGGCAATCGAATGGAATGGAATATCAATCTTGGGGAAGGTAGTGGGCTTCTCCCTTTTCTTTCTGGCTTTTTAGGTTTAATTTTTGTTGTGAATAGAAAACATTATTCCATAATTTTTATTTTTTTAAAAAAAATTGTTGCCGATTGATTATTGTGATAGCGCTGATGATACAGCGCGAAAGCTTTTCTCTGTGTCGCAGCCACCCACCACCGTCACCAGCTCCCTCCCCCGCCCTAAACTCTACCAAGATCTCCGAATTAATTTATACTAAATGAGTGAATAATTGTTAGATTATTAAAATAATTATTTTAATTCCGATTATCAAGATAATCATTTTAACCGCGGTTCATTAGCGAACCGCAGTGGCCCATTGTCCGAACCAACATTCCGAGCATTGATGAACCGTAATGGAGTTGAATAGACATCCACTATCAAACCGGTGGGTCAATCCGGGAACTCTCAGCTCTTCTTGATCCCTTCGATGATGACCCAGTGGTCGATGGAACGTATGGATCGGACGTTTTGCCCTGGGTCTTAACAAGGGAATCTCCAACCTTTATCGCTTCACTCGCTCTGAGCCTAGTGCCATTTGGTCCAAAGACTTGAGGCTAGCATCGAGGTGGAAAGCGTGGTCAAGCATAGTCGAGCTAAACACTGGCGAGCTCAAATTCGATTTGCAAAGCTCAGGCCTATATTTAGTTTTGCAGGTAGGGCTGTACTATGAATTGCTTTATTTTCTTAATCTGCTCGGATTACATCAGAGCTGACCAGCTGCCAAAAAGCTTGATCATTTTGACAACTTGACATAGACCACTTACTGTCAGCTATTTCCCAAATCTAGGGGGAGGAGAAAGGGCGAGGGCCTCTGGAACATCTCTCTTTTTGCAGTCTGCTACGTTATTATGCGCATGAAGCTTCAACTGCTAGGCTTTTTTTCACTCCTTTACATGGGTCACCAAATGTCGCTGCTGAAACTCCGATGCTACAACTCCTTGATCCTACGCATGCCTGCAAAAGTTACGCTTTGATCAGGAGACAACGATGAGGGTTCGTTATAGAGAGAAGAGTTCTAGCATAATATGCTTGAAGTGCACCTTCTTTACGGCGGAAAGAGCTTTGCTGCTGCTGCACTTTCCATGGCTAAAGCTCCCACAGGTCCCATGGGGAGTCCCGAAGCTCGCAAACTTGATCGAAGAAATGACCTGATTGGGAGTTGGGCATTCGAGGAACAGAAAAGGACCCGATCCTTTTCCTGTTTTCGAGTCTGAATCCCACATGTCTACCGGTAACGGGTGAGATTCACTGACATGGGAGCATAGACTTCCCACCTGTCTGGTGGCAAAAGATATCTGCGTCGGGTCCCCTCCAATTTCCTCAAACAATACGAGAGTGTTGTCGCTCGGTTGAAGCCATGAACGTGGAACGTGGTACCTGAGAATATGAAACACCAGTAAATATGAGAACACGTGGACGATTCTAAAAGTTTAAGCCAACAAATAAGGGCAGAGTGATTTCATTTAATAACCCCACTAGATGCAATCAGTCGAAAAAAATAATGAACGCATTACATGTGGAACATATCCTCGCCAGTTGCTAAAGTCAAAGCTGCTAGATCCATCAAGACATACTAAGCAAATTATGCAACGGAGTCTCTGGCTACATTGTCTCTTAAGAGTATATTTTTACTCACAGCTGTTGTGAGGGCTTCCCACAGTTCTTTAGGCATTTGTTGGAACCATATGTTCCTCTGTAATTGCAAGAACTGGTGCAGCCACCGTCGGGAGAAATATTGGTAGGCCAATATCTTCCAATGCTCTGTCCATTTACCCATGCCTCACCTTTCCCCATTCCCGTAAAATCAAGGGCAACAGGGTCGTTTCCTGCAGGAGCATTGAAAGTAGTCTAGAGCACAAGGTGAACTCGGGTTAGTATACTAAGATACAAAATTCTTCTACCCATCAGACTTGGAGCCTCACTGAATCAAGCACAAGACATTAAACAACTGGCAACTGATCAGGCTAAAATCCACCTGTGCTTTTGAGTACAAAGTATTTACCTTGTACCAGGTCAATGGTTGCTGTTTCGGTAAACTAGGTTGTCTTAGCCACTGAGAAGAACTTCCACTTGACAGGCCCGAGTCTTCACCTTTCAGTCCAACCTGCACTTTGCAAGGTTAAAACTGATGGGGAACATAGTCTGTTCAGCTTCATTTAACAGAATTTCTTTAACATCTGAGAAGTACCTGATAAGTCCACCGTTGAGAAGACAGATCAACAGTCGTTGCATTTGCTGAACGTTTCAGCATTACTGGTCCTGTGACCCCTGCACCAGTTTTGTCGAAAAATGCTCCGTAGTTCTGAAAAAAAAAGAGCATAAAATAAATTCAACGTTAAATTATCTGCTATTGATGATGCAGAAGTGGGGTAATGTATAAGTTCTACCCTATAATAGCTGTTATTATGGGTTACAGTAGTCAGACCTGAAGTCCCACAGTCAAACTCAGGAGATCAATTGTGTTCTTTCCAGGAACAAGTGTGATTGGGATATCTACTGCAACCTTAGCGTTATTTCTGTTTCCTGCTTTACTCCCTGTGAAGGTTTCATGAATTATTGATGATCAATAACTTCAGTTAATGCTCAAGCCTATATTACTTTGAATACTGAGCTGTAAGGACAGGAAATAACAGAGGAATTGAAGCACTGACACAACAAAGTATGGAGAAAGAGAAGAAATTTAGGATAAGTACCAGAGTAACTTCCATCAACCTTAGACCTCCATTTTATTTTCTATTTTCCATGATGATAACTTAGGCAACTTTTTCCATGACATATTTTATATTATAATCACCTGCAAGCTTCTTATTGACAAAAGCATGGAGACCGTGGCCCAATGACTCCACATGAAGAAGATCCTGAGATCCACCTTTGACTTCAAGACTGCCATGCCGATCAGCACAGAAGACTTCATAATTGATAAAAACTGGTAAACAATTGAATCTTTACAGTGGAAGAAGAATGTTGGTTTGGCTACCTTAATGAATACCACAAGTAATCACTCTTGTCTGCTGAAGTATTTATTTGCTCAACCAATCCTGGTCTCACGAATGCATCATCTTTTGAAATCCCTATTGGTTCATTGATCCAACTCCAGCTCGACCCAACTGCATCGGATGAATCAACTTGCAAGGGTTGATGAGCAAAACTTGGGATTACTGCCATGGCATTGACCTGTAGAGGACAATCAATTAAGGCATGGAATATTCTTCAGATGAATTTGCAAACCAATGAATAAGTTTTACATATAACCATTTAACTTGACTTCGTCAAGGAAAGAGTGTAGTCAACTTATAAACATGCCTCTTTGAAGGGGAATATGAGGCAAACCTTTGCAGTATTAAGAGCAACATTTTTACAGTCAGGTAAAATGCTCACGGACCAAGCGGGCAAGTGGTATGAGTTTCCATTGAAGCTCACGGTTGCATCAGACTGGGTGCCTATATTGGCAAGAAATGCAGCACATAGTCCTGAACTGGTTTTATAAACAGTTGCCTGGAAAAAAAAGGCACCTCCATCAGATAGAATTTCATATTTCTTCCAAACGATATAAGAATTATTGAAATGAATGTAAAAACTGACCAAGTATTATTCCAGAACAACATAACTAAGTCAATATAAAAATGTCAAAATCAAGACATTCTGAGATAATCACTCAGTTATCCTTAAAAAGAACAAGACTGGAATATTTCTCCACGCAGGCAGTTTTATTCTAGTCCAATACCCTGAGCCTCCTGACAGGCATAAGGGCTGCATAGTGCAAGGGTTCTTGAGCAAAGGAAAGCCCAAAATTTCTCCCGGGAGGGCAGATTACTCTTTGAACCTATTATCAGTATTTGTCTCATGAAATTCGAAGAGAGGAAGCCTGCAATTCTCAAGATCTGATGATAATATTGAGATTTTTAGTAGTCAAAACCATGCAAGAGTACTGAATGATATTGCTACAACCTCCAAGTTAGGACCAGGAGAAGAAAATGTTGGATCCGCTGCTACAAGAGCTTCTTCACAGAGCTTAATTGCCTTATGCACATCTTTTAGGTGGCCCCACTTAGGCTGTCTAATAAGCCCTGCATCAATTACAAACCAGGATGTATATACATTGTCTTCAAGCACCCAATCAGGCACTCTCGAGCAGATCGATAGCATGACATTCTGCAACTATAATATGGCTAGAATTGGCTAATAATGAATGTGGTAGAACCTATACCATCATTTTTCTTCTTCCATGTACAAGACTCGTCCAGTTCGAAGAAAAATAATCCATCAGCCTTTTCACAGATACTAGACTGCCCCGCTTTGGGAGAATCAATAGTAGAAAGCTATACATCAAGCATACCATACTCATCAATCGGGGCATCATAGTCATAACTTGTAGCGATAAATGGTCCACCAGTTGTCCGACCAAAGTTGGTTCCACCGTGATACTGCTCAGAGAAATCAAAAGAAACATGATATCGATGTGGCCTCTTATTCATCTGTGAGGTGGATCCAATTATTATGATTCAGGCCTTCCAATCTGACATATTTCTAATTCATCTCTCAGCAGTGTCCAATCTACAAATAACTTTTCTTCTGTGTTTAAACTATGATAAAAGTAAAATACACTTTGTTGGTCATACCATATAATAGTTTTGAAAAGTTCCTCCACGCTGGAAAAACCGAGCCACAGCAAAGGCGAGGTCCTCAGCTGGCCGGTAGGGAGCAGATCCCCCAAAGGAAAGGAACCTGGTGAATGAAACAGATTAAAGCCAGGAAATAAGAAGAAGATAAAGAGTTCCTGACAAATTACAGTTCATCTAAACAGCCAAGAGACTGAAATCATTGATCAATTGACTTATAAGATGTCAATCAGATATTATCCAAACTATAAACTTTCCTCAAGATGGAACCAGAAAGTAAGACAGCACACATACCATCCACTCCAATTCTCTGTCCACATTTTGGGCTTAGCATTTGAGTTAGGGGTAAACTGGTCACAGTAAAACCCGTTGCAAGTATTAATCTGCAGAAGAAATTAAGCAACGACCCAAGACTCAAATTCCTTTTTCCTGGAATTGCCCATGTTACTATAAAGCAGTTAGAACATATTAGTAAGTTCAGTCTTTTAATCAGAATCCTACATGATAAATGAGAAAAACAGAAAGTTTAGTGTGTAATTTACTGCAGAAATTGAGAAAAAAACGATGCTCACGATTGGATCAGGAGCATCTGCTTGCTGGCACATCACCCAGGGTACCCCTGTATCCAGAGATACAGCCATAGATGCTGCCCAATTGATGTAGGGTTTAGCGCCAGAGCCATATGCGGAGTCAATGTTCCCATATTCATTCTCAATCTGAGACAAAACAAAATTACCATTTAATATCCCTGTAGTTCATGAAAGTGGCGTCAAATAGTAACTGTACACAACAATCATCGTTGCTGCAAGATGACTGAGATTATAGTTTCCATGCCTGGGATAGAATGATCGGCCCTCCCTGGGAGGCATAAAGATTCTCCTGCTTCATCATATCAACAATCTTGGCTGTAAATCGCTGCATTTCAGCCTGAAAAAGAGATCAAGCTGCGACAAATTAGTGAAGATACCTCATCAACCGAACAGAAAATTCAAGCACAAGTGCAGCTGTGCAAAGATAACCTTAAATGGCCCGTTATCAGTTCGAAACTCGATCCCAGGTATGAAATGAAGCCACAGGGGGAAACCGCTGCCTCAAATATATCAGAACTATTTACAATTAAAAACAGACTAATGCAAGTTCAAGAAATTAAAGCTGAAACAACTGACAGATCGAGCTGCTGCTTTTTTCTCACATTACCCGTAGTTCCATTCTGCACATACATAAGGACCGATACGTAGATGAACTAACAGACCCGCCTCAGCCACTGTCTTCACAAACTTGACCAAATCTTTCCTCCCTTCAAAATCATACTGGAAATGCATATTTCACCTCGCTTCAGCATCATAACTATGTAGATTCAAAAAGCATCTCTGCAAATTCCACTTCTCATCATTGTCCAAACTCCTATCCAACCAAACAGATAAGTGCAATACCTGGTTTCGCGCTGGCTCATGTATGTTCCAGAAGACATATGTCTCAATCACATCCAGCCCTCCGTCCTTCGATTTCTGAATCAAGTCTGGCCACATCTGTAAAAGATACCGCAAAAAATCAATATTTTATTATGACAGTTAAATCTGATTGACAAAGCTTCGACAACCCCCTATCACACGAGAACTCAAAAATCGGAGCTAAAAGATGGTGCCCACGTTAGAGCTTACACTTCTTGTATACATGTTTTAGCATTAAGCGCGACTAGCATCAGGGTGTGTCCTCCCTGAAAATTCTCGAATCCTTTCAATGGAGTTACACGATTATTTATCACAAGTCGCCGAGTAACTCTAACGCAAGCACAACTTGCTGTGCATGCAATTTCTGCGTACACGGCATGTATTTATAGCATTCATAGCCTGTGTATATGCTCTGCATGCACGAAAAACAGAGTTTACACAGATATAGAGAGGGAGAGGGAGCTGACCTCGGTAGTGCTGCGAGGATAGTGGATGGAGCCGGAGCTGAGGACCCGGCGCTTGCCACCTATCAAGAGAGATCTGTGATCGTACGTGACATTGGCACCAAACGACGGCGTACCCAAATTCCCGAGCACCACCACGAGCAACTTCAGCAGCAGTAATGAACACGTCTCCTTCTTCCTCTCTCGCATTGTCCTGCCCCTCCTTTTCCTTTCAAACTGAGGAACGAACAAAAATGGTACGAGTGTGAAGACAGGGAATCTCAAAAGCCTTTTCCGTCCGTCTCTCCCTCTCGATAGCTTATTATATACCCAACAAAACGGATTGTGATTCCTTCTTTTAGTGACGCCACACTTTCTTTAAGCAACGGATATAATAATCAATGTATAGCTTCAATCAGTTGGTTTACTTTTCCGGCTGAGTTGGTTAGTGCTTCGCCGTTTCGTGCAAAGCCGCTCAGAAAAAGAGTGGAGAGGGGTAGCTAAACGATGTCGCACGCGCCAAGCTCCTTCAGCACCGCACAGCACCCATGAGTTAATTTGTCCTTCTTCCCCGTCTTCCTCCTCCTCCTCCTCTTCTTCTTCTTCTTCTTCTTCTGATGCTACTGCTGCTGGTGGAGGTGATGCTATGAAGAGCTTCAACAAGGCTTGATTGTTCCCTTTCCCGGCCTGCTCCGTTTTCCTTCCCTCTGGGTGATCATTAACAACTACAGAATGATGGAGCGGGAGGACATAGTACTGGGGTACTGCCAGTGAAGCCGAAAGAAAGGATAAGGTGTGACGCGATCCTCACAAGGATCTATAGTGCCCTGCCCTAAGTTAGATTATTTATCACATGCCAGAAGCTCCAATGACTTAACTCTGCAAATCGTAATCGTGGGAGACCTGAACAGCATTCAAGTATGAAGCAGCATTTTTTATATCTTAAAATCAAGACAAACCGTGTCCGATGTTGCATGCTTTATTCTGTTTTATATTATTTATTATAATACACTGTTAATGTTCATGTACACCTATCTTTTGATGTGCATCTGACAGCGTTCAAAATGAGTTGAAAAAGAAATTAGAGATAGAAGATTGGAAGAGACCAAGCCACAACCATCGTCAATATCCATTCCATAATCAGTACATGATTAACTTGATTTTTGGGTGTTTATTGGCAATTATAATTAATTGATGGGTTGAATGAATGAGACGAGGCAACAGTGTCGAATTTAATGTCATCACCAGCTTCATGTCCTGATGTGAATGATATCGACGGGACATTACTATTTCACGTCCTACAAATAAATAAGTAAATAAAATCAATCCCGTGACGAGCAATTTGTCCGTGCGTCAGCCGCCTCACTCACTGTCCGTCCGTCCGTCCCGCATCACGGGCGTCCTCATCCTTCAATTTTCGATTTCTCCCTAATTTTGAATTGTGTAGACATGAGCCCGTGAAGATTATTGTATTCAGATCAACAGAAACCTTACTACAACTACAAGGCCCATCTAGAACCCTCGTAGATCCAGGTTGCCGGAATGTCGTCAGTGTCCGATGAATCAAAGCGCACTGCAACGACCGAGTTGAATTTGTATGTGTCTAGTTTAAATCGGTTGGTAGTCCGTCTTTTCTTCCCTAATTACTGTAATGGGTCATGGCCAACCAGTGATCAAAGGTCATCATATACATATACATACATATATATATATAATGAAGTAGATGGAATATACTGCGCATATAAACCTGTCGCTCGCAGCTCCAAAACTCGTCCTATTTCGTGTCCTCAAGGAAACCTCAATCTGTCGCCGACGGTGTGAAAAGAAAGCTATAATTTGCCTATAAGTGGATCCGTCCGGCCACTACTTATTCCACCACCGCCCACCCGCCCGCTCGCTCTGTCCGGCTGACCCCCTCCCAGCACGCAGCGGCGACACAATAATTTCTTCTTTTTCATCTTTTTTTTCCATCACTTCTTTCATTTTCTCATATTAAATTATAAATTAATCAGATTCGAGATATTAACTCATAATAAATTTTATTCATAGAAGATACTCAAATACAGAGAAATCATTAGAAGAAAATTTCAAGTTATGAGTTGATTTAATAATAGAAAAAAAGATAAATAATGATGTATTTTATTAAAATATATCATCTTATATTAATCTAATAAAAAAATTAAATGTCAATCCCTATTAATTTAAATTTGTAAATAAAAAATATTTTAATATTTTATATACTAATAATAAATTTAATATATTTCATATAAAATACAATTAAGAGGTGGGGTGTGATTGTGAGTCATTTTACTTATCCGGGGGATTGAGCTACACAGCAATTGTCGCAGTCAACATGTCGTGCATCAAACCAGCTCCATGTTATAGAAAAAATAATAATATAATGACACTATTCTCAACTTAATAATTAAGAATTTATAAATTCGATTCTGATTGTGAGACTTCTATATCCATTTATTTTTTCCGTTTTTACTATCATATTTTAAACTCATGAACATTTTTTATATAATTGAAAGAAAAGCTTTACGTGAATTAGGAGATATGCCAAGGCCTTGTGATCGATGGAAAATATAAAATTTTATCCCCACTTGAATCAATGACATGAACTTGACCTTTGGATCAAGAATACTAGTGTGAATTGGAACTTATGTGAATCGTCTAGAGAGTTTATTACCGGCAATCACTCTGACAAACGCCGTCCGCATCTTTAACTATTCGAGAATCGGAAGAAAAACTAATTTGCATGCATACGTATGGCCATGTACGAAAGTCACAATTTTTGAACCCACCCTATCTCCCCCCGCCCCGCCCTTTCGAGTTCACTAGCCTCCCTTGTAATTATAATAGGAAAAGACAACACAAAATGTACATTAAGAAATCATTATGTCGAAATTGGGGTGAGCGTGGAAGGTTGATCATCCACATGGTGGGGGTGAAGGTGAGACCGTGAAGGAGGGGTAGGTCGCACTGACTTAAAGGCGTGGGGCCATCGTCGGTACAATCATGCAATTCGGGCTTAAATGATCTGGTCCTTAATTAGCGCTGGTTTTGACATTATCATAGAGACATGATGAGTGCAACCCCAACACTTCATCATATAATGAATATTGATTGAATCAGTGTCACTCATTCACCGTAAAAGTGCTAATATTAAATAACATGTATTTATAGTATTTTCAGTAAATGTTTGAAGTAGAGAAGGAGATGGGTAAATGGAGGAAAGATCTCATCGGTGTAAACGTAATCTAGAAAGGGGAAAACAACATGGGCAAAAGTCAGCACATGTGCATGTGATGTGGACCTTAGTGGGCGAGCCATATAGGTTTCGACTGTCGGAATGATTGGATATGGACGGTGGAGTGAGAGAAGCAGAGCGTTTGTGGTCCAGTTGGACATGAGTCACTCAGCACTGTGCCACTACCCAAACGAGACCTAACTTGCTTCAACGTTCGATTGATTCATTCATTGATATGTACCACTTCCCAATTTTAGATCCCTCGATGCACCAGTTAGATCAACTGCAATTGTGCCTAGAACCTGCACGGTCATCCACTCCGATCAACCGCAATCAAACTTGCAGGAAGGGATATAAGAGGTTAGTGCCTCACACGTGTAACTGTGAGAGACTACGTGGGAAAATTCCCTCTTTCTCAGTAGTTGAGAGCAATGTTCTTGTGTATCCATGGTGGCTCGATGGTAACGTGTCCGTGCTTCATAAAGTTGGGATAGATATGAACCTGTGGGATGTCCAATAGTAACCTCGGTATAGGTCATAGCTGGGCCTCGCAATGATGGGAAAAAGTGGGCGTGGGCAAAGGGAATGAGTTCGAGAGCTCAAAAATCATTCATTAAATTCACTTTCTTGATTAGATAATGATAGCATTGAATTGAAGTAAGGCTACACAATCAAGAATTGGCCCATCGGGCCATTGGCGATAGTAGACTCTCGGCCTAAGAGGCCCTGCCCGTCACACTGGGCCACTTAGTGGGCGGCCGTACTGTGGTCTGCGTTGGCTCTGTGGTGTACTGCTTTAAATTTGCTTTTGTGGGTGATTGTGCTGCAATCAACACACTGAAGATCGCGTTGGAGAGTGAAGCAAGAGGGCACCTAGAGATGGTCGGTATTGAAACTTTAGCTGTACTATCAACTTCAATATCTCGACGCTGATGCGATTACTTTGGTTGGTGGAGCCGAGCCACTCACCAATCACACGCAACTGCACTACAATGAGTTACCTATCTATCGATCTTCATACCTATAAGGTGTATGGGCCCCATATCGATTGAACTATCAATCCTCATCCAGTTTTGTTGCATCAGGAAAACCCCACCTTCCTCCCTTTCTACTTGGCAACTAAATCACCCATTCAAGTGTTGGACAACACCATTTATCAACTTAAAACTTTTGGTTGGACATGACCCAATCTCCTGATGCAAATTTTACATGAATCATTTAGGTGATTAAACATGTTCTCCGTGAGACATTTTCAAACCTGAACACAACTCAGAAAAAGAGAGATGAAATAAAACCCCGCATGGCTTGAGCTTTCTACTGCCATAAGAACCAAACCCACGGAACAGCCATGCAAAATGAGTGAGCGTTTCCGATGACAACGAACGTGAGAACTGTCCACATTCCATCTAATATGTCTGGGTTAATCACCGATCATACACTTTGAAGAGAAAAGGAGAAATCGTCCTGAATGGGCTGTTGTTTCTTCCTGCATTTTCAGGCAACCGAGTTGCTGCAAATGCAACTGAGGAATCTGCATCCCTCTCCTTCCCTCCATCTCAATATGAGGCTGATAATGCCCAATTACCCTCCTCGTCTGAAATCACAACTCCCTCACCCGTTTGTCGATTTATCAATCATCTCAATCCACCATATTTTTCAAGCTATAAATTGCTCAGCTGATCTTCCATCCTCCACGCCGACAATCGCTTCCTCTTTCCTTCTCCGAGAAAGAAAGGGAAACCGAGAAAAAAGATAATCTAAGACGAGATACAGTTGAGGATATCACGATGAGCTTGGGCCACTTCCATTCCTCACTCCTCCTACTCCTTTCTCTTGTCGTCATCACTATCAACACTTCATCGTCAGCTCAGGCACCAGCGAAGGCACCATCCCCAGCAGCCGTCACGGCGCTGCCTCCCTCGCTGCCGCCTCCCTTGCCACCGTCCCCGTCCAAGGCCCGGAAGCACGACATCATCCAGATCCTCGAGAAGGAGGGAGATTTCAGCGTCCTGCTGCGGCTGATGAGGAGCACCCACGTCGCGGACCAGATCAACTCCCAGCTCAATGACCTCAACGACGGTCTGACCGTTTTTGCCCCGACCGACGATGCTTTCTCGGAGCTGAAGCCGGGCGCCCTGAACGCGATGTCGGACGAGCAGCAGGTGGAGCTCATGCAGTTCCACGTTGTCCCCACCCTGCTGTCGATGACGCAGTTCCAGACCGTTAGCAACCCGTTGATGACCAAGGCCGGCGGAAACAACCCCGGGGAGTTCCCGCTTAATGTCACCAGTAACGGCGACAGGGTGTCGCTCTACACAGACAGCACCGAGGCCTCTATCGAGAGGACGCTCTTCACGGATAACCGCCTCGCTGTTTACCAGGTTATCCACCATTACCAACTGACTGATTTGGATTCACTAGTCAAAAGACGAGGGCTATAAAACCGTTACTCGGTCGTGTTTTGTCATGTAACTGATTAATAAAGTTTTTCTCACACTACAAGGTGAACAAAGTGCTTCTCGCGAAGAGGCTGTTTCCCAAGAAGGTGGCCCAGGCGCTCGCTCCGACTCAGCCCAAGCAACAGGAGGAGCCAACTTCCGAGGAAACAACTTCGGCATCGGATGGTCTCTTGTCGGTGGGAGTTTATTTTCAAACGGCGGCGGCCATTGGAACGTCAGTTATTGCCATGGTTTGCTCATGACGCAGCGGAAGTTTCTCCACGAACGGTCTGGTTTCTGCTTGTTTTCGGAGTCTGTTCGGTCTGTGTTTCATTTCTTGTATTTCTTTCTAAATTGATGCTTTTGAGTTGGTTTTGGGCATTTCTACTTCGATTTTTGGATGCACTCGTGCGAAGAGATTATTTGCTGTGATTTCCTTGTTCAATTTTTCGTTCTGTCACCACACTTCATCTACTGCTTTCATTGCCTTCATCTCAATGCTGCTGTTGCAAGCCAAAAAAATCACCATTTGTGGCAAACCTAATGCCGTTTAAACAGGTTCCCCGGCCAAGAAATTATCATCCATACACTGCTAGACTCCGTTGATGTGCTTTCAATCACAACTTAGAATACTATTTCGTATACAAAGAGAGAGAAGCGAGTCAGTAAGTTATATTACGAGCAGACCAATCCCTTCAGAAAATACAAGTCACAGATCAAATACGATTCACCATCTCTTATTAAAGTGCATGGAAAGCTTACATTGAAAGAAAATAAGTGTCTTGTAAGAACAGCATCTGATCTAGTAATCCGCAGAACCAGTCCTTTTGCTGCATCAGTGCAAGGCACTGGAAATGGCAAAGGAAGATTTTCAAGCAATGTTGCAGCAGTTTGTGAACAATAGGTATAAAAAATACTGCAATATGGCAATAGAACATGGAGCTTACTTGTATAGATACGCAGCAATCCCCAGAATAATGCACAGAAGAATAACATCGATGCAGAAGTTCCGACTGGATCTTATCTGGGTAAGGAGTAGAGGAGGTTAGCACTGAAACTTGGCACTCAAGAAATTTTAGGCCCTTTGTGCTGCTTACCTGGAACAAAGTCTGCTTGAGCCTCACGTTTGTATTCTTCATATCAGCCGTTGCTCTGTTGACCTGAACAAGCATAAAATTCACTAAGTCAATATAGTTCTGCTCCTGATGGTCTGCCTGTTAAACTCATAATGACAGGTAGAAATGAAGCAAATATCACACCTTGTTGTCAATTTCATCCATCAGTGGAACTTGCCTATCCAATTCCTGGACCAGAAAATGGAAGGGTGAGTGCACATTTTTCAGAACAGAAGAATCATCTCGATCGAGTGATCTGTGCAAACCTCATTCATATCATGGGCCAATTCTTTCAGCGTCTCCAGTCCTTCAGAGATGATGTCAAGGCCTTGATCCTGCAAAAATGATAGATTGAGCAGTGTAAGCCTTGGAAAACAGTCTGTATATATATATGTACAGAAGAAATAAAATCCTATAAATATAACACAGAAGACAAAAATGACGTCGGTAAATATCATGCTCTTACATGCCTGTTTCATTTTCCGCATCTCATACTCTTGCCTGAACTGGCTCGACTCATCGGTCTGTCGGAAAAACCCATCATCAAAATTCCCATCTGCTGTCGGAGGCAGCAATTAGTAGAAACAAAACAGAAGTGTACCATTTCTGAACATCACTATTTACTAGTGAACGGAGAAAAGAGTACAGATCTAATAACCTGATGAGTTGAACTTGATATTCTTATGAGAGGTTGAGGTCCATCCTCCGCCTTGTTTAGCTGCAGCTGCACTCCCATCAGGTATTGCCTCAATCCTTTCTTGTAAAGCAAGAACCAGATCACCTCGCGTCACCAATTCTTCCTTGGAGAGCCCTTTAACCTGTCAATTAATGTGCTTTAACTAGGATTCCATGGTGAACGAGTTGTACAAAACGAATAACAGGAACTTTGTATGAGCAAAAATTTTATTTGGATAATTCTTCCTGTTTTAATGAGATAAACACAATAAAAAGTTCACCTTTTTCTGAGCCAGCTTGTGCAGCTTAGGAATCTCCTCCAGCAATCGGGCCTTTGTCCGCCGAATCTCTGCATTTAGCGCAACTGAGGTGGCCCTGCTCTTTTCCACAGCGGCCCTCTCGAATTTCTACAAAATAATTCCAAAGTATAACAGCTGATTATCTGGAGGGACGAATCTCATCAAATTCGAGCTCCAGAGCAAATATCAATATCAGAAAACTATATATTTCAGGAAGAGGAAGACGTGGATTGGATCAGTAAAGCAAAACATGGAACTGAATAAAAAATGGAAAATAGCTATTTTTTAATAAAAAATCACACAAATTTGCCATTTTCCAACACATGTAACTAGATCTGCTTGCAGCATCGATTAGGAAAGCATCAAGATTATGATTCCAAAACAAAATGCTCTTTAAAGAAATAAGAATTTAAGGCGAAAGAGAATAAGGTGGCAGAAACTATGAACCTGAAGAGCCGAGTCGACCTCCGACTCGAAGGTGGCATAGAGGCGAGCGAAGGCATCATCCCCATAGGCATTCTGCTGGCGCTGCTTCTCGATGTCGTACTTGTCGTACTTCTTGCATATCTCATCGACTCTGAAGAGGATGTCTATCACGCTCATCCTCGCTCTGTCTCCCTGGAATCGAAGGTAACGAAGAAAGAGGAAGGAGGAGGAAGGGGAGAAGAGCCGTTCGCGGAAGACAAAATGAAGCGCAAATCCGTCAACACAGCTTTCTCCGGAGAGGACATCGGTAACGCTTTTGATGTTGCCGTGGCCCAACGAGTCGTAGAACGTGGAGAGCGGTCAGAAACTTAAGGGGAGGCAACAAAGAGCGGACGCTTTGCCGCCTCTCTCTCTCTCGCGCGCGCCTCACTGACTACCTTCCACCACGTGTCACCCAAATAGAATGATGCAGATCCTAGTCCTAATTTGGTTCCCATACTGCTTTCCTTATTCAATTGGGCCAGCACAGTTTAAATTTTTATTCATCCGAGTCCGCATTGCGAGTGGAAGAATGAATTGGTGGTGTAAAATGTAAATATTAGTTAACTGAGGTACATCGGACCCATTGAAGAAAATTTATTATTATGATAATTTTATTTTTAACTAATTAGTATTATTTAAAATATTCATAAATGAGTGGTGGTGTTATAAAACAAATCACAAAAATATGAGACTCAAAATGAAAGTTTGAGAGTAGACATTAGTAATGAGCTCACGTTATTGACAAATGGTTTATCGGACTAAATCAATGCTCTCTCTATTGTGACAATTCTCATTAAATTGCTAGCAAGTTGCCAACCTAACGCGCGATATTCTCTGTCTTTTTTTTTTTTTGCGACTAACCTCGTGAGTGAATTCCTTGAAAGGTCCCCCGCAAGATCAGCATATTACGCATTTGCCATGCCTCTGCGTCATCTCCTGAGCGAGCCACAACAGTAAGCTCCTATAAATTGCCCCAATAATTAATCCACGGATAATCCCTCTCTCTCTCTCTCTCTCGGAGAATAGACGCACGAGCCAAGCTTCGGTCTCTCCTGAGTGTCTAGGCCATGGCTAGAGGCACATCGCAGCCTCAATCCGCTTCCTCGGCCACTTCACGTCCGGGAGTGATGGCTCCCCGAGGATCGGCGGCAGCGACAGCCGGCATGCGCCGCCGCAAGCTCAGCGGCGGATCAAATAGCTCCGTCGGAGTCACCGGCGGCTCAGGACCTGGGAGCAACATGCTCAGGTTCTACACGGATGAGTCTCCTGGCTTGAAGATTACTCCCACTGCCGTGCTCGTCATGAGCGTCTGCTTCATCGCCTTTGTCACCGCCCTCCACGTTTTCGGCAAGCTCTACCGCTCCAAAACTGGATCCGGCGTCTAGGTTTCGGATGCTCTTACGGGATCGCCGCGTAATAGTGAAAGTGAGGACACCAGCGAGTGCAATTTTCGGTTTTTGAGAGCTGATCTGAGATCGTTACCTGTACTGGTAACTGATGGCTGACTACTTGTCCGGGTTATATAAACGTCCATGTTGTGTAAAAAAATTTGCGACCTCTTCTGTTTTGTTAACCTTCCAATCTGAATGAAAATGTTTTGCGTTAATACCGAGCATTTGCTTCTATTTATGGTTGTAGTGATAGATCTGGCGGATTCTGATTTAATCAGAGCGGATGGTAGGCCTTTGTGTTGGTATTTTTTCGCCTATTCCTGCTTGGCTTTCCTTTCATGTACCAAATCAATTGAAATTGGAAAGACGAAGGGCTGAAATGTGTCTAGATGGAGCAAACAGAAGGTGAAATGAAGGATGCTTCGATATGATTCATGTGGTCGAAATATGTAAGTGTTTGAAAGGGATGAACTTTGATTTAACCTCGACTTGCTTTTACTACAGTTAGAAGATAGATTATCATCTCTTGCCATTCATACTTGGATGCTGAACTTTGCAGTGGCGGTGGATAGTGAATTGTCCAGGTAGTACACTATCTTCTTTGTGAATTGGCTTGCATTCACATTCAGTTTGCATTTGTAAGACCTAGGCAAACTTGTCCCTCCATTATCATTAGCAAAAGCAACTGTTAGATAACTGTAATTAGTTGCTACCAGGTTATTGGACATCACGGTATAATTCCCCAGCTGCTGCTTCAACTAGAGAGGCTAGGCCTCACCCCATAAAACAGAGTGGTGCGACTGATAGAACCCAAATGTGTTCAGAGAAACTTAAGTGCCCCAGCTGGTCCATAACGGAGAGTTGCATACTTTGGAAACCGAAGCCTCAGTTGGGATGCAGAACTGGCCCCTGCAATGCTCGGAGCAGCCCTTCGGCTAGCTCGTTAGGGTCATCTTCTGTTTCCACTGCATAGACATTGTGAGCCACAGTTATGGACACCAATGCTACTCCCAGACACGGGATAGCGTAGAAACTCTGGACCAGCTTCCCCAGTAATCCAAGTCCCATCTTCTCATTCTCTACGATGCCCCTTGATTTTGTGACGGAAAGGAAGAGAACACAGTACATAGATATGTATACAGAGAGAGAGCGAGAGAGAGAGAGATAGAGGGAGGAGATCAACGAAACAATGCTCTGTATGAGAAAATGTCAACTATGGGGGCCATCGGCGGCAGCCAGTCTCAAGCCCGCTGGAAATTGGGGGAGAAAATCATCCTTTCTGATTCTGAAACGGTGGGCTGGGCAATGCACGAAGCACGAATTCAAAAAAGGCGCGGTGCGCTCTTGTCCCTGGGCTCTTGACTGTTTTAGTAAAAGGGAGTTTGCGCCTTCCAAGGCAATAAAGCTAAACGGGGCTTTGAGCTGGGCTTCCTCTTCTTCTTCTTTTTTCAGAGCGGCAGCAAGAGAGGATGATCGGTGATCAATCTGAGATTGCCTCGTGTGATAAGTAACATCTGTGCCAGAAAGCTCTTTCTTTTACTCATGTTCTAAGCTTTTACGTAGAAGGGGATTTTGATCTTGCCTTGCATGTGCTTGTTATTCCTGTTAATAAGTATACTCCATCTCTTGTTACCGTTAATACTGCGAGCAAGCATGAATGGATTAAATTTTCATAATTGAATGAGACTACAGACTTCCTTGGTGATATGCCGGTTAATAATCTATTTACATGGAAAATCTTTGCCCCTGAAAGTAGAAACTGAAAATTTTTTTCGTGGGGTTACAGTAGACAAACTTAACATTTACTTAATACATAGGTTGGGGATATTGAGTCTTAGGTCAGGTGAAAAGTGGGTACTGGTATCCCTTTTCCGGCTAAGAAAAATGAGTGGCAAAGCCCTGACGATGTTACAGAGCAGCTTTCAGGGTCTATCACTACGATTGTAGTAAAGTTGGGCGAAAGTGGATTCCTCCTTCTCTCTTGTGTGTTCATGATCATAAATTAATGTTCGAGGCCAGCCCATTAAGTATTACATTGAGCTCCTAAGAACCCAAAGGTGTCAAAACATCAAAACAAGCAATAACATCCAAAAAACACAGGTGTCAAAAGGTTTCCGTAGTCCCATGGCAGCCTGAGATCCCTAATTTACCGTAGAAACAACCTCATGGGCATCAGATAAAAAGCAAACATGATCATTTATTCTCCTCCTGCAATTTGAGCGGGTAGGCTCAAGGCAGTGGTTTTAGATTGGGCTGGTGAATGAGAGTGGCACTCCTTAATCCATTTGAGAGCAATGAAGCCATTCTTGTATGCCACTCCCGCTACTGCTGATCCTGTGGAGGTCCAAGCTGCATCTGTGAAAATCTCGACTTCTCCTTCATCTTCCTCTTACGGGGTCCCTGCAAATGAGGTTAGAGCACTGGAAGAGGACAGTTTTTGTATTGAAAATATTATTTGTAACCATTACATTAGCATGAAGAGAGTCAGAAATGTTTTATACTCAGTGAGATGTTTATTAACTGAATTGATGAAATCAAATATGCTGATTCTATTTCCCTGATGTACAGCAATGTTCCTCTCTTTTCCGTAAGCTCTAGTAACGTAACAACAGAACCGTATAAAGAAAAGCCTTCAGGACCAGGAGTGTGTGCAGCAAATCCTGAGGGTAGGATTAGAGATGTTAAAAGGGCTAGTTTGGCCGGCATATAAAAAATCGAAGCTGGCTCGGACCGCCCCCAAACTAGCATGGAATTATTTTTATTAGGTTGAATGATGGTTATATGATAAGTATAAGAAATAAACCCATTAAACTGGTATTACTCAACATATTTTCTAATTGAATAGGCTCGAAACCATTGCAAAATCAGCACAAACTAGTCCAGACCACCAAAAATACTTCAATTAAAGGTTAATATTTTGTTGATTCAATTTAATTTTTTTAAATATTCATATTAAATATTTTGATAAAAAATTAAAAAGATAAAATGGTTTATATTCACGATATAAACCAACACAAACTATGAATGATATATTTAGATATGGTTCTAGGCCAATTCATAAATTTATAAATTATGATCGGTAGCTGAACTGATAATTATATTTAACAAACTGAAACATAATAAGACCGAATAACCTTAGACCCATTTTAAAAATGTTCCAACCCCTCATTTATCTCTTCTCAGGATAGTGAGAGGACGGAGAACAAGGAAACTGCTGTGACGTAAGAACACCGAGGAGAAGCACTGTTGCGTGCGTTAAAATGAGTTCTGGGCCGGCCCGTCTGAGTCCGAGTCCGAGTCCGTGTCGTCCGGCCCCTTGACGTCACACACAGCTAAACGCAGGCGGCCTTCCCCACTTGCTCAGTTTTCTGCCAAAAGCCCCACATAAATTCCCAATTGGTCCCTCCCACCACTCCCATTCCCTGCGGCCACGCAATCCCGAAACCCACGTCGCATCGCTCCCTCCCCTCCTCTTGATCAGAGTTTTTTTTAAAAATATTTTGAATTAAAACATTATACACGCAAAAGATTATGATTATAATATTTTTATTTTTCAATTCACAGATTCACCATTTTCGGTTGAAATTTAATGGGGTTTTTTTAAATATAAGCTAGTGTGGACAAAAAGAAAGTTAAGTCCCTGTCATTATTATTATTATTATTATTATTAATCAAGACCCTTAATTGTTTTTTCCCTCCAAAAAATGGAAATTGATCATATTGAGAAATTTGTCCTTCAATATCTAGGGTAGATTTGGACTCCCTCAAAAGAAATTTTGTGTTTTGGATTAGAGCATGGTTTGATCGGGTAACATTAGCGTCTACGCGTAAGTCAAGAACTAAGAGAGTGCTTTTTGTGCCCCGATCAAGCCATCTAGAATCACAAGAAGAACGGGTCACTACTTCCATCTTCTTACTTTTTATTTGCAAAAATGAGTTGCATGGTACTAGTGTTATTAAAAGTGCGGTCTGTGTCGGTTTTAGGCCGGAACTATTGGATCCGGTTACGGATTGGCCAGTTTACTTAACGGGCCAGTCCGATTGTGGGTCACAGTTCAGGCGAATATGAATCGGCTCGGAATCGTTTATAAACGGGCCGATTTGACCCATGAACCGTCCATCTTTTTAATTTTTTAAAAAATTATTTTGAATAAATATTTTATAAACGGACCAATTTTTTTAAACACCATTACTTCCAAATTTGATTGAGTTAATAGTAATTTAATTGGTTAACAGTATTTTGATTGAATTGGATGATTAGTACTATGATTAGATGCCTTGCCCATTTGTGACCGTTGATTTTTCAATAAATTATAGAAGATTGCGACACTTGACAGGCGAATGGCTATAGTTCACAGTTTAGTTTCATAACGGTTCTAGGCCGATTCCAAACCAGTTTAGGCTGATTACAATTCAACGAGCCTATATTACTGATTCAGCTCGTAACTACCCCCAACCCAATAAAAGCAGTTACGAGCCAAGTTAGGGGCGGTCCATGTCAGTTCCGGATTTAAACAGTCCTATTTCATATCAATCCACCCCGTTTAACAACTCTACATACCACTCCTATTAGATGTGAAAAAATAAATGACTACTAGAAAGGTTCTTCATTTTTTATGTTTATCCTGTCAAACTTTCCACATGGAATTACTACATTTCTACACCCTCCTATTTGAGTTTTAGTAATAGCCCATGAGGGGCATTCTTCTTTCAGTGTTGAATGACAATCAGGTCACATGTTGACAATCTGATCTCATATCTTATATGATGTGAGCTCACACGGTAATTTAATGTGATATTGTACTATGTTTTTATCGAACTTATAAAAGTTATTGATACTTATTTAATTCAAAAGTTAAGGTAAATAAGATAATAGTATCAATTTATTTATATTTTTAAAATCATTTCTTTTAAATTACCGAATGGGTGGTGGGTGCGATTGCACTTAATGATTGAGATAGTCACATTCAAGTAACCCAATCAAGGAAAAATAAATGGAGAATTTGGGTTATAATAATAATAATAATAACAGATGAATATCTTTCCTAACTTCTGGCATAGTTATGGGACTTTTTTGACAACATTTCTCCATTCAAATATAAACACGTAGGCTATATTAAGGTAGAGTTCTCAATTTTTTTTTGTACTACGTAGTATTTCTAGCCAATCGAAATGCACATCAATATTAGTTTGTAGTCAGGTCGGAATCCCTAGAAAAATTCTCCTCAACTCTCCCAACCTAAAATTCGGTCATTGAATTACTAGTTTAATCCCAACTTAGTAGAGTTCACAGCTCTTTTCCATGAACGGATTTCTAAATTAATCCTTCGTATGGTTTACTCTGATATTCCATCCCAACGTAAAGTCATTGGAGCTTTGGCTCCCAGAGGAAAGACTCGCCCTGTGCCAAACTTGTATATGTATTTCTATGTTACTATAGATGGGCGGTTGTCTTTGCAAGAATGGTCCATATAATAATAGAAAATTGACATCTTTGATAAATTATAACGTAATTACAGGAATTTAAGAGATGAAAAAGTGGAATAAGAAGATGGAAAAGGTTAGAGTGAATTTCTTGAATTGGATTATACAAATGCCATGAAAGTCATACTCACATGATTAGACCCGAATTTCTCACGGCAAGCTTCCGTCGCCATTAGAGCCCTTCATGACAGGGGGTTAGAGTACTTGAAAAACCCGTAGATGGAAAGGAAAAGGGCAGCGAAGCAATGGGAGGGAGGGAGGGAGGCTCTGGTTCTGTTCTCACATCAATCAACAAACATATTCTAGCCTCCCTCTCTCACTCGACTCGACCAACAAGACACCGAGCGATCAATCTCTCTTTTAAGTTTGCTTTCTCTTTCTCTAGCCTTTTGGCTCCTGTGCATCCTATGCAACTGTCCGCGTCTGTCTGCCTGTCTGCCTGCTGCCACTGCTCGAGCTTCCTGGCCTCATCCCAACTCGTGCCAAAAAATGGGGGAGGAAGAGGAATCTATCTTAGAGTTCCTCATTACCGTTTGACAACAAATTTTTATCTCTTGTCACCTTTGAATTCCCATTCCTTCATTTTTTTTTCTGCTTTTCTCCCCCCTTCTTGATGGATGTTGTGCCCTCTTTTCTCTGTGGGTCGGAGAGATTCAACAGCACAAACCCGAGTGGGTTTAATTTGGTTTCATGGAAGTGATTGATCTGAATCATGCGGCGAGCGAAGCTGAGACTGAGGACAATGCATGCTACAATAGGAACTCTTGTGTTTCGTTACTGGGAAGGGCAGAGCCTGTGATATTTCCTCCTCTTTTCCTTCGTCTTCTTCTCCTTCAATCGATTATGAGCTTTGGCATGCTTGTGCTGGTCCTCTGACCTGTCCTCCATAGCATGGGAGTGTGGTTATCTATTTTCCGCAGGGTCACCTAGAACAGCTTGTCCCTTCTCCTCCTTACTTGCCAGTCAAATTTCTTAACTTTCATCTCCCACCACAGATCTTCTGCAGGGTTGTTGATGTTCAGCTACTTGTGAGTGTCTGTATATGAAAAAAAAACTGTCAATTATTTTTTCTTATGGGACAGTCAGTGATTTATTCTGGACTAATTCTTCATTTATTTTCGTGTGATGTGGCTGTTATTTTCCTTCACAGGCTAATAAGGAGAATGATGAAGTCTATACACAGCTCAGTTTGCTCCCCGAACAAGAGGTACTGTGATTTAGATTGGCACTTCATATTGTTGGTTTCCTTCTTTATCATGATTTTGGAGAAAATTTTGCCTTCCCCTGTTCCTGAAAAATGAAAGGGAGAAAACTTGATGTATTTTTCCTACATCAAACGGGGGCTGTAGCTCATGGGGTGCGAGCCCTTCTCTCACTATTCGAGGAGAAAATGTCTCTTTGGGGACCATCTGCTCTTTTTTAAGAGAATGAATTTGCAATTATCCGAGTTCTGATCATTATATTGTCGCTTCTATGTATTATAGTTGGTAGGGTTGAATTTAGAGAGGGCAGAGCCCAAAGAGCTCGTTCCTGATGATGAGAACAATGGAGGATCACTTTCAACATCAAACCCTCACATGTTCTGCAAAACACTCACTGCTTCTGACACTGGTGTGGTTTTGTTGCACCAGAAATATGTAAAATTTTCTTTTCTAAAGAGGGATTTCGTTGCTGTCTGCATTCAGGGGTGAAAATGAGGAGCTAAGGTTGGGAATCAGGAGGGAGATTCATCCGACGAGTTGTTTCCCTAATTCAATTGCTGGAAGTCGGAGTTGAGACCTGTGTTTCCTTGATCATGTGGCCAATGCTTTATCCACCAAAAGCATGTTTCGTGTTTTCTACTCTCCCAGATAATAATATGATATCTTGTCTGCCAATTGACAAAAAGGAGAGGTGGCTAGGAGACCCTATTTCTTCCATTTTTGTCCAACTTGGATCAAGTCTAGAACTGAAAGTGTGCATGATGGTCGACAATGAAGTGAGAAACACTTATGATAAGATGATCTCTTTCAGCCATCTGGAACATAGAAGTGCCACTTCATCTTAAGTTACTGAGAAAAATGATATTTTATCACATTTCATATTTTATTGAGAATATATGCTAAGAGATTCAGTACCCCCTGAAAAACAGTAAATTGCAGGGCTAGCCATGCAGAATTCGTCATTCCATACAACAAGTACATGAAAAGCATGGCCAAAATCATACAAGTCGGGATGAGATTCAGAATGAGGTTGGATGCGGACTATGTCCCAGAAAGAAGGTCAGGTTGATTCCTTCTTTTTCCTCGTTATTTCATTGTAGGTTATAAATTGATTGTACGTGTATTCTCATTTCTGCACATACAGCGGTGCAGTGACTGGAATAGGTGAGTTGGATCCATACAGATGGCCTAATTCAAAATGGAGATGCTTAATGGTATGCATTGGCTTTATTGCCTGTAGTTGCTAAGATTTCATTGTGAAAATAACGTAGAGAAACCTTCAGATCTTCCTCATGTTTCTCACTTGTTCTTTTCATCTACTCAAATTGTCTATATAATGTCTGATTGGAGGACATTATTTATCTGGCCATCAAACAGGTAAGATGGGATGAAGGTATAGGCAGAAGCAAGCATCAGGTGGGTCGAGTCTCCCCATGGGAAATCGATCCTTCTGTTTCTATTCCAACTTTAAACATTCAATCCTCCCCAAGGATGAAGAAATTGCAGACTGTTCTGCAGTCAACTGCACCTGAAAACCCTGTCACAGGTGATAAACAGAAAAGGAAATGAAACTTTCTCTATATATCTCATATAGAAAGGATCAATATTTGATCTTGTTTCTGAGCAGGAGGGTTCGGGTTCTTGGACTTTGAGGAATCGCTGAAATCCTCTAAGGTCTTGCAAGGTCAAGAAAATGAAATTCTGATATCATCCTTCCATAGAAGTGATGCCAGAACCCGCATAATGGACTTCCAAATGCAGATCCCTGCATCTCAAAGTCTAGTACCAGGTCAAGTTCGAAAAGCTAATAATGACAGCTTTGAGCTTTTAAGGGTTCATCAACAAGCTTATGTGGGCACCGAAGAAGCTCATAAGTTTCCAGAAGTTCTATGAGGTCGAGAGATATGCAAGTTAAAATCCCTCAAAGAGAATCATGAGTTCAACCTAGTTGCTGGAAGATCATTTCTTACTTGCAGCTCTCTAAATCAGGAACAGCCACGAACATTCAGTACCCCTCCACATGAAGTTTGTATTTTCCTTACAGGGAAGTTAAATCTGGGGAAAATCTCGGAGCTCACTTCTTCCTGAGAAATGATCTTGAGAAACTGGGACAGATCTCTGCTTCCCCTAATTCATGGAAAAATCAGATAACCCAAGATGATGGGAATCGTGATAGATTGGGTGGCTGTAAACTTTTTGGGGCCATGTTGACTGCTGAAGAAGCTCCATCTTCTGTCTCACAAATTGCAATTAAACGAAGATGTACAAAGGTCAGCTTCTAAATGTGGATCTACTTATACTAAGCCTTTTGACCTCCCTTTCTTCTTTTTTGTGTAGTTTGACTTTCCTTTTACTGCTTGATTGTTCATCTTAACTGAGTGAAGGTGCACAGGCAAGGGAATATGGTGGGAGGAGGCCTCAATCTCGGAATCCATTAAGTATGGAGACCTGCTAGATGAACTTGAGAAACTGTTTGGGATGGAGGGTCTGTTACAAGATCCTAGTAGGTGGTGGTGTATTCTTTACTGTTAAACTCGTTGTGAGCCCATAAGAGATCGGGCTCGTTTCCACTTAAAAGTTCAAGCTGATAAGTGGTGATACCCAACCTTCTTATAAGCTCACAACGTTTTCTTTATTTAATCAATGTGGGATCGTATATCTCAACACCCGCCCTCACGTGGCAACGTGGTCCACTTTGCCACGTGCCATTAAACACCCGCCCTCAACAACTATCTACAAGCCGGGCATTCTTCTTCTAGTCTCAAACGAGGGGGACAACTGGCCACGAGTCGGGCAATTTTCTTCCGTACTCGGGCTTATATCAACTGACCACGAGCCAAGGTTCTGGACTCGGGTCAGACGAGGTGCGAGCCCACTGGCTTTGATACCATGTTAAACTCGTTGTGAGCCCATAAGGGATTGGGCCCGTTTCCACTTAAAAGCTCAAGCTGATAAGTGGTGGTACCAACCTTCTTATAAGCCCACAACGTTTTCTTTATTTAATCGATGTGGGATTGTATATCTCAACATTTACAATGATAGTGAGAATGATGTAATGGCTATTGGTGATGAACCGTGGCAGTAAGTCCACCTGAAGACCTGAAACTAAACCTTTTCTTGCTTAGATAAATATAATGACTCATTTTGATCCTTTCATCTTAAACCACATTAAATGTGCTGCACAATATAACAAGACGCAAACTTGACGCAAAACTTGACAACAACATATCAGGACATGTATGCTGAAAGGAATTCTTGGAGAATTGCTGTGATCTCCAGTCATATTAAACTGTGACATTTAACATCATTTTGAGCCTTTACCATTCTTCTGTGCAAAGTATAGCTCTTTTGTAATTAGTAAGCATTTGGTTAGTTGATTTCTGGTGGGTAATTCCATCTCTACAATCAGCAGATTTCATTCTCTTTACTCCTATTCATGCCCATATTATGATGTAAAAACATAAAATCGAGGTTTTTTGCATCAAAAGGACTTCAGCAAACTGTAAGTGTTTGGTTTGGGCTTGCTGGTTCCTGTGCTTGTGATTGTGTATGAGCTTGGGTTGGCCTCAAAAGGAACTCTTGCTGTTAAGAAAACACCTAAAGAAAACAGCGGAAAATTTTCAGTGTGGTGTGACAGAATTTTCTGCCTCTTTTATCAATTGACATGTACTTCAGTGAGCACTTCATGATTTGTGTTTTCGTCAAGGTGACAGTGAGTTCGTTGATGTGGTTGGCAAGATCCACATATATACTGAGGAAGAAGTGGAGAAGACGACCATCACTGGGATTGTGACTGATGATACACAAAGCTGCTTGGAACAGTCTCCGGCAGCCATGGAAGCTTCCGAGTCTTCCTCCATCGGTGGACCTGACTCTTCCCCAACTGTCCTCAGCATTTAAATCTTCAAGCTTGTAATGAATGGAAGTACCCAGTCACTTGCAACTTCATTTGCTGAAGCGGAAGTGTTCTTGAAACTTATTGAGGACCTTAGTAGTGGATTTCTCAAGCTCCATGGTTTTTGCTTGGAATTATATATGCTTATGTGAACTAATTGGTTGTACTCAAACTTATCTGCTCCTGTACAATAAGTTTTGGTTTAAGATATCATGACCATGAGAACTCTAGTAAGCGTTTGAATGTGTTTCTCTTCAACTTCAACTCTGCTGTTAAGTGGTGTACTTCTAGAGGGAAAAGAGGCAAAAAGAGCAGTTACTGCCTGGGTGTTTGAATCCGAGGTGAAGCAAAGCTTGGATTGGAGTGGTGTGCTTATTATATGGAGAAAATGATGCTCATGCAAGCTGCAGTCCCGCATCTGATTTTTTTTTGGCATATCCTTAAGGATTTTTTTGTTCTAGGTGCTGCATTGACGACAGCTCCGTTAATCTTGCTTAACTGAACAGAATGGACTTGGAATTTTTGGTAGTGCTGGTGCAATGGGCTCTAGCTGAGTGTTATTGCGAAGAAATCACCGCTGTCCAATAGGATTAATTTTATGTAGTGAAGTAGGAATTTTTTTATTGGGTCTATTTCGACTGAAAAGTTTGACCTTTTTGAGAATTATCTAAAAGGTTGATGGATTGATTCCTTTTTGATAAAGCCGAAGATCAATCAAGTTTGTACCTGAAACACCAGAGAAGCCTCTCAAGTGATTTTAGCTGGAGATGTAAACAGCTTCGAAGCTTTGTGTCTCAGTCAAAGTCAGTCAAGTAGGAAGTGTTACACCTCCTACTGGGACTCCAACAGTGACTCCAAGCAATAGGACTTAGCAATGGCTTCCTGCATTTACTCCAGATGTAGGAGGACTTCTTCGGCAATTACCTTCTAATCTTGTGCAGGCTGTTGATGCTTCTATGAGTAGGTCGATATATCAACCAAGGCAGATAGATAGTTTGGATACTAAATCTACTCTAGCACTTCTGTGATGGCAGAATCCTTTGGTTTCCACTGATGCAGGGACGTGTGGATGGAATTATGGAAGGCTCTGATCACTCTTGAGAGGAGAATTAGTTAAACCTTTGCTGCCACACAGCGTTGTCCCTGCAGAGTTAACATGGTAAGAGAGAATAAATTCGGGGGTCGAGTAGATTCTCGTGTTTTCCACTTGCATTCTCACTGACGGCTCTTGCAACTCGCATTTTCGGAACTACAGGGCTTTCTGAAGGAACTTGTCTGAAGGATTACGAACGCTCCAGCAAAGAGAGCACTTATGGCTGTCATATCTGAACGGTGTCCGTTGGACTCTTCCTGTATTAATTATCGTAGGAAGGCGAAGCCCTCCAGTCACTGCCTTGTCCTGGGAAGACGAGAAGCAGAATCTGAAGACTGGGAATCTGAGAATCCCCCCATTTTTACCATCTTGCTGTCTTTGTATCCTGTCTCTAACAGCCCTGCGGTCGCAGGCATTAGCGCCTGGAATATGCTTTGTCGATGGACAACTCGAGCTTTGAGAATTGCTCACTGCAAGGATGTTTTCAGCCCCAGGTGGTCTTTGAGGGCACTTGGATCATCCTCTTCCCTTTTTGCCGCTTCCCTTTCGAAGCAATCTGCGTTATGTTCTCAAGTGAGGAGGACGTAACATGAAGAGCAGCCAAACAAATTTCTCGGATAGGAATTTCCGACGGCAAAACATGTGTGACTGCAATATCGAATAATTCAAATGGGGTTCGGCTAATTTATTTTTAATCGTTACAAACCTAATTATAAAATTTGAATTTCAAATATTATAAATTAACCTAATGAAACATTTTTTTTTTCATAGGTGAAAATTACCGGAGTGTCCTCGTCGTTAGCCAGTCAACTCACGTGAAGATATGGGGTCGATTTGCTCCTGGTAGGCACGGGATCATGGTAGATAATCTCAATCAGAGGAAGGTTGTCCCTGAGCTTATCGAAGCTTGTGGAGTTGACGCTACCCCGGCAGATCTTTTAACCCTTCTCGTCACTGGCAGAGCAAGAAGGGCAGGAAAAGGCCACAGTCGGTATGCTCGAATTTGAGTTATACCCTGGAGAATCCGGACCGGATTGAACCGAGTTTCCGACCGCACTGAAATAGCAAGGAAATTTAACATTTGACCACAAGTGCAATCGAGTTCCCGATAATTTAATAATATGCATTTATTTATAATTTTTTTGGTATCCGGAATTTCATATGATTGCTATTAGTCCGAAGTGAAATAAAAAATTTTCGGCCAAAAGAATTATAATATAAGATAAAATAAAATAAAGAGAGACAAACACCGTCACCAGCCCACGTGAAGGCTGAGCGAAGCCAAACTTGTTTACGTTAAACGGCCCACCCCTTTCCTGTGCCGTTTTCCGCTCACTCTCTGGGCGGTAAGATCTCTCTATAGCTGCGAGCTGAGCCTCTGGCTCCTCTGGTATCTTCTGCTTCGCCTTCACTTCCGACGACGGCCGGCGGCTGTCATAGGCTATCGTCAGTGCGATATCTCCTCTCTCTTCCGTCGGGAGAGAGAATATCGTCCCCGCTCTAGTGTGGTCTCGGTCGGTATCTCTCAGCTTTCGCTTCTTTCTAGCAATTTTATCTTGTGGGTGGTTCCGATATTTCTGGACTGATGAGTGATTATCTTCGTGGCTGAGTGATTGTTATTCCAGAGGACGAAATGGACGGCGACAATGAAATGGCTTAGTGAATCCGCGGGAAAAAAAAAGTGTTTTTGAAGATAAGAGAGAAGTGAATCAAGCTGAGAACTGTTCAAAAGGAAATGGAGGAGGGCACACTAGATCCTCAGCTATGGCATGCTTTTGCTGGGGGCATGATCCAAATGCCCCAAGTGAACTCCACCGTGTTCTACTTCCCTCAGGGCCATGCCGAGCACGCGAGCAAGGCAGTTGATTTCTCGAACTCCCCCAAGATTGCACCCTTCGTTCTGTGCAAGGTCTCCTCGGTGAAGTTTCTTGCTGACCCTCAGACTGATGAGGTCTATGCCAAGATGATGTTGGTCCCGTTACAGACCTCCAGCCTAGATTTCAATAGTTGTGATGAGATCATCTCAAATTCATGTGAGAAAGAGAAACCTGCATCATTTGTGAAGACTTTGACCCAATCGGATGCAAACAATGGAGGGGGATTCTCTGTGCCACGCTACTGTGCGGAGACGATTTTCCCACAGCTTGATTACTCTACGGACCCTCCTGTGCAGACAGTGGTTGTGAGGGATGTCCATGGGGAGATGTGGAGGTTCCGGCATATTTATCGTGGGACCCCTAGAAGGCATCTCTTGACAACGGGTTGGAGCTCATTTGTGAACCAGAAGAAGCTTGTGGCAGGGGATTCTATTGTATTCCTCCGGACCGAGAATGAGCAATTATGTGTAGGGATTCGAAGGACCAAACGTGGGCTTGGGGGACTACCTGAGTCCCCGACGGACTGGACCTACAGTGGTTTCCCAGTGATGCTAAGGGAGGTTGAGGAGACCAAGTTAGTGGGGAGGAGCATGGGCCTGGAGGGTTTTGGAAAAGGGAGAACAAGCCCTGAGAGTGTGGTTGAGGCAGCTGCTCTTGCGGCCAGGGGACAGCCCTTTGAGGTTGTCTTCTACCCAAGAGCTGGCAACCCAGAGTTCTGTGTGAAGGCTTCCTCAGTTAGGGCTGCAATGAGGGTCCAGTGGTGCTCGGGAATGCGGTTCAAGATGGCTTTTGAAACTGAGGATTCCTCACGTATTAGCTGGTTTATGGGAACGGTTTCCTCAGTTCAGGTGGCTGACCCGATTCATTGGCCTAATTCCCCATGGCGGCTTCTTCAGGTACTGCCCAACATATCATAATTTGAGTTTTGGAACTTAATAAATGCAGGACAATTTTCTCATTCGGCTTTCTTTTATCTCCATATGATTGTATTGTAAAAGTTATATGTTGAACAAATAAGGTAAATTGGTCGACCAAGTAATATGTCATGATTGATGGAATTACTAGATATCATGCCCTGAAAGTCAAAATCCACGAGGTATCATAGTGTGCTTTGTGTTCAAGAAATGGGCGCATAGCTCAAGCTAAAGCATGTTGCCCCTGCACTGGAACCACAGAAAGGACACAGAAATGTCTATTATGTACTGCCTAATAACTTTCTAAAAATGCATTCTCCTTTGTTGAACTATCTCATGCTCAACATGAAAGGAAGATTGAAGACTCAGCTGTTTTTCGCAACTAGTGTGGGACACACATGTACACTCCTTTAATGGTTTTAATTGGGTTCAGAAGCAGATCACCCATGAAGTGCTTAGTGGCTAAATCTAATTCTCTGGATATTGCATCATCATTCATTAAGTGGCTTGTATCCATAAAGATGATTTTTGTCTATTGATTGCTACTAAATTATGGCAGGTTATTTGGGATGAGCCTGATCTGCTACAGAACGTGACATGTATCAGCCCATGGTTGGTTGAACTGGTCTCCAGTGTCCCCGTCATCAACATGTCACCCTTCTTCTCTCCTGTGAAGAAGTTTCGGTTTCCCCTGCACAATTCCAGCTTCCCCAGTCTTAGGGGGCATCTTCTGGGTCCACCATTCTCAAACAATCCAGTCGGTGGGTCGACGAGCACCTTGTGTCCCCTTCCTGACACTTTCGCACCTGCAAGCATACAGGGCGCCAGGCATATTGATTTCCCTTCTGTCTTAGCTGATCTCAATCTCCATGCGAAACTTCCTTCCTGCCCATGTGGGTTGTTCTCACCGGTCAATTCCCATCATAGGGTCATCAATCCCATATCCACAGAAAAATCCTGGGACAACAACAGTCTGTCTCGCTCTCTCACAATTGGTTATCCCAGTCAGAATAATCCAGAGAGGTCCTCCAGTGAGAAGAAACGCAAGTTCTTGCTCTTTGGGCAGACTATACTCACAGAGCAGCAGATCATACCTCAGAGCTCCCAGATTGAAAGAGTCTCAGACACAGTCAAGAACCTTTCTGCTCCAAAGAGCGCGTCTGATGCAAGCTTGGGTTTCTCGCTGGCTAGCAATATTTGGGACCTCAGTCTTGGTCTCAAGAAAGGCCACTGCAAGGTTTTCTTGGAGTCTGAGGATGTAGGAAGGACCCTTGATCTCTCAGTCTTAGTTTCATATGAAGAACTCTACCGCAGGCTAGTCTCTTTGTTTGGGATAGAAAGATCAGATATGCTGAATCATGTGATCTATGAAGATTCCATGGGTGTAGTTAGAGAAGCTGGTAATGAACCTTTCAGGTTGGTTTTTAAAAAATGAGTCCAAGTTTTGCATTGAAAGTATGCAGAAATTGTTCTTACTGACAATTTCTACTTTACTAAAATGGGCAGTGATTTTATTAGAAAGGCAAAAAGACTTACTGTGCTGATGAATTCGAGCTGCAAAAGTATTGGAAGGTAAACAAGTGGGGAAAAGAAATAGGAAAGAAAAAAGTTCGCGCCTCTATGAGATACTGGAGATTCATTCTTTCCTGTGATAGAGGTGGACTTTTGAATGAAAGTTATTGCCCTCACTTTTTTAAAGTGGTGAATTTGCAGGTCACTCCTGTCAGGAAGTGAGTTTGAATCTTCAACCAAGACCAGTCCTTTGAGCACTTACGTGTAGCGTTTATGGCTGGAGGTGGACCGTATGATCAAGTCTCGGAGAATTTTTCACCTGTTGCTTGCTCTATACTAAATGGTGGGAGAAACAGGTTTGACAGACTCATATGATAAATTACTCACAGCAATTTCCCTATGTTTTGATGATGTTGTGTCGAACAAGGATGCTTCTGTTGAATTTCTTGCAAGGTTGCTTACCTAATAATTCACGCCTGGTCATGTGGCAAATTGTGAAGGAACTTTGGGTTGATTAGAAAAAGGAAGGTTCACATTTCCATTGTTTACATGCATTTATTTATACGGCTACCACATGGATTTGCTCACCGAATGGTGGGGGCTATCTCATTAGATTGAGATTGCACAGCCGAAAGGATACTTTCTCGGGGCGTGTTGAGCATGTCGTAATGTCTCCTTTTGCGCCTCTTCGCTCTGTGCTGATAAGCTTAGTTGAGATGGAGAAAGACTCGAACTTGGACTAACGTAGTCATGGCCCCAGATCATTAGAGCGTTTCCTGTGGATCTTATGAATTAGGAGGCGGCGGAGGTTGGCTCATTAATAAATGTTAGTGAGTCACATGTTCTACTGTTTTCTTTTTTAAGTGAATTTAGAAACTCTAGACAAGTTGTACACTTGCTAGATAGAAAATCGGGACCTCAGCCATCAAATTCTTTGTCCCCAGTAAGCTTTCCGTCTCATCGCACAGCCTGTCGGTGCAAGTGGATTGAATTTTTGGTCCATCAACTTCCCCTCTGCTGTCAGATCTCCTTTTCATTAATTCATACTTGTAATCCAGCTCTTGTCTAGACCAGTTGTAGCTTGTCGGCAGGACCACGCCTCAGCTTTTGCTCGACCATGTACCAGTCGTTAGGACTGTAAGTTGGCATGGTGCTACCTTGGTTTGGTCATTGCTCCCCCGGCAGGGCGTGGGGGGGTGTGGTCCGAACAAGGCCGGTTGCTGGGGACATCAACCAGCCTGCCACTTAGGGGAAACCTTAAGCCATGTGAATGGTAGACTATGTATGCATCAGACAATATGACGTAATTGTGCACCCGGTTTATCCCCGACAGTGTCTCCCGGCTCGGGCCCCCTGCCGGTGCCCGTGGGGATTGGATTTGATTTCCCATTTATCGATGTGGGTGCCTTTGAAATCCCTCATTTGCCCCTTGCATTAGTACGTTATTGTCACTGCACCACTCACAGTCACAGCCCTTGTTATATAATTGATTCATATAATAAGTTCTTCTTTTTTCCTGATGGATTTTGAATCTCGATCTCCCTTATAGCCCGTGAGAATTGGGAGGTATAGAAAGAAAATATAAATAAAAATACATATCTAAATTATCCTTATGAAAAAGGCTAACGAGTTGGAAATTAAAGTGAAATTGGGCTTTAGTGAATATGATGGGAGATGGATTTGTTTGAAGGATCACCGAGACACGTCAGCTACGGAGGGGATTTTGTCGGTTTTAGCTGACCTTCGTGCGTTGAGATGTCGAGGGAAAACCGGGAAGGGACAAGGAGAGGAAGTCTCCAACCACCCACAGTAACATAAACGACAGCGATTCAGTGACGTGGCGTAAGGGGCCGCTCGTGCGGGTGGGAGCCGTCTTGTCTCTGCGTCCCCACCATTTCATAATTCATATGGAGGGGTAGAGAGAGAGAGCTAGAACCGTTGGATCGTTCCCCCGGTTATCATCCAAACGGCCATGATTCGCTTGGCGTGTACGAACCGGCCGCGTTTCCTGATCTGGCGGAGCAGTGGAGAGAAGCCGTCTCACTCTTCTGTCTAATCCATCTCCCTGCAATGAATTTCACGGTGCGACACGACGGGATGAGATAATGCAATAGTGGCCACGAGATGATACGATTCCAATTTCTTGAGAGCATTCATTTTCATCGTGGTAAACGCTCTCAGAAATTTCGACTTAACGAGGTGACTTGTCGGGGAACTAGAACAGCCATCCACCCTCGCTGTACCCCTGAGTCAATAATCGTCGCGGGCAGATTATTTGTATCGATAGGTTCAGCCCCCCTAGCCCCCGATTGCAAGTGATCTCCAGTCATCTCTCTATCTCTCTCTCTCGGGTGGAAGATCTCCGGTCATATCAAACACTGACATTTAATATACGAAAGAGGAATGTAGAAGCCGTGTTGACGATAACTCCAGGATGGGTAGAAGTAGCACAGAGCATACGGACCTGGCCCATGAGAAATAGCACAAAAGCCCAGACGGCCTAGGGTTAAACCCAACTCCTGAGGATAATGGCACGTGGCCCAGAAACATCCCAAAATGCAAAAAAAAAGCCCAGATACCACATAACAGACAGTCAGTATCCCGGACTTCTGCTCGAACACGGGTTGAGGATTCCCCGGACCGGATGGCCAGAAATTTCTTCTGATTTTGCCTCTGTAGCTTCCCTCCGTAAGTCGTGAATTCTTAGCAGCCTTGCACGCACAGAATTTCCTCTATTGATATGATATCCGCATCTTTCTCGAAAGAGGGAGCTTGCTTCAGTGATTGCTTCTCTCGGTTCTCCGGCAGCTCGTCTCAGTGTGGCTGCCGAGATCCACATGCGTGCCGAGGAGGGCGTGGATACTATGACCATCGCAGGGACTGTGACTGATTACTCACAGAGCTGCTTGGAACAGTCTCTGGCAGTCAGGGGGTGAAGCGTCCAAGTCTTCCTCTATCGGGGACTCCCGACTCCTCCCCGACTGCCCTCATCATCTAAATATTCAAGCTTGTGACGGTACCACGTCGTTTTGCAACAACGGCTGCTGTAGCCTGTAGGTAGTGCAAGTGTATTCTTGAAACTTGTCGGGACCTTAGTAGCACATTTCTTGATCCTCCATGGTTTTGGCTCGTCACGATCTGTTTGTGTGATCTCATAGGTCGTACGCAAATATCTTGTCCACGGTAATGAACCGACGTGCTCCCCTCCCCAGCCCCCCCCAAAAAAAAAATTCAAAAGAGAAAAAAAAAAGGTTAAAAATTTTAAACCTAGTAGTGAAAGCCAGCTCGACATCATAGTTCTATTCAAATTTACCTAGTAACGGGAAAGGAAAACAATGCGGGATATGCCAATGCGATATTTTTGAATACATACAGTAACGATTAGACCATCACCAATTTCACAGTTAATTAACAACGTGTGACCATTTAGTACTCAAAAGATCCATCACTTGGGAAAATCTATGCTTTGAGCTGATTACTCATAGAAGAAATTCTTTTGATTTTTCCAATTTACCAGGCTCGAAATCAGTGTTTCAAGCTAATCTCCAGTCCCGACAGTAATCGCCAAGACGAGGAGTCCCCCCGTGGGCGTGGAGTAGGAAAAAACTGGAAATTGCGTAATTCGATTTCGATTTGCTACGAGATTACGAGATTCGGGAGGAAGGATACCTCGGATTTTTAGGTTCTGTCGGAGCTCTTTGTTTTTTCTTTTTCTTTTTTTGCACCTTTTGAAAGGTTCGTCTGTGCCCGTGCTCTCAAGTCCATCCGGCCTCTGTCACTGTGAAGCATATTCTCTTTCCTCCACGCACTCACCTTCTCGGAGCTCGGGCGAAACCCCCCACCTCAGTATTTTTTTTCCGGCATGGAACGGAGGAAGAAGAGACGGCGCATATCGCCTCGGCGAAGCCCCCAGCAAGTTCACTGTGTATCAGAACCCCGCCCTGTCAGCCGCTCTCACCGTCAACAGCGTCCAACCGTCGAGAACCTCTCTCCTCTACGCCTTCCTTCTCTGCACTGCTTCTACCTTCGCTTTCCTGTCCTTTCATTCCAGGTACCTCAAGCACTTCCCCGCTAATTCTTTTCTTTTCCTCTTCATATGCGCATTGAAGTTGTTTGTTTTTTTTAAACTTTTGTTGGGAAGCCATTTGCAAGTTGCATTTCTGTTGTTATAACGTTTCTAGCCCAGCCTGAACACTTTGTTTTAATTGCGTACCATTGTCTTCCTGCTCTGACGACTTGTCAGTCAATCTTGTTAAACCGAAGCGAATAAACTAGAATTTGCTGATAGTACTGTGGTGTAATGGCCTCCAGCATAGTATTGTAGTGAAGAAATCTACACCTTTCTAGATGAAAATAATTGTTTAACTATTCAGCAGGGAACCTTTGATCCTTCTGATTGGGTCTATTCTGCGCCTGAAATATCTGAAAATTTGAGAGAAGATGAAGTGAGAATTTATCTAAAGGTTTAACGAATTTGATTATCGATTTTGGTAATACCTGCTCGTTGTATGAGAGAAACTGTGTCATCTGTGCCATTCACAATTTAATTTACCTATTGGTTTTGCTGTTTGCTACTAAGAAACTATCTTGATTACTGACCAAATATCTGATGTATTAGTACAACTTCCCTGACATCTACCCGCCCTCATACATCTAAGAGTTCATTTTTGCTACATGTTCGAAGGAGGACTGGGTTCATCGGGCTTTTTTGAGGCTTCAAAAATTTGTCTCAGAACAGGTGTTAAGTCTTCAGAGTTCGACTGCTGTTGGCCTGAGATGTGTAATAACCTACGGTCTTCGTCTGTGGCTAATATCATGTCCTCTGCCTTTCTAGATTTATTTAACCACTGCTGTGTAAGCTGTTGGGTGGGTTAGTCGTCACTGCGAACCATCGTTGCTTTCTGATAAAGGCAATTTCTCTGCTTAGGGGAAGAATAATGCTGTAGTTGCAGGTATCGTTTCGTCGAAAAGGGACAAGGATCAATCCTACTCTTACCCAAAGCGGTCAGCTAGGCTTTTGGGGTTAAAGCCAAATTGACCTTGAGCAGCTGTTACACGAAACTTAGCCAAGAAGTCCTCCTAAGACCATGACCCTTATTTCACAGCCTACGTTCAGATGTGCCTAGTGCGCCACATCCACCAGTCTTATCAGCTTTTCTAGTCTTTCATCCAATTAGCAAAGACAGGTTGAGCACTAGTGGTGTGTAATGATTAGAAAAATCAGTACTCCGTTCAAAATCCCCGGGCCTCGTCTTCTTCTTGTGTGTTAAGTGCATAAGGAGGTGTTCACCTCTCCCTTCTTCTCAACAATCTCGGGCCTCGACGCCAACTTCCTATTGGTCAGTACAAGCGTAGATCTCTTTATATAAGGAAATCACATCCGAAAAGAAGAAACTGAACTTGTCTTGCAAGTTGACGAGAAATCACTGAGATCAGCTGGGTAAACTTGTGCAACTCCACGGCAATCCACTGTGCTGGTTTGTGGTAGGCAAGTCCTTGCTACTGCAGCCAAGTTCTGCTAATACATCTGGGGACTCTACCAGTCAGTACACCATGAGGCCCGTGTGCGTGATGTCTCCTGGTCTCAAGAAAATTCACAACGCCCCCCCAAAAAGATTAGGGCGATCTTTTCCTCCACCAATGTCATTGGAAGAGTCCAGTGAATGTTTCAAGCATCTAGGAATTTACCCTGGAAATTTGAGGGATGTGGCGTTGAATCGCCTGAGCAATGGTTCTTCGTTCAGTTCTGCTTAAGCCTATTGCTTTAGGAAGATTTAGAAAACAGTCCACATTCAGGTATTGCCCTTTGTGTATGGTCATTGTCTGACACATCATTTTCAATAAACTTGATGAAATTATGCAGCATCTGATATATAACACGGCCTACTTGTATGTGTTTCTCATGTTAGTTAATTCTTCATTGGTAGGAAAATGCGAAGTCAAACTGTGCATGCTTAAATGCCATTAACAAGGTTCAGTTTATATGTGTGCTATTAACTTGGTGATAGTTTATTGTCAATTTGATTAAAAAAAATTGTGGAACAGCATAGTTTGAGATATTTTATCCAAATGTCATTCAGAAAGGGCACTGAGAACTTGTTGGAAGTTTTTCTTCCTGTATTTAGCTTGCGCAAATGGTAGAAAGGATGCATCTGAGGAGATGATCAGGCTTGAAATGCTCTGCAGATGAATTTCGACTCCAATGGCGCTAGTGATTGCTCATAGTTATCAGAGCAACAAAGTCTCTTCAATTAAAGTAAATGAAGGTTGGTACTGAATAATGTTAGGCATGTTATGGTTTTAACTGGAGGTGATCTTCAGGTATGCAAACAGCTTCAAGCTGGTGTTTCAGTCACAGTTAGTTCAAGTGGGTATGTTTACACCTTCTCTGGACTCCCACTGTGACTCCAACTGATTAAGGACCAGATGAATGGCTTCTCTGCATCTTACTCTAGATGAAGAAGGAATTTCTTCAGCAATTTACTTACTAATCTTGTCCAAGCTCTCGATGCTTCATGCGTAAGTTTGAGTAACCTTTGATATCTCAACCAAGGCAGAATTTGTATATTAAGATTAGGTGCGACTTTTGTAAACTAACTTTTCGTAATGTTGTACCTTCACATTGTTGTCTTACAATTTTAATATAGTATTTTCATTGAACATTGGATGATATTTTCATAATTTCTTCCTAATTTTTGGCGAGCAAAAGTCACCTTTCTAAGTATATGTGCAGCAAACTCCACAGCAGATCCTTTGTCCACTTGATTGCAGGAATGTGTGGATCAATAATCGGAACCCAGAGGCGTCCAATCACTCTTAAAAGGAGAATTAATTTAAACCTTACTACCACAAGCATTGTTCCCCAGCAGATTACATGGTAAATTTGAGAATCGAGCGTGAGTAGATTGTCAGTGTTTTCCGTTTGCATTTCCACTATGGTTGCTCATTTAAACTCTCATTCTGAACTACAGGAGCTTTTCTGAAGGAACTTGTTGAGAATTATGAAATACTATTGGGCAGTGGTGAGGTTTATGACAAGGTTGAACAAGAGAGTGGATTCTCCAGCTTCCAACTGATTCCCACTTGCTCTTGTATCTCTTCTCTTGCATTTCTTAGATGCATCCAAAGGTGATTGTGCATTGTGGGATCCCGCATCCTACTCTGGAGCTCACAAATCGTTACGCAAAAATCCCTTTATTTTTCGGCGAGTTTTGCCTGCAAAGGAGAGGTTCCCGAGAAGTATGTAGCTTGTCATATCTGGTGTCCCTCGACTCTTCATCCAGGGGCCTGTTATAACTGTGTATGGAAGGCCAAAGCCCCCAAATCTTCTGCCTTTGTTACTAGGATAAGATGAGAAAACTACCATTATCTCTCAGGTATGATCTTATGTTTTCTGATGATTGAAGCTCTTTAATCTCTCTTCCCCCNTATCATGTCCCTGCCTTCTAATTTTATTTACCACTGCTGTGACAAGCTGTTGGTGGGTTTAGTCGTCACTGGAACCATCGTTGCTCTCTGTAAAGCAATTTCTCTGCTTAGGGAAGGAATAATCTGTAGTGCCAGGTTATCTTCGTTCAAAAGGGACCAATGGATCAACCAATACTCTTACAAAGCGTCAGCTAGGGGCTTTTGGGGTTTTAAAGCCAAAGGTTGAAGCAGGCTTGTAACACGAAAACACCAAGAAGCCTCCTAAGACCAGACCCTTATCGACACCTACTTCAGATGTCCTAGTCCCACTCCACCAGTCTATCAGCAGTTCTAGTCTTTCATCACGAATTTAGGCAAAGGACAGGTTGAGCACTAGTGGTGGTGGTGTATTGATTAGAAAAATCAAGTACTCGTCAAAATCCCCGGGCTCTTCTTCTTCTTTGTATCTAGTGCAAGAAAGGTGTTTCACCTTCTCCCTTCCTTCTCAACAATCTCCGGGCCTTCGACGCCTCAACTCCATGGTCAGACAAGCGTAGATCCTATATTAAGGAAATCACATCCGAAGAGAAACTTGAACTGTTCTTGCAGAGTTGACGAAGAAGATCACTGAATCAGCTGGGAACTTTGCAACTCCAGCATCCACTGTGTCTGGCTTTGGTGTAGCAAGTTCCTGTACTGCGCCAGTCTGCTAATACATCTGGGACTACAAGGGTACACCATTGGGACCCGTGCGATGTCTCCTGGTTCTCAGAAATTCACAACGCCCCCCCAAAAAGGAGAGGGCGATCTTCCTCCACCATGTCATTGGAAGAGTCAGTTTGAAGCTTTTCAAGCATCTAGGAATTTACCCTGAAATTGAGATGTGGCGGATCGCCTGAGCAAATTGGTTTTCGTCAGTTTTCTGCTTAAGCCTTTGCTTAGGAAGATTGAAAACAGTCCACATTTCAGGTATGCCTTTGTTGATGGTCTTGTCTGACACATCATTTTCAGTAAACTGATAAAATTATGCAGCATCTGATAAACACGGCTACTGTACTGTATGTTCTCATGTTAGTTAATTCTTCACTGGTAGGGAAAATTGGAAGTTCAAACTGTGCATGCTAAATGGCCATTAACAAGTTCATTTATAATGTGTGCATTAAACTTGTGGGAAGTTTTTCTGCTCAATTTGGCATAAAAAAAATTGTGGAACAGCATTGTTATATTTTATCCAAATGTCATCAGAAAGGGCACTGAGAACTTGTGGAAGTTTTCTTCTGTATTTAGCTTTGCGCAAATGGTAGAAAGATGATCTGAGGAGATTCAGCGTAAATGCCTTGCAGATGATTTCTGTCCAAATTGGGCGCGCTAGGAGTTGGCTCATATGGCAGTTTCTCTCAATTAAAGTAATGAAGGTTGGATTGTTAATTAAGTTTAGGATGTTAGCGTTTTTAACTGGAGGTTGATCTTCAGGTGATGCAAACAGCTTTCAAAGCTTTTGGTGTTTCAGTCACAGTTTAGTCAAGTGGGATGTGTTACACCTTCTGCTGGGTACTCCCACTTGTGACTCCAACTGATAGGACCAGAGAATGGCTTCCTGCATTTACTCTAGATGAAGAAGGAATTCTTCAGCAATTACGTACTAATCTTGTCCAAGCTCTCGATGCTTCTATGCGTAAGTTGATAACTTGATATTCAACCAAGGCAGATAATCTTGTATATTAGATATAGTCTGACCCAACTTTTTGTGAACTAATCTTTTTCAATGTTTACTTCAATTGTTTCTAATATGTTAATATAGTATTTGAACATTGGATGATATTCTTTCATTAATTTCTTCCTGAATTGGCAGCAAAAGTACCTCTAAGTAATGTGCCAGCCAAAAATAAAAAAAAAAAAAAAACCTCACAGCAGAATCCTTTTGGTTTCCACTGATGCAGAATGGTGGAGCAATAACGGAACACCAGAGGCTCCAATCACTCTTAAAAGGAGAATTAATTAAAGCCTTACTACCACAAAGCATTGTTCCTGCAGATTACATGGTTAAAGAGAATTCCGAGGTGAGTAGATTGTCATGTTTTCCGTTTGCAATTCCACTATGGGTTGCTCATTTTAAACTCTCATTTTCTGAACTACAGAGCTTTCTGAAGGCAACTTGTTTGAAGAATTATGAATACTTGGGCAGTGGGGAGGTTTATGACAAGGTGAACAAGAAGTGGATTCTCCAGGCTTCCCAACTGATTCCCACTTTGCTCTTGTATCTCTTCTGTGCATTCTGGAGCATCCAAAGTGGATGCTGCCATTGGATCCCGCATGTCCTACTCTGGAGCTCAATCGAGCAAAAATCCTTTTATTTTGGGAGTTTTGCCTGCAAAGAGAGGTTTCCCGAGAAGTATGTAGCTGTCATATCTGTGTCCCTTCGACTCTTCATCCAGGGCCTGTATAACTTGTTGTAGGAAGGCAAACCCTCCAATCTTTGCCTTGTAACTGGGATAAGAAACACAATTATCTCTTCAGGTATGATCTATGTTTCTGATGATTTGAGCTCTTTAACTTCCCTTTTAGAATACATGCTATTTTTGGAAATCCTTTATAATTACAAGCAGAAATCTCTGATCCAGTCATGCCAGGTTGTCCTTCAAAAGCATGTCTTAGCAGCTATGGCTTTTGAATTTTCTAAGCGACCACGAAGGGAGAGGAATATACTAGGTAAGGCAAATTAAATTACCAATATTAGCTTTTGAGATGCCGAGAAATCTGGAAGGGAACAGTAAAGTTAGTAATAAATAAGAGAATGTCAAGACTTCTATCTTACAATTACATGTGGATTAAAACATGTTTTCGTCTGTCTTGATTTTCAAGTTTCTTGACTTTCTGCTATTATCTCCAGGAAGGACGCTTTGTGGATTACTATTTTTAATCCATTTGTCCACAGAGTCAAGGTGGGACTTGGGCAGGCATGGTTCGCGAAATCATCTGGATCATCGGCCTTGAATATCCTCCTGGTTCTTGACGCAGAATCGAAGACTTTAACAATCTGGAAATTTCTCTATTTTTATGATCTTCATTGTTTTATTATGATAATTTTTGTTCTCTAGCAGCTCCCCATGAGCGCAGGGATTGATTGCCTGAAGTTGTATGCTTTGTTGACGGACAGCTCAAGCTTAAAAGTTGCTTTCTGTTAAGATTTTTTTGCTTTGCATTAGCATGCCTACTTGAAGTATTCATAGTACCTATATCCTCTGTCGTTTCCGCCTACCTGAAGCACTTTCCTTGATGACTCGAATTGTGCGTCAGGACAGGTCTTGCCAATAGCAAGTTTTGATCCACCAATAAGACTCAAATCCGGTCAGCTTACTACTTGTCCGTTTTCTGTAGTGTCCGCCGGTTAGCCAGATCTACATCAGTACTTCACCACTCCAAGATGCGAGGTCAATTTGCAGTTCAGTTCACTTGGTCATCAATTATATAAGCCAAAGTTAGACAGGATGTTGCCTTGATCAAGGGAAGTTAGCTGATGAGCTTGATGAAATATTGGAAATTATGCTAACCTCACAAAAAAGCATGAGACCCATGTCCCCGGCAGTGCGACAGGGTATGCAGGAACCAGAGCCATTGTTATCAAAATTTGGATTGAGCCTTGAGAAGTAGAGCTTGACCGGATCGAGTTGCAGCAGAATGCGACCCAATTGCCAATAGCAGAAAAGATGGCAAAACGAAGAATACTTCTAAAGATTTTGGGCGGCTTTTCCTTAGGAATTTGAATTCAACCCAAACGTAGTTTATTGATAATTTAATATGTATATGCCTTGTATTTATAATTTCGCTTTTTCTAATTTCTTTTCCCTTTTTTTTTTGTCCTCTGCAAGGTAGAACCTGGCAAATTTTGCACGGCACGATAACACCGAGCTGGGCCGTTCTTTGGGTCGTGCCGTGCCGTGCCCCGATAATTTTATAGGTGTGCCGGGCCCTCGATGATCCCGGGCCCGTGCCGGCACCATAGCTCGATTAGGGCTATTTGAAAAAAATCATTAGATAATTAGATAATATTGAAGGATAAAAAAATCTGATTTATAAATTTATTTGTAATTTTAAATAAATTACGATCAAAACAATTTTTTATCGGACTATCGGGCCGGACCAAGGCCGCCCATGTCTTATCGTGCCGATCGGGCCGGCACGATTTGCCACCTCTATGCCAAGGTATTCAGAATGCTAACCAAAGCTAACCTAATTTCTATTTAGCGGCCCACTCCTTTCCCTTGTCCCCTCTCCGAGCGGTAAGCTCTCTCTCGGTGCGTTGAGACGACGCCTCCCTCTCCCTCTGGCATCTCCTGCCGCGTCTTAAACTTGCGACGGTGGTTATCGTCGCTGCGGCAACACCTCTCTATTCCGTCGAGAGAGAGAATCTCGACCCCCCTTACTGCGGGCTCGGTTAATATCTCTTGGTTCTCGGCTCTCTCTAGCAAATTTATCTAGTGGTTGATTCTGATATTTTTGTTCTGATGAGAGATTGTATTCGCGGCCTAGTGATTGGGGCAGATTTTGATCGTCGGGTGCTTGCTATTTCGGAGGAGAAAAATGGACGGCGACAATGAAATGGCTTAGACGGCGGATGCGGGAACGAAGACCAGCAATTGACGATTCATTTTATTGTGTTTATCTCTCCCTCTCATTCTCGTGTCTCGTCGTGTTGAAGAAGCTTCTCGCTGTGTGTGTGTGTGTGTGTGTGTGCGTGCGTGCGTGTGTGTCTCTCCCTTTCTCGCCCCTTGCTCCTCATTGCCGATAGCTGCCGGCTAATCGCGACCATCCGCTGCTTCGTCCTCTTATCTCTCCCCGTGATGGCAATCTCTGATCTGTGACACAACGCCTTCTGCCCTTGCTACCGCTTAGCTCAGTTGAAGTTAGAGGTGAGAGTTTCATTTTTCGGATTTGTAATTCGTAGATTTCTTTTCTGATAGATGAGTTTATTGTTGTGCGGTTTCCGGTCAATGGTCCAAGCAAGAGGGAAATGTTCAATTTCTTTCCGTTTCTTATGATAACTTAGATACGTGGAGCAATTTATGTCATAGTGCTTAAGATTGCTAGGTTCTCTGGCCCCTTATGCTGAGATATGAAGTGTGTAAGGTTTAAGCAATTTTTATCCCTTGATTACTGTTGGAGATCCCTGAACTTCATTGATAGGTTCCTATTAGTTTCCTACCTCCACATTTGTGTGCCAACTTGCATAGCTTGACATGTGGAAGCATAAATTGTTATAGCACTGCATATTAGTTGTCTAAAAATCAACTAGTCCTCTATCAGTTAACTTGTTAATCGAAAAGGTAGGTATAATACTTTTGTTATTCTTAAGTTAGGACAAGTTGCAGCCAATAAGTTGTTCTAGTTGAAACTGCTCCTTCTGGCTGAATCAATACAGCATCTCATTTTGCTTTTGATAGTGGTCTGGCATATTTCTGCTTCATGCTTACTATTTTTGCCTATATATGTATTTTCAACCTAAAAGCTGGGGTTAGATGAGATAGAGGTCTCAATGCGTAAAATGTTGCATAAATGAAGTAGGGACAACATGAACAATGGCGAGGGAAGGCGTTTGAATGGGGAAGCAGAGAATGATGATGAGGAAGATGATTTGGATGGGGAAGGCCATGAGGCTTGGGAACGAACCTATGCTGATGAGAGATCATGGGAGTCTCTTCAAGAGGATGAGTCCGGTTTACTCCGTCCAATTGATAACAAGATGCTCTACCATTCACAATATCGCAGAAGACTGCGTTCTCTGTCATCCACTACGACCACTTCTCGAATTCAAAAGGGTCTTATCAGATATCTTTACACTGTTATTGACCTTTCAAAGGTAAGAGAACTGTTTATTCTGCTATATGTGTAGAATCTGTCTTCTCAAATGCACTTGGGTTTTAGCAATATCTTAAGCAACTCCGGAATTTTGTTGAAACGTGTTGCAATAGCTGTGGTAATGTTGAAATGGAATCTTCGTTCAGTTCTGCTTGGCACCTTTATGCACTTAATTGAGATTAATTTTGTTTTGCATGTATTATAGATCTCTCTATTTTTTGCTCAAGTGTCTTTTGAACTTGAGACTATTTCATTTGGCTTTGCAACATAATTTGGGCAAAGCATTATGTAATAAATGTACCTCATGCTTTGAGCAATAGTAGTTTCAGATATCCTCAAAATGCTGACAAACAATGCATACAGGCTGCGGGAGAGATGGACTTCAAACCAAGTAGAATGGCTGTAGTTGCAAAACATGTTGAGGCTTTTATCAGGGAGTTCTTTGATCAGAATCCTCTCAGTCAAGTTAGTCTAGTAACCATAAAAGATGGAGTTGCTCATAGTTTGACTGATCTTGGTGGAAGTCCTGAATCCCATATCAAAGCCTTGATGGGTAAATTGGAGTGCTCTGGTGATGCCTCATTGCAGAATGCCTTGGACCTTGTTCATGGCTATCTAACTCAAATTCCATCCTATGGTCATCGGGAAGTTCTAATTTTATATTCAGCTCTTAGTACCTGTGATCCTGGAGACATAATGAACACAATCCAGAAATGCAAGGATGCAAAAATAAGGTGTTCTGTGATCGGTCTGTCTGCTGAAATCTTTATATGCAAACACATTTGCCAAGAAACTGGAGGCTTGTACTCTATTGCATTGGATGAGGTGAGTAAACTCATTTCTTCTCTCAACTGTCTTATTGGTGCTTCCAATATCCTTTTTAATAATAACAATATGTAATTCACAATTCGTGAAGTTACAGAATGGAGCTGGTGGGAGAAGGTTGTCTTATTTCCGCAAATAGTGGAATAGGATATAGTTAGTGGACTTGGATTCAAATGGCTAATGATAAAGCTGCAGTCCTTTTATTATTTAAGGTGTATTATGTTGCTTTTGTTTTCATAGAGATGAATAATAACCTATCACAACCTTGGCAGTCCCATTTCAAAGAGTTAATACTAGAGCATGCACCCCCTCCTCCAGCTATAGCTGAATTTGCAATTGCTAATTTAATCAAGATGGGCTTCCCACAAAGAGCAGCAGAAAATGTTATCTCTATTTGTGTATGCCATAAAGAGGCCAAGGGTGGAGGATACACTTGTCCGAGGTGCAAGGCAAGAGTGTGTGAGCTCCCTACTGAATGTCATGTTTGTGGACTTACCCTTGTCTCTTCACCCCATTTGGCAAGATCATATCACCATCTGTTCCCAATCACGCCATTTGATGATGTGGTTCCCACACAACACAAGCTACCAAAGTTTTGTTTTGGTTGCCGACAGTCTCTTTTGAGTCCAGGTAAGTGTCACATAGTCCAGTCGAAATTTCACCTTGCTTTTTGTTGATTCATTCTGTCTTGTCTAGCCAGTAGTATTTTATGATTTTAGTCTTTGTGAATCTAGCTACTAAATAAGCTGTAGAAAGAGATCTTTATGTATATATATAAGTGCAGGTGATTATGAATACCTTAATATAGTAAGGTGTTCAGACTTTAGTTTGAAACCCCAAGTGAAATCATGAGCAATACATTCTCTTAGTTATTTCTCTGCATGTTTCTCACTTTTACCCTGAGGAGTTGGTTTTTCCATACATGAATACACGTGCCATCTACTAAAATTCGTTCTCAATAATTGCCATAGCTACAATCATTTTATTTTGAATCATGCTTGCCATAATGTTGCAAATTGCCTCATCCATGTGCCTTCATTATAAATGATGCGTACATGCCTATGCAACAGAAGTTTAACAATTAAACCTATACGTGCTGCGTGATGGATGTTGCTCCTCTCAGCTCAAGCTGATAAAAGAGTTCTTGATGGTAGTGCTTTATATTTTTGCCCAATATCAGTGTACATTAGGAGGGCCTTTTCTTTTCAACCCATATTATATGGACTTTAATCAAATCTGTCTGCTGATTTTCTCTTCTACATAGTTCATTAACCTCAGAACTATAAAGGGAACTCCATAGATTCTGTGATCTCTGATTCTAAACAGTTTTCTTTTGGGGTATTTTTCTGTTTCAACTTATGGTGATCTTTCATCTCTATCATTTCTATGCTTAGTTCAGTGTCAACTTCTGATGCAGGAAGTAGAACTAGCCTCTGTGTTGTCTGCCCTAAATGCAGACAATTCTTCTGCTATGATTGTGATATCTATATTCATGAGAGTCTGCATAACTGCCCAGGCTGTGAGAGCTTGAGGCATTCTAAATCTAACAGCACTGCTGGAGAATGACAGCTCACGTTGGATTTGGAAATATTCCTAACTCTTGAATGAAAGGTAGGCCTCTGGTCACTCTCTTTTTAGTACATTGTTTCTAATTGGCTGTAGGAGCTCGGACATGACATCACCACGGCTTTCTGCCCTTTCAAAGGAAAACTGGGTGGTTCTAATTCCAAAATCTGAAGCGAATGTGCATTCCCATGATCCAAGAAAATTCCGCTTTCCCAGTAATGGCGATAGAGACAGAGAAGGTTTTGACAGTGTGCATGTGTGCAACGAATTTCACAATCAGGTATCTTATGTTCGATAATGTTATAAATTGGGAGGGGCTTGGTTTTGCAAGCCGAGATGTCAGCTGTGCGAGTATGTTTTTGTTGAGGCGATCATGCTAATTAGCGGCTGCTGACTTCAATTTGGCATATTTCGTTTTATTTTTCTAGTGTGATCAGGTTATGGAATGACTAACGTGCAGGCCAATGCAGACTAGCAGGTTATGAACGATGCTGAGTAATCTCTTAATAGGAAGGCTAGCAACGGCCAGCTCGTGGCTGATAAGGAGTGAGGCCGAGGATAGGTGGAGTGTTGAGAAACCTGATCTGTTGACAATGACCGAGCTAGGCCCAATGGATAGAATAGAATTATTAGGCTGTTAGGTGGTCTAGGCTAGTAACTCGGGCCTGGGATTGAACTTTCCGTCGTTTCGTTCTGCGCCAAATTTAGGCCCAGTAGGAATAGACTGGCCCAAGTTGAGGCTCATTAGGCTGATCGGAATTGCTCCGCCCAATGGTAAACTAGTCAAGGATAGTAATAACATAAAATGCATTGGGCCTGTTGTGACCGAGAAGGCCCATCCTTTAGAATTGGGTCTTGGCAGCAAAATTGAGGCCACATGGGCCATTATGAGCGAATAAGGGGTCCATAGCAATATAATTTATTGGCCCAACGGGATGATTTCCTCGGCCTGGGATACCTTAATATGGACCGGTACGATTACCGCAAGATACAGTGATCTTTGTAGCCATTTAGTGCTACTCGATTCTGGCCCAACATTATTCTCAGGCCATTTCAGTCGGTCCAGTATTGGTTCACTACTCAGCCCTAATAAGAAGCCCCATGGGCCTGTTCAGTAGTGATACCAAGGACTACCACTGTTTGTTTAAGCATATTGTATCTAAATGATCCATGTTAAAAAAATGTTAAACCAGCATCCAATCTAGCTAATCAATATTAATTTATATCAATATGGTGGTTATATAAGTACATCATTGATATCATCAACATCATGTTATGGATAATTGATAGTGCCAGTAATAAGTATGATAAGTAAACCTGAACATATGAATCATAGAGTCCACTGGCCCTCGAAAAATCAGTTTAACAAAATACAGTGGCCAGTGCAACACGTTTGGGCTGGCCCAAAATCTAGATTGACAAACCGTGTTTGTTCGATCTACACGCAGCTGAATTGGCTCAGTCGAAATGTAAGGGCCAGTATGAATGGTTTGAGTTTCAGGCCCACGTGGCCCAATTTGTAGGCGAGCTGGCCCAAGCAAGATCCAAACTATCTGGGAAAAAACTAATACGTAAGATCATGCACTGGGCCAGGCTGAGACTATCAAAGGACACCTTTCAGAGTACCAGATCATGGGCCATCCTCAACTTCTGACGATATATGGACTAAAGACCAGAAATATGCAGTCCACTGATTGGCAATATCAGCCAATTAAAAAAAAAAAAGGGAGCAGATACTAGGCAACATCCACATGCAATTACCAAAACAAGACATAACATGGCAAAATCCATTGCACAGGACCTGCAGATTCTTGATGCACTGCACGAGCAGAAAATTTCATCAAAACAAATCAAATTGAAAATGTAAAGAAAAAAAAATCTACGATGCTGAATCAAACAAGGGATCAAAGACTGACGTTAAACTCATAGGTTACCCCCACGAGGGATCAGTCAAGCAGGTGCCAGCGTAGCTCATTCGTTCAGGCAACTTCGTAAATGTAAAATTTGAGTTTTCCTAATATCAATAAGATGGTGACTAACAGCTCCAACGAGTGCTTCAACCAGTTGCACCCCAAATCACCTAATTTCTCCTGATTAGATCCGCAAACTCAAAGCTGTTTCTAGCGAGGAGGACCAAGAGGGGAATGGACTTACTGGTCTTAACGAGAATCTGAGTCAGCAGAAAGGTACCACAGCAGGCTCGCGGAACGTTTTTGCAGCAGAATATCGCCCCCCTTTCGTATCCAATCGTCGGTTCTCCTCCTACTCATCCCTTTCCAGCAAGGTTTTATTCACTGACACCTTGAGTACCGTAAAAAAAAGAAAAGAAAAGAGAAAAAGATATCAATAAAAGCCTAAAATACATTAGACAAACTAAGCAAAATGAATCCATATCATAAATCACGAAGTGCAACGAAACAGAATCTATGCATCACTGCACAAGAATCAGGCCTCGAACCAATAAAGAAAAAGAAAAGAAAAGTAAAGGATGAGGACGGGTTGACTAGCAGACGGAAGTATTAGAGGTATTAGCAATCTTTCAGATGGGACGCCACAATCAAATCTCTAAAGCAAATGACAACGGTACTTTCTTAACCCTAAGAAACCAGACTTCTGAACCAATTATATGTTCCAACCCATTGAATCTAAACGTAGAATACAGTAAAGGATGAATAACAAAAACATACGGAGAAACCAGCAACCTGAGTTGTTCATTAGAGAGCATGGATAGTATCATCATGTCCATTCCAACATTTTGCATAGAGGGCTTCGACTTGATGTTTTATTGCATTACAAATGCACAATTCCAGAGATAAATCATATGAATAACTGCAAGCCATTTCCTGGGAGCAAATTTTTTTCCTTCACACGAATAAATGCTGATCGTCAGCAAATTGTTTTGTAGAAAGTATATACGATCCTCAGTCACCAATTAATTGGTAATCGGAGCGTCTTTTTTTGTTTTTTTTAGTGATGGAGCACCATTTGAAAGAGCTAAGCAGGTACTAGTCTAATAAAACTGCATTCTAAATTTCTAAGTTGGTAAATCAACACATAAGTTGTCCCGATAGCAACAAATGAGAGAACAATTGGACGTTTACGTGCTCCTTCATCAGGATCCACTCTTTCATGATACCGCACGAGTAAAACTAAACCCCGAGCCGAAATCATATAGCCGTAATAAAGACGAAGTTACCCGACCAGTTCAGTTGCAAGTATTTGACGAATATATAATGATAAACATAGAAAGAAGCTTCTGGCAGATTTCTAAAACAAGAAAAATCAACGCGCAGCTGAGTGAAGCATACCTTACAGTTGACCACGAAATCCAACCGGTTCGGCCATGATGCGCGAGCGAGTGCCACAATTCAAGTTCAAAATCAGTCAAATCGGAGATGGAAACAAATGTAATCGACAAAGAAGAGCCGATCGCTCTCGTCAAAGAACAAGCGAACCTCGGTGGAATCAGAATCTCAGCAGCTGTCTCTATGCATCGAGACCTCGCTCGCTCAGACCAACTAATCGATTACCTATCAACCTCCCCGAGAGTTCGGCTTCACCGAGGGGCAGAAGGTATGAGCAATACGAATACGGTCGAGGCCTCAGGTGATCGCCGATGTCGAGAGACCAGAGACGCCGCTTCGCATTCGTGCGAGGAAGGGAGAGGGAGAGAGAGGTGTTGCAGCGAAGTGATAACCGTCCTCCGTGCATCAGGTATTGTGAATGGCGGACGTGTGGGGGAGATTATGCAATCTGCCTTAGTTACACGAATGAGTCCGGGTTTAAATTTGCGCGCCTTCGCATCCCTGATATCATGCCACGTCATCAATCAGTGATGGGTGTCAGGACGACGTCGTAGTTGACGTTGAGATTTTTTGAAACTTGGGCTTCCCATTGCTTTGGGCCTTGCTTCTTCAGCCCAGTAGTTCTCCTGCCCCCTACCCTTTCTCTGATGATAACATTGTTCCTCACGTCGTCGTTTTAGGTCTTCCGATCGCAGCATCGCAGATTCATTCGTCTGTGAGCATTCTTCCATCAGCACGGACAGGCACAAGGCCACCTGCCTGTATCCTCTAGAGAATGAGACTTCCTGTGATATACGCATCCGATGACTCCCCGACAGTGGAATTGTGACAAATTTAATCACAAAGGCAGCTCTGATCTAAGATGGGCAGCTGTAAGGGAGAGCCGTGCAAATGTAAAGACATATAGAGTGGACTAATAGTCATAACTAGCCTAGCCAATTATTGTCTTGTTTGACTCTAACGCCGAATTATTGTTCCTTTTTCATCGGACAACCTTGGGGCACGACATATTTATCTCCCTCCATTTTTTTTTTGGGGTCCGGTGAACTTTTCATGTAGCGTTCCTTAGCACATCAGCACAAGGCATATGTCAATAGAGATGTTAAATGAGCAGTTTAAATCTGTTTAAAATAGATATAAAACAGTTTGATTCGTTAAGTATAACGGGCTGGTCGATTACGGTCATATTTAGAACACAATGAACTAACTCGGAACCATTTATAAGGGGCTAGTTCATTGTTTGGTCCAGTTTGACATGTGAATCGTTTATTATTATTTTTAAATTAAATTAAACGGACAAAATCTAATAGTTGATTTATAAAATTATTAGCAATTCATATTAGTTTTGCAATAGCACCCAGCCGATTCAAGAAGAAAATATGCCAATCCAGTTTCGATTCAATTGACCAATTTCTTATGCTCGATTCATAATTACTTCTTAACCCAATAAGAATAGTTTTACAGGTCGGTTTGGGGATGATCTAGGTTGATTATAAGTTTTAACATGATGATTTCAAGCTAAATAACATATTTAACATCTCTATATGTCACATCTAATTAATTGTCTCTTGGTGGATTGAAGCACTAGAATTTGCCCTATTGCGCACTAATCTTTAATGTTCTTTTGAAAAAAAAAGTCAAAAAACGGAAATCAAGGCTCAAGAAGTACCAGCAGGAGTTATCCTAAAACTCTTATTCTAAGATCAGAGAGATGACGACAACCGGGTCAATTCTTACCATGGGAGATTCTCATACTTTCAAGGTTATCATATGAAGATTTTATGGGGAAAATTTATTGTGGGGTAGTAATAATTAATTTACTCTCTTTAAAAAAAGAACTTAATTTATTCAATAAAGGAACTCGACAAAGGGGAGAAGACAAATTATGATGATGTTATTGCTCTGGGCAGGCGTCCGAGAGAGAGAGAGAGAGAGAGAGAGAGAGAGAGAGGATCAAGGGACAAGGGGGAAGAGATTCTCTGTTTCTGCATCGTCTTCTGAGTTCTGACCACCTTGCCATTCTCCGTTCACCCTCTAAATCTACCTGCAGCTGTCAGCTTTCTTCTCTCAGAAGCAGAATTCTGAAGTCCACTCTCGCTCCCTTGGCGTCTCCTCCCTCGGCGTGTAGAAAATGCAGTCCATGCTCCACCTGACGTCCTCCTATGGTCTCCCTCTCTGCGTCTCCTCGATCCCGCCTCCTCTCTCTCTCTCCAAAGAGTATCGTCTCTCACCCCTCCTGGCCTGCGCTTCCCTATCTGAAAGTTCTCTTTGGTCCCCTAGGGATCTCTGATTTTTGTTTACTTTCTTGCTGAAGGATGGCGGATCATGATCGCCGGAGGAAGGCGGTGAAGAAGCTGAGGCCGAGGGCGCGATCGCACGCGGATCCGGAGCCGACCTTCCGGAGGGACGACGAGATCACGGCTGTCGAGAGGATCCTCCGAGGCGAGGTGGACGGAGATCTCGCCGATCTCTTCCGCGATCTGACTCGCACTCACAGCGGATCGTCTTTCACTGCCAAGGCCGCGTAGTTAAGATTAGATCAGGGAACGAGGAGGTTTAACCGCTTGCTCTCTTTCTCGCTCCGTTTCTAACCTCTCTGACCCTCCGCTTGCCCGGACCACGCTGGCGCGCTCCGGCTTTCTTCGTCCCACCACTGCCTTCGCGGGGGCTTAATGTGTAAAGTTTGTGCTCGGTGAAGTGATATATGTTCCTTAATTAAAAGGCAGAATTGGTTCCTCCGAGTAGGATTGTACTCCAGCTTCTATCGCTAGATTTATACGAAACCAGGCAAAAACTGTTTCAGGGGGCAAGCGAAGATTTTGCCGATCTCTGTCTGGGGAGGAGATTTTATGATGCTCACTGCTAAATTTCGATGAACATTGGTGGGCACAGTCCGAGAACTTTATTGCCAACAACATGGTTTGGTACGATTCACTCGCGCCTTCATTATTTTCGAGGCCCTCGAGCTGTGTCGGGTCACTTTCGAGGAACGAAGGCACGCTTCGTTCGGTGACTGGGCATCGTATCCATCCTAAGTTTCTCGCTCTATATTTGATCTTTCCGACAGTGTGGATTCCACTGCCCGGATGGCTCTATGTTCTCTCAGATGCAGCATCCTGACTGACAAGAAAACGGGGAATTTGTTCATTCTGGATTCACGGGTGAGAAAAAAAAAATCTCTAAGGGCCGTAGCCTCGTCCTTTCGGGCCGAGAAGACTGAGGATCCTGCGCCACAACCCAAGTTGCGGGGAGAATAAATGCAAAGCAGCAACAATCAGTCAGATGAGATGAAAGGTGAACGGATTACCCACGGCAGAGCTTGACATGCGCCCACTCTTCCATGGGGCCCAAATACACAGCCGAACAGGTCCACGAGTCACCATTTAAGATGATAGGTAGGCATCATTCGATTAGTAGCCTGTGGTCCAGACTATGACACTGACTAGAGCAATTTCATTTCAAGATGGTTGAAAGCTCTTTATGCTCACTCTCGTTGCCAATAATCCCTCACCTTTTCCAATATGCAAGTGGACCAATCTGAAGTAACGAGGGAAAATGGTGACTAGAAGCATTTAAACCTCGAAGTACGATGAATACAGTGGACATCAGATTTTTAGCCCACGTAAAATGTATAAACGCCTACCGATAAAAGTGTTGCCGTCTCTAAATAAGGTGCATTGATTCCCCTGACAGAGTTGAGCAGCTTATTATTACAGTCCCATCCCCATCATTATTCAATTTTTGGCCGCTGACTCTTGACTCCACCCCAGTGAATGCTCCATCCATTTTCAACATTCTAGTGTATTTAGAAAAGGGGATTCCAAAATGATAAGGAAAAAAAGAATCAAATTGTAACGTGGCTCAATGCTTAAAGGATTAGCCCATATTGATGCCAAGAGATGGATACCCTGATCGATGGTTTGCTACTACTCTTCTTGCTCATAGATCCTTGTCCTCATTAAGTTGTGCCTTTGCACCTGCCTTCTCAGCCTCCTCCAGAACGAAAGTCTTGAGTGCTTCGATGTTCCTTGGTCATATAAATAGCAGTTAGAAACCAAGTTAGTGACTCATGTCCAGATTCCAGAGAGGCTCCACATTAGTCTCCATTGGGTGGACAAAACTAACATAAGAATCTCAGTCAGGACATCCAGCCAACTAAGTTCCACCGAGGAGCTGTAAAATGGCAAACATTTTATTGATGGTAAGTGTTACACCCCTGAGCTCCAGCCCCAGGGAATGCGTACCACAGTCCATACCTCGGGGTAGTGGTAGCGCATAGCATGCATGCGAGGATGCGCGGGCAGTGAAGTGCGAGGTGTCGGGAGGAATTGCAAGTCCTTGAACGGGCAAGTAGGGAGATGGTCACGCAGGTGTGCGCAAAGGCACCAGCGGAAGGGACGATCAATCAAGGCTCGGTAGAGTGCCGAGGGATCAATTGTGGCCATGGAGGGTCACACTTCACAAGTTAGCAAATGCGCGGACGGGTGGTAATGATATCCAGGAGCAAGGCACGATGCAACACTCAAGGATGCTCGGTGTACAAGAGGTGACCGAGCAAAGGCACTCCAGGAGTGCGCACTACCCGATTGGCATGGCAGACGCTAAGGGAATGCTCAACACTTAGCGGCTGGTGAGTTGACTTTTGTGGAGATTGGTTAAGTCCTTGACCATGCTCGAGCACCGTTGGATGCAGCAATCCCGATCGAACGGCTGTGATCGTAGGAGGCGATCATGGACGTGGGCCCCGGAGGAGAGTGGATAGGATCGACGATGATGAGTCAGCGCCTCGTCATCAGGATTGGGTCAAACAGACAATCCAGGAAAGATTCTCCTGGGATATGGCAAATCAATATGTTATGGAAACAATCTTGGAGATTGCAGATCAACGGCCGAGATTGAACAGATCGAGATCTGATGGAGAGAATCAAGGGATTCATATATATCAGTTGTCATATCTAGTCTGCTAGGCTCCTCTATATAAAGGGGGCCAGTCTCATTCTCAAAACACACCAAAACCGAGAGAGGACAACCGAGAGGGCACAAGGAGGAGCGATTCAGAATTCTCTGAGAAGAAACCACGAAGGTCTCAAGGCGTCTCAGAGAGGAGAGCCGAGGAGAGCAGCTAGAGAGAGCTGGGAAACACGAGGGAGAGCAGGCGAGGCAGAGCATAGAGTTGCTGCTGCAATTGTAGCTCAGCAGTGAGTGGGAGGTGAGTCCCGTTTACCCTTATAACACCGAAGTGTGTCGGGTTAGGGTGTCTCGAGTGAGGAGTGTAAGCGGCGCGGAGGTCGTCAGGCACATACTCGACAAGTTGAGTGAGTCTGCTCGTGTAAAGGGTTTTTCATACTTGTACAATTGTGAATGCAAGTGGAGTTTTTCCCTTTTGTATATTGCTCGTGTTCGTGTGGTGTGATCGTGTGCCAGGTGACTTCGGGAAAACCTCGGTTGTGAGTGAGGGTTGGTTGACAGGCGGAGCTGTCAACGCCTAGCGGGGTGCAAAAAATTTGTGTTCTGCATCGGCCCCGTGACAGTGGTATCAGAGCTGGTTGGTCCAGGACGAGAGCCCGTTGGTCCAGGACGAGAGCTGGTTGGTCCAGGACAAGTTGGTACCATAACTTGTTTGTCCGTGACAGTTGGTATCAGAGCCAGCAGGGTTGGCATGCCAACAGGGTTGGTGTGCCAGCAGGTTGGGTTGGCCGTGACGAAGCCAGCAGGGTTGCCCGTGATAGTTGGTATCAAAGTGGCGCAGGGGAAGCGTGGTGATCCCATAACCCCCAAGTCCCAGGGTGCCCGTGACGAACTGGTATCAAGTGCCAGTGGGTTTGTGACAATTGGTACCGGAGCTACGTCCGTGACAACTGATATTGGTTGAAGGTCTGGTAACGTCTAGGAGAAGCCTAGCGGTATCAGAGGAAGGTTGACTGTGAAGAAGGTGCTGCCGAGCTGATCGTGCGAAGGGTGCCAGGAGTCTAGGTTGGGAGAACCTAGAGCTATCCAAGCGAAGCTGGTGGTCACGACAGGACAACCTGTAGCAACCATGTGGGCCCGATCGATGGAAGCGATGCGAGAGCGTGTGCAGGCTCTTGAGGGTCAAATGGCGGATGTCACAACCAGGACTCCTTCAATTGACAGATTGGGGGAGCGGATTTCTGCCCTCGAAGACAACGTGGGCGAAGGCGATAATCTTGGCGAGACGCTGACAGACATCGTGAAGGCATTGCGACGGGAGCTCGATGCCTTGAAGGACGACATGGTGTTGGTCAAGCGGCAGTTGGCCACACAAACCGCGAGTGGGTCGGCAGGTGAGACTCGTGGGAAGATGAAGATCCCCGAGCCGAAGTCGTTCGATGGTTCTCGGAGTTCCAAGGAGTTGGAGAACTTCATATGGGACATGGAGAACTACTTTGTCGTTGCAAAGGTTCCAGACTCGGAGAAGGTATTGATCACAACTATGTATTTGGCTAGTGATGCTAAGTTGTGGTGGAGAACTCGTGTCCAGGATGCGATCAGTGCCGGACGATCCAGGATTGAGACATGGGAGGCCTTGAAGCGGGAACTCAAGGAGCAATTCCTACCAAGCAACAGTTCGTGGGTTGCTCGGGACGCGTTGACCAAGCTGAAGCACGATGGCTCTGTGAGAGAGTACGTGAAGAACTTCAGTTCCCTGATGTTGGATGTCACTGACATGTCCGAGACGGACAAGTTGTATACCTTCTTGAAGGGCCTACAGCTGTGGGCACAACTCGAGTTGAGAAGGCAGGGCGTGAGGGATTTACCCGCTGCCTTGACTGCAGCAGATGCACTGGTGGATTTGCATTCTGCTCAGCAGGAGAACGGATCCAAGCGGCAGGACAAGGTGCAGGAGAAGAAGTCAAGAGCGAAAGGCAAGTATGGTCAACCGGCCAGGACTGAAGAGGACAAGGGAAAGGCGGTCAAGGGTGGGCCAAGGAAGGACTCCCAAACTCGCCAAGGATGCTTCATTTGTGATGGTCCTCACCGTGTGAGAGAGTGCCCGAAGAAGAAGAATGGAATGGGTACAAGTCGACGACAGGAGGAATCTGATGAAGAGCTGACAGAGAGGACGGCGACACTTCAGTTGCTGAGTGCACTACGGACCGAACGCCAAGGAGATCGCTACGACTTGATGCACGTGAATGCTGTGATAAACGGCATTGAGGTGGCAGCATTGGTAGATACTGGTGCCACAAGCGTGTTTGTCTCTGAGCGAATAGTGGCAAAATTGGGGCTGCGAGTGCAATGGTGCCCAAACCGCGTGAAGGCGGTGAATTCTCGGAGCCAGCAGATGAGAGGCATGGCAAGAGATGTGCCAATCCGAGTTGGAGAGTGGGAAGGCAAGTTGGATGTGATGGTCGTAGAGCTGGACGACTACGACATGATTCTCGGTAATAGTTTCTTTTGTCGAAGCTTCTGTTACCATTATGCCATGTTTAGGTGGATGCTTGATAGGAGATCCCAAACAACCGAGCTTTGTGCGGGGAATCAAGCAAGACGGTGGCAGCAAGGGCAAGAAGACTGAGAGTGGAACAGCCTTGCCGGTGGCTGTGAAGGATCAACGGAGGCGGAGATCCAGATCCAGCATGCACGATGAAGCCCTGTTGACGAGGGCGTCAACTTCCTCGGGTGGGGGAGGTTTGTTACACCCCTGAGCTCCAGCCCCAGGGAATGCGTACCACAGGCCATACCTCGGGGTAGTGGTAGCGCATAGCATGCACGCGAGGATGCGCGGGCAGTGAAGTGCGAGGTGTCGGGAGGAATTGCAAGTCCTTGAACGGGCAAGTAGGGAGATGGTCACGCAGTATGCCTGGCAAATCGTGCCGGCCCGGTCTTATCGTGCCGGGCTGGCACGGCACGGTAAAGGGAGGGCACGATAAGGGTTAGCCCAAGCACGGCCCTTTAAGATATAAGGCCGGGCCAGCACGACACGATAAGAAAGGGTCGTGCCCGGCCCGGCACGATAGCACGATAATCTCTATTACCCTTTTTTTCCCCTGGGCAAATCTTCCTTATCTTTCAACAATTCAACTAAACAAACAAACTGATAAGTAAAATCAAATGAAATAAAGTCTTAGCTAAATCTATCATAAATCAAAACATCTCAAAAAATAAAACAACAAAACAAGAACATTGCTCAAGCCTCAATCACATCCAATATTACTCCAAGCCTCAATCACAAAACAAGCTGCTCTTCAGGGACCTAAGCGTTCCAGGTCTCTCTTTGGAAGGTTTGCTGCTCAAATACACGAGAAGGGTTCAGTCAAGCCCTGATGCTGAACCCGTTTTCACAGCAAGATAAGCTCTGCCAATTGCTAGCAGCAGCAATTCCTTTAAAATTCCTCCAGCATTTTTTTAAAACCCCTCTGCCTTTGAGAATGCACTGCCAGCATCTCTAATCCCATGTTTGGATTTAGAGGGCAATGGATTGGAAAGCTTTGGCATACGTAAAAGGTTTAACGTTTGAGTTTGATAAACTGCAGTGTGGAGTGATTGTCGAGCGGTGTTGCCTTGTTTAATGTATTTCTCGGCGAGACTGAGACCCATATGCCTAGTAGTCAATAAGAGAGTGACAGGTACAAGAAAATTCCAATGGTGAAGATCAAACTTAATCCGTCAGGGGGATCTCAAGCAACGTACCGGAACAAGCTGGGATTGTCCTTGTCCCGTTCAAGATACTCGCAATTGATCAGATCCTCAATCCTCTTCTTGATTGCTTTGAAGTCGGGCTGCAGAGAAGCAGGACCCAGTTACCCCCCAAATCAAAAGCCAAATCCAAAATGGCCACTAATAATACTAATCAAAGCTGCTAAGCAACTTATATTGGCTAAAAGGAACTTATATTTTCACCTAATACTTGATGTTGGACCTTGTGTATCTCATCAACATTGAATTTCTCCTCTAGTTTCTTCTGCAAATATATGTAAAAACTTAAAAAGAATCAACAAAGATGGCATCATTTTTCAGCATAAAATTGATTCAAGAGTATAAGAAATGAAATAGAGAAAATATGGCATACCAAGTAGGAATATTTTATACCCTTACCATTATGGCTTAGTGTATGATTCTTGTGAAGGTGCTAAATTCTCCTCATTTTCATTTAAATTTAAAACATTCTCCATATATTTTTGAAGCTCCTCCATATCTTCTAAAATATCTATAATGAAATAAAGCAAACTATAATGAGCAATGATATCAACTATTAATTATAAACTACATTAAAAGTTTGTAAAGTTAAGATGTTACCTTGTTCTCTATAGACCCAATCTCTCAAACAAAGTAAGGCCTCAGCATTATCAGTTTTAATGGAACTACGGAAACGAGTAATGATGTGACCGCTACAACTAAAGGCAGATTCTGAAGCAACCGTAGTTATAGGAACACACAAAATATCACGAGCCATAGAAGAAAGGATTGGATAACGATCCACCTGTTTTGACCAATATCGCAAAATGTCCAATTCCTCTGTCCTGTTTTTGCACTTCTCCTCCAAATACTCCTCTAACTCTGATTTTTGCACTTCAATTTGAATGTTTTGTTCAATATCATAATCCTACATAAAATATATACAATGAGATATCAAAATATTATAATCGAGAAATGATGTACTAACAATTAAATAACAATATATAAAAGATTGGTTATTCATACCGTAAAAAAAATATTGACATTCGATCCCGGTTTGAGTTTGAGATTTGACATTGATATGCACTTGAGTATTTGAAGATGAACTCGAGGCAAAAGATGAACATCGAGAATATTCATCAAATATATCAAACAACTTCTTACGAAAGTTATCAAGGTGAACTTGTGCATCGTCGTGTCCATAAAGTCTTCGATAAGCCCATCCCACAAAATTCAACTTGTAACGAGGATCTAGAACAACTGCCATGGCCAACATTTCATTAAAACTAGACCAATATTTCTCAAACTTTCCAATCATCTGAGTGGCCATTCTCTTCAAAGAATCATCATTAGAAACACACTCATCTTTCAAATTATGATAAATCACCACCACATAAGGAAAGAATAAATTTGAAGTGGGATACTTTGTTCCAGAAAATAAGCAAGTTAAGTCATAATAAGGGCCCAAGAATTTATACAATTTCTCAATCCTCTCCCACTCAGGCACTGTAGGGCAATGTATATAACCAGTGTCACTCATCCCCAAATGTTCAAATGCAGTCTTGTAATAAAGAGCACTTTTCAACATAAGAAATGTCGAATTCCATCTTGTTGGAACATCTTGTCTAAGACCTTTCCTACTATCCAAACATAAACTCTTCACACATTCAATGAACTTTTCCTTTCTTGACTGAGAACCTCGAATATATCTAATGCTTTCTCGAACTTTTTCAACAACATAATCAATATGTTTCAACCCTTCCTGAACAATTAAATTTAATATGTGTGCGCAACAACGTATATGAAAAAGATCACCACCTGAGATGAGAGCTGTTCTACTTGCCAACTTCGCCTTCAGATATGTAACACATACATCATTTGCAGAAGCATTATCTAATGTCAATGATGCCAATTTCAAATGAATGCCCCATTCAAATAAAAGGGCAAAGATTTTCTCCGCTAATGCAGCACCAGTGTGAGGGGAAGGCATATAACTCAAACATAAAATATATCTTCTTAAAATCCAACTCTCATCAATAAAATGAACTGTTATAGCAAGGTAACCATCACTATTTATTGCCGTCCACAAGTCTGATGTTAGGCTAACTCTACTAGAATTCCTTGATAACATGCTCTCAATCTTCTTCTTCTCTAACTCATAGAGCTTCAACATATCAGCCTTTGCAGTATTCCTAGAAATATGTTGTATATCTGGACGCATATATTCAAAGCAAGCTCTAATACCCGGATATTCAACAAATTTGAAGGGCAAATTATGCATAGTCATGGCAGCAGCAAGTAATTCTCGAAATTTGTCATGATCAAATGATGTATCAGTTAGGCCTATGGTGCCATGAGAAGAGGATAATAACATTTGACCTATGTCTCGTGTATCTTTCTTCAAACATTTGTTCATGTGACGTAGCAAATGGCCAGTCCCACCTCCAACAGCACAAGTAAACTCCTTCCGACAATATGTGCATCTACACTTTTGTGTGCCATCTTTACCCAAAGGAAGCTTTTCAAAATGATTCCAGCATTTTGACCTTTCTTTCCTAGTCCTTTTCTTTTGTTTAATAGAACTGGTTAGATCTACTGCTGTCGATGTTGGCGTTGGTCCTATTGGCATTGGAGTCGGAGCACTTTCTGCTTGTTCAATTCTGTCAACATCTTGTTCGATGTTGTTCATATTATCATCATTTATATAAATGTCAATATGGACTCCTTTTTCTATCCCTGCCATCTATGACCTATAAGAAAAATAAATCAATCAAATTAAGGCAAAAATAAGGAGCATCCAACAACCCAACAACAAATATATTGTAATCAACACAACCAAACACAATCTAACCCAACACAATCTAATTCCAATCAATAATCCATCCCAACGCAATCTAATTCCAATCAATTAGGTAAAAATGTTGATTTTTTATGGTAAAAAATAGAAATCAGGCAGCAACAAGTCAATAACCTAAAAGCACATCACAACAACCTAGTAAGTTACCTTTGTCTTTCAGCACAACAATACTAACTATGGAGGAGCAATCGAGCTAACCCTTGTTGCCTTGCACTCTCTACAATCAGCTGGTTGAGCAAGAGAGGTTGAAACTCTGAATGAGCAGTGCTGCAGTTAGGATTGAAGGACCGAATCAAGCCTCAATGTTTACACTTTTGACTATGAAGTGATCTCTCGAAGGGGGCTAGGACTCTTAGCCTGAGGGTGAGGGACACTTAGAAATGGCTACTTCATCCAATCCCACTGTAGGAGGTGAAGGCCGCATTAGTTCACTTCTTGCTGAAGAAGAAAAGAACATAACTTAGGCCTCCAACTCAAGCAAAGCGAAACCCTTGTAGAAATTTTCAGGTTCTTCATTCATACACAGTACAGATTATAGTAATATGATCAATGAAAGAGTAAATATGGGAAGAGGACTCTCTGACCTGAAGTTCGTTGCTACTTCTCCTGTAGTAGAACACCTTCTTCGACTCTTCCCCTTATAATCTCTCAACTTCCTATGAGCTGAAACTCATCAGTGCAGTCTCACTCGAAAAGGAGTTTACAGCAGCTGCCTCTTCTGATCGTCTTGGCCAAGACGAGAACCGGGAGAGAAGATCGATTACCCAGTGCTCGACGCCCACCACTCTTCTGTCAGAAAGGAGGTGCTGCAGTGATTTAGCCCTATTTCCCTTCGATTGCGTCTGTCTGTCACTCTGTGTGTGACTTGGTTAGGTTAGGGTTTTGTTTTTCCTAATCGGGCTAACGTGCCGGCACGGCCCAAGAATCATTGGGCCCAGCACGCCCGTTAATATTACCGGACCGTGCCAGCACGGCACGATAAGCTTCCGGCACGATAAGCCCTAGCCCAGCACGGTGTTATCGTGCCGGGCCCGTGCCGGGCTATCGTGCCGGGCTGAATTTTGCCAGGCATATCACGCAGGCGTGCGCAGAGGCACCAGCGGAAGGGACGATCAATCAAGGCTCGGTAGAGTGCCGAGGGATCAATTGTGGCCATGGAGGGTCACACTTCACAAGTTAGCAAATGCGCGGACGGGTGGTAATGATATCCAGGAGCAAGGCACGATGCAACACTCAAGGATGCTCGGTGTACAAGAGGTGACCGAGCAAAGGCACTCCAGGAGTGCGCACTACCCGATTGGCATGGCAGACGCTAAGGGAATGCTCAACACTTAGCGGCTGGTGAGTTGACTTTTGTGGAGATTGGTTAAGTCCTTGACCATGCTCGAGCACCGTTGGATGCAGCAATCCCGATCGGACGGCTGTGATCGTAGGAGGCGATCATGGACGTGGGCCCCGGAGGAGAGTGGATAGGATCGACGATGATGAGTCAGCGCCTCGTCATCAGGATCGGGTCAAACAGACAATCCAGGAAAGATTCTCCTGGGATATGGCAAATCAATATGTTATGGAAACAATCTTGGAGATTGCAGATCAACGGCCGAGATTGAACAGATCGAGATCTGATGGAGAGAATCAAGGGATTCATATATATCAGTTGTCATATCTAGTCCGCTAGGCTCCTCTATATAAAGGGGGCCAGTCTCATTCTCAAAACACACCAGAACCGAGAGAGGACAACCGAGAGGGCACAAGGAGGAGCGATTCAGAATTCTCTGAGGAGAAACCACGAAGGTCTCAAGGCGTCTCAGAGAGGAGAGCTGAGGAGAGCAGCTAGAGAGAGCTGGGAAACACGAGGGAGAGCAGGCGAGGCAGAGCATAGAGTTGCTGCTGCAATTGTAGCTCAGCAGTGAGTGGGAGGTGAGTCCCGTTTACCCTTATAACGCCGAAGTGTGTCGGGTTAGGGTGTCTCGAGTGAGGAGTGTAAGCGGCGCGGAGGTCGTCAGGCACATACTCGACAAGCTGAGTGAGTCTGCTCGTGTAAAGGGTTTTTCATACTTGTACAATTGTGAATGCAAGTGGAGTTTTTCCCTTTTGTATATTGCTCGTGTTCGTGTGGTGTGATCGTGTGCCAGGTGACTTCGGGAAAACCTCGGTTGTGAGTGAGGGCTGGTTGACAGGCGGAGCTGTCAACGCTTAGCGGGGTGCGAAAAATTTGTGTTCCGCATCGGCCCCGTGACAGTAAGTACTCAAGAGAAGACAGCCGCTTCCCTTGAAATATTTTTCAAGTTGCCTACTACATACAGGAGGACAGAAAGGTGAGTGAAATGAAGCGTGTGACCTGCACTGGCAGCTATGCTGCGGATGGGACTGGTTTCCCAGTCTTGGATAACAGCTTTGCAATATTATGTCTTTTACTCGTAGAACTTCTTCTCACTGGTAAAAGAGCTTAAAAGTAGGATGAGAATGAATATCAACTTTGCTGCGGACCGGCTCGATGGTGGCACAGTCGACTTCTCCGATATCTATCTCATCTCCACCTTCCATCTCCTTTCCAAGATCCTCCCACAGGGAGCCTAAATTCTTGCTGGAGCATTATGGTACATGTTGTCACACAATCATTGACACAAGAGAATAAATGCATGCACAGCATTGGCACAGTTCGAGAACGTTCCAGTGCTTACACCAACAAGGGACACAAAATTTGACAAACCAGGCAGTGTCGTCCTCTTTGACCTACACAAGGCAATATTCAAAATGCCTGCTCAACTGAAAGTAAAACGTCAACCTCATGGGACGATGTTCTCCAACTAGACACCTCCAGGTGCACCGGTAACACGGTCTGTCTGATTTTCCGTGGAGAACGTTACCAAATGCATCGTATGTCACTGGTGTCTACTACCCCAAATTACGTCTCACGACTTAAGCGCAGCCGAAAAGACACATTAGCCTATTATTTTGGGCGAAATCTTTTCAGGGGCTTGAATCTAACAAATCCCAATCTAGTGCCTAGATAATCGCCGCTATAATGTCCCCTGGTTGCTATTTCTATAAGTTGAGCAACCTCAACACTCTTAATATATCAACTGAGAATTCTATCTATGATCTTGATAGGACAAAGAATGCTTGAGCTAAAAACTTAGTAGCTCCAGAGAGTTTATTCAATCAGAGGAGTGGGGGTATGTATATCACTGAGCGGACATAACCAACGCCCTAAATACTAGGGAGATATTTGTCGTGGGTACGACGTTACTCTCGGTCAAATAAGATATGGACCTGTTCTTCTTTATTTGTTCTCGGGCCAAGCCCACACAGGCTCAGCCCCTGCAGATCTTATAGCTCTGAAGGTGCAAAAATAGAAGAAAGCAACATAGAGGATGGTGATGTTTCGGGGGGTTACCTTGTCGGAGAAAGTATCTGGTGTCAGAGTAATGACATCAGCTCTGGAAGTTCGATAAACTGAATTCAACAGAAGGATGGATGCATAACGCGAGAACCAAGCAAAGAGAAACAATTTTCATGGCGGAACACTCAGAGGTCTCTGAGGAGTTAGTTGTTGCTCCTGACCGGCGATTAGCCGCCTCCTCCTTTCCCGGCTACTAACGAGGTCGCCGGCGGCGGAGTGGAAGCATGTGCCATGCACGTGACAGGTAATATTACAATTGCACGAGGATTCCTGTTGTTTCCGGTTAGAACGGACAGAATATGGCCCGGGGATGGGTAATAAATTGAGGCACTAATCTGGATTCTCGAACTTTGCCAAACTCAACAGTAATCATTTTAATGCATAGTAATATACTGACGGGTCACGAGGACTCAATAGCAACTATTCGTTCAGAGCTGTATCCCAGTGAAGACTGATAAAAACCCGACACCCTATTCCTTGCTCTCTGCTCCGTTGAACTCCAAGGAACTGATATGAGCCAGGGCATATCTAAGCAAGCAATTAAACATTTGCAAGATAATTCTTCAGTGATGCATTATCAATTAGATGAAATAATAATTAGATCCATGTATCCAACCTAATTTTGTCTCTGTATAGTACCCAAAAGAGGGGGGGAAAAAAAAGAACAGAGAATGTAGAAGGAGAGGGATTACAGAGGCTTAGGCGAAGTTCTTTTCCCCTACTGGTGTAAAGTCTCAAATTGTCTGTGGCCGCTCTTTACATTTGTTTGGAACTCAATTGGTTTTGCACAACCTCCTACTTAGACTCTTGTTCTCTCTCTAAACTTCTTTCAATGGCTTTCTTGGCCACCCTCATGTTTGTTCCTTCACCATTGTCTTCTCTTCATCTATATTACCACTGCACTCAGAATTGCCTTGATCATATTTCTCGAGCCCATTTTCCTTAAGTGAGTTCCTCTCCACATCTGGGTTCTGCCGAGTGGTGGTAGATGGGGGCAGCTGATCAGGAGATGAAGGGTTACCTGAGCCTGAAGGAAGGAAAACTCCAGTTCCAGGAACATTAGGATGAGGTGGTTGGTGATGTGGAGGTGCCGCTGCCCATCCTGTTGTGGAAGAAGTTGAAATGGGGACTGAAGTTGGGAAGGGAATGGAAGGAGCTGCAACCAGCAATTGCTGCATCCCATTTATGGCAGGGATAATGGGTGTGGCAGGCAATACGTTCTTGGAAGGGACTGACCCAAAGTACTTGGAGCCAGCAGGGTTATGGACGTGGCTGATTGCTTTGTTGGGCGCTGGGCCCCGAAGAGAAGTCTGAATGTGATGTTGACTGTCTATTGGAATGGATTTCTTGGGCTGGAACTTTGTGAAGGTGATAAGTACCCTCGGCTTCTGGAGGGACGGAAGTGAGTATTTAGCGAGATATGCAGACTTTCCTTGCATCACAAGAAGAGACCTGCAAATAGGGTTTTCCATCAACAGATGTATGAGAGCCAAACATGCAGCTGAACAAAAGTTCTTTCGGGAACTCTTGCAACAAAAATTGGAAGGAGATGCAAAAACATAAATACACTTCTAAGATTGCACTAAGTGAAAGCAGCAGACTTCTCAAATGTATAAGGCAGTGGCAAAAACAGTAGCACACATAAGTCGCCATCATAATACCAGAGACTACAGAGAGCCTATGCAATTCCATCATGCTGAGCTGTTGGATACCTATATTAACCCTTTAGATAATGCAGGAGGAACATGACTTGTATTCTCATACATAGGATCATGACCTGTCTCTTCTAGACATAAAAGAGGTTTCCAGGTTAAAATCTGAATACGGTCCAACTTCAGTTATTTAAACCACAAGGATTCAAGAATGGAACTACCACAAATGCCTTTGAGCTGGCAGCATCATCACCTTAAAAAGGCAAATTTCAATCTTTTAAGATGCTTTTTGCCACCTTGATTTATTCAATTCATGAGTTTGAAATGCTTGGCAATCACTGTGTTCAATGCCAGCATTTACCTTTTATGCTAAGACACAGATGAGGGCAGAGGGTGTTCAAGGGGAAAAATTGTTGCAGTAAGGAGAGCAAGATACTTACCCAGGAGCAAGTGAGAGCTTGAGAGAGGCCCTAAAGTTCCCAGGGTTCTCTATGGCGATGACTCTTCCAAACGCCAAATCACATTCTGTTAAGGACAGCAGGCAAAAAGGATGTCCAAACCAACGTGGCCATGAGTAAGGCTGAGAATAATCACCCTACAGATTGAGAGAATTCCTTTGTCATGCAAGCATATTTGCACACAAATGGAGGAAAAGAAAGGGAGAGCGACCTCATTGTAGAAATCAATGATACAGGAATCTGGCTTCAATGTCATGATATTCATGCCAACTATACAATCAATGACTTCTTGCAACGGGGCAGGGATAGCTTCTACTATCCGATCTGTGGAGAGTTCACATTAGATGAACCAAAAAGAAAGATATCTAAGTGATGAAGAAATAATATGATCTGGCTGTTGCATGGATGGAAAATTTTCGCCCTCATTTGATATATTCATCACAATTTCCAAACATGACTTTTGAGACCCACCATTCTCATCTTCCAAGGGAGCATCTGCGATGGGCAGACCTAACTGAATTATCTCTCTTCCGCGCCCTCTCATGGGTCTCTTTGAGGTGGAGTATGTCTTACCTGCTTGTTGTCAAATAGTTCTAGCAGTTAATTGGCAACTAAAACAAGAGCTTCGTTAACATGTATTTACTTGAACAAAGGATTCCTCCACGAAATGAATGAAGGACAATCAGGCAAAGACATCACTATAGCAAATCAGAGCACTTCTACTATTTGACTGTTTCTGATCCAACAAGTTAGGTGCCCATCAGAGTCACTTGGTCCCCTGATGGGCACATAAGCCCTTGCGACATTTCTCCTAGTCAGAGCATTTTCATCTTTTACCTCCTTTTTCCAGAACCAAAACTCATTCTACATATTCAAAAGGTTGTGTTTCCTGAATAAATTTCTCTTGTCCTCCAGTCAACCTTACCGCATGTTATTGAAATTATTTTCATCTCGGGCTTGCACATTTTACTACACTCACAGAGTGAGGAGCGAATACGAACTTCAATAGGTAGAATAAGCATTTAAGAAAGGAAAAACAGGTATGAGACTGAAGCAAAGTCAGAGGTAGACTTGCCTTGGAATTGCCTTCCTTTTCCTGCAGCCCTCAAATCAGTAATGAGTGAAACAAGTCTTCTCACTCCTGTCTCATCTAGTAGATCCTCATACAACTTCATTCCATCAACCACATTAACCTATGCACATAGGTTGTTGCATTACAACTTCATTCCATCAACCACGTTAACCTATGCACATAGGTTGTTGCATTTTGAATCGAAGATCACAGTATAGAGACATTTTCCAAAAACAAGCTTCTGGATCAAGTAAAAATAATAAGTCTAGGCTTGGATTAAGGACAAAACAGAGAATTACCATGCTTCCATCAAATATTTCATTCCCAACAAAAGTTTTGGGAACAGCAGGATAATGATGCTTCCCATTCTGATTTGGAATATCCTCCTCAACCTCTGAAAGAATATTCGGGGACTAACTTTAATTAGAGACACTAACATCCTAAAGCAACATCCTCAAGTTCTGGTGGGAATACTATGGGAGATGAGAGAGAATAGAGTTTGGAAAGAAGTAACCAATCATGAAGAGAAGGCTAAAAATCGAATGGATTAGCTCAGATGCTTCATGTGGGAAATAAGTAAATGCCAGCTATTTCTCACCATGATCCGGCAGAAAAGGACTACCTTTTGATGTTGATATGCACCTGTCCTTTGTCAATCCAGATTCATGCTTTGAATTCCCACTTGAAATCTGCTCAGGAGTTCCAGAACTTTGCAAGCTATTCTTGGTCAGAGATTTTGCAAGAGCTGCACCACATAGATACAATGAGGACAGCGTCACCGAAATGACTTTCCAAATTCGTGGTATCTATTTACAATATTTCATTACTTAATTTGCAACATTAACTGTCATAATAAATGTAGAAAAGAACATTCCACCGGAACTGCTGATTACCACTCGCTTAGGATAAGAGAATAAAACGAGGGAAGATGTAAGCCAATCAGCGTTACTCCCACTTGCCTTGCGAACACACTATCAAATAAAGAAAAGTGCTAACCCACTAGATTGCTCCGTCTGGCCAGATGAAAAAGAAAATTGCCTCAAGTGTTAACCAAGTTGAAAGGCAGACAGCACATACACCAATCTCAATCTACAGAATGTCAGCCTCATCACTTGCATGGTATCCTCTACATATCAAGCAAATACGGAATAAAAGAATCAATCTTTACACCAGACATTTGCTATTTCATTTTATAGATTGAAGTGGTAACAACGACATACTCATCAAAGATAGCACTCCCTGTGCTAGGAGCGAAGAAGCGGCCAGAATATGAAATTCGCAAACCCTAATTAACAAGGAAGGTAGACGCAAATAATGAAATGAAAACTGCATACCATGAATGTTCGGACTCTTAAGATTAAGTTAGGAAGGAAGGAAAAAAACGGGGTGAAGAGAGACTATGGTAAAAGGAAACAAAAAGCTAGTGCAGTGAGATAATTCAATATCACAGGCATCACCTTTTTCATCTTTAGCCGCATCATCAGGCTTTGCAGTAACCTTCCGTTCTTGACCTTTATCCTTAAACTCAATTCCGTTACTTCCGCAGCCGTCAACCCCAGAATTGAGCACTTCCTTGACAGCCGCGCTACCCCTCAGCCCGTGGCTCTTACTGAATCCTGGGCCGGTCCTCCTAAATTCCTTACAACCAAACTTCGACTGGTCACAATATTTACGCTGCTGTTGCTGCCTCTTACACGTCACCTCGTTTAGCGCATAAAAAATCTCGCTAACAGGAACGTACTGCTGCATATGAAGAACGGAGGTCCAATTACACCTCCTCTGCTGAATCAAGCTGATCAGAGCGTCGTACTCTCCAGGCTCTCCAACCGCCCGTAAGTGGTGGTAGAGGCCGTCGATGATGGCGTTGGCTGCGGCGAACTCCCCCCTCAGCCATGAGATGAACCCGTCTCTCACATCCAGTAGCCACACAGGAGGCTGGTGGCCGTGTCGGATCTCGCCGGAGCTGGCATCCGCCTGGAACTTGGTCTTCCCGTCGCTGACAGCTACAGTTTCCGATGGCATTGCCATTGAGAACCCCGAGAATAGCGCACCTCACCGGCAAAGCATAAACATCACGCGACGATCAGCTCAGGACCATTCAATCAGCTCAGATCCAATCCAGATCTGATCAGACTCCACCACAGCACGATCCAGAGCACACAACTTGAGCAAATCGTGCGGCGATCCAACCGAACACTCGTCGGAGCAAAATGGGTCCACCAGGTTCGAAGAGTTGTGTCGTGACCAGCCCGTGATGCGCGATGGTAAGCAGGAAATGCAGAAGAAAAATAGGAAACAATAATCAGGTAAAAGTACTGGAGCTTTTCTTCCGATGTAGGGGGTGGGAAGAGAGCCAGAGAGAGGTTTTCTTCTTGGCTACGGAAGAAGGAGCGACGTCACTGGCTCCGGTGTGAACGTGAGACTCTGATGAGAGTGGCAGAGAGAGAGAGAGAGAGAGAGAGAGAGTCCGCGCGACGCTGCCGATCGGTTTGTAGCTTAGCGACAGCTTATCATCGGCTCCCACCCCTTAGCTTCAGCTTAGGCTTCAGCGTCCGCAGAGTTTGCAGCTTTTTATTTATTTTATTATTTCGTTTTTTTGGAGGTTGACGTGGGGACTCGGGAAAACGGCGCCGCGTCGAGCGGCTGGGCTGAGCCACGATTTAGATTCTCCCTCCTTCCACTTACTTGTCCCCCAATTTTACACCGATTAAGTTATAAGCGCAAATGTTGATCCACCAGAATCCATAAATGCACATTTATTGCCATGGATGAGGTTATGGGCTTAGTACCGAAAAAAGAAAGGGAAAATAATAATAATCTAATGTACTAATACACCGGACCACTTTCGCATTTAGTCTGGGTCGTGAGGAAAAGTAACGATGTGATTGAAACTTAAATGTCTCCTTCCCGTTTCGCATTATGAACAGGAAAAGATTTGAGATCAGACTGGTGCCATGCAAACGCAGACATTACCGGTGTTCCTGAAAACATATGGACTCTGAATATTTCCCTACCAAAGGTGCGGGGGGGGTAAAAGCAAGTTTCTGGAAAGTGGAACTGTTTGGTTTCTTTTTCTTTTTCTTTTTACCTAAGAACGACAAAATCATGACCGAGTGGTTAAAGGAGTCCGTGGTTCGACTCCCACCCTGGAACTTAATATCATGTGAGAGGTTACACCATGGTCGTTTTCAGAGCTCTCACAGGACATGTAGGGACTAGTCAGACGAAATTCGGATAACTCAGCCATTTACCCGCAAACTTCAAATATTGCGGAAGGGGTTGCAAACAGTGTGGATCTTTAACAAATAGAAGACCTACAGAATAACAAGAAGACACGTCAGAGACATTGTCAATGAAGTATGCGCAGCAAAACTTCAAATTCCTTGTTGGCTCCCAACTTACACCAGTAAAAACTTGGTTCTTCACATAATCCCAAGTCTAATTTCTTCACTGAACGTAAACCGTGTAGCGGACTGGAATGTCAACATCTAGGGAAAGGGAAAATTGAACCGCATCCCATAAGCATATTAAACGAAAAGCCTTCATTAGGTCAATTACTACTGGTACCAGTAGTAAAATTGATCATAAACAATAAAAAAATTCCTCCATGTAGTAACCCATTTCTCTCAGGTATCTTTCCCACTAAAATTTATCTAAATTACTATGCTATTCACAGACTACCCCCGGTCCCAGTGAACAACAATTCATCTCGAAAGCTAAACCTGTGGGATATGTACAAGAAAAGCATGGAAGAAACCTTAATTGCTGATGGTCAATTTGTCCATGGCAACATTAGTAACACGATCTGATCCTTCCTTCTCTTTGTTGTCACTTTCTGTCTCAGTCGGATCCTCTTCAGCAGCTAAATCCTTCAGGGGACCTTGCGGTGTCCCGAAGAGTGTAGTGAATATCTGTCTATGGCATTCGTGACAAAAGCAGAAATAAGTGAAATGGCCCTCATAGGGTAGCTTGTGGACGGCAACCCCAGGTAAAATCCTATGCACAAAGTCGGTCATTGACGGTGGGACCACCCGATCATCCATACCCTGACCAAAAGAGCATCCCCAACATGCATCACCACTGCTAACTGTTACATAACTAACACAAACAAAGGAGCAACCATTCTGGCTAGGCTGTTTCCCAGTTCAGTGGGGAGATTCCCACCAATAGTAGCAATAAACCTTTTTTTTTCCCCTTTTTGCTTTGGATCAACTACTGTTAAGGGCTCAATTATATGCGAATGTCTAAAACTAATCTAACGGTCAGTGACCACATATAAAGATTTACAGTAGCAAATTAATCTAGTCCTATCAATCATCTCTTTCTGCAAATATCTTCCTGCGCTTTCTCTATTATGAAGCAATAAATTCTCAAATATAATATTTATCCTGATTAGAGCCGTTCCTCCCCAGAATGAACATGGACTTAATTGCTCATAGCAGGATATCAAGGTGACTTTGGTTTTGAATAAATGCTGCCACATAGTGGGAGAAAGGGAACATCCAGCAATCTAGTGAAAATTAAATGTACATAGAAATAAGAAATATTAGCCATCAAGTTAATTTAACCCTTGAGAGCTCCCAAGAAACTTATACAAAGCAAAAAAGGGTGTATATCATGTGGTAAATGAGTCACTAACCTGCCATATTTGTATAGGCCCGAGGAAGCCTGTAAACTCCTCCTGCTTTTCAATAATCAAGGAACTTAACCATCTGAGCCAATCAAGAATGCCTTTACCTTGCAATTTCTTCTGTAGTTTTAGATCAGCGAGACTGAAGCCCCAATCGGAGACCTGTAAAGAAGCTTCTTCCACAAAAGGTTTGGCACTTCCTTGTCGAATTGATTCTTCCACATCTCTCTGCCAGAATTCTTCATAAACTGGGTCCTCAACTAGAGCTCGGTCCTGAAAAATCACCATTATATTTTGTATCCAATAATAAACCAGAAAACACTAGCTGCATTAACATGAGAATATATTTGCTTTTCAGGAAGGAATGCTAATAACTAAGACTATATCTTTTCAACTGCCAACTCTTTGTTACTTACCGATGCAGTAGGGGCGTAATGTATAAACGAGCATACCAATAGTTTGGAAGTTGTTTAAACTCTTAGCTAAAATATTATAGAAAAGTTCTTGGTAAAAAAATGCTCCTCCATGTAGATGGCCTAAATATTAGAACAAGATGGACAATATCCTGAACAAATACCTGAACACCAACTGGCAAAGATACAACTAAATTCAATGCCCTCTAGAATAGCAGACTTTACTTACCTACCACTGATTTGCCTGGCATAATGTATCACATTTAAAGACAATTATCACAAATCATGAAGGACAAACCACCTTTGCTTCAAGGTTCATACGCAAGTTCCTAGTTTATACAGATGTCAATCATACCAGTGGCATACCCTGATTCCTAGAGAAAGTGACAGCCATTTATCCATCTGACCATGCTTCCCCGACAAAAAACTCCGGTGATAGAAATAAGGAAGAAGCCTTGGAAACCTCTGGGCTAGGAAGAGCATGAATTTTCTTCTTCTTGTCCACTGGCTCCAGGTTCTACGTCTCTCCTCCTTATTCATAAGAGGGTCATATGGATTTACCATGGGAGCAAACATTGCAGCACCTACAAATCAAAAGAAGGTGAATTATAAGAAGTATCTGCCTTTTCTCTTCTTCATTGTTCTCTTCAAACCTTCCATTTTCACTGAAATTTTTTATTGAGAAATACAGTTAACCAAGTGATCCTGGAGATTGCATGTAGAGAAGAATTCATCTACTGTCATGATACTCAACAATATATCTCACAAAAGAATAGAATTAAATGTGCAGTTGATGTCTGATTCTCAACATCCAAACTCATTACAGTGTAAGTAATTAACCACGGAGATGTATTCAGCAAAAAAAAAAAAAAACCACAGAGATGTTATCTTAGCAAGCTCATAGGACATTAACTATCAGCTGATCTGAATTTATACAAGTAACTGCACTATGAGCCTATCAGGTATTTGACAGAACAACACACCTGCTACTCTATCAGGGATATATCTAAGGACAGCCCAAGCATGCATGCTTCCACTTGAATACCCTAGTACCCAAAACTTGTCTTTAATTTCCAAGGCATCTGCCAAGAGGGATATATCCCAAGCTGATGACTCCAGGTTTCTCTTGTTATGAGGGTCACTCTCTCCAAAACCAGGAAGATCATATGTTATAAACCGAATGCCAAACTCCTCCAGCAAAGAGGCCTTAAGCCCGGGTATACCTAATTAATAGAAAAATGAAATAAGAAAAAGGCTAGCAGATATAAAGAAAGTACCAGTGTGAAAAAATTGAATTGAAATCCATATCCTTGCAACCTCTATAGGGTGTTCAACCTGCAAGTCGTGAGGAAAGGAAACTGTGGGGTGCAATCATCGAGAACCTAGCTCTGTCAGCTGGAACACCTTGCTCTTTAAACGCCATGTATCTACCATCTGGAAGCAATATACGCATGGCACTTGGAGGATAGGAGGAAACCTTCTTCACCAATGGGGTAGAAGCTTTAGTTTCAGTATTGACTATTAGAGCTGCTGTGTGACAGTAATCTGAGTTAGACAATAAGCAAGAAAAATAATGACTTAAATAAAAGCAGAGTCAGCCATAAACAGCTGCAGTTTTCAACAGGGTAGCCCCTTTAACTTCTGTTCTCTATTTGAGAGCCTAGGCAGAAATCTTAAAGCACGACAAATGAGTTTCTACCATCACTGAGCAACAGAAAGCGCCAGTCAGCAGTTGTAACAAGAAAATGTGCATGATTGCTTATCCATCTAAGCAGATTATATGGATTTAAAACCCCGGAAAAAAATTCTGTTTGATTATGGGAAACAGATTTGTCAGTTCAAGGACCGAAAGTTTTAGGCATTTGTCCTAGAGGCCAGTAGGACCTGCATATAACTATCTGCTTTACATTTGAGTAGTGAAAATTACCAAATACATCTAGGAAATTACATTTTCACAGACAATGTTGCAGCGCATGAACCTGGCATTTTTAGGGTGGAACAGTACAAGCCCTGATATGATTTTGGCCAGCGCTTCTTGTACTGAACCCTCTTAGATCAATATATTACTCATGTACTTGTCCAAAAAAAAACCTATCTAGATAAGCGATGGAATTATAAACTGTTCCAGATTTCCAATTAGAAATAAACGAGTTTCAGTTGAGAGTTTTCTGATTTCAATGTTCTATTATCATAAACCTACATAGATGACACTCCAGCAATCCAGCAATTAGTTCCGCTGATTCCTTAACAGCAGAACAGAGGAAATTTTGAATCACTGTATTAGTCAGCGGACCATCATTAATCAGTCCATCACTTACTTCCTCAGAGTCAGACAAGCAGGAATGCATCATTATAATTGATGAAGATAAACGCAAATTCTACTACAGAGCGATCGGAAATCATTGCAATTCAACTTGGGGACGAACCCAACGAATAAGGATGCGAAATTTACCTGCAAGAGCGACGACTACCACTACGCATATCACCGACCAAGCGTGCAGCGGATCCTTGTCCTCGGGCAAGTATTCATTAAAACACTTCAACCTCTCACAAGCGACCACACAAGGACCTCGAATTTTGCTCGCAATGTACGAATCCTTCCCCAAGTGCTTCCCCAAGAAGGAATTCTCATTGCCTAGTGTCTGCCTCACTATATCCCGGCACCCCCTGGCCAGCTGCACGCTCATCTCCGCCACTCCTTTCATGAACTCCTTCACATGTTCCACCGTATTCCCCTGCTCCCCGTCAATGGTTCCTCCGGTATCGCCGCCGACAGAGTTCATCTCCGCTGGACCGATCTTAGATCCCGCGTTGACTCTTCGGATCTTAGAACGGAGAGTTCAGAGAGAGTTCTTGCCGGAAAAGAGGATTGGATCTGACGGCATTGTTAGTTGAATAAAGGTGATGGTTGACGCGGAGACCAAGAGAGGAGAGAGCCGCGAAGACGTTGCTTATTCCAAGTCAAGCGCGGCGGTGTCGTTTCGGACCTTCTGGAGTGTGTGCGTGTGCGTGTGTGTGTTAGAGAGAGAGAGATTCGCACGGAGGAGGAGAAAGGAAAGAAGAAGAGTCAATTATGGCAGTGGGACTCGAGCCTGGAATGGACAAATGGTGAGTCATTTCTGAGTTCTCCCTCTCTTGTGAAGGTTGGTAGAGTGAGAGTGAGGATCATCAGGGAGCGAGTCCGAAGGAATGGTAGGGCTGACGTGGGGAGATAGATCGAACGGTGGAGAAGATCCCACGTGGACGAGTCGGTTTTCTTGGAGGGAGAGGGAGGTGGGGTAAATAGCTAATAATATTGATAGCTTGGGCGGCGGTTCTTGCTGGGCAGCAGGAGGGAATGTTCAGTTCAGCCTGCAGGGAAGAGACGACGGCCGTCGCCGTCAGCAGTGGCACGTCACGTACGGACGGTAGTGCACTCCTCCGTCCCTACTGCTACGCGTCCGGTGACCGCACGGTCTCGCTCGTATAAAATGTTGACCATTTTGAGGCACACTTGACTCGGGGCGCGCGCTGCTATCACGTCTCTCAACTTACTCTTTCAAAATCAGCCGTGAGGAAATTGATAAACGATCACTGTTATCTCAACTTATTCTCTCAACTTATTCTTTCAAGCATTATGATGAACCAAATAAATCAATATTAGGGGTCGTATGACTATGTGCAAAAGTAATGGCTACTAGGAATTCAAGGGAGTTCTAGTCAAAATCAAGCACACGAATCTCCTTTTTCCATCTTTTTGGATCATGCCCTTGTGTTTTGGCCCTAAATTTTAGATGCATCCTAACTGAACAGACTGATCCAGACCCAATCAATCAGCGCCTTCGGTATCCACCACGCATGATGTTACGTTCATCCCAGATAGGACAGGTGCATGTCGGTTTCTTGTTATTCCACTTGGCCCCGCAAGTATAGCAAAACTCATGTCCACATCTGAAAAGAATCACAGAAAAACATCAACTGTAGGGAATGAACAAGCCGATAGCATATTGGGGGTAAACTAAAAGTGGAAATGATGGATATTTGTAACTCTTAGTTTATGTGTAGAGTAAGAATTTACCTTTAACACCACATACTGCTAATAATTTGTTATGAAAATACCAAGAGCACGTGGATATTAATCAGTAATCAAAATCCACAGAGAACAACGTTTCTTTTGATGAATATGTTATTCAACAGTTATATTCATAGAGCACTCCAAAAAAATCAACAAAAAACTCAAACCATGCATGGAGAGCTCTAACATTAAACTACCTCTAGCATCTATATGTAGTATTACTAGTGGCAACAGTAACAATAATTAATTGGGGAGAAACTTTTGTCATCAGATTAAATGGAGTCTCAATATTGCCTGCATGTAATGTGGTAGCATCCATAGGCAAGTTCCACCATATGGTTGCAGTTTGGGCATTGCCTCCAGAATTTCTCATTTGCAAGAGACTTGAGCTTCGCATCTTCAGGTGCATGATTGGGATTGCGAGTTCTAGAATCAGTGCAGCTCATGTTGTAATGCCAAGGCACTCTGCAATGAATACAAAAGAAGTGCTGACATTTGATACATTTCCGAGCCCCGCTCTGTTCGGCTCCAATAAATGAAGTCTTTGAGTACTCCAAGACCTCCCCCTTTGACATTAAAGTAGAGCATCTGGGATATGGGCAGTAAACTCTATCCGCTGCAGGAATGGAAGCTTCTTTCATTCGCTGACTCAAAATAGAAACTAAATTTGGTTCGAGGAACTTTCTGCAGCTGTCAATTGCTATCTCAGAATTACAGCCATCATATGGGCACTTAACAGCCACTCCATCATGCAACTTTGCTTCAACATGTTTCTTCATACAAGAGAAGCAGCATCTGTGCAGGCATTCATCAATGGGGAACATCTTGGAGATATCGGTATCCTCAAAACATATAGCACAAGTTTCCTTCTGATTATGGCCAATGGGAGATTCCTCAGGCCATGAGATTTGGGAGACAATAGCATCTCTTGCAAGCTTATAAGCAAAATTAGCAGCATTTGGTCCCAGAAACAAAATTGGGTTGCATTGCACGAACTCCTGACGAAGAACACTAGCATGATTGACTAGCGCCACGATCTTACTGCATCCATGAAATTTCTCTCCTGTTACCTGCATTTGTTCCTATTTTGTCATGTATTCATGTAATAAGAGGACTCCAAGCGCAGAAAATGCTATTTATTGAAACCTATCACCAGCCTTTTCATCCCCAAATTAATTTTTTCAAGAAATACAACATCTTTTTCCCCACGTTTCTTGGCTGAAAGTTATATATTCTTAGTAGGAAATCGAAGAAGAAGCCCTTTTCTCAAAAGATAATGGCACTAATGCTTTACAGACAGAGCTTGAGAAGTGATCAATCAGAAGGTTAACTCACGTAGCAGAGGCAAATGTCATTAACAAAAAATGTCACCCTCTTCAAATCCAAGGCAAGTGCTGCATCAAGCCCTTGAACAATCGCCTGGAACTCAGCTTCAAGCTCACTGACCAAACCACCATCGATCCAGGGTTTCTTAATCTCCAATATCACATTGTCTTTGAAATCGCAAATGGCCACTCCAATTCCCACCACAGGAACCTTCCTGTCTTGAATATACTCTTCACTCACCAAACCCTTTGAATAAACCCTGATAGAACGAACGTGGCTTAAGGCGAACTTGAAATGCAAATTATACGAGAATCAGAGATTAGCTAGGATTTTTCCTAAGAAAAACAAACCAGAGTACTCAGTTAAACTATTCCGGCTAATTACCTGAAACACTCGAAGGCACCAGAGGAGGACGACGAAGAAGCACCGGCCACGTAGGGTTTGTGATAGTTATCGCCATACTTCTGCCACTCCGTCTCAGGGATGGTGGTGATCTCAGCAGCGAACTTTTGATCATAAACACGACGGTCCATATCCTGTCTCATTCGCCTGAACTCAGCAAGGCAGAGTTGCCGATCGCAGTACTCTTGCGCGTACCTCTCCATCTCCTCCAGCATCACAGTAGCGGCCAAGCTGGAGGAGTCGGAATAGCGGGGCATCGTCGAGGCATCTGCGTTCACCGGAGACGGCGGAGAACGTGAATAAGAAGGGAGAGAAGAGCCCGCGATCTCTTGCATTTGGAGATGGAACGCGTAGTCCGAGTCGGAGTCCACGGCCTGCGCCGCAGCTAGCTCCTGGCGCTGCTCGGCGAGAATGGCCTCGAAGTCGTCAGCTTCCACTGGCTGAATCATCATGTCAGGGCTGTGCAGGCAGATTTTTCGCGAGAACGCGTAGAGTGGGAGAGTCACTGGAAGGTCCTGGTGAAGGCCGCCCCGTCTTCTGAGCTTAGGATTCGTAATGGAAATTACTTTTATCACCCAAACATAAATTACATAATTGGTACAAAACTTTTTGATAATGTAACACTTTGATACAAAATATTTAAAATATAACTCGGTGATACATTTTCTTTCAAACATGTAATACTTTAGTATATTCCGTTAATTTTTTATTAACGCCGTTAACTTTTGATGACATGTACGGTCTACGTGACATTCCTTGATGACGTGACTTCATATTTTAAATATGTGAATTGCCACTTTGCACATGGTGGGACCCACTATTTTTTTAATTTATTTTTCTCTCTGCACCTCTCTCTCTCTCCCTTTCTCTCACTCGGCTCTCTCTCCTGCTCTCTCTCTCTCACTCGACTCTCTCTCCCTCTCCCTCTCTCACTCGGCTCTCTCTCCCTCTCTCTCTCTCTCTCACTTGGCTCTCTCTCTCCCTCTCTTTCTCTCGGCTCTTTTCCTCTCTCTCGGCTCTCTCTCCCTCTCTTTCTCTCGGCTCTCTCTCTATTTCTCTCTCTCTCGGCTCTCTCTCCGTCTCCCTCTCTCTCTCGACTCTCTCTCCCTCTCCCTCTCCCTCTCTCTCTCTTGTTTATATATATATAAACAAAAGACTCCAATCACTAACACAAATTGATTGATTGACCCTAATCGATTTGATTTTGTTCCCTTTCTTATCACTCTCCACCCAGGCTTGGACCAAGGAAGATTCGACGGCGGTTCCATCCCTTCTTGCTCGATCTCTCACACAGGAAAAAAATGAAAATTTGCTCCAGATACAAGAATGAGCACGGGTCGATGGATACCCAACGTATGGTGGGGGGGGGCGAGAGAGAGCCAAGAGAGAGGGAGAGGGAGAGAGAGAGCCAAGTGAGAGAGAGCCGAGTGAGAGAGGGAGAGGGAGAGAGAGTCGAGCGAGAGAGAGAGCGGGAGAGAGAGTCGAGTGAGAGAAAGGGAGAGAGAGAGAGGAGCGGAGAGAGAAATGAATAAAAAAAAAGTAGTGGGTCCCACCATGTGCCACGTGGTAATCCACATATTTAAAATATGAAACCACGTCATCAAGGAATGCCACGTAGACCGTACACGTCATCAAAAGTTAATGGCGTTAATAAAAAATTAACGGAATGTACTAAAGTGTTATATGTTTGAAAGAAAATGTATCATCGAATTACATTTTAAATATTTTGTACTAAAGTGTTATATTGTCAAAACGTTTTGTACCAATTGTATAATTTTTCCCTGCAAGGTCCGACTACTCTATTTATGCAAAGAATATGCGAAAAACCTCGATCAAAATTGATTGAGAGGGTTTGCCCTAAGATAATTTATATTAAAAACACATTTATACTAAAATATATTGATCTGAGTATGACTAGATTAATCAGGTTGGTTGACACGTATCAGCCATGCAAAGCTGGAAGACATTAATTAATACGCCTTGTCGATATATTAATAATTTCACTTTTAAGAGTTTTCTTAAATCAGAAAAGAAAAGAAAATGGGAGGTATTTGAGGGATAACAAGTTTTAAATTTGTATGATAAGGCTTATCATTATTATTCTTTTAAAGAACAAGAAGTTTTATGTTATTTTTACTTTTCTAATATCTTCCTTTAATATCATGGACTCTTTATAATTATAAGGGAAAAAAAAAACATGAAATCGCACCGGCGCTCTTCCAAGGGTTGCCAGTGAGGCGATGATGTCATGTCATCGCGTTGCTTTACCGGTCTGCAGATGACGACCAAAATAAGAAAAGGACGGAAAGGCAACCCCCTGCGAGGATCCATACCCAGCAAGACGAAAAGGCTTATCATTTGTAGTTTCATTCATTATACAGAGAAACCAAAAAAGGTTTACAGCGTAAATAGCAAAGCAACTCCGGCTGTGCCCTTTACAGAATGATGATTCAAAAAATTCTCTTGGACTTCTGGGACAGGTGAAAGCACCCGATCCCATATCCAAATTTGCACGATTCATCGGACACCAAAATGTTGACCTTCTTTCTAACTATCATGTCCATCAGCATCTCGTCACAACTGTTAATACAACGGTCATCCTGCTTTTTCTATCTCTTCCTATAAATGCTTCTAAAGAGAATCAAAACCGAAATGAGCTCGATGGCTCAAACTAGTCTTCGTCGTCAGTTAACGATGAAAAAGAGAGAGGCTTGAACTTGTACCCGTCTCCCTGGTAGAACTTGCTCTGGAATTCTACCCAGTGAAGACGCAGGGCGTGAAGGAATGCACTGAGGGTCTCCATCATCAACAGTATGAAAGCAGTTGCAAAAGAAAAAACAGCAAGGCCCACTAATCTAATGATGAAGTTGTCATAGCTGCAGCAAATCAAGGAAAAAGGTCAAGCTGCAATGGATAGACTATCTTTTTTTCTCATTGAAATTATGGATGAAATTGGCGTTTTCCTCTGAACTCACCTCCAGGCAAGGAGGAGCACTTTCTCGTAGAAGACTGTCGACAGTTCTGAGTGGGCCAAGCTGTGAAACAGAGGATCGGATTATCATTACAGACATTGCAATGAATGTGGCAGTGAGGCAAGAATGAAGGAGTTACATTGGCACTACCTTAAAGCCCATAGCCGAAGATATGAAGCTGTGTTGGAAACTGCACCCAAGACAAACTCTATGGAGTGTATCATCTGATGCACAAAGACCTCACTGAAATTAAAATCCTCATGATGTTGCCGTGCCCGTGCAGAATCAGGTTCCACTTCAAGATCTATCTCGGAAGTGCCGAGCATCCCATATGTACGTCCTTGAAATCGCTATAGCATATCAATATAGAAGAGAAGGTTTAGGTTTACAGGCTAGAACAAGCACTGATCTGAATTTGGGGCAAAGAATAGCAAAACAGGACACAAATGAAGAAGCAATAACTCAGTGGACAAGATATCCACCTCAGTGTAAAGCTTCTTCAAGATGAAAGGTTTTGGAAAGAGCATCCATGGGACAGCAACAAGAGCCAACAGCAATAGAACGATCTGCAGCAGTTAATAAAACCATATAACAATAAGAGGGATGCAAGTGTGAGCAGAAAGCATCACAACAAGAAAAGAATGGTTGCATTCATGCCTGAAGTGGTCGCTGGCCCCAGAATAGCTCATTCTCACCAAGATCATCAGTAGGGCTCAGGAACATGTAGATCATTACATGGTAAAGGTCTGCTTGAGAACCCGTGCACCATTTTATAATAATGAGAAGCGAGAGATACCCGAACAGACTGTTGAGGAAGATCATTTGAGGAATGAACTGGTACCTAAATGCCAAATCCAATGTCAGTCTTCTCCCTTTTAGACACTATATCTAAGAAAGCTAAAAAAAAAAATATGGAGGAAGGATGAGAAAATATACCTGACATCCAATGAGCTGCCAAAAAAGCGTGCATTGAAGTAACTCAGTAAGATACCAAGGTTCATCTGTGCCACACCCAATAAAATAGACATCTTCATCTTGAGAGAGTTTAGGAATGGGAGTTCTGAACGGCTTCCACGCCAACTAGGATCTACACCAAATGGGTATGGATCCCGGTACTTCACCAAACCAACTGAATGTGCATCGCTGGCCAAACCAATTGAAATAGGTCAAAGATTGTGCCTCTTATAATAGATGTATGACAAGCAACTACTGAAATGATTTATATGTTTAGAAGAAAACGGATACAGGCTAACCTGCAAGTAGCATCATGACATTTGTAAGCAGACCCGCCAAAAATGTGAAAGGGAACAGAGAAGAACTCGTTGTAGATCAATCCACAGTATATTGAAAATATAGCCATTAATAGCAGTACATAGCGTCCCCCAAAAAGCATCTCCATAAAGCTACCTAGTTTCTGTCACCCATGAAGATCCATCACGCAATTGTAATGAATTTCGATTCATTACTAGGCCTTAAACCTCCAGCATTTTGATGACACAGGTACAAATGTCAAAACTATCAGTTGTTATGTTGACAAAAGGCATACCTTCTTACTGAGCCTACTTTCCTGAGCAATAAGGACCAAAGCTCCTATCAAAAGACATACTCCATGACCCCAATCCCCAAACATCACCGCAAAAAGAAAGGGAAATGTCATGACAGTATAGACAGCAGGATTTGCTTCTTGATATCTTGCAACTCTGCATAAAGCAAAATTTATTGCATTACCACATTGTTGCATCTTGTGGAAGCAGAAACCTTTTATATCAAACAGATTGCTAGCTAACAATTTAAACAAAATTATAGACCATAGGAAGTTTCTTGACAACCAAGATAAACCACACAATATTCGTGGACTCTCTCTCTCTCTCTCTCTCTCTCTATATATATGTATATATATATATATATTTTAGGGAGACCCTAGCTTCAAATGCTCTCTTATTTCTGACTAACATACCTATTATATTTTTAAAGCATGATAAGTATAAATATTCAGGAAGGGCTCACGAAAGGAACTGCAGGCAAAGGAAAATCATATATGTGAGAGTACCAAAAGGTTGCATTTCAAATACCCATCCCAACAAATGAAAGATCGCTTGCTTATGAACTAAAAGAATGCTCTCAATCTGCACAAATGTTTCAGATAGAAAGCTCTTGACAACTTTTCTTCAGCTATAAAAATGTCAGATTACTATTACCCATCGTTTCAATGAAAATCAGGTGATTTACATCATTACAACTCATATAACCTAGTGGCTACCTAGGCTATTGATCAGAAGTTTTATCTTACCCATATGCATCGACAATTTCTTGAAATGCGTTAGTGAAATGATTGGTTCTGAAATATGTGGGAGGAGATTCCACTGAATCCAGCACATGAAATATAATACCCACTAGTGAATTACTATCATATGTTGCACGCTGCAGAGCCTCCTGAATCTGTCAGAGCAATGGAACTCTCAAAAGTCAGCACTTCAAAAGTTTCAGCAGTGTTATGAACATAATAATGTTATTCAAAAGTATAAATACACCGAATAAGAACAAGCAGGGTATCGCGAAAATTACCTTGGGTCTAGCAAATATTGGGCACCATCCTTCACCAACGAGACATTTTTTTGTTACATCAAAGTTCAGCATATTTAATGTATCATAGACAGCTTTCTCCCTTCTCACCTAACAGAAGGTCATAAGATAGAGTAAACAACAAGTAAAGAAAATACAATCTGCTCAAATGGAATCACTTTCAGCTATTTCATTTATAAAATAAAAGGTCTGACCGGGCAAGGGTGTGTTGCAACATTTCTGTAGATCCCCCTTCTCCACTGACTCTACACTAACAGGCTAAAAAATTACTAGGACTCACCATAGTTACCCATTTTGTTAGGTCGTAATCGATAGAAGATAGGGCTTTGTTTCTGTGTCGGATCCCAGCATCCAAGGTTGCCTCCAAGTCAGAAAGACGTGACAAAACCTACAGTCAAGAACTTCAAAATTTAGCCCCAGAATGTGGAACACATCATAATAATAAGTAATATGTACTCATGATGCTAATTCAAATGATGTCTTATTAGCATACATATGGTTAAGACAATTAACTCAGACGTTTTTGTTTTTTTTGCAGTAGTAAACTATCTGATGAAATGTTCTTCATTGAATAAAACATGTCCTGCTATAACTTCAGAAAAACATTACCATGACAAACTTTACATAAAACAAAGAAATCTGCAGCAAATATCATTCTTCAATGACTAGTTCGGAAAAGAATGGAGCCTCTTCAAAATCATAAAATTACAATTCAAATTATATTCCTGACTTCTTTAATAGCAACACTTACTTCTCTAGTTACTTGGTGTTGCTTAGTAACATCTTCAGGAACAGGATAGCAATTGGCACCAAATGCTTCACAAATTTTCAAGATCTTTGTCTTTGCTTGCTCACCTGAGAAAAACACCATAAATACTATTTTTGCATCCTGCATAATGAAAAGGGAGATATTAGTATTTCATGATGGAAACTGTACTGATGCATTTCCATGATGTACTAGAAAACTTCCTAGGATAAAAAGGCTGGCACTGGCATGGAAAATAAAAAATGCTTAGGCAGCTATCATAATAATAGAGTTTATTCAAAGAAGGATATTCAATATCTTTGAAACCATGAGAAAGACCTTTTCAAATGTCACAGGATCCACAATCTCTTCATCTGCTGGGGCCTGATTGAAAAGCAAGTTGCCTCTTGTGGCACGAAAAAGCATCCTCTCAAATCTAACTACGCTGGATTTACATACAATCCCACTGATAAATCTCACACCTGATTGTCCTGATATTCCAGGTCTCATTTCCTGAAAAAGAGATGGAGCAAAATGAGTGAAACTGCAGAACAGAGACAAGAAAAATAAGGCATATCCAATGGCTACCTTTTCAAGTAACGAAGCTGCCTCAATGAATTCATTATTTGAATTTACGCTTTCTTCCAATTCTCTCTCCTCCTCCATTGCATGGTGATTCTTTTCAGAGAAAAGAAACCTACCTGCCTGCGATTGGACTGAAACAATATTAAGAATAGAGAATAATGAATTTAAAATTGAGATGACTTCTATATCAAGGTGACAAAAAAGCGCATCTAGAAATAAGGAGAGAAACTAGGCATGTTCTATTGTTGCATAAATAAAGGGGAAAAATAGAAAGAGGAAGAAACTGACCTTTTCCAGAACCATCTTAAACTCCAGGAGCTCATTGTATGTTTGCCGAAGTCGTTCAGTGTTGGAGTTTAATTCAATCAGCTCTTGCTCATGTTCAGCAAGTTGAATCTGAAATAAACAGGAAACTTGAGGCAATTTAAATACTGAAGTGTGATTCCCCAACAAAGCTAGCGTCAGAGGTAATAAAACTGAGTAGGAACAACCTCCAGTTTTTCCAATTCAATATCTGGCTGCATGACCGGGTGCTCCAATGATACTATACCAGCCTTGGTGATTTGATCTTTGAAAAACCTTAACTTTCTAGACATCTCCCCGCAGCGTTTGACCTATCAAATTATATCTCAGGCTAGGGAACAAATACAAATCATCTATCATCATGGTTCTTCAACAGATTTTAATGTCAAAATACTATTTATTCAACTGCTTCATGACCTAAAATTTCCATTTCCAGGACCTGATTCTTGAAAGTATACCTGGTTTACAAATGTTCTCTGGAAAGGGCTCTTATCAGCATTTAACTACACAAAAGAAAATGCAAGAATTAGTGTGGCAATCTAATAACTGGAGCACAATAATGATAATGTCAAACACCTTTTTCAGACAAAAAGGAGAATATACAGGTAAGAGCAGCATAAACATGCGCAATGAGCCATTGACAACATAATAAAAAATTATCTGAATCAAAGGATGACAGGGAGTTGGCATGAACCAGCAGAAGGTCCTATAATCTAGAAATACACCTTATCAATGCAATGTGCACTGTATTACTCAGTAGACAGCAGATAAGACAGCTGAGCAGATTATGCACATAGACCAAAGGCACCTCCATGGCCGTAAAGGCAACATTTACTTATATCTGATTCCGTGCCAAAGAAGTAATCTATTTGTTGCCATTTTAGTTTATTTTATTATCCAGCAAATCCAAATTCTTCAAGGCAAACAGCATGCCAGCAAATCTAGACTATAGGAGAGACATAATAAAATTAATTTTCACTAGAATTTACAAAGAGCCTGAAGTTAGAGAACAGATTAAAGAAGAAGCCCAAAAACTTACTTTTCCAGATCAGAGCACAATGTGTTCCAAATTTTTTGGCCAGCAGGAAATAAAGGTAGCAGTACACTAATCCTAAAAAAATTTCCCAGTAATATAATAACGAAACCCGTAGACCACATCACTGATTTAAAATCTATTATTCAGATTGCTGATAGTGATTAGACCTCGAAATTCAACTTTTTTTTATAGTGAAAATCATTATCCAATAACTAAGCCTAGCTATTTGTTGGCATTAATAAAGCACCCAATATTATGAACATGGTGCATGGAAAGATCATTTCAACCAACAGATTGCCCTATCTGGATAGACAGAAAGAAAGGCAGCAAGCTAAATTGAAATGTCCATGCCATCAAGACAACTAAACAATGCAAATGCTTATTCATACCAAAGAAAATACGCTATCCATTATGACAGAACCCCCGATCTAGGAGGAAGTCTTGTACTGGAGGAAACAAACTCTGATTAGAAGTTGCATCAAACTAAGACGACAAGATCTTCGAATTGGGTAGAATTTGCACTAGAATCGAACAGTTACGAAACAAACAAAATAAATCCATTATCAGCAGTTCTTCATCTTCCAAGCCGAACTCTGAAGGAGCTCGTCATTTTCCTGTTCCATTCTATCAGAGCTCCACAGCAACAAGCCAGAAAATAAACGGCAATATCGGATAATCAAATGAGGCGGTGGCCGATCGGAGCAGAAAAATACTTACATCGTGGAACTGAAGGAGGCCAAGCTCTCCGAGGTAGGATATGGCGCGGTGAGCGGACTCCACGGGAATAATCAACTGGACATATGACATCTTCTCAGAGCGCATCAGATCCATGGGCGGCAGATTGTCTATGAACTCCTCCATTTTCTAGAGAATCGAATTCGGGAAAAGGATCTGTCGCACTCGATAAACAAAGAGCGAACTGTCTCAGCCTGGCGGCTGTCTTGTCTCAGATCTGGGACGACTTATCTGTCTGAGAAGGTGCAATATATATTGGCCGCGTGATCGCGGAGGCTCCCGGTTTCAGCACCGCATCGGCGAAAACCGCCATGGAAGACGGGAGCTCGATCTTCGCATCGATCTTCAACGAGAGCGGGGAGCAGAGGAAACTGAATTCTGGGCTTCCTCCGTATGTGCGCGGTGACTGGGAATAATTTGTCGTTTATTTATTTATTTAAGTATTGATATTGTATTATATATATTGTGATTATACTTTTGAGATCTGGAGAGAGTCCTCAGCTTTACAGGGTTGAAGAGAAGAAATGTGAAGGCCGAGCGAGGAAAGGCTACGTGACTCTGAGCGCTCGCTCTTTCAACGAGGGGGATTGGGGGCATAAGTTGTACATGCAGCGGGTTCGTGAACGCCCGGGCTTGCATGAGATGCATAGACTACTTCCCACGCACATGTGGGTACACTGAACCCGGCTCATGTGCCCGGCATCACTGCAAGTGGCGTCGAATTTTTAATGGTGACGTTTGAGCCCGCAGAGTTGACCGCCATGGTTTTCTTCGAGCCCAGGCCTGTCCTCCCTTAGCAGCTAAGCAATAGACTATGGCAATGGTTAATATTGTTAGAAGTGTAATTTGAGTCGATTTAAAATCGGCATAAAATTATTTGGTTTTGTTATGATTTGGTCCGTTTTTTTAAAAATGGACCGATATAACTCGTGAACCGTCTATCTTTTTAAAATTTTTGAAAATATTTTTAATGAATATTTTTTTAATTTTTTTAATTTTAAATTGATATAATAAAATCCGATACTTGATTTGTAACATTTTTTACTGTCCAAGCCAATTTCTAAATGGTTCCGGGTCGGTTCAGTAAGGTAACAGTTTGCTCCAATCATGGTTCAGTAAGTCCATATTTTTGAACCGGCCGTAACTACCCCAACCCAATAAGAACGGTCATATGTTGGGTCAAGAGCATTCCGGTCCGGTTATGGGCCAGCCTGGCCCGTTTAACATCTCTACCCATGGGTGTGTCTGCTTTAACATCGAACCAATTGTCATTAGTGTTATTAAAATGGGGTTTGAGCCAAATCAAAATAGGTTTGGAATCATTTGACTTGATTACGGTTCGGTCCACTTGATTAATTGACCGATTTGGTTACGGGTCACGGTTCAAGCATATATGAACGGGTCTAAAATCATTTATGAGCGAGCCGGTTCATGGTTCAGGCAAGTTTAACCCATGAACCGTCTATCTTTTTTTATTATTTTTTAAATGAATATTTTTTTAAGTTTTTAAAATTTTAAATTGATTCGACAAAATCTGACTGTTAATTTGCAAGATTTTGATGGTATGGGCCGAATTCTAAATAGTTCCATGTTAGTTCAGCAGGGTAACAGTCCAGCGGTTACAGTTCAATGGGCCTATATTTCTAACCCAACCCGTAACCGTCTCTCAATCCAATAAAAGCGGTTATAGGCCGGTTAGGGGTGGTCTAATCCGGTTTCAAGTTTGGATGGTCTAGTTTCATGATAGTCCGGCCTGTTTAACATCTCTAATTGTGATATGTAGATTCATAATTAAATCAATATGATGGACTTTAGCAGAATTAGATTGTAAAATTTATTGTGAACTGAAATCCCACAGCTAAAATTGTTATACTATTGTAGATGAAATTCTCTCATGTGGTTACGTGAGATTCTTGGAAAGAGACAAGAGGGATCAGAATTCATTTGGTTGCCAAATAGTAAGGAAAATTCTCAGTTAAAAACTTTCTACTTATTCGATCAGAAAGATGGATTCCCAAATACAAACGGAAACAACGCAGTAAACTCTAGAAAAGCAAAGTCCGTGAAAGACTGAGAATCTTTCTATGGAGAAATCCGATCGATAGTCTCCCCTGGCATACGCAACTGGAGGACCTATGCCCAGTTTGTGAAGCTGGCTCTGATGAGGAAGAGCACCACCCATTCGTTGGTCGCTTCTATTGTCGTGTTAGTTAGAGACAATCGCAGTATAGATCTCGGGCAAACCAGGTCTTGAAATAACAAACATCCTACTGAATTTGCTTCCCAGCTGACTAGTGTTAGTGACTTCCACATTTACGGTGCTGTGCTGATTTATGTACTGTGGGAATCCAGGAACAAGAGAAGATTCGGAGACAAAACTATTTACAACACAGACGACTTAAACAGAGTAAAAAAAAAAAAAAAAACTTCAAAGGATTCTCACTGGCAATGCAGGAAATGGCTATGGAGTCCAACAAAGCGAGTCGATCAACAAGCATCGCTGTCCAAAGGTTAGTGAGCCAAGATTGGATTACGATTGGTATCAATGCTGCGTTTTCTAATGGCAGGTGCTGCAGGTTGGAGACAGTCAAGAACGACTCGGGAAGGATCATGGCTTGGTTAGAGAGAGACTTTGCACTCTCCCTGGGACAAGCTGAAGCCAAAGCCGAAGCCGAAGCCGAAGCCAAAGCCCTCCTCTTAGCAGCTTCCATGGCAAGGAAGAAGGGATGGAGCAGAGTGCTATCTTTTACGGATTGTAGGGTACTTGTACATGCTCTGAATAATACTTTGGACCATCCTTGAGAAATGGCTGCAATTATGGCTGATATTAAGACTATGATGTCCTCTTTTGAGTGTAAAATAGAATGGATAGGACGGGATGGCTAATGAGCAGGCTCATCCATAGGTTGTCTCAATATCAAATGCCTAACCGCGATGAACCAGCGTTTGTAGAGTTTTCCTGTTTGGGCACCGATGGGAGAGCCTTCTTGGAGGGAAGAAACACTTCGAAGTTGCATGCTCACAAAATAGGTTTACTCTGTTACAATGCAATCGAATGAAGAAAATAATAGTTGATTCTTAGGTCATTGTGGAGACAGACTTTCAGCTAAGTTACAACATAGGAAGGAGGAGCAAGGAAAAATAAAGTAAAGGCTAAAACTCTGGATAAATTGAAGATCAATCCGCAATAAAATGGAGAAGAATCTCAACCATTCATGGCGGGCAGCCGCTTATGAGAAACCTAAAGTTGAAGTGGAGGGAGCTCCAAAGCTGCAGGGATTCACCTCCGAAAAGAAATCACATCCGATCAACTACAATACGACCATGTCTACTTCCAGCAAAATGTGTTATGTCGGTGGGCATCAGGCGCTGTATTACTACTGCTTGTAGTTACCTGACTGTGTATGCTCAGAGACGTGGAACTTCAATGAGGTGGACACGACAATCATCCTTTTTTCAGGCAAACTCCGGATTGAGAGCTATGGCCTCAGCATAGATCATGTCCTTCATTTGCTCTTCACCCAGGTGCTGTTGCTCAAAGTCAAAGGCGAATGGCACTTGGCAGATCGGTTCATCGGCCACATCATGTAATCTTGCGAGGTAAGGATGGGCAAGTGCCTCTTCAACTGCCAAGAGATGGTTGATATTTAAATTGCTGAGATTAAGTAAGGTATGAAATGGAAAATCGTAAAAAGTTTGAAGTGAGCTCATATTGCAAAAGTTTTTAAGACATCATCATTCAATATCTACGGGTAATACTTCCATCAACAAAGAGGTCTTATCATTTATTGGTGGACCAAATTAGAGCGCAGAAACACTGAAACCACTGAGAGGGAACAGCGAGAAGTACTGACCAGTGATTCTCCTGCTTGGGTTGAAAGTCAGCATTCTATCAATGAGATCAATGGCTAGCGGATGGATATGCGGGAAAACACTAGCCAAAGGCTGACGAGGATGCCTCGGGAGTTGTCTTACGTATCTTCTCGCTTCTTCATTTCGAACAAACCCGAGGTCGGCATCAGTTGGAGTGCCAAGAAGCTGAGTAGTAAGGATATTGAATGAGCAAATTGAACAGTCTGCCAGCACGTAGCTACTAGAAATTATACTATCAACAAGATTAATCTGGTAAAAGGGAATTATGATTGTCTATGATGTCTCCCTACCTCAATCAACAAACGCATCTGATGCACGTGATCCTTCCCAGGAAACAAAGGTTTTTTGTTCATCAGCTCCATGAAGATGCAACCAACGGACCACACATCTATCGCAGCAGTATAATCTGATGAATTGAGCAAAAGCTCCGGTGCTCGGTACCATCTAGTGACGACATATTCAGTCATAAAATCATTCTCTGCATTGGGACGTGCAAGACCGAAGTCACAGATCTTAAGATCACAATTTGCATTCAGCAGAAGATTGCTGGGCTTCAGATCTCTATGGATGACTTTTGCGGAGTGAATGTATTTTAGTCCTCTCAGAATTTGATACAGGAAGTACTGCAAAGAATTCCAACGTCAAGCCCCGAGTATGCTCTTCCAGTAAAAGATAAGAAAGGACTAGCCAGGAGGTCTTACACAATCACCATAAATGATGAGACAAATAATTACCTGACAATGCTCCTCTGATAAATTTTGGTTCGAGCGGATGATTTGGTGAAGATCAGTATCCATGAGTTCAATGGCGATATAGACATCACTGAATTCCCGTCTCAGAGGCGGAGGAATTACATCTCTGATAGCAATAACCTGTTCATTTGAATATGTACCAACCTGAGTTATAAGTCCAAAGTAAAAAGAGCCACCTGAGAGCCAATACTTACCAATTTATTCCAAAGTGATTCCCTTCGTTTTTCCTAAGCCAACGTTCATTGTTGACACTTTTTTTTTTTTACCTTGATTATGCTCAGAACATGCTAAGATTATAAATTAACAACAGTAGTGCCGGACAAATGACCAGAGATTCCTAAAGTTTGACAGTATCTATCAAAGACAAGAGGAGGCACATCGGCAGTAAATCATTATGTCATCAACTAACTTCCTTTTATAAACTCTTCCCTGAAAAATTCAGGGAGAGAAACTCTTTAACACGCAAACTCTCGACTCAATACCAAAGGAGGAACCTTCAAAATGAACAAAAATTTTAAGAGCAAGGAATGGAGTTCCATCTCTGTCTGGTACAACTTGAGGATATACTCCCATAACCATCTTGCTCTCTATTTGCTTGTTCCAATCTAAGAGAAGTAATGCAGGATCTCCTTATTTTAATATAACTACCTTTAAATGCATCATAAAACTCACATTTACATGGATTCTTTATAGTTCAGGGAAGAGCAGAACTTGGAACGGCTACAGCGAATAGAAAAGTCAACAGCGAGCATGTTCACCAGAACCGATAGCAAGAAACTCACATTCTCATGATCCAGATGGCGCAGCAGCTTAATCTCACGAAGTGTGCGCTTCGCGTCCATGTGATTGTCGAAGGCGTTTGCTATCTTCTTGACCGCAACCATCTCGTTCGTCTCCGAGTTCAGCACGGAGCTGCAAACATAACCGAGGTAGAAAATCAGTCGACAATCTGTGGCAATATGGTTCAGATCAAAGACGAGAAAGGCTCAACTAAGGCGATGAGCTCACCAGACGATTCCATAAGCGCCGCGGCCGATCGGCATGATTGGAGGGCGGTACTTTGAAGTGACCTCGAACTGACTCCCGAAGATGTTGTACTGAACGAACTGGCCTCCATGAGTCGGCACCGCGGGGAAATCGGGGAATTGCCCGGTCATGTTGTTCTGTGCTGCGTCCGCCATGGCACCTGCAACTTTCTGGTTCGACACCTGTCTTTGTCTCCCACTCTCTTCACCACCGATATTACCGACGATATCTCTCTCGATTGTCTTCGCCACGTATAGGAAAGCTTCCGAGCTGCTTTTATGGAGAGCGCGTAGACGTTCCCGCCGCTGACTGTTGGCTTGATCAGACGGTTGCAGCTGCGAGGAAAGAGAGAAGAAGACGCCCGAGAAGAGGGACAGGAACGCGTTCGCGGGAAAGAACCAATTGACGGTGGAGATTGCAGCCGCCTCAGATCGACGGCTATAAATAGTTCAGCGGATTTCAACGACCCATAATCTCTCTAAAGCACTCAGACTAATAATTTGGAAACAAAAAGGTTAGGTGTGCACATACATTATATATATATATATATATCACATTAGAGGCATTGCTTGTATATGAATAATAGAGGCTTGACTTGTTTATCCAGTGAAGGTGGAAAGGGGCCCACATTTATCCGTTCTCCTAAAATATATGTATTTCAATTTCTGTATACCTACATGCGGTGCACGAGAAATTGACATCGTAAATGTGCATATCTAAATTAATCAATATAGCTTAACAAGGGCTCTGAGATTAGTTTCAAAGTTCCATGAATTTTGACGTGCTGAAATGGACCAGCTTCTGGAGTAGCATCTTGCCATCAAGTAAGTCACTTGATGAGCCACGGTCTGACGTACGAAAGCTTAGCGGCATCGCTTGGAGGATATGGTGGTCAAAGATTATTGGCTCCTGGCGAGCGGATGCATCCGTTTCAGCAGTCTCTGCGTCTTTCCCATCGTGAGGTGTTGAAGTTGTGAGCAAACCTTGGAGGCCATCTAATCCAAAGTTCGCATAGATTATGAACAACTTGGTCATGATCTTCTTTATGATATCGGGGAGGCACTAATAAGACCCGTCGTATAGGGTTGAACTTTTGGAGCGAGGAATTCAATGGAGTGATAGGTCAAACTTTGGACCCGCCTAACACTCCATAACGTCACATAATTCCATAACCCCGCTTTTACTTCATGGGGTTCATCGCCGCTTGATTGGAATCGTGATTACTCAAGTTGATTTAAGATGGCAACTGTTTGTGTCCAGCGACTCTTTGACGCCCATAGTCATACATTTATTCATTCTAGTCAGCGCTTGAAGGGTGGTAAACGATCGGTGGAAGTACGCTTCATCTGTAGTCAACTTTGACAGCACTGCTAAAAGTCAATATACGCTTCTCCTCTTCCTCCCCATTTCTCATGCGTAAGGCCTACACTATACACATATCATATCCCAAAACAATGCTTCAAGGCTTCGAAGAAAGTGTGCGGACAATAGTTGTCCCCATGGGAGGAAAGCAATGTACGGAATTTCCACCCCCAATCAAGCACTCACATGTTCAACATAGAGCAGCCAGAAAATATCAACCACTTCCATCAACCCAGAACAGTCCAGAAACTGTAGCTTACCACATGGCACAGGCATAACAAATATCTTTGTCGCAGCACTGCTTGTATTGTATTGGCATTCAGATGATATCATGCTAGAGCTAAGGGCATCAGCGAATCTGCAAGAGACAGTAGATTGCAATTACGCGAGGCCTAGTCTGGAAATCACTTACAAATAAAGATTTCAATGAGGCAAGTATGATTAACAGATAGAGAGCCACCCAAGCTCAGAGAGCTTCAGATGGGCCTCAGCATCATCTTCAAAGGAGGCGTCTTCATCCTAAGGAGAAGAGATGGGACAGAGGGACATATCAAATTTTGACAGCGTAGCATCATTCGACAGATATAATCAGAAAAAGGCATTGTTGCTGAAGCAAATTGATAAAGAAAGAGGAGTATGAAAATGAGCAAGGGAGCAACAACAGGAGGAAAGAATTGCGTGCCGCAGCATACTTCCCAGCGAGAGGGCGGAAGACAGGGTTGAGAGAAGAGCCTTGTCAGAAGGCCTTCTTTCTCTCCACTCAATAGTTTTCTGTCAAAGCAAACTCGACTTTAGATATTTGCAAAAATTGCTGTACTGCAAATAATTTACCAATTTAACCACCAAAAGAAAAAGAAGAAGAAGAAGACGAAGAAGCTCACTTAAAGTAAGAGTCGTCAAAGATGAGAGGATGTTTGGTCCAAGGTCCCTTAAATCCAGACTTCTCCTTGTGGCATTTTCCCTACAGATATGTGAAAGGTAATAAGGGAAGAAAATACATCTAGAGAGGCACAAAGCAGAGCACCATATTATTTGGAGATGTCAACTGACACCGTGCTAAGAATACAAACCAGTGTATGGCCACCAGAGAGAGCGACAATGTCCTTGTCACTAAGGCCCATCTGCTCACCAAATACTACCCATAGATGGTCAGAGCATGCAAATTGTATATCAGCCCCCATCAATGCTGCAGGTGATGTCTCCAGTCTAAATACATTGAAAAGTTTAAATAATCCACCCTTGGTAGTAGCATCAGGAAGGCGCCCTTCAGGGGGAGGATGAGGCTTATCCTGCAAAAGAAGTTACTTGAGATTGCATGACTAGGGAGCATAGATGGGCTGGTGTTAAATATCAGAGACATCCTCTTAACTTAAGAAGGCTAGATGTGCTATCAGGTGATTACAGAAGACAAGGACAAAATGACTAATCAAAACCTATCCACATAAATAAACACCAAAGAGTAGGCAAACCCAGTCACAAAAAGAAAATCCCACACTAAGGTTTCCATTAACCTCTCATCCAGGGAGGAAAAGGATTTCAAGTCCACCGGTAACTTCAACAGCAACAACACCAGCAAGCTGTTGCACGTCAAACAAGAGTTGCAGGTGTTTAAGCAAAAATCAATTGAAAGAGGGCAATAACCATATATACAAACAAGTTAGCCAATACAAACTAGCCCAAATTCCAGGTTTCAAATTATGACAGAGAATCCAGAATTTGCAGTTTAATCATAGAAGTACGTGGTAGAAATCACAATTAATAATGGACTTTGTCTGTTTAGATTGTTTTGGGCTGATGCATGTGAATCATCGGTCACCAAAACTCATAGGTTCACAAGGTTAAAGGTTTTCCTGACGAAGAAAGAACTCGAGTTAGGGATGTAGTCGGGAATAAGTTGAGTGATTGTCACAGCAGTGTGACAGAATGATAAGAGTACAGAAAATACGGAGAGCATCTACTTTGGACGTCCATGTGGGCTGGGCTTTTTGTTTGTAAACGAACATCTGCTCTTGCTTTTGAATGATAATACAATCCATGCGGGCCTTAACTTAATCCTCGGACTAGTCTCCAAATCTTGGAACTGGAAAAGGAAGGTGGTCAAGAAGTCAAATGGTTGAGCTCAGCAGCGGCTGGAGTGTCAAACGACAACTCAGAGAGTCAGGTGATCGGCCGAGTTCTTGGAAGAATTAATCGGGGGTTCGAAGAGATGCATCGGTCCAATCCTCCCTCCCATTATGCCAAATATATACACTAATTCGTGTTGCACAGTCAACTTGTGCATGACTAAAATCAGTAGTTAATTATAGTTACTCCACGGAATAACGAACCTTTCTGGAAAATAAAACTGGGATGCCAAATTTGAGTACCAATTAATTAATGATGAGGATGATGAAAGATGACCATTGAGTGATAGTCTAGTGGCTTAAATCCCATTCCCGTGGGTCTGATGAGCTCAAGGTCAAGATTCAAATCCCTTTTAGCATGTCTACGTGCTGATAAAATAGTGTTGAGTGTTAATTATTCGGTTCATAATTGAATATGAAAGTTCGAATATTAAATAAGATGATAAAAAATAATATAGGGATAAAAGAAAAATAATCAAACTTATGGTGTCTTAGGTTGAGCACACTAAACCCCTTTGCTCTTATCATTTTTAGTTTCGTTTTGGGGTCCCTTACCCACTTTTTATCCAAGAAAAAGCCATCAATATTAATATTTATATATAATTTGAAAATTTTTAAATTAAAAATGAGACGAGATACAGGAAGTGAACCCCTCCCCATATTATAGTGATACAGCCCGGCATGCATGTGTATATCCCCTTACTTTACTATTGCATTCTAATTTCGAGGAGAAATATACTCACACGTGCGAAAATTGCTAATTAATTATGATCATAACCACATTGTATTTGATATTCACCAATCAACCATTTGGTAATATCATAACTTAAGAAACTCTGGGCATTATACATACAATTTTTTAAATAGAAAGTGATATTAAGACTTAAGAGAGAGAGAGAGAGAGAGAGAGATTTCTAGATTTGGAATGGTCGTCAAAGCGTTTCTTTTCTATTTCTGGACTGTCGTTCTCATTTAGCTGTTTGATGGCGCTAACACGACCAACGGTAATGGGACTGTTCGTGAACCCAATCACTCACTAGTCCATCCCGTGGTAGCCCAAGCATTTGCTTCACATCCTCTCCTTTCTCCCATGTTCACAAGTCCATCGGTCTCGGTCAGATACGCCGACTATATCTCATCTCTTTCACATAATTCACCAATTACTATTACTGAATTTACTACGCCAGTCGCATCTTCCGGAACACCTACAATCGATGCATGTCTCTTTCCATGATGTGGGGAGGGGAAACCGATCATGATTCAGGATTTCTCTCGGCTTACTCATTCTGAGTCCCCACCTCGCAAGATTTTATGGTTCATGCCATAGTTTTTAAAATCGGACCGGATTAGCGGGACGTACCAGTTCAACCAGGAACCAAGCAGTCACCTGGTCAAGTTTACTTAATTAACCCATATACAATATAAATTCAGTCAAATCCATCTAAACTGACCGGTTTTTGGTTCGACCGTCAAATCCAACTAAACCGACGATGGAATTTGCTGAATTAAAAATTATTTAGAAAAGAAAAAAACATCATCAGTCCCGACATTCACTTAAACAAAATATTAATATTACATATTATTTTTATTAGACTTAAATTTATATTTTTTTTGCTAAAACAATGGATATTTAAAATTTTAAAATTATAAATTTGTACTCAGTATATTTATTTTAACTTATAATTATTAATTATATATTATTAAAATTATTTATTAAATATCCAGTTTGATTCTCAGTTCAGTTTTAAAAATTATGGTCTATATTCAAGAATTATAAGTAATTCCTGGTGAACTAGGCATCCATTCAGCCTCTTAGTGGGCATTTGGCCGCTCTAATGTTTTTCCGTGACCTCTCAGGCTCCGCAAAAAGTCAAAGAGTCCATAACATATCCTCCTCCATTTCACGATAACAAAGATGGAAGAAGGGAAAAAGAAGAAGAAGAAGAAGAAGACACTTATTTTCCTGTCTAACTTATCTGAATCCTATCATATGAATATCCCTCCCACTCCCAGAGCTTTCAGCCACTAGTGGAGACACAGAAATAGTCAGTCACACACAAAGAGGGAAGCCAGTGGTCGAGAAGAGTCTCGACGTGCTTTTCAACGAGCTGCTTCCTCCTCCCGCCAGCTACTACTAGTCCTTTTACTGCTCCTGCTCCATCTCCTCCTCTCTTTCCCAACATATATAATTGAATTGAATTGAGGGCATTATCATCGATCAGACTCTATAGATTCGAGGTGAGAAATCAGAATCTAGAGAGGTGGCATTGGGTTGGGCGGACTGGTATGAATGGATCAAAATTTCCCACCTCGAATTCAGGATTTGTTTTGCTCGTTTTTTGTTGTAATATTAATTGATTCTTCTTCTTCTTATTATTCTTATTATGTATAAGTGTGCGTCCGTTTGTTTGCTTGTGATCTTTTTTGGTTAGTCAGACAGTGAATGGTTGATGAAATGTGTTGAAGCACGTGAAGAAGAAGAAGAAGAAGAAGAAGAAGACGGGGAAAAACATAGAGGCCATGTGGGGTGTGCGTTGTGAAGGCATGGGAACTCACTCCCAGTAGGGCCCCCCCTCTCTTTTTGGGCATTTGCATGTTTTCTCACCCAGCCCTTTCCGCCATTAAAAAGCGAGCGGGCAAGCTTGCTTCTCTTCACTGCTTTCTCTACTCATCAGATCCCTGCAGCTATCCATCTCGTTCTGAGGGAGAAACAGGAAAGAAAAGGAAGTATCAGAGTAGTTTTATTTAGGCTTCAAGTGCCTTGTTCTTCGATCGAATCTCGTGATTGGCTTCACTCGCGGTACACTCCTGCCCTCTCTGAGTTTCAACTTCCAGCTCATCTTCATCCCCTCTGTTCACAAGTCGGTTTTTGGTTTTCGGTTTCATCCATCGCCTGTCAGAGATAGTGTGATCGTGCGTGCGGTTTGCACCTTCGGGGAAAAAATGGTAAAAACAAGGATGATAAATGAGAAAGCTCAGAATGATATCTTAAACAATGGAATGTAGGATATCCTTTGAGTTGTTCAAAAGAAGAGTGATGACTGGTTTCTCCAGCACATCATTGACAGGAATCCGCGGGACCGCTGATTTAATTAGCGAACTACCCCTAGTGCAGGTGGATGCGTAAGGACTCCGTCAGATTGAAATCTTCATCACTCGATATTCTTGCACGTCTTACTTCTTCCAGGGATTCACCAGACTCATTGTACTACTGAATCGTGATTTTTCCAAAGGGACAGAACGGTGGATTTCAGAAAATGAGAGGATCTCTATCAGCTGCTGCTTGCAGTGTGTGGGTGAATACGTCGTGGTCGGGCTCTGTTCGTATTCACATGTTTAGTCCGTTCTTTTCATTTCAACGTCCGGAGGGTTGGCTTGTATTTTTGGGATGGTCGGAACATCACTTTCGGGCCCCTCCGACTGTCCCCCTGCTCATTTCCAAATGGTCCTCTATCACTAATTAAATCCCTCGAAAACGATATATCACTTATCTATATGTACGCAAGCTGGATTTCTTGTTGTTTCTCATCTCTTTTTGTTTAGATTCGGAAGTGAATTCTGTATGTGATTCATCCTCGCCTTTCTCGAAAATTTTCCTGCAGCAATGGATCCGTCAGAGACTTACAGCAACACCAGTAAGTCCAACAAGTCCTCTCTTACACCGCCTCTTCCCCGAGACTCCCGCGGGTCGCTCGAAGTCTTCAACCCGTCGGCCAACCAATCCCGGCCCACCAACCCGCCGTTCCGCTCCCAGCCCACGTGGCAGTCCTGGGCCGAGCTGTGCAGCAGCCCCGAACCCCAGCCCGACCCGGCGTCCCTCCCTTCCGCGCGGTCGACCCGCGGCGACGAGATCGCCACCTCATGGATGGCCCTCAAGGAAACCTCTCCTCCTCCACCGTCGCTGCTGAGCCCCGTATCTACCGCCATCGATGCTGCGGCTGTACCTCAGCCGCCGGCGGAGATCGGGGCTGCGTCGAAGAGGGCGGCCGAGTGGGGGCTGGTGTTGAGGACTGACACGGAGACTGGGAAGCCGCAAGGGGTGGCAGTCCGGACATCCGGCGGAGATGATGGCCCGGCGGGCGCGAAGCCGGAGGAGGGGACATCAAGGAGGAACTCGAGCAACTCGGTGAGGAGCTCCGGGGAACTGCCGGAGGGATTGGGGGGTAATAATAAGGAAAGGAGCTTCCCAAGAGTCTCCGACGAGCTCAAGGACGCGCTTTCCACGTTCCAGCAGACGTTCGTCGTGTCGGACGCGACCAAACCTGACTACCCGATAATGTACGCCAGCGCCGGGTTCTTCAAGATGACTGGCTACACCTCCAAGGAAGTCATCGGCAGGAATTGGTAGGTGACATTTTCCTTTCATTTTGAGCTAGCTAGTCACTCTTCCCTTGGTTTCTCCATCTATAACTAGAGGAGATCTCAATGTAGTCAAGATTTACTGTTGATTCTCCTTTTTTATTGGGTGAATTATAGTCGATTTTTACAAGGGGCGGACACGGACCCGGAGGACGTGGCGAAAATAAGGGAAGCATTGCAAGAAGGCAAGAGTTACTGCGGGAGGCTGCTGAACTACAAGAAAGATGGAACCCCCTTTTGGAACTTGCTCACAATCGCCCCCATCAAGGACGAAAACGGCGAGATCCTCAAGTTTATCGGGTCAGTTCGATCTTTTCGGTTCCACTATGACTAAGATCAGCTAATTGGGTGTAGACACCTCGACTTCATTGCCCTCATAATTGACTACTGGGTCAGTCGGCCAGACTGGCAAATCACCGAGCAGCTTATGGTGTCCGACAACGTTCCGAATGATAAGATTGTAGAACCCAGATAGGGCCCATATTCCATAATGACAGTCCCAATTATTACACCCACCTTTACTTCCCCATCTTTGCATACTATTCTTACACTGCCCACTTTGTACTAGATTCAATTCCCTGATTGTCGTCGACAGGGGCCCCCCATGCTCCTCAGGCACATGGGCTCCTAGATACCATGTCCGATTTACCGACTCAATACCGATGACCAGATACATCGAGCTTCTCCTGAATTTTAGTTTGGGATAACGAGTCATTTCCAAAAACCAGATGTCACTGTCGGTACATGGAAATTGATCGACTATGGAGGTTTTTGTGTGTATATAAGATGCTTCTCACCTTATCAAAACAGAATAACGATTGTGATGATGATGGGATATGCGTGTATGACGTGGCAGGATGCAAGTGGAGGTGAGCAAGCACACGGAGGGATTCAAGGATAAGATGCTGCGCCCAAATGGATTAGCCGAATCTCTAATTCGATATGATGGTACGTCCACATCCACACACACACACACACACCTTATTCTCATGTTCTATGAACCCTAAGACTAACTATTAGTATCCTCTCTCTCACCCTTTTGACTAAAGATCATGTTTAAAACCTACTATTAGTCTCTCCATATATGTGCAATATATCCTATCGTTTTTCTGAAATTTATTTTCCCATTTTTTGGGAAAATAAATTAAACACCACAAGTTATGAATAGTAAGCTTCTTAATTAATGAGACACTTTTTGTCGGCCAGACACCTTTTTGTTCATTGATATATACGGTGGAATCGAGGCACTATAGTGGGCCCACAGCCAGTACATAGATGTTCCTTAGAAAAGGCTGGGACCCCATTCATCCGAATCGAAAGGTAATCTATCTGGCGATTCGTGCTTTGTCTAACAGTTTGGGCTGGGCCTATATTCTCTATGTTTAATTAGGCCCAATTAAGCCCGAAAGTATTAATGGGCTCCAATCAGGCCCATTTGTTGGGGGGACGGGCTCCCGTTACCAGTGCCGTTTGCCATCATAGAGATTGGTATCGGGAGCATTAGCTTGCTTTTTGAGTGCGCGCATTGCATGAAATGGAAGAGCTCCTTCCTTTTCACCGTCGACGGCGGAGAATGAGATTGTGGTGGAGGATTAGGATGATGAATGAGATTGCGGGCTTACATGTTCAATAAGTCATCGACGTGTTGGAAGTTAAGAGTTGTTGCTGCTGCTGCTGCTGCCTAATGGATATACTTGTTGCGCCTTGTTCACTGGGATGCAGCTCGGCAGAAGGAGATGGCGGCGAGCTCCGTGACGGAGCTGGTCCATGCGGTGAGAAAGCCGAGGTCGCTCAGCGAGTCAGACTCTCGGCCTTTCATCAGGAAATCTGGTGGCAAAGAGAGGTCATCCTCGATGGCAGATACAGACCTGGGTCTAGGTTCAGGAACGGGGAGGAGGAACTCAGACTTGGGAGGCATGGATCCTGCGAAGCACGGGAAGAGCTCTGGTTCGCTGGAGAGAATCAGTGAAGTACCGGAGAAGACGAAGAAGAAGATAAAGAAGCCGACTAAGAAATCTACCCGCCGCTCTTTCATGGGGTAGTCCTCTTACTGCTCCTCTAACTTACATTTAGAGATTTCTCCACCGGTTCCCCCTTCTGTAAGTTATATTTTTTAATTGTTTGCAAGAGCTCTGAGTATCAAGTTTCTTCTTTATGAACAAACTCCATCCTCTGTTCAAATAAATAAATAAATACATTAATAAACGCCATCCTCAGCTATTCCTTTATCTTGTCTGATTAAGGTTGATGAGGAAAAGCGAGTCCAGTCTGGACAGCTTCGACACGGAAGGAGCTCTACATGAATACAATGATGATGATGGTGGTGGTGGTGATGATGAGAGTCTTGAGGACGACGATGAGAGACCCGACAGTGTGGATGATGTTGTAAGACAGAAGGAGATGAGAAAGGGCATAGACTTAGCCACTACTCTCGAACGTATCGAGAAGAATTTCGTCATCACCGATCCCAGACTTCCTGATAATCCCATTGTAAGAGGCACTCTGCCCATGCATCTCTATGTTCCTCACTGGAATACTGGACACAGTAATTTCCTTGCAGAATGTGTTGTTTTGTTATGTAATAGATGGATTATCACATTCTTTTTTAACAAAAAATCTGTTTCAAATTATTATAGCTAGATGTTTGTTGAGCACAGGTTGTTGAGGTTAAGATGGTTTGATTTTTCAGATATTTGCCTCTGACAGCTTCTTGGAGCTGACGGAATATAGCCGTGAAGAAATCTTGGGTCGAAATTGCAGGTGGCGTTTATGAGTTATTGGAACTTCCGAGGAATACTTTGGACTCTTTTCTTTTAGTTATTATGTAAATAAGTTATTATAATTATGAAATCATCTTGGATTGTTTTAGATTCCTTCAAGGTCCTGAAACTGATCCAGCAACAGTAAGGAAAATAAGGGAAGCCATTGATAACCAAATGGATGTCACTGTACAGTTAATTAACTATACCAAAAGTGGTATGCTCACTTTCTCAATTTCCACATTTAATTCCTGGTTTCATTTTTACCTTCTCATCACTCTTCTGTTAATGTCTATTCCTTGTTCCATCTACACATGCAGGCAAAAAGTTCTGGAACCTCTTTCATCTGCAGCCTATGCGTGACCAGAAGGTACATCCTATAATCAACTGCATTTGATGCCTCATAGTCAGTTGAGGTTTTAGTAAAATGTTTCTTTCATCATTAATGATTGGAAATATGATTATCATTCACTTCTATTCTTGTCTACAGGGAGAAGTACAATATTTCATCGGGGTGCAGCTCGATGGTAGTGAGCATCTTGACCCACTGCAGAACGCTATTCCTGAGGATACTGCAAAAGAAAATGAACACCTGGTATAAATTTCCTCTAAATTTTTATTGATTATATGCAGTTTTGTTCCTTACCTGCTTCTATTCAGGCTGTGGCTCAGTTTATACTTTTAAAATCCAAAATATTTCACAAGTATTTTCCCAATCCACCAGCTGATGAAGACTAAAGAATTCATAAACTTTTGATTATCTCTTCCATCAGGTGAAAAAAACAGCAGAGAATGTTGATGATGCTGTCAGAGAACTTCCGGATGCGAACACGGTATTTTTCACATGTTACTATGCTGATAAGAAATGTGCTTTCTTTTTATTAACTTCTCAGGCTGAAAATTGGCTAAGATTTCTGATTCGGAATGGAGGTTTTTGTTGTGTGCAGAAACCAGAAGATCTATGGGCAAATCACTGTAAGATAGTTCAGCCGAAACCACATAGGAAGAACAGCCTTTCTTGGGAGGCCATTCAACAGGTGCTTCTTTGTAGTTACATCATCATATGACCAGTGAATGATAGGACAGATAGAAATGAATTGTTTATACATACTAAATTCCGCTATAATATTTCATACATGTTGACTCACCAATTTGTTGCTCTCTCCAGGTACTTGACAGTGGTGAACAAATTGGCCTGAAACATTTTAGGCCAGTCAAACCCCTGGGCTCTGGTGACACTGGCAGGTATTGTTCTCTTTAGCCACCATTTCATCTGGTTTTCATGGTAATAAGACTGTAAATGTTTTTGGCATTCAGATAAACTGCAGTTTCATATGGTTATCACATTCAATTTCCAGAATTTAATATCAAAATTGTATCATATCATGCTGAGAGCTTCTCTCATCTTCTTGTCTTTCACTGAAAATGTGATGTTCAATTTATATTTGCAGTGTACATTTGGTAGAACTTTGTGGGACCAACCAATTTTTTGCCATGAAGGCCATGGATAAGAGTATTATGCTCAACCGAAACAAGGTATAGAATCCAGTGCATAGAATTTTTTAGAATATCTCTAACTAAAACTGTGCAGCTCAAACTTGGCATTATCATTTATATGTAGGTACATAGAGCCTGTGCAGAAAGACAAATCCTTGACATGTTGGATCACCCTTTTCTTCCTGCACTCTATGCTTCTTTTCAGGTAAAAGGATTGATTTATTGTTGAAGTGTTGGCCAGAACAGAATATTTGAATTGGAGTAAATGAGCCGAAGGATCCGGATGGTTTAGAAATTAATGTCTTCCCCAAAATTTCTTTGAGTAGACTTGTTGATGATCATAATTGCATGATGAGATAACTTGAAAACCTGCCTTTGTGAAAGGAATATATGACTTACATGAGCAGTGTTATCTGCTTTTGCCACATTTGATAAGACTGATTAGATATTTTAATTGAAATGCTCTCCAGACAAAAACCCATATTTGTCTGATCACTGATTATTGCCCCGGTGGCGAGCTCTTCATGCTACTGGATAGGCAGCCCACAAAGGTCCTCAAAGAAGATGCTGTAAGGTAACTTAAGACAGTACTATTGATTTTTTTAGAATAAGATCGTGCTATTATTTAATATTTGAGCTAAAGAAAAACATCATTGTGTGCAGTTACTTGGTGCAAATAAGTGGAAATTTGGATGCTAATCTTTATTTTGAAAACCAACAGTTGTTTACATACAATTTTCCTTTTTATTTTAAAATCTCTATTTCCTAAGTTGATGCTGTTTCTTTGGGCAATAATGAAATGATCCTATCTGAACTCCCTTCAGCGGTATTTTGGGTGATGTTATCCAAAGTATTAATAATTGTCTGTGGCGGTGCTTCTTCCATACTATTTATGTACCAAGCACAATTATACATGTTCTTGAAGGTTGAATTTGAATAGTTCAGAAGCTTAAAATTTTCTCGCTGCTTCACCACAAAATCTGAGTTACTTCTTTAGATAATTATTTTAATTTGACCAGTAAATTATTGATGGTTGTAGATTTTATGCTGCAGAGGTAGTTGTTGCATTGGAATACCTTCATTGCCAAGGTAAAGTTTCTCATCCTTTTTGTAAATATGTACATTCTTTTCAGTTTTGCATTGACCTAATGAACCAATGGATATCAGTAAAGATAATTGATGATCATCTTATAATCCGAGGTTTTGAGAATGCCCCCCACCTTTTTTTTATCTGTAGGGGTAATTTACAGGGACTTAAAGCCTGAAAACATATTGCTTCAAGGTGACGGGCATATTTCTTTAACGGATTTTGATCTTTCATGCTTAACATCTTGCAAACCACAGGTGAATCCCTCCATCAAAAATTCTATAAGATAATATTATTCGAACAGCTCTTAGTGCCCTGTGTGCTTACAAAAATTTGATGATTTTTCTTTAATGTTGCAGCTTTTAATCCCTAGTACTGATGAAAAGACAAAGAAGAAGAAGAAGAAAAGGCAGAAAGGCCAGCAAGCACCTATCTTTATGGCTGAACCAATGAGGGCATCAAATTCCTTTGTGGGCACAGAAGAGTATATAGCTCCGGTTGGTTTCTCCTACCCTAACCATGGCCATTTGGGGTGATATTCTTGGTTTTCCAACTCCAAATTAATCTCATGAGAATTCATACGAGATTTGATTTTATGTTTTTTGTCCAGCTATCATTAATCCAATAAAATGAAAAACTAAGAAATGGTGTTCTGCCTCAATAAGTTGTTTCCCACTAATGACTATTGTTATTATCCAATTTGCTGCAGGAGATTATAACAGGTGCAGGCCATACTAGTGCAGTGGATTGGTGGGCTCTTGGTAAGTTTCCACTGCAGCCCCGATAGAGGGGAGAATTGCAAAAAGTTATTTCCAAGTAATGATATGTGCCCTAGATTACACGAAAAAGAAGACCCTGCCTCTCTAGTGAATTTCATGAAATTAAATATTTTATAGCTTAATCATGTAAAAGAAAAGAAAAAGAAAAAGAAAACCTTGGTATGGGAAACATATGCTGATCATTGGCTTAAGTTTAATTTCTCCATCTTTTAGGGATTCTTCTATATGAGATGCTATATGGATACACCCCTTTTAGGGGAAAGACAAGGCAGAAGACATTTGCAAATGTTCTTCACAAGGACCTTAAATTCCCAGGAAGTAAGCTGGTGAGCTGTCTCTTCCTCCCAAGCTATAATAGATATCCATGTCGATAAGTTACAGGGGGAAATCAAACTATATTGGTGACGGTGCATTTGTTTCTGCTACAGGTAAGTCTCCAGGGAAAGCAATTGATATACAGATTGCTGCACAGAGATCCCAAGAACAGATTGGGATCACATGAAGGAGCTGAAGAAATCAAGCGCCATCCTTTCTTTCATGGAGTCAACTGGGCCCTAGTTCGTTGCATGGTAAACATTTATTTTTCTTTCTCCCGGGACATACTTACTTTTGGCATGATCTTTCATACATTCTGATTCTGATGAAACCAGTTCTTGCACAAAATGCCAACAGCATCTGATAGCATTTTAGACTTGCTCCATCTTTCTTTCTTTGTTTTCCCCAATAATATTGTGATGTCTCTTCATGAATAAGTCTATACAGCAGCATTAAATATTTTGAGAACTTTAATGTTCGCATATTTGATGCACAGCAGGAATTGCAAAGGTAGTCATCCTACTGTTATTATGGGAGATTATCCCCTGCGTTGTTGATAGTGTAACCATCATTTCTCTGGATTTGAACTGTGACACAGAACCAACCTGAGCTTGATGCTCCTCTGTTCGAGGCAATGGATGCAGAGAAGGAAGCTAAAGTTGTAGATCCTGGACTGGATGATCTTCAGAAAAACGTTTTCTGAGATTTTCTTCCCCGTGTATCTGTTTTTGCGGTGGCAAGAAGGGCTCTCCATGTTGAAACTATTTCTTGCTGTCTGGTGGTCTTTTATTTTTTGTTGCCTTTCAGAAGTTCAACTGATAGGTTGCTTTATCAATGGGTTGTGCTTTGGATGCAGATTTCTCATAGTGATGAATTAATAATCAAGTCACTGCCATCTTGTAGATATAGCTCACTTTTCAGTGCCATCTGTATTCGAATTCAGTTTCATTCCCTTCCCTGCCCTTGCAATAGTCTGCTGAAGATAATAAATCGTGGTTAGAACTTTTTTTTTTCTCTGAATATATAGAAAGTTCATGAACCTCAAATGGGATAATAGAAGTGGAGAGGAGATAAATGGTACAATATTCGAAGGGAGAATTTTTAATTTCTTAATTGTTAAGCTGAGAGTAGTATCATTGTATCAAATCTTCTTTCTCGAACTTAATCCAGTGTTTGTTCACTCTTTTCAAGTTCAAGGTAAGGTTGTCTATACAGCAAGACAGAGGCTCTCTAACTGAGACAGTTGACCTGACATTAGTTTCATGCGTGAGCGAGCGTCTTCCCTCCAAGATCTCCATATATTCTCGAAACAGTCAGATCTGATTTACATTTCCGATCTGACCTCTCAACCCTGAAAGCATAAGGGAGGCTAAGCAAATTGAATACACGGTTAAACAACGAAGCAAATTTGCAGGAGCACTGAGAGGTGATGGGCCTTCTTCTCGAGCCAAGCCATAGATCAAGGCGCTAATTGTAGCATGTATCACGCTGGACCTGGGCAGGATCACTTGTGACATTTTACCAATAGAAAAATCTTGTTGCGATCGAATGTATTTATCACTAGAGGACAAAACTCACAGTAACGTAATGTAATTAACCTGTTGAAAAAAAAATCATTTGCTTACCCAAGAAGGGAAGGAAAGTAAACTTCAGCACAGTCAGTCACAGGTATGGAAAGAACATCAGTTGTTCGAGCAAAACACTTTGAGATGGAAATTTACACTCATCAATGTGTGTACTACTACTGATCACACCTATGAGCCCCTGTAGTGTCTCCCCTGCTGTTCTCTTCTTCTTCCAATTAAGCTTCAAAGCTCGAATCTCTTAGTTTCTTTCATTTGACTCATCGCATATTTGTCGTTCTACAGGCCACCAGAGAGGGGTGGGACTAATTGGTTTGTACTCTAAAAGTTTTCCTTGTGAAAATGAAAGCGGGTAGAAGAGTTTAGGCTGAATTCATGGCAGAGCTTCTTTAGCTGCTTTGTTAATGTTGGGCTACCGCAGTAGAAAACACCTGCAGTGAACAATAACACGGGAACAAGCAAGCAAGCAATTAGAGCAGGTCCAGTTTCGACATACAATTAACTAAAACATACAAGCTCGACCGATTACCAATTCGAGAAGACGGGTGCGCACTTGCCAGCTGAGAAAACACCTTTCTCCAGTTTGGCCTTGCAAAATGCGTCTTTATCTGTCACATACGTAAACATCGGTTGCTGCCTAGAACTAGAAGCATGAAGTAGAATCTCGATACTTTAAGACGGGAAAATTAAATATCTTTCTCAAGTTACCCGACTTTCGGAGACAACATCGAGCCCATTCTTTGCATGCTGGAGCTTCTGAACCATTGCAATGAGGGCCGACCGAGCATCTCCCTCTTCATAAACGCTCGTCAAGTAATTGTGCATTTCTATCATATGCTGCAAATAGAGGTGTCATTTCAAGCCTTCTTACATTTCAATCTAGTTTAGTTTTCTACAGTTTCAATGAAGGTAGAGAAGTGGACAAGGAAAATTTCAAAATTCCCAGTTTACTGACATTGACATCATAGTCGGCAATATCATCCATCACGCCCTTAAACCATTCAAACGAGCCCTGTTCCCGAGTCACCCAGTAAAAGTAAGCCCTCTCTGCTCCCCTCTTGTTAGCGCCCGATGATTGATTCTGCACAGTCACTCCCGTTGAAGCGTGAAAATCCCGAAGTCTGTACTTCCCAAAGTAAGTGTGTAACAGAAAAATTTTCTCTTCTTTTAACTTACATCGATGACTTCATTAGGCCTGATCTGGTTCAGAAGATCCTTTATGATGCTGATGAATGGAGTTGCCCCGATTCCAAGCCCAATGAGCAAGAGAATGTCGTACTTCTTGTAGTTCTGTGCGGGTGCTCCATAAGGTCCCCTGATAAGGATCTTTGGGAACCTGTGATGATTTTGGTGTGAAATTAACAGAACTTGTGATATCACCATCAAAAGGGTGGTTCGATCACACGGAAAGAAGTTCTCCTCACCTTGCCTGTGAAATATCGTAATCACTGGGGAGAGCTTTAGTTTCAAGCCTCATTAGACTTCCCCTTCTCGGCTGATTCGTCTGCGGCTCACAGACCTGATTGACGTAAAATCTTTTTTCAGTCTTTGAAACATTTCTTCGGTCAGAGAAGTAGACTTCTTGTCATCGAGGCCTTGAGAAGCAATTACTAAAAAGAGTGAGACCACCCTGTATTCAGGAAACTGCTGGCATTGCTTTCTCACCAGTGCAAATCGGTTCTTAAGCTCAGTGGTCCAGTCCCCCAGAGTTCGTATATGGACGCTCAAGTAGTCGTCTCCAGGAGCAGAAGTGATCGTGAAAGGGTGCCTATATGAAATTAACCGGAAACCGAGCAAGTTAAGCAAAAGCAGGCTTGCCACAGATTGGTAATCTCTTCAGTTGCAAGCAACAGGATTCTACTGTTTACCACTCGAAATTCGATATGTCTGGGCACTTCACAAACATGTACATCCCACTCTTGTACTTGAATCCCGGAGGCTTACTCATGTACAGTGCTAAGACATTTCCCGTATATATAATCGCCTGCAGCGTGATAAAGTTGCCACATCTCATCATTTTGTTAAGCAGCAAACTTCTGACCTTCCAGATAGAAAGAATTGCAATAAAGCTATGAAAAATTCTGACCTTAATAATATTAACACGATGATTCCGCTCGTCAATTGCCGTCAGAATCCGCTCACTGGCATAGAACAACACCGGCACCATAAGGTACATCCACGTCTGCAACGACAAAGATTGATTACACAGAATAGTCCAAAAGGGTCAGAATTGCTTATACCGAAGAGACTTATGTTAATTGAATAAAACAAAAATCTCCATAAATTACTTTCCTGTTCTCATTTGACGATTCTATTTCTAGCCATTTTCTTTCCACTATCATAGCGAAAGTGGAACATCAAAATTTTATGTATTTACGCGAAGGACAGCTGTGAAATCAATGTTACTTACAGTTTTTGAGTACCAGCTCCTACTGAGGAAGAGGAAATAGCCGTGCACGACTAGGAGAATGTATACCAAGACCAGCAAATGGTGTGCGTACCAAAACGCATTGAAACCCGCAAGGTGATGAAACGGCCATGGCAGCTTGATTACGTTCCTCCTGAACGAGTGGGTTGCCAAAGTGAATGCGAATGCCATAAAGACAGTTATAATTATCCCTGTAACCCCGGGAATGCTCTTTACTATGTCCATATAACTCGGTTGCTTGTAGTCGAAGTTAGGTCCCAAGTAGGTCATGAACTTCTGCTTTGGGCACGAACTTATCCTTGGGATATCGCATGTGATGTGCATGATGGCGTGGATCGCTGTCCCAATCACGATTGCAAGGGCGATTATCTTGTGAAAATTAATGTTGTCATCAAACGGGATTACCACGCTGATTTTCGTGGACCGGAGCTTAGTGAGAGTCCGTCTGCACACTGGAAGGAGGATTAGGGCCATGTTGAATTTTAATGTCTCAGCGGCTCCTTTTGCCAAGCAAACGCAGTAGCCCATGATCTTGAATGCAGCCCGCTGCTCGTACTGTCGGAATTTCCAGGTGAAGAGGACTAGATTTATAATGAGCCACAGACCCAGGATCCATATTCTCTTCCAGTTTTCTTGAATGAGTTCATGAGTTTTCGAGAAGAACCGGCTTATGGGTGTTCGGTATCTTCTGGGGATCATGGTTCTGGTGAGGGTATAACTCTTTCTTGTGAGCTTCTGCCCTTCTTCGGAGCCCACCATTTCCCTCAACAAGGTTTCTAATTGCCACATCTGCTAAAATGCTGATTTATCACTAGTAAAAAGGAGTGAAATTATGAACTGAGGGGGAAGAAGAAGCAAGAAAAGAGGAAGTTGCGTTACTGGGGACCTCAATGTGGCCTTGATGGTCTGGATCGAGCTCTTCCATGATCAGAGCCGCATAAGAAGCTGCCCGCTGCTTAAGGTTTGACAACTTGTTTGCTGATGCGCTCAGTATTATCACCTGTTTTTCCGTGGAAATTCGAGTAGTCTAATAATAGGGAGGAAGAAACTCAGCGGGTAAAAAATTTTGAGTCATTTTAGTGACATTACCTCCTTGACTTCTTCCTCTGAGAGCTTCCCATCTCCATTCTTGTCGCACCTGAACAACAGGAAACGGATCAGTCTAACAAGTGTTCACTGGAAATGTACAGCAATTCTATAAGTACTGAAAAGAGCAGTCTGATGAGAAGAAAGGGGGAGGAGACGAGACTGAAGAGGGCTTTACATGTCGAAGAAAATCTGAAGTCGAGAATCCGTGTCTCGGTTGGTAATATCATCCCAGAAAATCTTCATCTCCTCCAGAGTGATACCGTCTCCACAGGATATCTTCCTCCGCCGAGCTAAGGCGTCGAACAGTTCCCCGGCAAATTCCTTGGAGTCCATTCCTGTTACCACAACGCCATTTCAACAACATGAGAACTCAATTCTTTTGCTTAACTTTGTCTGTTCAGTGGAGACTGCCAGGGGAGCTAACACAAGCCCATGAATGCTCCATAAGCCGTATCTCAGATGCCCTTTCAACGACTCAATCAATTGATAGGAAGTTCACAGGAAAATTCCATGAAGGTTGAAGAAGCCAGCTATTAATCATAACAGGAGAGTCGGTGTGTGTACCAACACAGGCCCCAAATTTGTCCCGGGGGAGCCTCCCATTGAACGCAAGCTGATGGAACCGTTTCTCGACCGACTTCCAAGCATCCACTTCTTTCCCAGTAACAGTCCTATCGAGGAACCTCAAGCTCTTGAGCCCTTTCTTGGCGCTCGACCCTGTCCGCCCAATCCTCGGCCCATTGCCCAGGAACCCATTCCTCTTCTTCGGACTTATCATAGCTCTCAGATTCGAAGTAGCATTTGCGCTCTGCACGTCCTCTCTCGGCTTCATGGTTGGGCTAGTGATGTTCTCCTTCTCATAGTGGATTGGGACATCGACCATGTAATCAACCTCAATGCTCTCGAGTATCCATTTAGCAGAATCATCCTTTGTCACCTTTCTGGGATCATCATCCATCATAAGCTGAATTTCTCGTCTCTCCTTTTGATCTCGCTCTGGTGCAGAAGAAGAAGAGTGGATCTGTGCTTCCAGAGAGCGAGAAAGAGAACAAAAGAATAGGGAGAGAAAGAGACAGGGAGAGTTAGTGAAGGGGCATGAATGATTGACAGGTCCTGTCTGGAGGGAGTTAGTTATATTCAGTTGTCCAAAAATAGAAAGGTAAATTCTTCCCCAAACAATACCCAATCGGGTTCAAAATTAAATTGGTTATAGCTATTTGACTTTTTAAATATAATATAAAACACATCCTGAAGATTCCTCTTTCTTTTTTTAAAAAAATTTGTAAACTCAGTTTGGTGTTAAAGTCAAACCAAAAGCAGTTGATCACTGCATGACTGATTGTTTGGTCGATCAGCGGCGGCAAAGAAGGCATAAGAACATGACTGAGTGGCGTGCACGTCCTAGGAATAAAACCCCCAGCTTCCAGCGTTTCAATTGGTCAAAATATTCTTGAGAATAAGTCAGCAACACAATAACACTAAACAAAAGGGTGGACATACAGTTGTCATCTGCCATAGGCTCCGGGCATTCTTCTGGTTGCAGAGTTGACCTTCTACATTGGTAATCTGCATCACATCAACAGCATAATTTAACACCTAACTTCGGTTGGTTTTAACCGGTTTGACACTTCTGCCTTTGAATGGAGAAAATTCATTGTTAGAATAGTTTTGCTCCAAAAGAATTTTGGATATCATATGGTATTTCAAAGTAGAAGAAGAACAACAACAAGAAAAAGCCTAAGTTAGAGCTCCTCTCCTCTCCTCTTACAAGTATGTCGGGCTTTACAAATTCAGATGAATCAAAACCGACCAGAAATCCATGCTGTACATATTCCTATACCATGTCGAGCTTTTGACTCTCTCTTGGAACTATAATCGAGGGTGTTGTAGAACATGTTTCTTTTCTATCTTCACGTTAGTAGGCAAAGGAATCAGCATGGGGGACCTGCACGGAAGTTTCTCTCTCTTACTGCAGGATTCTTTTCCTCCATAACTTATCCAAATTGCGGCCTGCCGGACCCGTAAGATCGGCCAAGAACTCCTCCAGAGGAAAAACTATTTTCCAAGAAATGTTCGGGTTTATCTGGTGAATTTGTTTCTGTGGTGTTTTCTGGACAGCTCCATCGAGGGCATTTTTCATCCTATGCGAAAGTAGCGTTGCTCTTGATTAATTATTCTGCATAGAAGTGCGAAGCCCACTGGGTAGTACAAGGCCGAAACTATAATCCCCAAGCCTTTCCCAGCCTTGCACAGTACATTTTACTTTGCCACTCAGCCCTCAAACACTACCCCACATTGAACAAGTAGTTACCGATGCTCAGCAGAGGTCACTCGCCTTCCTAAGTTCTGCACTCTGATAGGTCGGAATCTCACCAAGCTGCACGCTCCATTCCAGATTGCATCTTCCCCACCCAGCCGCTGACCATGAAAAAGTGCATTCCGCACTTTCTCTATGTGGTACAAGTAAAGCATTCCAGGCCAGCTTGAGCAGCAGCACAGGGAGAGCTTTCCCCATAGACTGAGTTGGCCAAGACAGTTCATCGGACCAGCCACACACTGGCCTAGTTACGCCACTGGTTGCTAGCAAACGCTCCCATACTTTCTTGGTGCAGGGACAAGTAAAAAACAAGTGATCGCGAGTCTCATTCTCTGATTTGTAGAGCTTGAATCAACTCTAGCACCCCAAGAGGAAAGCCAATCAAGAGTCATAAGTCTGTTCAGCACTGCCAACCGACTAATGAAGCTATGCCATTTTTAAAGAACTGAAACCTCAACAATTTAAACTCTGGAGGTTTTGCTCCTTTGCTTTGCAGCTTGTTGCACACCCCTTCAACAAGTACTTAGCCCAAGAGGTCCCTGCGCAAACCATTGTATCGCACAGCCCATCCAACAGAGGGAGCTCACAAATAATGCTCTGCGCCTCTTTCATTTCTCCTTCCCTGAATTGATGTCGCTGCCATCTATCATTCCGAACCACCTCAGCAATTGTAACGTAAACTGAGATGCCATAGGATTGACGAAATCGGTCCCTTGGTGAGCTGCCTTCTCGCCAATTATTAACCCAAAACTGTGTGCTGGTTCCATCCCCTAGCCTCCCACAGAACAGAGGGAAGGCGGTAGCGTGGAGTTGCACGAGATTCCTCCAAGCATAAGAACAGGCATCAGGTATTCTAACATTCCAGAAACACCTACCTTTAATCAACTTCGCATTTAGCCAAGCAATCCACAATGATCCCGCATTGCAAAGTAGAAGCCAAATCAGCTCCAGACTACATGCCGTATTCCAAGCTGATAGGTCCTTCACACCCAAGCCGCCCTCCGATTTGGGCAAGCAGACTACTTCACACATCGCTTGTGCACCGCCCCATGTTTTCACAGAGCTTCCCTTCACATAGGAAAGCTCTACATTTGGCTTCCATCGCTTCTACAAGTGACCTTTTCAATTAGAGGCTTACAGTCCTTATCCGTGGGCTGTCCTGATACCAAAGGCACGCCTAGATAGTGAACGGCAAGCTGTCCAAGCTTGTAACAACTTAACTGAACCATCTCCCTAGCCTCGTCTGTAGTCGTACCCCCGCAGTAGAGCCCACTTTTTGCTGGGTTTAACTTCAAGCCCGACATTTCGTAAAATCGGGCAAAGACATCGAGAATTGCTTGCAGGGACTGAGACGCGCCAGTGAGAAAGATCAAGAGGTCGTCCGTGAAACCAAGATGAGTGAGCCCCGCCTTCTTACACGTAGGGTGAAATCCAAGCTCTCCTCATGCGGCTACATCATCGAGAAGTTTAGACAAAACCTCAATGACTATTAACGAAATGGAAAGGGGAGAAGGGGCAGCCTTGCCGCAACCCCTTAACTCCTCCAATTGAGTCCTCGAGACCTCCATTAACATTTATAGCATAGGTGGCCCCTGTTACACCATCGATTTTCTTTGGAGTAGCAATTTGGTTAATTAAGAACAGTCGGAAGAAAATATTCCCTAGCTACTGAAAAAGTGAAGCAGTCGGTCTCTTGAAAGAGATCTGATAATTCGAGGAGATCCTCGCATCACCAGGGTTGAATAGATTTTACAGTAGCAGCATATAATGTTGTGGAAGACACCGTCAAATATCAGCTTTAAAACGCTGAAACCGAGATATCGATCATCAAATGCATACATTCAACAAACCGGGAAAATGGATTGCTGAAAGAAAAGATCAAATTCATGGCTAAGAATATCCCTACAGTAATCTTGCTAAAGAATATTTCATCCCCCTATTTCTCTTTGCGCAATGCATATTCCTCCTATCAAAACCTCGATCAATGAACAATAAGATGATAAAGAGAACAACATCCTTCTAGTAACGGATCATCAATACAGGTCAAATGGCTCCTAATTTTATCTTCAGCTTCTCTGTCCTACCCTATCCCCTTCAGTTAAGGGGGGTCAGCGGGGTCCCTGGGTCTCTTCCTGTCGGGGCAGTGGTAGGTAGCATCCTTCCATCCATCAACATGCTATAGGCATCAACTAGCAAGCTTTCGATAGTCTCAGGTCCCAGAACAGCTCGAGCAGTTCCTCGAAAGCTGGAGTTCTGATGAGCTCTTCAATGGGGACAATGCCCGGTCTATTGAATGATCGCCTCCATTACATTGAACAAGAGGGCTCCCTCCAAAAGTTAAAAAAAAAAAATGTTTAACACATCAATTCTGTACTTCAAACCCCGCTGTCAGCCATTGCTCGTCATCCACACTACTCTAGTTCCCGGAAACGAATTTCCAACTCACTCCAGGTCTTCAGGCCTTCGAACTTCCGGCTTAATAGAAGACATCTCTACGGCAGAGAAGGAAGTGGGGGAAGAACAAAGAAGACTATGGAATCTGTAATTTTAACTATGATCCGTTTGATAAAATTTGTATGTCAAAGAGGTTTGGGCTTGACTATTTCTTCATACGATACAAGGATGCTCGACCTCTTGCTAAATTATATAGAATAGAGACATACTGCAAGCAAGCAAGCGCGCACGCACACACACAACATAAGGGTCGTGTAGTTCTCTGCTCCGAAGCAGCACTAATAGATTAACTGACCCGTAAACTACAGCAATTAACGTTGGTCCCATTGTGCCCATGTCTATTCCTACAGGAATGTGCTCCAGCTGATGATCCCTACAATGCATCAATTATCTTCCCTGTGTCCAAGGTTTTCATACAGACTAGACGGGTTTTTCAGGATATATAATCGTAGATTCACATACATAGTCTATAATTTGATCGAACTCTTTGAAATGACCCAAACTTTTGTATATATCACAAATCTTCCAAGTCATTCATAAGCAAAGAGAATGATAAGTTGGTGAGGTTGAAGAGCAATCAACAAACTCTATGAGAGATATACACACATGTGATATCATGGGGTTCAGTCCCGATTGATAAATTGCCAGTGGATAAAGACAGAAAGAAGATGGAAAGATAGACATCTGAACACCAATCCGCTTGTATAAGGGCGGAGGACTTGATTTTTCACACAGTAGTGGGGGCATGCCATTAAGAAATAGATGACCTCTAACACACACACAATATATAGACATATATATATAGATATATATCTCACATCTCCATGTGTTCAGCTTCAAACAGATATTATTGCAGCCGGCGACTGAGGCCCTCTCGAATTAACTTTGCCAAACCTAAGATGAACATGCCATCCAATTTAGGCCCAACCACCTTACTTACCGCTAATGGAAACTCGATTAGTCATCATTATGACCTTCCTGAAACTCCTGGCCATCATTTTCTTCCATTTTCAGGATCTAATGCCTACGTGATAATCCCAACTAATCTAGGCTTGAATCTAGTCAATTCGTTATGAGTAGGTAAATTTGATATTGTAATTGTGAAATTTTTTATAACTCATAAGATCATAGTTTTTAAAACATGACCGGACTAGGAACCAGTGTAGGCAAAGGTTTAAGGGTCGAACCGGGAGTTCAATGGATTGAACCATATATTTAATAAATAATATTACTAATAAATTTACATAATATCATAATTTAAATATGATTCATAAAAAAATTATTAATATAACTGTTATATTAAACAAAAATTTAACATAACATATAAATATAAGTCTAAAAAATAAAATATGTACATTACGATAGGTTTTTACTTTTTTAAAAATTTAAATCAACCAATTTTTCCATCTGTTCAATTAGGTTCATCGGTCGAACCGAAAACCGGCCTATTCAACCAGAATTGACCTCATTGAAAGTGTAACTTGGTCTTTTATACATAGTTTTTAAAACTAGACCGAACAGGGAACCGATATGGGCATGGGTTCATGGGTCGGACCGAGGGTTCAATGGGTTAAACCATATATTTAATAAATAATATTAATAATATAATATTACTAATAAATTTACATAATACCATAATTTAAATATGATTTATGATAAAAATCATTAATATAATCATCATATTAAATAAAATTTTAACATGAAATATAAATATAAGTCTAGTAAAATAAAATATGTACATTATAATATGTTTTTATTTTTTAATTTTAAATCGATCGATTTTTCTATTGGTTCAATTTGGTTTACTAGTCAAATCGAAAATTGGCCAGTTCAACCGGAGTTGACCTCATTGAAAGTGCAATTTGGTCTTTTATAGGAACCGGATCGGGTGAGTGACCGGTTTCCAATTGAACAGGTTGAACTGACCGATCATGTCCGGTTTTTAAAATTATGCATAAAACTCTTGAATTTAGAATCTTATTTAAGAAGATAGAGTTTAGTAAAAATTCAAAATAATAAAATGACATAAATATATTTACTCTCTTTTTTCACAATTCTCTTTATGCTCAATCGCTCTCACGATGATATCATGGGACTTAGAACAAGACCGAACCTTTTTGAGGCATTTTTCTCTACGACCACTTGCTCGTACAGTCATGTTCAGATGTAGTGGAGGGACTGTTTGGCGGGGTGAGTTGACCCCATCTTTGACAAAGCCAAGTGCCTACCAATCAAACTGCACGAGTTGTTGGCTCACATACCTTGAGAGTCGTCTCGGTCATCTTCTATTATTGTCATCCATAGGGGCACCCTCTTGCCTTTCAGCTTTCAAGTTTTCGTCCGTGGAGGAGTCCCCCTACCCCTCGCTTTAATATACTTAGGCTCCGTTTCATATTCATAACAGTCATTTCACACCCCCAGCCACCCCTGCCTCCATCCAATCCCTTTCGTTTGATTGCAACTGATAAAAAGAATCGGAATGACCGTCCCGACTCTTGCTTATTCCTCTCATTTTATTGTATTGGTTGAAATAAGAAACGATAATTCCTTTATATTCTTTACCGATTTTATTATTATATTTATTTTTAAAAATAAAATTAACAAGTCATTAAAAAAATCAATTCTCAAAATCTTAAATTTATTCAAAATTCTTTTATATAAAAATTAATAAAAATATTACAAATAAATTTAAAAATCATTTAAGGCTTTTATAAATTTCCAAAAAAATGTTTTTTAAGAATTTCAATTTTTCTCAAAATTCAACAAAAAAAATTATTAGAATTTTGTTGAAAAAATATTACAAAGTACCTAAATAATTACAAATTTTAAATACATAGGAAAATTTAAAACACGAATATGTAATACCTTAACATTCAAATTAGTTGCCAATTGGGTTCATAAAATATCTATACAAGGATATGACAATCATCTAATCCTAAGATAAAGGCCCATAATTTAAATATTATAATTGAAAAATAATAAAAATTAAGAAAATATAGATATTATAAATATTTTTAAAAAATATCAAAATTTTAGTGGATTACAGATAATAATGTAATTGATAAAACAATTTGTATATCAAACTTCATTTCTAACTAAAGATAGTACAAAATTCCATTCTTAAGATCATTTGAATTCCGTTCTTGTGTACCAAATGGGATCCAAGAAAAGGAAAATGAGAAAACATCATCCCAATGAGATGTGGATCGGTTAAAGTAACCTAATACTTATTCCCTCTAAATAAGAACGCGATTTAAATCTTGTGAATAATTACAATTTATCATTAAAATTTTTTTATTACTTAATGTACTTATAGTGTCAAATATGAATTAGTGGAGCTATTGAATTGGGAGGGAAAAGAAGACATTATTGCGGAAGTAGGACGGCTGTGGATTATATAGGGTATAGGCAATGAATACATCCTCCCCAATAATTGCCATGAGTAGGTCTTTGAACCAAATATGACAATTGACACGAGCCTCAAATTAATTTCTTTTTCCTCCACTTCTAGGAATCTCTAATATTTCGGATTAACAAGGATAACCAGTAATGAAGGGCTAAAAGAAAAAAGGTTCAGGTGACCGAGATAGAAGACTACAGACGATATGATCACCAAATTGAAAACTGTAATTAAAGGCTGTGTGTCATCAAATGATCGGATCCTAATCACTGGTGCAAGAGTGATCGAATCTTTATCATTAGTCCCATTAAATTTCACTAGTGCAAGAATGATCTGCAGGTAGCAGCACAAGAAGGCTCCATACATGAGAAAAAGAAGAAGAAAGAGTTGATTAACGACAAGCCTCGTATTCAACGTCGTTTTCGGGACAGATCACTGATGGACAAGAGGAAAGGAATCTACAGAAAAGGCAAGAAAGGAGAGCAAAAGTGAGTGTTGTGAATATGCAAGAGACTGTGCCTTGCACGCACGTATAGTGTAATAAGTGCGCGCGCGAATAGCAATTATAGCAAAAGTGTCGTTATCAAGAAGAGAATTGACGATAAGAAAGGGCACGGGTAGATCTCATTCTCAAGTGCCTTGTTGAAGATAAAAAAGGGTACAGTCAATTTCGTCTCGATCACCTGCATACCCATAACACAGCCCGCTTGTGTTAAGGATATATGTGTGTGTATTATATATATATTCATGAAATTATCTTATTTATTCCCTTGGACTTACCAATCCCTGAATTTGTCGGTATACTTCGGCATTGACTCGTGTGGACCGATTCACACTCATCAGTCATCCATTTTTACTACAGCCAAGTGAAAATTCTGGCATTGTTTTCCACGTAATGATAAATACTCGCATTGTCTCAGTTTACTTGAACTTACTCACCTCCAACACTTTTTTTGGAAGATACTATTCTTGTCACGATCCTATATCCATGCCGTCGGCTTCTTGCTTGCTATCAACAAGCTTTCCTAAGCGGATTTAATAAGAAATTTTGTTTAAAGAGATGAAAACTCAATACAAAGAGTGCAATAAACAAAATAAAGTAAAATTTACGTAATATTTTACCGATTTTTATTGAGTCTAAAGAACTGTTAAATTCATTCATGATGATGCCCATGTCCATGGAAAAAACCATTGCCGTTAAGTTTGAAGGTTATTACATATTGCATCGATACTGCATGCATCTATATATAGATATCGAATTTGATTAGATATTACAATATTAATTACGACAAATAAAGGGTCTCTCAACCCTAAGGTATTTAACTGATGCAATCTAACCCTACGGGGGTCTACATGTATATCGTAAGTGACAAACAATTGTGGAATGCTATTAATCAATTGAGACAAGTACAATCATATATAGAAGGGGTACTAAACGGTGTGCTAGCTAAAAGGAATTAATGTCTCGAGGATCATAATATATCTTATGTCATTTTTTTTTATTACTTAGCAATTGTATCTGATTGGCAATGTGCTTCTCACATGGGGAGGTTTTGAATAATACTTCTAGCAGAGTGTTGGCACATGGTTACGGGCAATTGGGTTAAAAGGATATAGGAGACACCTGGGAGAAGCCAACGATCTCCTAGCAAAGTGTTGGGCTTTGAGGGATTGGATTCGTAATTAGCAAGAGATTTGGGCATCCAAGCTCTAGTGGTAGAGCTGGATGCAAAGGCAGTGTTCGATCTTTTCCTCCAGTACAGACTACAGATGATCTTAATCGCCCACTGATGCCGATCAGTTTGGACTGCAGGATATATAATGAGCGGGGAGTTCTAGGAATCTAAGACTGCAACACACATACAGAGAGGCTAGCGGGTTGGCGGACTTGCTCGCAAAGCAGGCTAGGGATGACAGCACTATCTTAAATCAGCTTTTGGTTTTTGACTGATCTCCTGCGAAGCAGATGCATGACCTTTTGTTTAAGGATGCTAATACTCCTTTTTCTTTCCTCCTCCTCCTCCTACTCTCTCTCTCTCTCTGCGATGGGTAAGTGGAGGAGTGGGGAGTTCTGTCTCATCTCCGGTCAGATGCAAGTTGATCAGATTCGATTTCTTGCTGTATTATCAAACTATTTGCCGATGAAAGGAAAATAAAAAAGAAGTTATGGTTAATCGCGTCACTTTAAATTCAAGATCAAAACTTCAAAAAGGTCCTATTATTATTAGTGGTTCAGAAATCATGAGTATCAAAAATTTGTAGATATCTCTGGTTAAAAAAGAAGAGGAACATTAATCTGGGGAGGGGAGATGAGATGGTCGAAAATCAGGTCAGTGCCCAGTCTGATAGGATGACGTCATCTTCCACGTAGAAAATGGGTCCATTGTCAGCTCTTAAGCGTCCTTAAGTAGTATCCCAGTACTGTCCCCGATGACCCGATTCAACCCTCACCAGTCTCTCCACTTCACTCTCTCGCCGCCTCAATTCTATTGAGCCACCGGAAACTCGAAAATCACCGTTCGGACCCTCCAAAATCCGGCCTGTCCCCCCCTCTATGCACCATGTACGGCGGTTCATCGACAGGCGCCGGTGCGCTTGGCTATGGTTGTGATGCCACAGCAGCGTTGTCCTTATTCCCGCTGCTTCCTCTCCCCCAGCTGGCCATCCCCGACGAGTTCAACTCGTTGCACGAGGCTGGGAAGCCGCTGGTCCACCCAGACGCCGCATCCTACGCCAGCAGCAGCTGCTATGACTCACCGAGTTCAACCAGCGAACCGGCCAGAGCGACTCTGATGCAGCGGAGTATCAGCAGCCATGCGCTCCTCAACAGGATCAACGGGCATTATGATTATTCCCCTTATCCATACTCCTTGAGTTGTGGGATCTCTGGCCCAGAAGCTGGTCTAGTCCGGAGGGTTTACAGCGCCGGCGATCTGCAGGTGTCCGACTATCCTTCGTTTCATTGACAGATGAATAATGATGCTGAATTCTACGACGCATTTAACCGCCGGTTGCTCGGTCGGTTCAGTTCAGTTAATTAGCCGTTACTTTTACGAATTTAGAATTTGGTACTCGAACTCTTACTTCTTTTTCAGTTGCGGGCTTTACTTACTTCCCCACTTCTTTTTCTCGATCCTCCAACCAACAGTGAATGTTTCTTCTGAAATCCCACGTAAGCACATTCTTAGCTATGTTCCGCTGCTTGTGCAAGCATGTAAATAAATTAATGGTACTAATATTCCTACATGCGACTTACATAAAAATTTGATTAATTGAATCATTAAGGAAATACAAAAAATTCATATGTAAAAATCAAATTTAAGACCTTTTGATGCAAAATCGAAAGTTATAAGACTTAACCAAACTCTTTTCTCAACACGTATAATCTTGATGAGTAAAAAGATCCTCATCATACCGAGGGCCTGGGTCGCCTATAGCCGTTAATGAATAGGGGATTGAGGACTAAATTGAATGAGAATATAAGTTTTTGGGATCAATTTAAAACTTTCACACGTATGATTTGCAGCGGAGGATGAGTGATGGGACGGCAGTAATGGAGAACGGGTCCAAAAGATCAGAGAGTCCCCCACAGCCACCGAGGAGTGAGAGCAGTCTGATCATTGAAGGGATGAGCAGAGCTTGCAGGTATAGCCCAGAGGAGAAGATGGAACGAATTGAGAGATATAGGAGCAAGAGGCACTTGAGGAACTTCAACAAGAAGATCAAGGTTCCATTCTGTAATTCAGTTTCCCCTTTTCCCTACATATACTAATCTAATTATCTCAAAATTTCATTCTACCTTTGTTGATTAATCATTTGATCTCGACGTCTGACGTGTGTTGAGTTTAATGGGCCTTGATTAGTGCCGCTTTGTTCATTTTTCTTCTCTGCGGCGGGATTCAGTATGCTTGCAGGAAAACTTTGGCAGATAGTCGGCCTCGCATCAGAGGGAGATTTGCTAGGAGCGGCGGAATCGATCAGAAAAGTACTTCTCCTCTGTTGCATGATCAATGGAACCTGCAGGTGGGTGCGGAAGCAGATGAAGATGAGGATGATGATTGGATCAGCTTCATCGATGCTTTCTCGTCGGGGAATTCGATCGTCCCTTAATCATTAGTTCTTCGTATGCTTTCTATATGATTAGCTCGAAGTTAGTCTGGCTTGTTTGCTTATGAGCTAATGAATTCATGAAACTGTCCCAGTGCAAGCGAGAGAGGATCAATGTAGACAGATTATGCATGGAATTGGAAGATCGAACTTCAAGACATCGCCTCTCGGGGAAAAAAATGCGCAAGAAGTCCATATCGGGTTTCATGAGATCAATATGCAACACCCAAGTGAATTTTGATCCTGGCCCTTACAGTGTTCATGTTATGGCAACGATTCGTGTTACTTATATCAATCGTAAAGATTTTCAGAGAAAATGCACCGCACGTAAAGGGGATTTCAATTTAAACACAGAATTAACTATTGAAAAGAATCAAGTATCCAATTAGTTATAACTAATTTGTATTCAAATTAGATGAGTTCATTAGATAGTGCAGTAATTGTAGGATCACACAGGCCATTCATGGCATAGGCCTACGACTTCAAGAGAGAGAAATCAAAGTTAGTATCTAAGACAGTAGAGTAACATCAGTAACTTCACCAATGCATGTAAATCTAATCATCATGGAGACGAGCCGCCATGCAATGCTAAGAGGGCTTTGAAATATTGTAGGTGTATTCCATCATTTATGGTATCTACAATTTATGGGGTATCCTTTAGAATTTGATTTGAACTGTATTACTTGGAATCAACGAGTTTCTACATAACTAAGACAAGGGCAGCTTAGTCTCAGTGGAGTTTTACCATTGAACTAAGGCAAGGGCAGGACACAGGGCTATTGAAGGTGATTGTCATCCCTCCTCTGCTTATCCTCGTGAATTCCACATCACCAGAGATCAGAGATCATCATCTCTTAGAGATCTTCCATTCACCCAGTATTGTGAGCTTTTTTCTAACCTTCTTACTGGAATCTTCTGCATTTGGGAAGCCTCCAATCAGTTTTAAAGGACGGACCATCTTCTCTGTCGCACTCCTTATCGATGTGTGCAGGACTGACTCTTCATCCTGACTAGACTCCTCGTTGATGTGAGAGTTCATAAGATTGGTATCAACTGATGGACTATGTAAGTCAACATCCCTCATCATCATGTCGATCATAGAGCTTTCTTGCTGTAATGGGCCACCTATATCATCGCCCGACAGGAAAGATTTTCCTATTCCAGACGGAAACTGAGCAGGGATATCTGATTCACTCGGCCTCGGGAGCTCATCTCTCTCTCTCCCCGTTGTTTTCGGTATTGACGCCTTTACCGAGGAATCACCTTCTGCAACATGATATCTCTTCAACAACTTCACAGCTTGATTTTTTTTTTTTTTTTTTTGCGCTGCAGAGATTGGATCACCAAGGTTCCTCGCTGTCCAGCTTCTCCGTTGATGATATATACAGCCACTACTCTTCTGGTGTAGTTGTAACGTTGCTTCACCCTAAATCATATTGACAGAAGCTACCCTCTGCATCAGACGTGCGAATTAGCTGTTGATTAAACAGTATCATCATGACCACAGCAGTGACTTCCGCATTTGGCAATTTGAGACACGAAATAGTATCAAGTAGGTTTATGTGAATGTTGAAATCATATTTGAATTTACCTGTTGAAAATCATTTTCTTGTATCATGGCACGATGACTTCAAAATGAGACCAAAACCAAAAGATTCACCGGTCTGTCTTTAATATCATGGGAAACAATGATATTAAGGTGTCCCAAGAGCAAGATCACTCGCTGCTGTAAGTCCACCATTGGAGTTGTTACGTCCTAGTCAATGACGACACAAACGACCTAACTCTGATGTTCATGCACTGGTTTCACTCATCCCTTGCGTTCTAAAAGACGTTTTCACATATTGTCATATTATGAACTAAAACACCACCAAAGAAGAGATCAAAAACTGAAAGCAGAACATCACAAAGAGAGAACCGAAGGTAGAGCAAGCTTCAATCAAGTGAACTGAATCCTCTCGTGATCAAGACAGACATTGCTGTTCTACATCAAAGCTTAAAGGCCGGGAAACATAACATCACCCGCATTCCACACATGAAACACCAGGAGAGGGGTTTTTTTATTTTAATTTTGTAATTAAAGAGCCAGCTATCTCCAGCAAAATTCAATCTTGAACAAGATCCAGAAATGTTGAAAAAGAGGTTCAATTTTTTATCTCCCAAGTCCCAACGCATTTTACATAAACTACAATGATCTTTAATTTCTTGTATAGTTAAATAGAATCAAATTGAATCAGACAACTCTCCAGTAACCGGCTTAAACTACAAGTGTAACCATAACTGCCAGCAAACTCTCTCTCTTTACCAAACTTATAAATAAATCTAGGTTAAGATTGATTCATAACCCTCTCAATCTTGAAACAGGAGTAAAATTGGAAATGTAATACCGAGTTACCGGCCCTCAGACTTCATCAGCTGCGAGAACACCTGATTCATAGAAACCTCTGACACACCATCATCTGATGGATCCCCTTCCACCTCTAAAGCCACAGCAGAAACACTAGCATTGACATTGCTAAAATTGTTCACTTGAGGAGAGAGCTCACATATCATATTCATGCTGTTGTCTTCTTGATCACCCTGAAGAACAGCCTCCTGCAGCTGTAGAGCGTACTCCAGATTCCAGAGAACATCCCCCATGGATGGCCTGTCCACCCCAAAATCAGCCAAGCACTTCTCAGCAGTCTCAGCAAACTTCCTGAGGGAATCGGGCACAATCTTCCCAGCAAGGGCGGGGTCTATGATCTTCTCCAGCTGGCCATTCTTCTGCCACTTCATGGCCCATTCAGCTAGGTTCACCATCTCTCTTGGGAGGGTTGGGTCTATCACGGGCCTTGCGCACAGAACCTCAAATAGAACCACCCCAAAGGAGTAAACGTCTGATTTCTCGGTCAGTTGTTGTCTCCGGAAATATTCAGGGTCAAGATAACCAAAGCTTCCTTTAACAGCTGTGCTTACATGGGTCTGGTCAAGTTCAGGTCCTGCCTTGGAGAGCCCGAAATCAGCCACCTTTGCCATCAGGTTCTCGTTGAGCAATATGTTAGCGGACTTCACATCCCGGTGGATGATGGCCTTGGCATAGCCTGTGTGTAGGTAGTGGAGCCCACGAGCTGCCCCAATGCAAATCTCGAGCCTCTCCCTCCAACTCAGGATCGGGACGTCTGATCCATAGAGGTGGCTCTTGAGGGTACCTTTCTCCATGTACTCATAAACCAGGATCATCTCGTTCTTCTCATCACAGTACCCGATCAGAGAGACCAGGTGGCGGTGCCGAAACTGGGACAACATCTCAATCTCTGTCTGGAACTCCACAAGCCCCTGCTGGGATTTAGGGTTGCCCCTCTTAACAGCAACTTTGGTCCCATCAGCGAGTTCCCCTCTATAAACTTTCCCGAAACCACCAATTCCAATGACCCAACTCTCATCAAAGTTGTTCGTGGCCTCTTGGATGGCCACAAATGGGATCCGATAACCAAGATTAGAAGCAATACTAGCAGTTGTTCCACCTGAATACTTGCTCCCCATGGTAAGAGAAGTTCCTCCATTGATTGATATGGGAATCCATGTCTTTGAAATGCCCTGTCGGGCAAGCCTTCTCCTCCTCTTTTGGCAACAGACAAACAGAACTCCAATAAACACCACAGCTATGATCCCCCCAATGCTCGATCCTACAATGACCCCAATGTCGCTCTTTGAGCCAGAGCTAGAAGGAACTGCTGATGAATCCCCACTGAAGCTTCCCACAGAATTGTTCAATTTCATGATCTCTAGACCATTTAAGATCGCCTTTGGGTAAGCGCCATTTTCCGTATTAGGCCCAATGCTCACACGAACTGTGGTGTCATCAGTCAAACCTGTCACTAGATCCAGGTAATACGGAGCAGCCAAAACATTGAAGGCTTTTGTACTGAGATCTAGGTTGCTGACAACGATTGAGGAGCCAATATAAACGTTGAAATAGAGCTGGTTCAGGGACTTGCTCACTATATCACAGAAGTGGAATCGAACAAGGTACCTGAATCCCGAGTCCACATTAAACTGCCAAGTGACGTTGAACTTGCTGTTAGGATCACTTGCGGAGTTCATCTCCCTCAGAGTCCCATAGACTGTGCTCGGAGCTATGTTTTGGCTTGGCCCACCAGACATGTAGTTAACAGCCCCAACATTGTTCACCGCCTTGGTGAGGCTTTCTTTGACCAGGAAGCCTCCGTCAGGTACCCAGGTTCGCCACAGCGTATCATTTACTGGTGATACTGTAGGTCCACCCATGTTCACTCGATAGACTGTCTCAAGGCCCTGAGTTAAAAGGCCCCGGAAGTTCCCTGAAGGAAGGACATTTGCATCATCCTGGATCAGCTCTTCAGGCGCAGAAACAACCTCGATTGCATTCAAGAAAGCAATAGAATCGCCTATAGGCATGAATTCCACGTTGAGGCTGCCTGACGTCACGTTCAGCGAGAATTCCTTGACCACAGTGCCTGCGGCAGTGAAACTGTTGAGGAGGACGAAGCTTTGCGCGGAAACAGCGAATTTCGCTGAACTCATGTCGTAGGAATCGTAAGAAAATGGCGAGAAATGCAGCCGGATCCAATGCCTTCCTTTCTGAGTGATGGGGAAGCTATACTTTGCGGAACCCGTGAAAACCCTAGCAGTTCGATACAGCGGTGAATCGCCGCTGGAATTGGACGGTGAGCTCCCGAGGACATTCTCTGGCGTTGAGAGGAACTTTGAAGCAGCGGAGTTATCAGCTATGAAGACTCGGCTTCCGATAGTGGTACTGGTGGAAGATCCGCAGTCTATGAGGTAATTATCAGGAGGTTTGTATCCCTTGCAAGAGTCTTGCAGGTATAAGATTGACAGAATCCAGACAAACGGCAAACTGATTCCTCTTCTGAGAGTCATCCTATGTAGGAGACTCAGAGGTCAGCAATCAAGGAGTCCAAAGATTTGGACTTTGGGCCTTGCTAGTCTCAGCTAAAAATAGAAATCTAGGCAGACAGAGATGCAATCAAGAGCACTCGGAAATAGGGTAAAGCTATCGAAGATGAAACCTCGGCATCAATCAGGAACGGTGCAGAGTTGAGTCAACGACCCATCCAGAGGATTGATGAAAGTCAGCAAAAGATGGAAAATTTAGGATCATTGGGCAACGGTTGACAAAACAAAAGGGCAGAAATTGCAAGAAGCAGGATCTATGCTAATCAGAAATCTAACAGAGATCACGAGCTCAAGAAGAGAACAAGATGGACAGGCCACGAACTGAGCTGCCGGACAGAGAAGGGTGCTCTGAAGTAGAACTTCGACGGCAAATCGAGCCTGTCCTGGAGAATTGAATTGAGTCAGGCTCAGCTCAAATTAAAAGAAAAACGCATAAAAAACGAAACTAGAGTTGGGGGAGCAACAAAATGTATCCGGAGCGGAGCTAACGTGGAGGAGAAGCGCAAGCTGGTCGGCACTCGTGTATCGAGTATCGACAAACAAACAAATGGGATATTTTGGTTTTTTCGGTGGGCGCTGTTCAGCTAATGTGACATCAACATGCAGTGCAGGGACAATAAAAATACAAGAGCAGAGGCTATGGAAGTTGGGAGCAGGTATTGGCTCCAGAGAGGAGCCAGCTAATTTTTCAAATGCGTGTACGTGTGCGCGTGTGACAGAGAGACAGAGAGAAGACAATCTGCACTGTTGGTGGATGCGTACAGGGAGAGAATCTGTCAGAGTCAGATTGACTGAGGATTGTAAGCCGGTAGCGGGCCAGATAAATGAACGAACGATGCAGTACTTAGCACTTCAATAGTCTTAACATTACCGAGGGATCTCATTTGAAGGGTTTCAAGTGAAGTAACGTTCGACTTTGACCTGAGATCATGACCTTCTCCGTTCTTTTTTTTTTTTTTAGTTGTAGTGTTATTAATGCAGACCCATTAATTTCCTACCCCAAAATCAATAAGTGAGTCTATATGTGTTTACAAGTAATTTATGTGGCTGAGGGAACGCAGTCTGACTGAAGCTAGGATTGATGGAACACGATAGGCTCTGGTGCACCCGCCCCATGCAAAAATTTCTCCGATCATTTATAACTGAAATAGATTGTGACTACGCCGCGCCCATTCTGAGTTTCAAACTCTACGTTGCCAGGAACCGATAGGATAAAACTTGCTTTCTCTTCGGACTGGGAGCACGCAATCTCTTTCTCTCAGTCTGCTTCTCAGGTACGTGAACTCCGTCACCCGGTTTCGACTTCTCTCGATTTCACCGAGGACTTCGATCTGTTGAATCGAAGCAAAGCTCTTGCTTACTGACCTTCTAGCGCCTGCTTCAGTCTAGGGTTAATCGGCTAGATGGAGATGCTTCTATCTGTCCAATCGCGAGTGAATAGATTCATGTCATTTGCAGAGTTTCGAACCACGAATAGATGCAGTATGTGCATATGTCCGAGCACGATTGGTGTATTTCTATGTACAAAACAGTGTTGGAATTCAGTCGTGATGGGTGATATACTTCTCCGTGAAGCTTGTTTGGTAGACATTGGATTTGACTGGTTGAGATCCTAAAGTTGTGTCAAGTGTAACGATCAAGTGTACTTTGAGATTGCTCTTTCAGTCTTTGGGAGTGTCATGTGTGGATTAACTCTTGGATTGCATCGTTTAAAAGAAAATTGTCAATATTCTCTGGTGCCTAGACTTTAGATTACGTTTGCAGAAAAGAGGAAAATTCTGCTACACGTTTGGTGTATGTGCTTGCAGATCTCCTAATGATTCAAGTCATTCAGTTATCACATATATTTTCTAAGCCATTTCAATTCATTCCATTGGGTAAATAAATAAAATTTTCAGATAATTGGTTGATCAGTATTATCCTACTCGAATCTGATGTTTCTTTTGTTCTGTGAACTTAATTCTGCTATCTTTCTTCATATAATTCATTCGAGTTTATTTCACAGTTACCTATATTATTAGCATTATATTGTTTCTTTCATATTGTATGATTGAGTAAACAAGAAGAAGCTTTTTAATTCAGCATTCTTTTATCTACTGACTTTCAGGAGCCTCTGGTGTTTAGTGAGGGATGATTTTTCACTGGAACTTTTGACACTCATATAATGTCGAGTTTGGGAAATGTACAACCCTTTAATCATTGTGTTAGACTATATCCTTGTCCTATGTGCTGAGATTTATATTCTCGTGCTCATTAACCTGAAAAGTGTTGAATGTGATTGCATCATCATCTTCTAGAATGCCTCCTTGATTCTGATTTTACTATAGCTCAAAATTGCAATCTCTGTGAACTTATGCAATCTCCTCGTCGAGATTGTGCATGTGAAATCCCAGGTGTCCCCGTCATTGTACCTGTAACATTATATGCTACAATTTGAAGACTCGCAATCCACAATTCGCAGTCTTTTATATATTATCTGCATTGCGTCTCTATTTATTTTTGTGAAATATACTGTCCTTTTGCAGTCTTCCCTAGTCAGTTCAGCCCCAAATCTTCAAGATAATGGACAATTTTTGACGACATCTTTCTCCGGTCCTTCTGGTGCAGCATCTTCAATTTTCGGTCATAACGGTGAGTCATATAGCTGGAGCTATAATTTTGTCAATTTAAGATATTTTGGATAATATTTTGGGGGAATTCTTTTCAGGAAGTCTGCAAGGGTAACATATTCTCCATGGGAGTTCCAACACTCCGAACATGGCGGGTACACTTGCATCAAGAAACTTAAAAATCAATAGCATTCCTGCTGGAGTACATCAGCCCACTGGAAGCCTTTCTGGTGGACAGTTTTCAATGAATAATCTTCCCATTGCCCATTCTAAGGTGTTTTATGATGCACATAACATGAATTTGGTTTGAATTCCTATTCAAGTTAATTGTTCGACTTTGTGGCTCTCATGTGAATGTAGTGAAATTTCTTACTTGACCTTGTTGCATCATGCAGCTGTTCCCAGGAGCTCCCTCGGTCATTCAGGAGTCTCAAATAGAGGAGGTACAAATGTTGTAGGAAACCCTGGCATTTTCTAGTAATGCAGATCAAGTGGTGGTTCCATTCCTGGTATTCTCCCAACCTCTGCAACAATTGGTAATTGTAATGCTGTGGACACATCCCGTATTTTGGCAAATGCAGGTTCTCAGATTACAAGCTCAATGGGAAACATGGTTGGTGGAGGAAACATTGGACGAAATATATGCTCTGGTGGAGGATTGTCTGCTCCAGGTCTTTCATCTCTGTTAAATTTAAGTTCCAACACTGGATCTGGAAGTTTGGGAGTCCAAGGACAAAATATACTGATGAGTGGTGTGCTTTCACAGGGTACTAAAGATATAGAGTTTTTATACCTGCAAGATTATAGTGAAGCAGCTTAGATGCGATCTGATTTTTTTTTTCAATAATGCTCGTTACTCCAAAAAAAAAAACAAAGAAATCTTCCAAGTAATGCTTGGCTGAGGCATGAGTATTGAGTACTATATAGCAGATTAAAGACATGTACTAGGCGTGTCTTACTCCCACTAATTGAAATTTGAAAATTCACGTATGTATATGATGGCATTTTGATGTATCCACTTGAATTTTTCCTATAGGGAGTGGCATGTTTAAGGTAGTCTTAGTTGGTCGTAGAATATGCATAGCCTCCTAATTCGTGGGAGTTAGTAGGTGTGTGATTTTGCTGCTAATTCATGTTCTGATGTATTTTGCTGCATCCTCATTCATTTTCAATTAAAAATTTATCAATATGAAAGACTGCATGAAGTTAAATTTGTGTATTGTCTTTCTTCCTTTTTAGGAACTTGATTTGGTTTCCGTTTGATTTTGCTCCCTGAATGTACAGGATCACCACAGGTAAAGTCAATATGAGGGGACTCATGGTTTTGCTGGAGATCCACTTTTGCAGAGTCATGTACAAGGAATTAGTAATTTGAGCTCTGTGGGAATACTGAATGAGGTGAGCTCTAGCGATAGTTATCCGTTTCATATCAACTTGGATTTCCTCAGCTTACAAGTTGGTCTAGCTTCGTAGGGGGCACCAAGGCCAGCTTGGAAACGAGGATCCTAATCCTTAGCCTTTTTATCCTTATTTTATACTGATTAACATTGTTTTTTTTTTAAATTAGGTTCATTGCAGAAACAAATTGTAAGCCCTATTGCTCACCAGAACCAAGAATTCAGCATTTAGAATGAAGATTTTCCAGCTTTGCCTGTATTTAAGGGTATAATTTTATTTCTTGTAACTATTTTTTGTATACAAGCTCTGTTCTAATACTTATTTTTTCATTTAATGGTATTCAAGCAATGAGATTTAAGGTTTCAATATTCAGTGTTGTTTTAATTGCTCTTTCCTTGGTGAAATGGTTATTTGCGTTAATTTAGAGGGTTTTGTTCTTGGTTAGTTACTCACTGGTTTATCATTTGTTCTTGGAGGAAGTATGGTTTATCTTAGCAACCTCATATTTGATTTGGTTTTGACTGCTAAACTGCATGAGTAGCAGGAATGATTCCTTTTTACATGGATCAGACTCCAATTTGACCCATCATTCATAGGTCAGTAAATATGGTTTCCATAATTATTTTTAAATGATTGTACTAGGAAACATGTATTGTCGGTTGAAAGAAAGAAATATATTAATGAACATATACAGCTAGATGCTTAAGTAATAGAGTATCTGAAATTCTTCTATTATCATGATGACGAAAATGAAAATGTCTTCTTCCTTGTGGCGTGTTGTTATCACACGCTTGTGATTTGTTGAGGTTTTCATTTAATTATTCCAGGCGATTCAGCCTCTTGATGTAGGATTCAGACTACTAAATTCTCCAAGTACAGTCAATGGCATGGCATATGACCAACTTGTGTAGCAATACCACAGTCAAAATCAATCTCAATTCCGCCTACAGCAACTGTCAGCTGTCAACCAACCTTCTAGGAACAGGGCATGAAACCTCTGCATAGTAAGGTTGGGTGATCCTGATCTAGCATCACTTGCATTGGGAATTGATTTGTTTCTCGGGCTGAGCTTCAATTCTGTTGACAATCTGCACAAAATCTTTGGTTCTCCATGGTCAGATGAGCCCTCCAAGGGTGATCATGAATTGAACATTCCACAGTGTTACTACGCTAATCGACCGCATACTCTGCATGTAAGCTGCTCTCTTGCCCCTTAATGAAGTTTCCTCCATAGTCCACTTTATCCAGGTTCCTTTTGTTATTCTTTTTGTTTAATAGAAAGCATCCTTTAAATTCCCTTTGGTTTGTCTATCTATGTTCCTCTTTTATGGCAAGATGTCGTTTTTAATGTTGCAGCATGTTTACCTTCAAAGTTCTCATTGGAGATATTGTTCTACATATTCTACAGCATGCCAAAAGATGAAGCCCAATTATATGCTGCAAATGAACTACATGATCCTTCCAACTTTGAGTGACTTTGTGACATCCTGTTTGTTGATGATGTCCAGAATATGCTACATTTGACTTGTTTGTTGCGGTCACAATAGAGGCTGGCTTTATCATCAAGACCTCAGGTTATGATTGATGAGAGTATCCAGCATAGAACCCCTTCTGAAGACTAATATGCATGAAAGAGCATCTATCACTGTTTGGATCCTAACACATTGGAGATAGTTCTTAAGGTTCTGTACTCATTATAAGCGTTGAACTGGTGATTTTTTTTTTCTTGCCTCTTCCTCTAGCTCTAATGGAAAAACATTGAATGTGCGCAGGATAATTTTGTTCTCCACTATGACAAGTTGGAGAAGAGGCCAGCATTGCCTCAACACTGGTGCTGGAAAAGCATTCTTTTTCGAGTAGTGATGGTATTTAGTTTGGAGTTACACAAAATCGATAAGCTTCTGTCTTCGATGATTTTTTGTTTTTTTTGGTACTCTCGGATATCCTCTTAGAACAGGGAAAAGAAGATAGAATTCACCCCCAAGGCCCGACAGAAAGCCCATGAAGCTGTCCTGGACTACAAGCATCTTCGGCCTCATTCATTTGGGCATAAGCTTTTTCTTATTTTTCTTGATAGGACCCAGCTTTCACAGAGCAGCCTATCATTTGAAGGTGAGCCCATCTTCTGATGCTGAGCCCATAATTACGGCATATTGGGCCCATTTGCTAGTAAATATATGCCCATAAGCAACATCAGCCTGCTATGTCGACATATTGGGCCTATAGTGTAAGAAATCGTAATATGGGCACATCAGGCTCAATTGTCCCATTGTGGAGATTCCAGCTCAGTAGATGATCTGTAGCCACTATGTGGTCCGCATTAGGGACCATTGGCCCATGTGCCAATTGGACCTACCGCAAATGAAACACACAGGCTCTAAATAGCCATATATTAAGCCCAACGGACCTGGTAAGCACAATAGACCCATTGCACTCATGAGCCCATCCAATAAGCCCATTAGGCATGCATTCCATTTGGGGCCATTGGACATGGAAGCCACATTATTTAAGCCCAATGAGCCTGCCAGTCCATGAAATAGGCCCATTTTCCCACTGGGTCCATTTGGCCTGTTAAGAAATTTGGCCCATTGGATCTGAGCGGTGTTGGGCTAGAAAGCCCTCATCCTAGAATAGGTCCATGGCATTACGCTCCTAAAATAGGCCCATGCGGCCCATTGGGTGGGTCCGGACAACATGCCCATCTGGTGCATATCCATGTAATCCAGGCCTAATGGGCCCAATAGCCCATTCTCAAGCCCACAGGACACACATCAAGGTGGATTGGGTCATTATGTCACTTTAAGCCCATTGGGCATAAATATCCATTTATGAGGCCGATTGGGCTGATTTTTGCAAATATGAAAACAGTTTATCTTTCCCATTGTAGCGTAACAACGGCCCACTATAGGTGCCCCTCTTGTCAACTGACTCAAACAAGACCTAGTGGCATGGTAGGCCACTTAACTGTGGCCACATGACGAGGCCCATTAGGCCTAGAACTATTTATTCTCCTAGCTTTATGCAACTCGAAGGCCTATTGGACCAGTAGTGCTTCTGCCGACGCTGGCCCAGTCAAGAGGCTCGGTAGGCTATGTTGGCAAGGCCGTACGGTAACGCTGGTAGGCTCGATTTGAATTTAAACCGGTGACTCGGCTCAGCCTGGCTATGAGGATGCTGCCTATACAACGGAACAGTTCTAACTAACTCTAAGAGAAAATTTCAAAATAAAACCTGCCAAGCAACCGATAGACAAAATTTTCTCTAAATCGATGCACTCTCCAGGCTTTTCTTGTGCCCGTTCCACATCTTTTTTTTGCGAGCTCCACATAAATACTGGATCAACTAAAATGTAACGCTGTGGTTAAAACTAGGCCTTTCGGCCGGAGCATTAGACCCTCCATAAGCTCCCTTTTGGTTGTAGTTCTATTAAATGAGTAGTCTTGTTCCCGATAGGTCAGGAAGACAGCTGAGGTAGGAAAACCTAATCCCGAGATGAACAGGGCACAGAATTTTGGCATTTCATCAGCTTCTATAACCTAAATAAATTAAATTCCATGATAAATTGCATCATCCAATAGATCTGAGAGTACACCTAATACTCACATCACCTGTGGCAGCTGACATGAGTGCCAGAAGGTATCTTGTTGCTGCCCGGTAGTCTTTCAAGATCTTGTATGCCAACTCATCAAGTTTATCCTGAAAAACATATCCTTTTCCAGAACAAAATGACAAACTTGAATAAAATACTGATTGAAAAAGCTGGATAAGAAATAACAAATAAAGCGACCTTAGTCATATTAAGCTTCATCAATGAAAAGCGAGACAATATGCGTGCTGACATTGGGTTACATAAAGCTATGTGTCCTTAATAACCGCTGTACATACCCCACGATATGAATGTAGTAGTCCTCTCTCCAATTTCTTGTTTAGCTTCTTCAAGACTATTCCACAGTTCAATTTTTTTCCAAGAAATGAAAGTTTAGTTCCACACAAAAATGTATAGTTGATTTATAACTGAAGCAATAAAGTACAAAAGGCTCCTAATCGGTCTACCTTACTGCAAAATCTCTAACTGCAACACAAATGTTTCCATCCGCTGGCAAATAACAATTTCAAAACATTTAAAATTGAAATCCAAAGATAAGTACTGAAGTCTACCAGTAAACGTATAATTTTCCTTCCAAAGACTCAGCAAATGCAAGTCCTTTCTTTGAAAGAGAACCATGGAAAGCATTCACCTGCATAATTAAATCAATACAGTACTATAACTGTAATCATTGAACATCTAATGATTCTCAATATAAACAAAGTAAAGATCTGGCAGAGATTGGATTACATACAAGACCAATTCTTTCTCCAGGGCTGAGCGAAGCTAGATCTCAATTCTAAGAATTGTCAATTTCAGCCCGCCATTCAATTTGTTCTATACATCCTATGAAGGATCAATTATTGTTCTTCAATCATCATATCAATAAGATGACCCATGAAGACCATGGCAAACCACAAAGGAGTCCAGCAAATTAATAAATAGTCAATCAGTGATAGGAGCAGCCAATGATCTGAATAAATGGCAGTGCAAAACAACCTGCATAGCATGTATATCCTTTGTAAATGCATTTTATCAACAATCACAGATTTCAGTTTTATGATATGCACAGAAAATCTTATGGTTGAGCCGAGGCAGGCGAAGCTGTAGGTGAGTGCTGAAGGTGATTGATCTTTGTAAAATGGCACCATTGTTGCATCTTCATATCACTGAAAGTTTAAGAACGCATGCAACATTTGATCAAATGATCAAAGGATACCAGATTAACATGATCATCAAGTACTACCATAAAATCCTTAATGGTGCAAAGCAGCTGTAGGAGTGAATTTACACAAATATGGATGCAAATAAGCTTAAAGCCAAAGAGCTACCTCATCAAATTTCCCTTGCCAATGATCATAAATCTGTTTCATTTTGTTGGCATAGTTCTCATATAGCAAGCTTAAGTATCATGACATGGATCATCTATTCCCCCTAAAGATATGACCCAACTTATCAGAATCACATAAAGCCAGTGCAGCATAAAGGACATATTTGAATAGGTATCACAAAAAGATACAAACCTTACTCTTTCAAATCAGGAAACTGTGTCATAATCTTTCAAGCTATCCATTCTTCGCTGGGGACATTAATATATCCTGCATGTAGTCTGAGATCCTCACACATGACTTTACTTCCAAGTCAGGCAAGGAAAATATCTCCTTGATTTTCATCTAGTTCTTAGATTTTGTTGGAACACAATCCCGGTTATCTGACGTGCCTTCAGCTGCCACAATTCTTGTAATGCAAGAAGCTTTTCCCTTCTTTGCCTTTGATCCTTTCACCACAGCATGTTTACCACTACCCTCATCAATAGTTTCATTTTGCTCAAGCAGAGTGCTGGAATGGTTAAAACTTTTAGCATCACTAATAGAGCTTAAAGAGGCCCACACCAAAAGATCCTGAAACAATAAATATTTCCCATTCTTTTTCCACTCCATAGGACAAATCCTGTCATTGGCATGATATCATGTCATCATCAAAATAAAAATAAGAAACATTCAAACGAAACTTGACAGGTAGCTGTGCTATCAGTGAAAAGCAAGAGGATCAAGTTTGTGAGATTGATGAACAGTGGACTCCCTACACCAACATTCAGTTTTGTTGCTAGTTCTACTGGTGCTATCTAGCTGCATGCCTCTCATTTATCTCCTAAGCCACAGACTCCCAATGGCATCGTGACATAATTTCCCCTTGAATCAACATAAGGCAACAATTATTGACTATTGCACATTCAGCTTGCTTCTTGACAAGATACAAGCCAAACACCTGTATCGTCAACAAGAATAATCAGAGGTACACACCCCAGTTTCTCTATCTCTGACACCATTGCACGTCTCAATTTGTTACTATAATCCCCATAAGATCGGTAATAATTTACAAGCAACTATCTAAGAAAACCAACCAATTAAAGAATAGCTTTAAAAAGAAACAGAAAATAATCTTAAATCCACAATCAATGTGCTATTCAACTGTTTAAAACGTTCCGAAGATATTTCTCAGTTACCACTACCTCGTGCATTTATTGAGCACGCCAACACTGGAGAAATACATCCAATATAAGAAAATAATCTACTAAAATCCAGAATGGATTCATAAATGACCTTAATCCCACTTCCCCATATTTTAATTCATAAAAGGACATCGTAAAGCAAGGATACAGTAGATTTCAGTCGCAGTCGACCAAAAAACCACTCGTCAAATCCTATCACCGGTGCCAATTTCAGATAGAACCTAAGTAATCACCGGATTTTCCATGCAATTGCACACGATTACAAATAGACGCATGAGAAACGTTCTAAGGTTTCTTCCAACTGTTTGATAGACAATCTCTTTTTATCCCAAAGTGACAATAGAACAGATAAAAAATCCAGTGAAGAGATAGAGAGAGACATTACAGAAGCAGTGATATGTTCCCTCACGAAGACCATGTGCAGGAGATCGAAATCGATGATCCACAGCACATGGAGCTTTTCGACAAACTCAACGACGTCAAGCTCCGGTAATCGAATACTCGACTTGTTCAGCAGAGCGAACTCTACTCGCCTCCGCCGCTCCATCAACTCATGGTCCGTTACAGCTTCTGATCGCTTCTCGTCTTCACCCGGAGAGAGAGAATTCGATTTCTGCTTCCCACCATCACCCACGTCAGAGTGAGAGAAATTAGGGGACGCCTCTCATCGGAGATGGGCCGATATAGATATATATACTGCCACATACTTGGGCCCAGAATTGCCAGACGTTTCGGCTGTCATAGCCCAAATGTAAAGCCCACCAAAGCTCCTGTACTGTACTACGATCTTATCTTCAATTTTAAATTTAGTCCTGAAACATGTGATACGTGCTATTTCGTCCCCCAACTCCTCCAAAAACTTCGTTCGGCGGCCAAACTCCAACAGCTTTACGCTTCTGAATTTGAAATCTACAGCAAGGTACAACGGCTAAACGTGTTAGCGCTCTTGTTTGGAGTGAGAGTAACCATTTCGAGAGCAATGTTTTCTTAAATTTGCCAAAAAGTGGGTTTACGACAAATTTGTACCCCAGCCTGGTTCCTGTCAGACTGCAATATCCACAGACCCGCAAGCATCAGGCAATTGCACAACGTGAATGCACACTGTCATTCATAGGTCGGATTCAGCAAAAGGAAATTCCAGACAATTGAAAGCCAATATCGGCTTGATCCTGCACTTTCTTCATATGAACCATCAACTTATAACCACTGCTCAATAGGGATTCCATAAGATTTCATACGGTGCTTTGAATATATTAGGCTCTTACGTAGGGTGGGCCTGGGCATAAGTGTAACATGATTATTCCGGTTGTGAGGATGTGAACAATGCTGTGTTATCTATTTTAGTAATATATACCTCAAAAGCTAGACGCACCCCGCCCCTCCACCTCTTCTCCCCATAAAATTCTTATTCGCCGTATGAAATAAGTGGCTCTCGGTGGCGATCTTTGTGAAGGATGTTCCCAGTTCTTCCGAGCATGAAGCTTCCATCAAGCGTTCCTATGAGCCTCCAGCATCAACTTGTACAGTGCAAATCCTCCGAGATGGCACCCAGGCATTTTAGTGGCCAACTTCTCTAGCTCAATCTGATGGAAGGACCACAAATTAAGTGTGGAAAAACAATACAATGGTCAAAGTCGATTGATGCTTATAAGATGAGATGAAGAAAGCAAGGTACCGGCACCTCCACTAAGAAATTTAGCCATCACAGATTTTTCAAAATAAATCATGCCAATCTACACCATATCCAGGAACGGTACCATAAAGCCAAAAACTATCAGAACATCCCATCATGAACTAACCAAACCTTATCTATGGCAATTTACATGAAATGACAATCAAACATCCTAATCTCACTAGGACTTCTCTTTTGCAAGGCCCCATACAGGGAATGATGTTTCAAGCAAGACATGAATTAACTGCAATAAATTTGGGGTAATGCCAGAGCTGAAGTTCCAGAAAATGTTCTGAACAGCATTTAATAAGCCAAATATGCATATCATGTCTGAAAAAATCACCCAGCATGTTGGAAGCTCAAATAATATGAGAATGTGGACTGACCAATGTCACTGTATAAAGTTGAGTAGACTCAAAGCCATCCTGTGCAGTAGAATAGCACTGCTGAATTTCTTCTGCTGTGAGACTACATTTCAAGAAGAAAAATGCAGTTGGTCTTACATTCAACTTCCTCTGTGATATACCGATAAAAAGGGGGGTGCTCTGCATGACCAACAAAAGATTCAGCATCCAAAATCATCATGCACCATATAAATGCCAATTCACTTGATCTTGACCCAAATATTATCAAGTGACACAAGGATAGAAGGTCATGATATTTGGGAAAAAAAAATTAGGAGCTCCACAATGCAATTGGACATAGATAATTACTCAGGAAGAAAAATCAAACAAAATAGGATGTCTATATTCAGTACTTAAAAGTGCTTACAAGAGATGATGCAGGCACTCCGATTTCTTCCACTACTTCACGAATAATGCTGTCAAACATTTCCTCGGAAATCTTCACATTAATGGCCCCAGACTTTGTCAATAGTTCACCATTTTGACGATGAGTTATTCCAGCTTCTTCGGGCTGTGAACCATGAGCAGTAGTTGCATTAATGGGTCTATAAAACTAAGTTACTTCTATCAGCACATTTATTCTTCCAAAATTTAAGGTAATTAATACAATACTGATGACATTGACCAATAGAGTGAGGAAGCAGCAAGGTTGTAGATTAGTACCTCTGGATGACCTCCTGGGAATACAAAGTGTCCAGGAAATTCACCAACATTATTGCTTCTTCTCAGAATGACTAATCTCTTTTCAGATGTCTCCACAACAGCACCATTCCCCAATGGACTTGATGTGTGCTGACAATGAATAGAGTCATCTACATGAAAGGAAAAATCCAATATGATCAAATGACATGAAGAAGCATCAGGCAATCTTAATCCATACTATAGCTATATCAATGCAGCATATTGATGTTCTCAGAAAGTTATTTAGAAACTCCTACTAAAACTCAACATCCTGGTAATGATGAATTAGTGAATGAATGGCATCAGCTTCCAAACTCTGGAAATGACAGACAGGCAGGAGAAGCAGAACTGTACTTTAGCACAAGAACAAATAAGCAATCACAATGGGACATCGTGAAAATGCAAATTCCTAACTGCAATCAAATAAGGAAACTGAATATTAGTACGCACCTTCTGATGGAACCAAGAACTTTTCCCACGAAGGATTTAAGTTTGTCCCCACAAATGTCCTACACAGGCAACAAGGACAAAGAAAAGTAGACAATCAAACAAAATTATACTTGTCAATTCTACCACAGACACCTTTTTCCACGAAGAATTTCTCAAATTTTTTACTAGAAATCCCCATGCTGCCATCTAATTTTAAAACTCCATAGATTCAATAACTTACTCCAATGGGAGTCCAACATTATAAATCTTGCTTACATTATCAAAGTAAATCCTTAAGAGAAACTGTATGAGTTATGGCATACACTCTGTTGTGACATCAGCCACAAGAGAGAATAAAGGAAAAAACCTAGCAAATCAATTGCAGGTCCAAACAGAAGTTTGTTGGACCTGTAATCCGTTAGACCAAGATGGAGGGTTGCGAGAGAGACACATCTGGAGCCACTTATTTCATTTTGCACACTGTATCCTGCATACTGTGAATTTACCATTTAATCAGGGTTAACAAGATCCTAGTAAAACAATTACCAGGGTATATCCAAAAAAAAGTATGAAGGCTACATCCATTTCAATTCAACCTCAATCTCAAATGATTTCTTCAGCCGAAAATGGCACTACTGCAATCACAAGTACCATAATACACCAACAGATCCTTTTGAAATATGAGATTACGGAGGAAGTCCGTAAAGTTCTCCACAACCTCTGGTTCCAAGATGAGTAAATTCTTCCATCTTACTGACAGATATGATGAGAAAGGCACCGACTTTTAACAAGACTGATAATATCTAGATTGGTATACAGTTACGTCCACAACAACCTTCCTTCAATTAAGACACTGCCTGATTATGATCCAGCTCATCTCCATGAACAAAATTGCCTGCACCCAGACTTAAGCCTTTTGAACATAAATAACCATGTGGCAGCACTTTTCTTTGGGTACGGAAGCTGATTCTCTAATGCTTATCAGTTCAACTAGCAACATCATGCTCAGATGGGAAAGTGCAAATTACTACTGCAAACTTATGACATACCACCAAGGTAATAAGATCAGCAAGAAAGGAGACCTAATATACCCTGAACTTCTTCCCATTATATAGAGAAGTGTGCTTTTTAACTCTTGCATCCCATATCTGCAAAAATGTAATACATCAGCTATTGATGAAATATCTTTTAGTTTAACATCAATTTTTAGTTGGTTCAGTCGATCTAAGGAAGAAAGCATGAAACATGAAAAGTATAACAGGATGCATAAGTGTCACCACAAAAACATGAAAGTATATACATAACAGACGTACATAAATTGAGCGGCCACAGAAACCAATGGCAATACCAAATACTAGATTGCTGGCATTATCAGAGAAATCTGATGCTAAAAGGTAGTTAAAATGATTTTAGCAATAAAGATAAAATGGATTTCTTGAACTTAAGGATACGCCATAAACCCATGACGGACTTGAACATATTTCCATGACTGATTGGGTTTGGTCATACAGTGACTCTCACGTATTTGCAGCAATTTGAAGGACAATCTAAGTTTCAATCTCAAATATGAATACAGGGACTTTAAAAAAAATGTATATTCATGATAGAAATACTAACTATAGAACCAGCTGGAGCAATGTGCAGAAACAATACAACCAGCAATAAATGGGGCAAAATTGATAAGCTGATGCCAGCTCTAAGGACATTGAAAAGGCAGATCCGCCTACATCGACGACTCAAAGCTCACCTCAGAAATGGAGTTCTCCAGGTTGATGTCTGGATGCGGAATCCTATCGTATGATCCATCGAAATCCACCGAAACCTTTACAAGATCAGGCAAAGGACGTGAACAAGAGGAGGAGGCGGCCAAAGTAATCACGGATGGAAGAGCACGAAATGTAAGGCAGAAAGACAAAGGGCGGACCTGTAATGGAGTGAGCCCGAGCGGGCAAGAAAGCAGAAGGTCATAAGGAAGAGCAGGATCATTGAGCTCAGCTTTCATGTCCGCCGTAGCCGTCGCCGCCGGCACTGGAGGCGTGCCCGCCATATGTCCGATGGAACTCGTCACGGAGCTTGACAGGAGGAGGAAAGACTCAGGAGCAGGACAAACACCGCCAGGGATTCCACGGGTCCATTCCCCATTTTATATAAAAAAAAATTAAAAACTCTATTAATGTAATTACATTAATTTTAATTAATTATAATTCCCATCTCACTGTCCTCGTTCCATCCATTTAATGTGATAACCAAGACAATAATCTCTCGAGTTTTGCCGAGCCTATTCCGCTTACCGGTTTGACAGACAACATTAAGCATATGATTGACGTGTCAAGATGTCGTCAAAGCTAGATAGCACGACCACCCAGGAGTTGGGGGTAAGTTGGGCCGGGCTGGGCAAGAATAGGCCCATCCATGGCCCATTATGCTAATCTTATTTTGGACCTAAATAAAAGCCCAATAAGCATAAGCAAAAGACTTGGCCCAAACAGATAGAATTTATCCTTGCAATGCCCCAACGCAGACGCTGCATTTGCTGCCGCTCAAAGCCCATTATCTATGCGCGAGCCGGATCAGGTGAGAATCGACGGGAGAAAAGTAGGCGAAAGCTTCTTTATTATTATTTTTTTTTAGGGGATACAAACTTAATATTCGAATATTTGAATAATTCAATTTTAAAAATTAAGAGATCATCTCCCATTCAATTTAGCCAAAAATTTCCAATTTTTTTAAAAAGAAAATGCTGAATTTCATTTTCACCCATTGATTACTACAGTAAAATAATTCAATAGCCCCGCCCCCCCCCCCCCCCGCCAGTGTAGTTAACTGGAGGGTGACGAAATTTAAAGCTTTCACTGCTTCAAGGCTGTTCGGAGAAGAGCAGAGGCACGCGCGGAAACGTCGGCCTCCAGCCTGTCGCTATGGATAGACGTACATACATACATACATACATATATATATATAGCCATCGTAAGGGAAAGAATTGTATGCCTGCATTGGGACGCGCTGTTGTAATTCAGTGCATCGAAACATGAGCCTCTCCAAGGAAATGAGGTAAAATCGTAATTTTTAAAATTGGATCGAACTAAAAATTCATATAGATATATGTTTATAAATTGGATAAAAAATTTAATGAATCAAACTGTATACTAAATAAATAATATTACTTATAAATTTACATAATAATATAATTTATAATAAAACTTATTAATATAATTAAGTAAAAGTTTAATATAAAATATATATAAGTACAGTGAAATAAATAAGTATATTATAATATTTTTTAATTTTAAGTTGTCAATTTTTTTATCGGTTCAATTAGATTTATCAGTCCGACTGGGAACTAGCCGATTCAACTGGAATTAATCTTATTTAAAGTGCAATTAGGTTTTTTCTAGGAACCGAATTGGGTGAGTGGCCGATTCCAGGTTGAACAGGTCGAACTAGTCGCCAAACTGTTTTTTAAAACTACAAATAAATTTGTTTTCATATAGAGGATAGTACGAATTGTACTAAATCTATTCATCCATTTCTCTTATTATATTTTTAACATTGGATAATTACAATATAAACTTTTTTTACATTTATTTAGAATTGACTCTTTTAGTCATATACGTCTTACTTCATAACATACTAAAATTCTAGTTCTAATGCACATTGGCATGGCATAATAGTATAATAATAAGTTGCTGATATAACATGCTGATGTGTCAAAATTTAACTAAAATGGTGAAAAATATGCTAACATGTCATGCCAACGAATCGTTAAAATTAGAATTTCAGTATATTACAAATTCAAACATATATGACTTAAAGATTATTTTGAAATATATAAATTTTAAATACAAAAAATAACAAATATGTAAAATTTTGACAGTAATTCTATCATTTTAATATTATGTACATGTAATTCAAATAATAAGCCGAACAAAAGAAAAAACAAAGACAGGAATTACATTGAATTAATTCAAGCTAGCTAAGATACACGTAGAAGCATAGTTTTAAAAATCGGACCGGGCCGGCCGGTTCAACAGGGAACTGGCTACTCACCCGATCCGGTTCCTACAAAAAATCCAATTGCACATTCAAAGAAAAAAAGTTCAATTGAACTGGCCAATTCCTGGTCCGACCGGTGAATCTAATTGAATTCATGAGAAAACCGGCCGACTTAAAATTAAAAAAAAAAAAAAAAATAAAAATCTATTATAATATACATATTTCATTTACTAAACTTATATTTATATTTTATATTAAACTTTTATTCAATATAATTGTTATATTAATAATTTTTGTTATAAATCATATTCAAATTATGATATTATGTAAATTTATTAATAATATTATTTATTAAACATACGGTTCAACCCATTGAACCCCCGGTCCGACCCATGGACCTGTGAACCCATACCTACACCGGTTCCCGGCCCGGTTTGATTTTAAAAACTATGCGTAGAAGAGTGTATATACATTCCGGTGAAGTCATAGATCCATATAATATATCCATCACGCTTGACTTTCTGGTCGGATAGCGAAGATCGCGCGCCGATTCTCAAGACAGATGTGATGAACCAGCCGGACGATTCCAATGCAGAGGCTTTAGACACTGAAAATTCAAAATCTCGATCAGATCCCACAGTTCTCAGCCAGCTGGGAGATGAGACAGTTCAGACCTCATTTTCATTGGATGCTACACCATTGCACTACTCAACAGGCATATAATTGAAAGTATGCGCCTTGTAAATAATTCAAAATATTTTGCCCTTAACTCATATTATGAATTCAAAATTAATGAATAGATAAGATCCATAATTTAAAATTTTAAACACCAATCTAATAACCTGAACATGAATAAATTGAAAGGCACTTTACTTCGAGTAGCACCTGGTACACACAGCATAATTGACAATACAGTCCAGCGAGTCCGGCTTGGCGGAGTGACGGTATGGGGGTAGGAGTAGGTTTTATGAGGGCAATAAAGGCCTGGTGGCGATTTTGGTGGCTTCTTCCTAGAAACAATAATTAAATTGATGGGTCCAAACTGATTGACTCTTGGTGGGCAAATCGAGCTTTTACTGCCTAGTGACCCTTCCCAATCTGATCGAACAGCTGTGACTGTAGGAGATGTATTGCAATGGATAATGTGACGCGAAGTACCTACGCTTTCTCAATTTCCTCTGGATTCCGGCCCTTTGTTTCAGTTACTGGCTAATGGTGGTGCATGGATTTTAGCCGAACACAGAGAAATTGTGTGACAGAAGATGATTTGGAGGCACATTACACAGATGAGAGATGCGATACATAAATTATGCACCAAACATGATCAGCTACCGCAGTACTGCAGCTTACCTTCCAAGCTCAGCAAAGGCTGATGTTTTTCGACCGTCCATGGAAAGTCGTTGGCCGAAGGGCAGAACCAGATCAATGAATGTCTCATCAAAACTCACACCAAACTTTTTGGCACATCCAAACTTGTCCATTGGATGGTTAAATTACCAGAAATATATCTTGCACACGCACTTTGAAAGTGATTGCATGCATGGTCACTTTCATATGAGCAGCAGCGGCAGTGAGTTGATATACAATTAAATTGAGTATTTCCAGCTAACGCATATAATATTCTTTGCTCTAATTTCATTTTTCTGTGCTATAAAGCAATGTGCCTTAAAAGGGGAGAATGGTGGCCCCGGAAGAACGTGGCTTCTCCTCTTTGCCCTCTCTGCAGCGGGTAGCTGCATTTACGAACAGCAGCCACGCATGTGCGCGTGCATTTGTTAAGTGCTGAATAGCTTCATATGTATGCAGTAATTGGGCCACCTCACCGCTCCACACGACATCCGGGTGATCGAGTAAATAGGTACGGTGAACCAATCTGCAACAAGCTGACATTTGCCCATTAATTAGAACCAGAAATCCAAATTTCGAACCATTGATAACCTCGAGCACAACATTGAATCCGACGATGACAATGCATTAACAAGTCATTGGGACTTCTACTTGATCTATTTCTTTGAAATCCAAATGAAGTAGCCAGTACAACTATATTTAAGGTTTTGGTGATTGGACGACTACATATATATATATATATGTATACATGGTTTTCCTGGAGAAAAAAATATATATATATATAGAATTACAACAATATGGGAAACTAGTAAGAGAGTATATTCCACAGAACATACAACGTATAGCATATTATACTCTAATAGTTCGTGAAATCCATAAACATGTTCGACACGATAGATCATCAAGGAAAAAAAAGGGGGGTGGTGTAGCGATACAGGGAAATTAATAACAGGAGCCAAACGCAATTAATGACAATATTGAATGATGGAACACGAAACCCTAGCAGCCTGAGGCACTGAGGGGACTAGTTTAATTGTTCTTCGGTCCAGACTTTGATCTGATCGGTAGATTACGATTGGATGAATTTGAAGTTGGCCGGATCATCTTGCAGGTTGATCCACCCATACTTCTCCAAGAAAGGATTGACCAGGGTTTTAGGCGGGTAGCTGTCGATGCAATCTTCCCACACATTCCCACTGCCCAAATCCCTCACCACCTCCCACAGGCAACTGTTGCACTTAAACCCGGCCCCGAAGCTTATCATTAGCACCCTATCACCTTTCTTGAGCCTTTTCTTTGCTTCCATGTAGGCGAGCACATACCATAGGCTGCTCGCCGACGTGTTCCCGAACCGGTGAAGGGTCATCCTTGCAGGCTCCAGTTCGTACTCGGTCAGCTTGAGGTTCATCCCGATCCCGTCAATCACAGCTTTCCCACCAGTGTGTACGCAAAAGTGCTCCACCCCTGTCCGGAAGTTGATTGTGGGCTTCGGTGCTTCCACCTTTGCGGAGCCATCTCTCATCTTCCGGATTAATGTTAAGATCCCGTAGCGGAGCACTTCCTGCACGGGCAATATCATGGGGGTTATTTCCCTGAGATTATCGACGAAAGCTCGTGTTGCAGCCTTTGGGAGGGTCTTGGCCAAGTGGAACCCTGGCCTCCCCTGGTCATCCTCGGTCTGTATGCAGCACCCGTATGATTCATCCCATGCACCATGGTGGGTCCTCACGAGGCACTTGAGCTTGAACATGGCTCGGTCCTTCAAGGCCCTCTTGTTGGTGAGTAGCATCGCGCAGCCACCTGACCGGAAGAGGCAGTTCGCAAGGATCATCGATCTGTCGTTGCCAGCATACCAGTTCGGGCTCAGGGACTCGGAGGTCACCACGAGCGCGTTCACATTCTTGTGGGACTTGAAAATATTCCTAGCCACGTCAACAGAAATGAGACTCGCGCTGCACCCCATCCCACTGAGGTTGAACACCTTGATGTCCTCTCTCAACTTGTAGTGATTGATAATCATGGAAGCTAGGGAAGGAACCGAGGCGAGCATGGACACGTTGACAACGAGCACATCGATCTCTGAAGGTGAAACACCTGTGCGGTCGAGGAGCTTCCCGATGCTATCGCAGAAGAACTCTTCCATCTCCAGGATCCCGTCCTTGAGAGTGGGCTTGTCTTCCCTCCCCTCGAACACGATCCTCGGGCCGTAAGTCTGCTCTCCGATGCCTGAGCTGACGATGGCCTTCAAGAGGAACTTGTACTCGGGGAGCCCGAGAGTCGTATTCCTCTTGATAATCTCCCCCGACTGCTCGGTGTTGAGCATTCGGTCATCGGTGGGCTTGTAGCACTGGTAGTCTAGGATGTAGCAGTCTCTGTCCCTCAGGTCGTCAAACGTCTTCCATATCAAGAAAATGAGGTAGAGTACAGGGACAGAGAAGAATAACATGAGAAGATCCATGAATAACTGCTCCGGATCAGACAAGAGAAAGTGGGAAACGGAAGAACAACAAGTGTAAGTTCCCAAAAGGGAGCCAACAATACGTACTATGGGGAAGAGGACTGAGCCAATGGGCAACTATATATTGGGAGAGAAATCAAATGAAACAGCTGGGAGCCTGCAGGGACCCCTCTCACGAATCGCGCTCTCTCTTCTATTCGAGTCAAGAGAGAATTAAGTGCATGCGATCCTCTCGGGCAGTATATGACGATCAGAGCATTTGAACTCTCACACCAAATGCAGACTGAGAAGAGGAAGCAAGCAAAGGATCTTCTTATATAACAAAAATATCTCATGACTGAGTCTACTATTCAAGAGTTAAAGAGGGGGGCGGTGGTGCACAGTGACGGCCACCTCTAGTTGGCACTGACAATAATATGGTCCAATTGACCTGAAATATAATATCAGCAATAGTCGGATCTCCCTCTTCGTCATACAGATCACTAGACTCGATCGGCAGGAAGGAATTAAATATAATACTGGTAATGATACAGTGTCAAGCAGTCATTAGTTTGTGACTATAATGCCAATAGCATTTATAAGATTTTCTCCTGCTAATTAGCCATACGAGCGACTTAACAATTTTGTTCTTCCTGGAACAACTGACCAGAAATAATATAATATCATCAGCAATCCTAGAATTTCCCTCTTGACAGACTAAAAGAGTCTTTGTATACGGTAGGAAGTCCTGCTTTTGTAATGAGCATCCTGTCAGAGATCTGGAACGACAACAGCACATAAATAGTGAGTTAAACAGTTATCAGTTCGAGATTACAATGCAAATTTCCTATCCGCAAGACCTTTTTTTTCTCTCGCTAATTAACCGTGCGGTCAACTTGACAATTTCACGTAGGATCCATCCATCGTCAAGTGGTCGTATAATGGGAGAGAGGATGGGAAGTGATGGCCATTATGGTTCACAGATAGCAGCTTCACCCAGTGGTTACATACATTTAATTAAGAGAGTTGAGAGGAGGGGGAGAGGACAGTTGATCATAAAATGAAATTTATTATGCATTCTTTTCTTCTTTCTTCTTTTTTTTAGAGGAGCTATTAGAATCTTTTCTTTCAATCTACCATGGAACTTGTTAGTTTTAAAAGGATAAGGAAAACAATTATGTGTTAGTAGTATATCATGGCTATTTATGTCAGATGATATATTAGATTTGATAATATTTTATTAAAATAAATTTAGATATTCTGAATATGTCCATTCTTTATATTCATTTGATTTTTCAAGTTTATAAATAAAAGTATTTTCGTATGTATTTCTTAAGTTTAAATATCATAAGAATACTCCTGTGATTTTAATTTTTTGATTGCCACATATTTATGTTATCTTCACTAGGCCGGTGACATGATGATAAAGACAAAGTTAGAATACTCAGTTAATTTTGCCTCTAAATCCAAGAAGAGAAGAAGGCTCAAGCTAATACATTAGTTTTCTAGAGATAAAAAGTATCAGGTCAATATTATCATTCTACTAAGAAACCATTGCTCGACTTCAACTACAGAGGTGCAAGATATATATTCTATCGTGGTAAGAATAAGATAATATATGTTATTTATATTGATTGATATTTAGAATTTTATAGTATTTGATTAGAATAAATTTGTAAATTCTAAGTAAATTAGTCTATGTTTAGTCGATTTTTCAAGTATATAAATAGACGGTTATTGTGCGTGTATGTGTATATATATATATTTTTTTTCAAGTATAAATATCATGATAACCTTTATCTATTAATTAACACATATTTATATAATCTCTACTCTTTTCCCATGCTCCATCTGGCAGGGACCGAGCACGCTTCTTATACTAACAACGTAAATATACACCATGATTTCGCAATTCAATTTATTGTCTTTTCTGGAACACTTTTATCCTTACTTTTTCTTTCCAGGTGACACATATATGTTTCTGGAACCACGTCAGGAAACTCCACCCTTGGTTCTCCTTCTTATTTATTTATTTATTTATTGGCCTTCGACTACTCCAAGCTTCTGGGAGCGCAGAAAGCCAGGAACAGTGTTTCGCTTCCCTAAAATGTCATGCCTTCATTTACAAAATCAAGTATTATATATGTTTGGTTAATTTGCCACATGTGTGCGTGTCTGTATTGTTACGGTCGTGTGCATGGACATCTAGGCCGCTGGGAATCCGTGTGTATAGTCTATTGAAGGTCCAATTGTCGTGGGGTCTGTCCCCCAGGGATACTCCGTCGACTGTAAAAATTATCTGAAATCGGATAATACTCTAGAGACAGGCAAGTCTTACATTAATTACTTGATTTAAAAGAGCTGTCCAAAGTCCGAACGAGCCAAAATTGATGGAGTGTGCGTCAGACTATTATAACCAGAGAAATCCATTTTTCTCCTCCTCCTTCATTTCCCCCCGGGTGACTAAAAGAACCAATGAAAGAAATGTCAAGGACGAGCCAGCCAGTCGAAGCCCCCAATTCATTGCCTTCCACGTGTCTGTCAATTGTCTCCGGCCGGATATTTTGATTTCAATGTGCAATTATTATTGTCCACAAGTCCCCGACGGGGAGCATAGGCGCCCTTCGTGCTTTTGGCCATCGCGTCCAATCGGAACAAGATAAACCAACCAATACCTCCAGCATAGGTTTTGGGTTGTGCAGAGGCTTGGAAAATTTTGTAGTACTAGAGATTGAGTCATGTTGCATTACGTATTTTTCAACATATATATATATATATAGTTAACCCCCCCAAAAAAAGGGGGGAAAAAAAACAAGACAAGACCGTGTGACATAATGGTTCGATGACTAGACCAGGGCATGAGTTAGTTGAGAAAATAATAAATGAGAGATGGATCTCCTCGTGTGTTCCCTCGCTTGCCGTGTACCTTCAGCTGCAACTTGGAAGTGCTAGCTAAAGCGCGTATTGCTCTCTAGCATTCACAGTACCATGACCTCGATTGGGCACGTACGAGGATGAAAGCTAGCTAATTTAAGAATGATACAGACACATCGATTTTCGAATCGTTTCGCGGGGTCTAACATTGTTCATATCTGTACACACCTCGGACAAGTGCTACAATTGGAAACATCGAGCCGAGTACCCTCGTCCTTGTCATGCTCGTAACAGCATACTGATCTTCCAGCTCGGTACGCGACATTCAATTAATGTAACCCAATCTTAATTCACAAGGGCCCGTCGTATGCCATTTGCAACCCACCTTCAATGCATCCTCGCGGTGCGCTCGTAGACCTCAAGAATTCCTCCTCCAACTATATCGATAGCAATTTCTCCCTCTGGTTAGTTCGTCGATAATCGATCGTCCGTTTGTGACATCCACCCTAAAAAATGGTGATTCTCATGAACCAACGAAATTTAAGAAAGGGGTTGGGGGGCTGAAGAGTAGCTGGAAGAGATGCAATCACCTGACAGGCAACAACCAATGAACCCCATTCATGGGAATACACAACAGAAATGCAGATGTCGCCAGTACAACGATACTCCTCCTCCTATCATCTAACAAAGTCTCTTCACGTGTCAAATTATCAATCATCAGCCCAGCTTCACACGTAATCAGTCGGCGCCGCCGTCCGCGTTACCGGCCGAATCGTTGGAGGATCCCCGATCGGACAGTAAAAGAGTAGACCCGAGGCCAGATGGGTAAATACCCCGAATATTTAGAGGCGACTGACAAATTGGGCCCGTGCTTGCTGGAATCGGGCCGAGAGAGGCTCAAATGGGCAGTCTTGGCAAGATTCCGGGCCTAAATATGGGCCGGGGTGCGTCTCAATATTGACTTTCGGCCCGTAGTCTCCCCCCATACTCACGCAACCATCGTCGCCCTCCTCATCTGAACTCCACTATATCTTCGAACTTTCCCCAATTCTCTGCCTCCCAGTCAACAGATTCTCTCTCTCTCTCTCTCTTCTTTGCACAAGCGAAAAGGCAGTTTCCACAGCAGCTAGGCCGCCGTCATCCGGTGGTGTGATTCGTTCACATCCGATCTATTCTGCCTTAACGCGTGAGTTTGTGGCATCAATTGGAATATTCCTTTCTTGTGGTGAACGATCAGGTTCTTTGATTCTTTTCTTCTCGATCGGACAATCTCCGCCTTTCCTCTCCAGAGAGATCCTTTTGGTTGGATAGTAGCAGGAAAAAAGGATTCGGGGAACGGAGAAAGGAAGCAGGGGGATCGAAGGTTTTCACGATTAGATGTTGATTTTCGCGAACTTTGTTCTTTCCAAGAACTAGAGGTACATTTGAAGGTTTATGAAGGTTTGCGGGGATCTATCACAAGTGTGAATTTTTCTGAAGTACTTGCTTCTGTGGTCGCTAGTAGCCTCTCTTTTCCTTTAGTGATGTGGTGAAAATTTTAGATTAAGAACGTTGGGGGTTTAGGGGATGGAGGACTGGAGCAAGATTATTTTGAATACCTTCATCTATTTGAGCATCCTTGTCTGTCTATCTGAGGTTACTCAGCCAATTACTGTCCCTGGGCTTTGCCAGTGTATCTTAGCATAATTAATATATCTATATCACATCTATCATCTTTTAATGATACCTGATCCAAAAAAAAAAACTTTAATGATACGTCTACTAATTATATATGGGCTTTAGACAACCTTTTCATGGATTATAATCTGTCAAGGGAATTGAAATATTTTGCTTACTCTGCCGTTTTTTCTATGATATTTTAATCTGCAGGTCTTGGAAGCAGTTCTTTCGTTGCTTTGGAATTTGCAAGTGTTTAACGGAGCTTTCCTTTGGAACTGCATATTCTGAACATTGAAGTGCTGCCTTTCATCTGATTAGAAGACCAGGGTTCTTAAACTATAGATACTCACTAATTCAGCCCTGAGGCTTTTCACTTGGCAGATCTTGTGCGATGACTATGGTGGAGGATAAAGAGGTGTTAACTACTTGGAAAATATAATGTTTGCTATGGACATTTCTCTGTTTGCTAAATTTGACTTTTCTTGTCTGTCTTCCATTTGCAGACTGAAGTCAGATCAATGTGCCCACCCTCTAGCGACTGTGCTACCATTGTTCCCATCAAGAAACGGAGGTTCCCAATCATTGAGCCTCCATCCCTTCCACCTGAGGATCCATGTCCAATCCTTAAGGAAGATAAAAAGCAATGGGAGAGCACTTCTGTTTCTCAAGTTTCTGCCATCTTGAATATCACCACTGAAGAATGTAAACCAGAAAATTTAACAATTTCACAGGGAGCAGGTGCTAGCTCAGCATTGCAACAGAGTGAAAATGTTTCTGTGAATCAAGACAAATTAGAACATCTCACCGTGGAGCCAGAATTAACCAACAGAGGAAGCTGCTTTGACTATTCAATTGGTGTAACGAAATCAGAGTGTCATGTCACTGATCTCTGCACAAACCGGTCAAATTGGGACTTGAATACGACAATGGATGCCTGGGAAGGACCTGCTGGTGAGGCCATGTTAATCAGCACAGATCATCTTCATGAGCCAACCGCTGCTTGTGGTGATCAAGTTTTTAACAGACCTCTGGGAAGCTCTACTGAGATGGCTGGACTCAATGTGACAGAGGAACAGTCTGCTGCAGAGCATCAGAGTGCGGAAGTTAGTGCAGCATCTTCTGTACCATCTACTGACCCACAAACACAGGATGACTCTTTCAGATTGGGTCTCCAAGTACCATTGCTATCAACCGTCAGTTCCGAACCTCAATTTTTATCCCCTGGTATTGATCCCAACACAATCTTTTCTAGAGTTTCATCAGCAAGCAGCTCAAGTATAGTACCTCCTGTAGCTGTGAAATTGGAACCAGATGAAGAGACTCAAAAACAGGCTTCTCCTGGCTCTGTGTCTGGTGATCTGAGACCATCAGTTGAAATGGCAGTGAAGCATGAAACTGTTGATCAGGTTGGACCAGATATTGATTGTGGGTCTTTGAAGTTGCTTAATCCTAGACCTTTACCTGTCAAGACTGAGCCATATTATGAGGCAACAACTGTAACATCAAAGACAAACGAAGAAACATCAAACAGGTTGGAGCAGATATCAGAAGATATGGTATTGGAGTCCTGCAGCAAGGTAACAGAGCCCCTGCCAGTAAATTGTCCTGTGGTGAATGAATCTCAAACAATAACAGCGCCCCTGCCAGTAAATTGTCCTGTGGTGAATGAATCTCAAACAATAACAGAGCCTCTGCCAGTAAATTGTCCTGTGGTGAATGAACATCAAACAATAACAGAGCCTCTGCCAGTAAATTGTCCTGTGGTGAATGAACATCAAACAATCAACAATTGCGTTAAAGATGGTTGTCTTGATAAGGAAGATAATGAATATGAAGATGGGGAGGTCCAAGATCAAATTGTGGCTGATTTACCTGCTGGACCTATGGAAGCAACTCCAAAGGAAATTATTAGTAAGTGCGAAGGTGAGCCTGATAATATGGAATTTGCAGGGTACCAATGTGCAGATTCTTCACTTCAAAATAAAGAAGACACTGACATGAAGCTCTATGGTGAGGAGGAGGAGAATCTTGATGAGAAGAGCCAAATGAGTGCTGATTTAGATGCACACCTTCAAGATTTGTCCGATGTTGAATTAGACTCTGACACCAATGAATCAGCAATTTTTTCTCAGGGAACAATTGCCATGCATGCGGATGAAAATCCAATGATACACACAGAAAATGCGAGGATATCACATGAAGCTACAACTAGTGACCATGAGGTTGTTGGGGCATTTTCACAAGAGGGGGAAGCAGTGAAGACTGAGAATAATATGTCTCAAGATGATGCTGAAAAGAATGATTCAATTTTGCCCAAGGCTGAATCATCTGTAAATAGTGATGCTGTAGGTAGAGATTCTAACATGGAGAGTAATAGGAGCCGGATTATAAACTTGTCTGCAACTTTTAACATGCCATCTTCAGGTAAAACAAATTCTGCTTCTGATAGGTCTATGCCTTTACATGACGGAAGAAAGAGATTGCCTAATGTTGCGCTTGAAGGAGATAAGCTTCATCTTCGAGGGAGGTGATTATCCTTTTCTTTTAAACAACCTTGTTGTAATATATACATATATGTTTTTTACTTCCATGGTGCCGTTGACATGCTCACTGTTTTTTATATTATTATATAGGAACGAAGTCGGTAATGCTGATTTCCATAGATTTCCCAGAGAGAGGAACCGAGATATGTTCCCTCGGAATTACAGATCAAACTTTGCACGTGATAGAGGAAGGGTTCCCAGCAACATGTGCTCAGACTGGGAATCTGAGCAGGATTTTGGTTCAGAAATGCGTAATGGACCATTGGAGTTCCGTCCTACCCGATACAGATATAACTTGGAGTACAGGAACTATAACGTTTCACCAGAGGATGGTTTTGTTGGCACTGGGCGGGGCGGGCATAAATTACTAAATGACAACTCAAGATACCTTCATAGCCCAAACTCACTGAGGCGTGCACATGGAGGAAGAGATGGCCCTGCAACACGTGGCCCACCTATGGTGAGTAGATTACCTCGGAATATGAACCCGAGTAGATGCATTAGCATGGATGATTCTGAATTGGTTGGAGTAAGGCATGGGTTCGTTCGACGAGAGAGGAATATCGGGTCATTCAGTGGAAAGGGTCTTAATCGCATTCATTCAAAATCGCCTGTAAGATTGAGAAATCGCTCTCCAATACAATGGTCCTCTCCTAGGAGGAGATCACCGGAAGGATATGCTCAGAACCAAGAAATGGCGCCTAGAAGATCTCCTATGTATAGAAGAGAGAGAATGGGATCACCAGATCGTGCTTGTTTCCATGGTGAGGCGATGATGAGGCAACAGAATTCTCCACCTTCTATTTCACATGAATTAGATGATATGAGGGAAATGAACTCGAGAGACCGCAACTTTTCTAGGTCCATGATGCACAATGGTAGCTCAGCTACTAGGGGTTTTCTCAGGACTAGGAGATATGATACAGTGAATTCTAGAGAAAGAACACGCAGAGAGTACTTAAGGGTTCCTATGCGTGGTGTGCGGTTTCATGAACTCTCTGGAGACGAAAACACAGATGAGAGAACAGGGATGAATGAGAAACGAGGATCTGTTCGACATTTTAGGCCTCATTGTGATTCCGAAAATAAGGGTTTTAGTTACAGTGGTGATGACAGCTCTCGGTCGTATCGTCTTTGCTCAGAAGATGATTCAGTCTATCATGAAGGTGGAAACTCAAGGGAGAGAAAGCAGGAGAGGCACTGGAAAAATGAACCTGGCAATACTTATAAGACAAGAAAAATTGAGCATCAGGAAGGGAGTTTCAGACAAGGAGTGGGTGATGAGCTTGATGACATGCCAAGACATAAGAGGGAGAGGTTCTGATCAGGTTTTTGCAGGCTTAATACTGCAGATTGCTTTTTGACTTGGATGTACAGAAATGATTAGATTTCCATGTCTTTCGAAAGATGGTCCATGCGCTACCCAGGTGAGCATCTTGAGCTAATGTGGAACAAGAATACCTCGAAACTTTTGATGTTTAAAATTCCTAAGATGAGCTGACGCATTCTGCTGCTTTTGATGTTTGTAAGGTGACTACTGACCTTTAAACTTATGTTGCTTTTCTCATGCAGCTGCGATCCTTAGCTCCACTGGTTGATAAAATTATGTTGCAAGTTTTTCTACAAACATAAACTGTTGATTACAAAGAGGGTCATTTTGTCTGAAGCTAGGTACTCGTAAAAGCATTTCATGTCTTTGCTGGAATAGTTGCTTGATCGGCTTTTGAGAAGACAGGAACCTGGCCTGTGGACTAACAGTAATAAGTAAGTGCCTTGGCTAGTTATTGGGCTATTTTCCTCTTGTCATCAAAAAAGCTCAGACCAAGATTAGTCAATGTAAAGACAATGCAAAAGTGTGCAATACGACTGCAAGAAAATCTTATGTGATAGTTCTCTGGACTACCCTATCACTGGCCAACTTGGAGTTAATTCCAATAACATATGGAACAATGCCCCTTGGTTTTTGAAGTCTTAGTTCCTAGAACGGCTGATTCTTGCAAGGTCAAGCTGGGAATGTTTAAAGCCCTACAGAGAGGATCTTTTGCTTGTCAGGAAATGCTTCTGGTCCCAATTCTTCTCTCACTGGTGCTACTACTTATTGTTGAATACCTTGTCTGTTTAGGTGTTGGCTGCTTTGAGGACCGGCTGATATTTGTGATCCTGGTTTGGCAATTCTCTAGCGGGTGCTGTTGAGGGGTGGTTTCATTTTCACCTCCTGTACCAGTTCCAAATGCTGACTACAGTCAGTGTAACAGTTGCTTCGAGACTCTTGTACCCAAACTGAGTTTCATATTCATCCACGATCAGGTTGTTTAGGACTCAAATTCTTGAAGAGTTCATGGCAAAACTCTTCGCTTACTTGAGGTTTCCATGATGGTCATCTCCTTTGTCTGACTTCCCCTGAACACCACCTGGCTGGGTCACGTCTGGATCTTCCTAGGAGGAATCTGCAGTTAAGTTAAAGATAGAGAGTTGTTTTCCAAATTTGCTCAGTGAAACAGGATGAGGAGAAGTTATTGGCAAGAAAAAACGATTTGTTTCATGTTGTCGTCTGCTGATACTTAATTGAGGTTTTAAAGATCCCAAGTGGTTTTTCTCATTATATTTCTGCAGAGGAAGCTCTTTACAGTAAAGTGGCCTAAGAAATGGTCGCTGTTCTCATATGGTTGCCTTTTTTGGTGGGCCAATAAGAGTATGCCATGCCAACAAAACTTTCCAAGTTGCAGCATTCTGAGTGTGCTATTCTTGAAGAGCAACAACGGCTAAGATTATAAGCCCCAATCCATTGGAGTTGGAATCTGTGAGATTGGCAAGCCAACTCTGAATTCGAAATTACCGGAGTGCATTTCGAACCTCTTTTACGATTTGCATTTGAATTGATCAGGTTGTTAGTAGTTTGCCCAAAGAATGATCAGATGGTAAAAACTTCAAGTCATTGCTTACGCATGGTAAACGGGGCTTATGTGAGAGTTGCATAAAGGAAGCCATTCTTCGCTTTGGTAAGAGTGTTTCGGCTCCTACTAACATTCCTCCTTTGATGATCGCATTCCTAGACGATGTACTTACTCTGCCACAAGATCTCAGCATGAGATTCTTCAACCAAGATAAATTAGACTTCGATGCTTACAGCAGAAGCCTTTGGCGATCATGACATTGTTACGGTGGCTCACACGGGAAACCCCATTCCAATTTCTCAGAAAAATTCGAGTACGATGATAACCGGAGGCAGAATGACAAGGATTTTGCAACATAATGATGGTAACTGATGTATAAAGGGCTTTTGAATTATAATTGTTTGAGCTAAATCCATTAAATTCAAATCTTCGATATGCAAGAAGCTAACCATCCCATCATGAATCCAGTGATCAGCGAAGAGCAGCTCTCAAAAACAAAGAGGGAGAAAAGGAACACGTCGCTTTCTTCCTAGACCTTGACTTGGTGCTTGGTGAGACGTCCACCAATGGCGCGGGTCTTCTTGGGGCGGAGATCTAAGGGCATGAACTTCTTGTTCTTGTAAGCTCCTCTAAGAGCTGCCTTCCGCTTCTGTGATATGACAGTCAGCACCACCTTGCAGCGCAAATTTCACGCCCAATTTTCACGCGATTCGGCTCGCAAGCGGGGAGGTGGGGTAGGGAGATTACATTTTGGAGAACTTGTTGGGGGCACCCCCGTTGACCTTGGCGACTCCGCCTTCAGATCCTTCAACTGGTTGAGTAACTACGCCTTGGACTTGCTCCTCAGCCCACGAACAATGATCCAAGCTGTTGACACCAGAACGTAACGACCAGCGACCCGTAATTATATCGACCTGTGCACGAACCTACCAGTCGAAGAGAAAAATCCATCACAAATGATCCAATCCTTGCAAAGCTTGCCCATAGCTGTGTCTTGTCAGCTGCTCCGTTCGGCTCCCATGACTGTCACCCTGCCAATCTCCAAGGAGTTCAGGGGAAGAAAGTCAACCGTGAACCGAACCCCTAGCAGCGCGTTTGAGTTGAGAAGGGCGTCTGCTGCAAAACCCTGGTCGGCCCTGCGTGGGCCATCCTGGTAAGGCCCGCTAGCCACTGGTTTCGGCCCAATTATTCAGAACCTATTAGACCTCCTGTCTCAATTGTTGACCTGACCTGACCCATTCCAACTTCTATCTTTTTTTCGAGTCAATCATATATCGGCTAGAAGTTCCTACATATCATATGGGGTTGGTTAGCACTACAAGGAAAATCGAGCAATTTATAATGTGGTGCGAATGCCAAATCCTTAAAGCAGCTTCGCATGGACGCTAAATCATGTCAATTGAATCAAATTCCTCATTCAAACTCGTGAAGATTCAAACAGGCACAGAGATCTCTCTGGAACACAAATTCAAGGTGTTCCAAAATAATTACAGGAAGACTTGTTAAGCAAGGTAAACTGTGAACTGCACTACACTCTCCAGGCCGTCGGTCCCGGGCTGATTCGGGGCGGCAAACGTCTTGATGGTAGCGAATCCCATGGCGCTCACATACTTACCAGTACCTCCCATGACGGCGGGCTGCGACTCCGAGACAACCGTGCGGTGGACTCCGAAGAAGCTGATGCTATCCACATAACCACCGCTCTCGAACATCGCAGTCAGAGCCATCGTCTGGCTGGTCCCGTCCTCGGAGCTCGCCACGTAGAACCCCTGGGCCTTTCCCACGAGGCCTGACCCTAGCTCGTGGCCTTCTGTCAGCTCATCGTCGAACCCTGTCAGAGTCCCGAACATCATCTTCTGAAGGGAGCTGCCCTCCGTTGAGGACCGGGAACCCGAACCCGCCGCCGATGAAGTTTCAGTTCCCGTTGTTCCTAACGAGGTTGCCGGTGGTTCCGCTGAGCCCGGTGAGGAAGGGGACGCTGTTGTCGTTGATGAGGCCGGAGTTGCCGCTGTTCTGCGGGACCCCGCTGTCGATGGGGAGATTGGCGCCATTGGGCTTCGCGAAGGGCACCTGGGCGCTCAGCGCGGGGTTGGTGACAATGCCCGTAACAGCCCGGGCAGAGGGATTTGAGCCCCCCGAGGATGTCGTGCATGAAAAAGGTGAGGATGTGAGCATCTGCTTCAGATGGCACGGGAGTCACTGGGCCGGCTGAGGTCTGGGCGGCGTCTGGTACTGCCGGAGCTGCTGCAGCGAGAGGTTGTCCATCCTCGGCAAGGAATCGGGCTGAGACGAGGTGCGGTGATGAGATGGTGAGGGCTATGAGCTGGAGGACTAATAGGAAGGAAGCTACGGATCCGGAGATGGAAATAGTAGGAGCTTGCGCTGCCGTTGGAAAGGGTATTCCTCTTATCGATGGAAATGAGTTTCCTAGAGATGTTTCGTTTCAATGAGACTCTGTGATGGTGATAGAGGACATGAAGTCTGGTTTTATATGAGGTTGTTGCCGGAACGAGGGGAATGTCGGAATGTGTCAGGAAGGTTGGATCGAATAAGTTAACGATTGGGTTGGAGACTTGGAGCAGGTGCAGGTAATCGTGTTTAGTCTGCGGCTCTGATTATTGTGTTGACTCATTGAGTTGGTTTAAAGCCCAGAACCAAAAATCTTAACCTCTCCATGGGCTCTTTGACCATAAGAGAAACAAACCATAAGAACCATTGGGCAGATAAATCAGTTCATTTAACTACAAGCCCGTTCCTGCACTTTGATTTTTTGGATTCGGTGGTTGCATCGAACACGAGTTGTGCTCCTAGTAACATTGTCGCGTTGCTTCCTCCCAGGAAATTGAACGAGAGTTGATTATTTTGTGAAGTCTCTCGACGATCTGATCCCTCTATTTCATGAATGCACCTCGATTTGATGACACCGTATCTGCAGTCCCACCCGCTTATTTTCACAGAGCTAATCTATGGCTCCGAAAAGATGCCCATAAGCATTTGGTTATTCCTACGGGATGGGATCTTACCGATCCAAGTTGCGGAACCCCAGGAGCCACGCTCCGAAGAAACTACAATGTTATTGCTAGATTAGCAAGAATTCAGACCTTCGAGAACCACGTTTGTTCTGCATACATCACTGCTGTCTCCCCCACGGACGTCAACAGAATAGATCCATGGATATCCGAAGAGGGAGGTAACTTCTGGGGTCAACATGACTTCCTGAATGATGGAACCCCGGGTGACGTTTCCTTATCTTTGCCAGGCATCTGAACCCTTACCATTGTAATGTATAGATGTTACATTTCCGAGAAAAGAAGACAGAAGTGAAGTCCACTCACTCAGAACCAACTCACTGTAGCGGCATTGGGCTCCCCTACGAAGCAAACCCTTCGTTATTGCACTGTAATGAATAGTTTCTGCATTATAGTTCATGAAATTTCAAAGCAGCACGAGACCTTGAGGTGCACAAAGACATCCATTAACAGACAAATGCCAGCAGGTCTTTTCAGGTCAACTTAAGCAAGATAAACGGTAAACTGAACCACGGTCCACAGTCCATCAGTATTCTGCTGGTTAAGCCTGAGAACAGGTTGATTTTGGCATATATCTTGGAATTCGTACACTTTCCAGTGTCATACTTTATCGCCAGCGGTGACTCAGCAACAATTGTGTGGTGCACCCTAGAGAAGCTGATATTATGATGTACCCACCACTCAAAAATTGCAGTATCACTCACCGTCATCACAATGGTTTGGCTGGTTCCCATGCTCAGAACTTACTATCTAGATGTCCAGAGGCTCAAGTCCTTCTGTCAACTAATTATCAAAGACTGCCAAAAGTTTTGTCCCATGAGGAAGCTTACTCCCATTCAGTAGTGGGAAACCGATTGACACTGATAAAGTTGCTTCCAATTTAGTCATGGAATTGTAAATTCTGCAGCCTTACCTGAAGCCTGGGGAAGAGAATAAGAAATTCAAACCTTGCAAGTGATACAAAACTAAGAATGGTTTAGAAATGAAAGAGATAGGAAACATATTCCTATACAAGAGATGACAAAATATGTCATTCGTGAAAAACCAATGAGTGGCCCTGCTAAATATCATGAGATAGAATGGTAAGTAAAGACAAGTTTTTTAGAAGCATAGCGGAAAAATATGGTTGCAACTTACCACAGATGGGTGCTTGAGCATGGATATATTGCAATTGCTTCCACCAAGATGGGAGAGAAGAAGCCTCACATGAGGAATGGTTTTCCAACTCTCCCCAAGAGCCGGCTTAGTAGTGCCTCGATTTCCACTGACAGTGTGGTTTGTAACCTTAAATTGACAGTCACAGCTTTAAGCTTTTAGTCCACCTTCTAAGAAAATATCTCATAAGCAGATCCACCTTTATTTGATATTAAAAATATCTGTGAAGTGTGACTTTAGATGTTTACAAAGACCTAACGGGAAGCTGTCAAGTTTACAGGGCAAGAAACCAATTCCTTTCTCTCCCAAAAAGCAGATGTTCATGTTTTATTCGCTAATTATGAAATTTGAATGAAGATATAATTAATAATAGTTTCTGCCTTAAACTGACCAGGACAGCAGTACTGTATTCATGAGCTAGCTTCTTCAGAAGCGATCCAGTTGATGTCATCAAAGCACGCCCTGAAATTATCAGTTAAATGAGTCACATTGATATACAGCATACCCACCGAAATTTTTTTAAAAAACTTGAAATAAAAAAGAGGACGCAAATGGTCAGGCAAAAAAAATTCCCAATAAATCTTCTCCTCCATCTGATAAAAGAGAGTTATACAAAAGAACAAAGATAAATGACAGGGTAGTGAATATACAATAGCTGGATCATATCAGGCTGTTCAGACTATTTACAGGCTTATGCAAACTGGACTGAAAGGTAACTGCTAAGCTTCATATTTAATAATTTGAATGTTCAAATAAAATGTGAGCATGAGCATCACTTGCCAGAAAGTTCCCCCCCAACACCACAACATGACATACCCCCACAAAAAAAAGGCAATGATATATGAGAATGCAAAAAATGACCACATTGTTTTATCCACTCAACATTAAGAAGTCATCACAGAAAAATTCATAAAACAGCCAACCTTGGGCGTATATGCCAAAAAATATTTTTTTAAGTGAAAAAAAATGTATTACCCTGTGGACCATTGCTTGCAAGGATCGGAGTAATTAGAGAAGAGATGGAATCAATGACCAGAAGCCTCGAACCACCATCTCTTTCACACATCTGTCATCAATCAATGCATCAGATAAATAAAACATATTATCAAGATGCAGCGTATAAAAAGTTTCATTGCACTGCTTTATAAGTAATGAACACCTGTGACTTCATTATGAACTCTAGTTCACGTAGCACTGCAAGCAGAGCGAAGACGTCATAAACTGAGAAGCATATTATGCGGTTCATAACTGTTTGAAGAATTTTCTGGTCAACCTACAAGAAAACTAAAAATGAAAAACGTTCATAGAGAAAGGACAATATGATGCAGTAAAAGATGCACTTCTTTTAGACAAGGGCAACTGACCTGACCAACAAAGTGAGAAATGCGCTTGGCAGAAAAAGAGTTTCCTGTATCTATATACATGACAAAACCTTTATGCCTGTATGCAACATTTGCAGAAGCTAGTAGGCAAAGCTGGAAACAGAAGAAAGAAAATAAATAAATAAAACAATAGGATGCAAGTCCCCTTGTTGGTTAGAGTTATCTAAGAATAGGATCCTTAGAGTTAGCTTATAGTGTAGCATTTTACATTCAACCGAAACGGTTAGAATTGGCACTTATATATAGAGAAATGATGCTTGCAAGCATAGCATGTTTAGACCTAGAAGTTACTGACCACCAGATCCAATAGGACTCACGGAATAGTCTGAGTCCTACATATCTAACATGAGTCGTTAGCCAGGTAGGTAATCAAAGGCACCAAAAGGAGAGTATCACAGGCAATCCAGGTTTACAAAAACTAATGTTTATGAGTTAGAGCAAATAGGGTGGGGATACGTCATCCAACATTAATTTGGCAAAAGGATCACCAAAGCAGGTCACAGAGAACTGCAACAGATTCTCACTTGTGTTTTACCCGAAGATGATGGGCCAGCCAGCTCCGTCACATGTCCCTCATGTAATCCACCATTAAGCAGTGAATCCACCCTGGCTCAAACGATCATAAGACGTGTTAACAGTTCCTGAACACCACAGAATTCATAAGATATTACAAAAGAGAAATGAGTGGGTTGCCCCCTTTACCCTTCACATCCAGTTGACAATAGACGCTTATTCTTTTGAGCGTCTTCCAAGAGCTCCATGCCATTTCTCCAGGGTTGGTGCATGAAATCTATGATGGTGAAGACCTGGGTCAAACCCTGCTCAGCAGAATATTGGATTAAATCTAAGACTCACCAAACTGCAATAACCATTGAACCGAGAAGGAAAGCTATTCCATCCTTAGCACTTACGAAACGAAATCGGAAGAATTTCTATGAAAACTCAACCTGCCTAAGTCTCTCCGAGGAGGGCTGCAGCTCCGCATTTGCAGCTAAGGCATCGAGGTCGAGCAAGAGGAAATCTTCCACTGCACGAGAAGATTAAACTTAACGACATTTTATATTGGAGATAATGGTTATCGGTAGCAAATTTATGATTCCAGCATTAACATAGAATCACATTTCTAACAAGAAGCCGCTTCGGGGGATAAAATTAAATTTCAGGCACAGGCCTGTTCAGACATTAGGTTCCCGGGGAAGATCAAGTCGGTGAACTGTGTGATGGGAAACTCTCCTACGTAAAGAATGTTATGACATATGTACCATCAGAATTTTCTCTAGATAGGGATGCAGAGTTTCTCTTTGCAACCAAACTGGGAGAAAGACGAACCTGAGAGAACGCCAAGAGAAGCGCAGAAGCTCCGGAAATTTGAGTCGATGATTGGAAACTCCGACTCGAGAGATTTCAGTGGAGGCATTTGTGTCACTCAATTTCCAGTCCAGTCGCAATGAGCTTCGAATGTGGAAAAAGAAGAGGAGGAAGAAGACGATGGGCGGGCGTAGTTTCCCGGGTTCTCCACGAAAGGCTAGTCAAGAAAATCCATAGAGCATGCGGAAGAACTGAAGCCCACTTCCCTGACCCAACAGAGGCCCAACAGAGAAAGAGAATGCCTGCTCTTGATTTTGTCGTCTTCCATGGACATCATTGACATATGTTCTTCTAATTCCTCATCTTGAGTTGTGGGAATACATTCTCGTCTAGCAGCATGGGCTGTTCAAGCTATAAAGGAGAGAATCTAGCAGCATGGACTGATCGCACATTATAAGGGCATAAACATCTCGAGCCCAGAAGACAGACCAACAAAATTTCGATAGTTTCATAGAGATCCAACTTTGGTCTTAGGTACAAATTCAGTTGATCTATAACTTAATCTCATTAATCTCGGTGCTAAGTTGCTGCGGCCTAGAGAGCTGTATGATCACGGGTTCAAAGTATAGCATTATCCAGTGAAGTCTCGTTGTGGAGTATGCAAGGTCCTGTGGGAGACATTCACTTCACTGCAGCGGCATTTTCCATTTGATCCGAGGGCAGAGCTTCTTGAGGTTGCTCTGTCAAGAAGCTTTACGCGTACAGAGCAACAAAGACAATGACCTGACAAACGAAATCAAATTGTCATCAAGGATAGAGAGAACATCCTTGAATTTATGCATAAAGAATTCCGGGTTTGATGCTTACGGCTCCAAGCATCTGCTCATAGCTGAGGGGATGACCAAACCGGGGGCACAGACAACAAGATGCTCACCAACTGTCCCCAAAGAGTAACAAATCCAGAGGAGTTATTGAAGACCATGCCTTAACCCTCTTTCATATGGCCAGTTCGATTTTTACCCATATAACCAATTAAACCCATACGCAATCAGAAAGAGCCCATACAGAGGCAGAGAGAGAGAGAAACACCGTGCGTTCAACTAGCCCACGGGAAATGGTTCCTTGACTGGCATGAAAGATTCAACTTACAAAGAGATCATAGATGGTATATAGAGAAGGATGCAGATTAACTCGTACTGGCATCGTGAAAATATCTGATGCTGATACAAGACAGTATATGTAATTATGAGCGAGCGACAGGGTCCAATGCCTTCTTACTTCCTCGGCTTTCTCAGGTAGGAGGGCAGCCCAGTCTCTTCCTCCTCAGCCCCCTCGAGGCCCATTACCCTCTAAGTCCATTCTAAATCCAGTCCTTGGAAACCTCGAAGCAGCCATGCTCTAGTGCCATATCAAACTTGAACGGAGTGTTTATGACATACTAAAATTATATCATATGCAAGAGTTTTTATTGATAGATGGTAACACCCGACTCCCTTATAATTACAATATATTCTTACAAATTTTTTTTCTATTGTAATGTTACAGTTTCTCGATATTTCTCAAATATTTATCCTGCTTTGAACGTTGCTATCGATCGAGTTGGTGGACAATTTATTGATGGTATGAACAGAAATTATATCCACAAAATTGAATGGGACACCAATTATTAATTCACCTCTGCGTTATCGACACAAAAAGTCGTTCCCTCCCTGTACGAAATCATCAAGTGGAGATATATGAGTTCTACGAATTTGTTCATTAATAATAATCTTATATTATATGCAGTCGTTCCAGCTATGAGTGTGTGTGTGTCCAGGGAATATCGATCAAAGCTTCCTTCTTTAGAATTTCTTATAGGAATTTAATGTCTCTGCGGAAAAAAAAATTCTCGAAAAATTATTATTTCCCGCATTTTTGGGTCCAAGTGGCTGCTCGTGCATGTAAAATAAATCCAACAATTAAACACGATCCAATACTTAACATTATCGTGTCTCAACAAATCATGCACGGCTGCCCGGCTGTTCACTGTATCAGCATCCCATTTTACCGTGTCTCGCTGATCGATCGCACGTTCTGATCAGCAAATTCTTGGATCTGTCGGGAGAGCCAGACAATCGTTCCTCCACGTAAACCCTAATTAGTGTACATTTTTACGACAAAGGGTCTAACTCCCTCTTACCCCCCATAAACATCTAATACAGTAGATGGGTCATGATAAGTATCGATAATCTCAACGGGGAATACGTGCGTTTAAGGGAGAATCGAATCCAAATCTCGTAAACTACTCATGAAATATACAGTCGTGTTACATTCGATTTAGATCAGCCTCGAAAGAATGGAGTTGCTTCGATTATATCCTAAAAAAAAAAAATCGAGAGGACGAGGCGATCGACTTAATTAATTAAATCTCTTTTGCCTGAAGGCCACTTGCTCGAGCCGTCCACCATTATTAACAATGTGAAGTAGACAGTGGAGATGGCAGAAAAGCATATGGAGCAGACAGGGCTAGGTGTCAATCATTCCATTAAAGAAGATTAGCCGTTCCTAATTTATGTTCCAGGACGACAACCAAAAGGCCTTAATGAAGAAATCAACAGACTCATCATTAAAATGTGAACTTCTAGATCGGGACCATATTATTCTATGATTGATGTGGGAGAGAGTGCCCAGCTCGTATGGTCGGTCCGGTGTATACGTAAGCGATCTACTCCAACCGTAAAGCTCAGCGCACCTTCGATTAAAAGTGGGGTTCTCAGCTTACGTCGATCTTCCCTTATCCTTCCAATTCATACCGATCACAACTCCGTACCTCAGCTTACGTTTTTCTTTCTCGACCTAAGTACTCAGAGATGACCGGTTCCTACATTTCCCCCATTGTGCCCCCTCATCGCTACGTAGCTGCTCATCGAATGACAATCGAAGGCATGACAGCTGATGCGACCTTTTGTGTTCTTTTGAGGATATAATCAAATTTAGTTAGAGAATAAACTATAGGCATCGGAAAACATACACCTATACGTATACATACATAAATCGGTGAACATGGTGTCACATGAAAGAAGCCCTCTGGCCCTGAAATGCCGCCCAAAGCTTGCCCTTTCTACTTAATAGTATTGTATCTTATCTTGATTGTAATTAATTGAATTTAATTTAGGGAATGCGATCATTGACTTTTTCTCTACTTTGACTTGCTCCTTTGGGGCATTTGCATCTGCCATGAGGCAGACCAGCTTGATGAGTACAGAAAGTTCTACGCATTCCTACACTTACATTGATTTACTCGCTAAAAAAAATTCCCTGACATTCCTAATCGGGTAGTACTCGTCGAGGATTTTGTATGGCATGTTAAGCGTGGACGATGTGCGACAAGTTAGCGTATTCACTCAGTGCTAGTTCAACAAATTTTGATGACGTCTGGGCTTTTACGGCCAGAAGGGTCATCGCGGATAACTCCAACTCGATGTGCACGTATCACCTAGAAGTCCTCGAAGGTGTAGGCTATGATTGGATGACGAAGTTGATGTCGACATCCCAGACGAAGGAAATTTCATCGTGGGACTTCTGGTGAGGCAAGCAACGAACCCGGAGAACATTCATGACCGGAGAGCTGCAAAATCACCTGTTGCGTGTGTGCTCTGGTGAGAGCCGCTGGTGCCAATTTTTAGCTCAAATCCGTGGTCTTGATCCCGTTCTCTTACGTACAGGGCCCCCGCAAGTCCGCGTTCACTGATTAGGGCCGAGTGGGGTTGGCCATTCCTTAGATCATCGCCCTTCATCATCCCAACTAATCAGCAATATTCATAACTTGGAATATGATCGACGGAGCTCATTGTCGCTTGATAAACGGGCCACCACAGCAACCACTCCGTTTGTCCAAATCGACCACCAATTAAACAAATCCAATGGTCGGTGGCGACCAAAACATACGGTCATCTGTGGGCCCGAGTTACGTGCCCGGGGCTCCTGGACGGTGATTAGATTTTCACCGGCCAGGGATTGGCCGGCCCCGGGCCCCGTCACATCGAGCCGTACACGTGTCAAGCTACAAGACCGCCAACTGATTCTTGAATTTTCCCTATAACTAAGAATTTACATCTGATTCAGACCCACACATTGACCTATAATAATTGGGACTAATTTGATTTTCCATAGAGAAAGTCCATTAATTTTGGCCCTGCAATAGTATCATTAGTGCCGATGGGGGAAAAAGAACATGAAAAATGCTACCTCCTGCTGCCGGTTATGGACCAGATCTTCCGGTTAGCTGTAGGAGCTGCATTGAAGGCCCTATATATAGAGGCCGCTTCGCGTACAAGGAGCCACGAACAGGGAAAGGGCGAATTTAGTTCTCGAAGCTCTAGTGCTCAAAGGCAAAAACTAAATTCCAACGAACATGCCGATCACAAGAATCGCCATCGGGTCTCCAGCCGAGCTCGGTCAAGCTGAATCTCTAAAAGCCGCTCTGGCCGAGTTCATTTCCATGCTCATCTTCGTTTTCGCCGGCGAAGGCTCGGGAATGGCTTTCAGTACGGACTCTACTCCACCATCACATATGAACATATGTACATGTTGGGAAAAATAACAGCATAACATGCACATACATGCATGATGTCTTGCTTCTCGTGTGACATAGTCGTCTTCTGTAGCAATAGTTTTCGATGGATAGACGTGGAATGACCAGTCATTAATCGTTGGTTTCTTGGCAGACAAGCTCACCAGTGACGGGTCAGCAACACCGGCCGGTCTGGTACAGGCATCGCTAGCCCACGCTTTCGCACTGTTTGTGGCCGTTTCGGTCGGTGCAAACATTTCCGGCGGGCATGTCAATCCCGCTGTCACATTCGGAGCCTTCGTCGGTGGACACATCACTCTGGCAAGAAGTGTCATGTACTGGATCGCCCAGTGCCTCGGGTCAGTGGTTGCCTGCCTTCTTCTGAAGTTCTCGACCGGTGGATTGGTAAGATACGAGCTTACATTCGTTCATTTCTACGTCGATATATATAGTTACCCAAGTTTTCGGATATTGCAAGTCTGATAGTATTTTCTGGCTTTTCAACTTATTCATGTCATTTGCACTTATGAATCTATTATCTATACAGGAAACTTCGGCTTTCTCCCTCTCATCCGGTGTTAATGCAGCGAACGCGGTTGTGTTCGAGATCGTGATGACCTTCGGCCTGGTGTACACGGTGTATGCCACTGCTGTGGACCCCAAGAAGGGCAACATCGGGATCATTGCACCGATCGCGATCGGCTTCATTGTGGGTGCCAACATCTTGGCTGGTGGAGCCTTCGATGGTGCATCCATGAACCCTGCAGTCTCGTTTGGGCCCGCGGTGGTGAGCTGGTCGTGGGACGACCACTGGGTCTACTGGCTCGGCCCATGCGTGGGGGCTGGAATTGCCGCCACCGTCTACGAGCTCTTCTTCATCAACCAGACACACGAACAGCTCCCCACCACCGAGTTCTAAGTCAAAGTGCAAAGGGGCTCTCTCTCTCTCTCTCTCTCTCTCTCTCTCTCTCTCTCACGTTTTCAGATTGAGAGATGAAATCTGTGTGAAATTTGGGTAATTTCGGGTTTCGTTTGGGGGTGACTTTATTGGGTTCTTCACAGTGTGTCTGTCCTGTTGTCGATCAAATTGTCTTCAATGAACCAGTCGTCTTCATGGTACATCGGCCCTTGAATTGCTTTCGGTGAAATTATTTTGACAAGCATTGTACCGTGGCATTTGGGGATTGCTGAACATCAATCTGTATACCCGAAATATATATATATATATATATATATAGGAACCAACGACTCTTCGGGAAGACTGACTAACTTAATCTAACTTATCCTGAAAGCACTTGGCTGACAACTTCTTTCTCCCTCAAGTAGATGAACATGAGACAAGCCCCTGCAACATAAATCAGTGGTTGGATCCATTCGGGTCCAGATTCTTGGCAATGCTAATTCCAGAGATAGATGGAATTGAGACATGAAATAAATTAATTAATTAATTAAAGGGGCTGCATATTTACCGAAAAAGCACGGCTGCTTATCTAAGAAACTGAAACATTTTTTCCGATAATTAAACGTGGTAAGCATCTTATAATTACGTGTTTTTTCTGGTTGCATGCAGAGTGCCAACTGCCAAGACAGAATTTCAAGTACATTGACCAACCCTCTATTTTAATAGAGATAATTATAATAAAAATTTTATATATTTATATTTATTTATATTTAAATTTTTACATATTTTAAAATAAATATTTCGATAATACATATTTTATTTTATAATATATTTAAATCATATTTCTAACGACGCATTAATATGATCATTATTTGCTGATATGATATAATAATGTAGTTCAATTATTTAAAAAAGACATAATAATGTGGTAATAAGCGATTGATGTGATAAATTTTGATAAACGTGACATGATGATGTGATAAAAAATTTTAATGATATGTTACTGTGTAGTATCACTAAATGCCACTTTAACGAATAGTTAATATTAGAATTCAAGTTTATTATAATTTTAAATATATATAATTGAAATAGTTATTTTAAAATATAAAAATAACAAATATACGTAATTTTTACTGTATTTCTACATGAAAAACTTAATTTTGTTCGTCTTAAAGACGCATAATTTTGGCATAAATGCGTTTGAGCATAATAATTTCATCCTATTTGGTGTTGTCTTGTATTCAATGCTTTGGAAGGAGAGAAATTCAGTGATTCATCAGGGGAGTAAGAGGAAGTTGCTTGTATTCATGAACTTAGTTCATAAATCATATTTACAATACACGCGTCTGTATTGTACTGACATTCTTTTGAGTAATGATTCTCCCAATCGCTCTAATCACTCTAATTCTACAAAATACTAGAATGGAAGATTCATCTTCAACTGTTGTCTCCGGGCAACAACCAAGATTGGAGGAGCATTGTAGGGGAAGCAAGGGTGAATGAGGAGCAATCCATATCAGTACAGGTGCGGCGTGGACTTCCAAGGAAACATGCCCGGCTAAGGCTGCATTTTTGGGCAAAACAAGTTGAAGCTAGGGTTCTCCTGCTAGCCGCTCAGATTGCAAGAACAAATAACTTGTCCTTGATCACTTTTCACTGCAACGTTAGTATTCTAGTGTGCCTTATAAATAACAAACAATCTCTTCCCTAGGATAGTTATCACATTTTGCATGAGTTTTGGTCTCTTGTTGGTTTTTTTTTACTACTTGGTCATGTAGCTGGGTTCCTCAATCCCGAATTTTATCGCTGATGAACTTGCTAAACAGGGTCGTCAATTTGTGGGTAGGCAATTGTATATTCTTCAGGGGTTGTTCTTCCACTTCTATGTAGTTACGGAATGAATGAATATATACCTTTTTCATTGATCAAAAAAACGAGTAGAACAACAAAGGATTGCCGTTGAATGTTTCTACAAGTGGAAATCCTAATTTAAAAAAAAAAAACTGAAGAGACAGATGAATGCCACATTCCGAGGCACAGATGAGGCATTGTACGGGGAGAGCAATTGGACCCTCCCGAAGTGACATCGCCCGTCAGAGAAAATGGGTTGGATTCACTTTAGCTATGGCAGGCCCCGGCTGGCCACCTCCACGGTGGCTGGCCGGTAATCTTTGGGCCATTCGAACGGCCGTTCTGACTGGTCTATAGAGCGCACACGAAGCGCGGGAACCCCTACCACGGCATCGTTGCACGCACCGTCTTCGCTGTACTAGTTCGCCTGTTCTTACTTCTTACAGGACAGCATGCCGAGGCTCGTCTATTGTGAAGGTTCCCTCCTGCTGCATATGTCTCTTCGTGTTTCGTCTTCCCGGGGCTGTTCGATTGAACGTAAGTTTGCTTTGGAACTATGTAACGTTGAAATCGAAGGATGCGCGAGTACTATCTGATCGTATCTTCAGTTTGAGATCGTAGAGTATTGCAATCACTATGTCTAGCTTATACCATAGACTTGCTCCTTTCTGATGATTATGGATTATGAAGACCGCTAATTTTTGAATTATTAACGGTAGCATTGCTGTTTCACACTTCGTTACTGCTCCACTGATCTATATCATGTCTTCGTTGAGTAAATTAGGATCGATTATTCTGAGATCTCATTGGTAGCTTCCATGAGGTAAAAGATAATATGTTGAAGATACAGAAATTTCAAAAAATAATTTCAAACGAATTGACTAGGATGCTGTAGCAATGAGAGTTCTCAAAGTTCGACGACATGATGACTTATGGATATACAAGCAATGATACAAACCTAATGATGGATAAGAATTAAGAAGTCTCTATAATCTGCTCTGCTCTGCTCTGCTTTCTATCTTCTTTCCAAAATTTGGGGAAAGCAGAATGTGTATATTTTCCAGCCATAGTTGCCTTCTTTCTGATGCCACTGCTTTGTTCTGCCAGCTGGCCATGTGGTGCTTGATGAATGAAGTATCAAGATTTAAATTCACAATGGGCGAATTTATTCTTTTGGGTTAGAATCAATTTATCGCATAGATGCGAAAGTGCACGTGCCTTTTTTCTAGACACTCTTTTGGAAAAGCCAAAGATCTCCAAACATCAAGTACACATGCCTCTCAGGTTGGTGGGATTATTATGCAAGAACATGTCAAGAAATGATGAATCCCTTATTTTTGCCTCCGTTATACTTCTCTCAAGGCTTAGAGCCCTTCTTCCGAATTATAACCAGAGCTGTCTCTTTCATTGTTCATGAAAAGTACTTGAAAAACTTGCAAATTGGTGTTATGGACAACAAGGAAAGGGCTAATTCCTCTTCCTATTTTTCCCAAATGCAAATAGAGATTATTTGAAGTGTGTATATATATCATGATGAATAAAAGTCTCTGCTGCGCATATCCTGTCTGGAGATAGTGCAATCTGTCTGGTGATGCTGCCTACTTTATGAACACCTTCAGACAATTTATTATTTTCTGGGCTGGAAAAAAATTTTAGGATGTCCAAGTGAAGATGAAAAAAGGACTTTTTACAAATCCAATCAAGCATCTTATTCTGCAGGACTAGAATAAGTCATTGATGAGCAGTAGCTGCAATCTGTGTTGGAAGTTAACGTCCTTGTGTTGTACCCCTTTCTACATGTATCTTTATTGCCCACTGGTGATGTGTACTTATTTAGCTCAGTGTGTGCCGATCACTTACTGTGGTTGTCTCTCTTTCTTCTATCAACTCTTGCGCTTATTATATATTTGGGCATGTGTAGAAGAAGGAATAATTCAAGAGTCATAAAGCAGCAAGTTAGATAAAAGAAGACCAAGTTCTATAGTTATCTTTACATATATGACCCATCAGGGTAATGATCTCATCATTGCATGACTCATAAAGCAGCAAGCTGGATAGAAGAATATTAAGCTATAGGTTTATTGATTGCTACAAGGTTTCCTTTTCTACCCTTTCAAATGAACTGCAGCTTAGGGAGTGACTAAGACTTGATTTATGCATGATGGATTTCTTCTAGTCCTGGTTGATGCAAACCTACATGCAAGGTTTTGGACAATTCCATATGATACAAGTGATTGCACCCCTATTATAGTATTTTATGTCATGGACATGAATTAATAAATGGGACACATGATCAGCCACTGAAATATTCTACGTCTTCATAATCGGAGAATGGCAGATCTCTAATAGGAGGGCGCATCTTATGCTCTTTATTGTGCACTTTCCACAGTGAGTCTGTACTATATTCCCATGCTGGTGAAAATAATTGAGGGCTAAAGAAATTGCTACCCTCTTCACTATAGCATTCATTTGCTGGTGTTATGGGATTCTGATCTGATAGGGAAATCTCTTGCCATATATCATCCATGGCATTATCTGTTTTGTTTTCTCCTCCTTTGTTCTTTATCTCCATTGCAGCCGATGTTTCAGGACCACCTGTATCATAGAAACTTTCTTCCCTGGAGTCTTTGGAGGGTAAAGTGTCTAGTTTAGGATCGTTTGATGCTGAAGAACAACTATTGGAAGAAGATGTGGCCAACAACATGGTAAGCTTCTTCTCCTGGGCCTTCTTCCTCATATGAGTCCTCCAGTAGTTCTTTATCTCGTTATCAGTTCGCCCTGGCAATTCCTGAGCGATCCTTGACCACCTACACAAGACCAATATTAGATGCATGGAGCATATGGCCCGAAATTTTAAAGCAATTAATGTGCTTTCTGTGCCCCTCTAATTAGTAAGATTTTTGTTTCCTGCGTTAAAATTCTTCTGCTGATGATCCAAACTTGTATTGAGGTTAAAAATGTAAAAACTAAAATTATCATACCTGTTTCCCCACTTTGAATGAAGTTCAAGAATGAGCTTCTCTTCTTGGGGTGTCATCTTCCCTCGCTTTAGACCTGGGTGCAGGTAGTTAACCCAACGTAACCTGCAGCTCTTTCCTGTTCTTTTTAAACCTGCAACAAAGCCGTTAAGTTAAAGGTTGCCCATTCAAGAGCTTTCATGTCCAAGATACGCCTACCTATTATGGTCTCCCGCCACCTTCAAACCTGAAACCTTTGCTATAAAATCCCAGTGTCGATCTCCAAATAAGTCAACAGAGTAGATGAGCTGGAAGTCTTCTTGTTCTGTCCAAGGACCCTTACGAATTTCATCTTGCACCATTTTCATTTGCTCCTGTTTTCTCTCCTCTCAAGCCTTTTTTTCCCCCTGAAAAGGAACTCAGTCTACCTATTTACTGGTACATGGATACCCAGGCATCTTTTGCTAAATATATATAAGCAAGTTTGCATGTGGGAAGAAGCTCTGGGATAATCCTTATTTATTTAAGCATGATGGCCCCTCACACACACACACATCCACATACACGTGTCAGATGTAGGGTAGCATCAGTCTATATCAGCCACCTTGGAAGTGTGATGTCAGGTGTCATGCTTATATAACCAAAATAAGAGATTGATCGGCTAGTGCAACTTTCACAATGGCATTTTATGTGAAAAGGATTGAATTCTTATTTCTATTTGCGCCCACTTGGGATAATCGTTTGTCATCACTTTCCATAAAGGAGATGTGGATCCATAGAAACGTTCTTCTTCATGCTACTCTACAGTGGAATTACAAAACCAACTGCAATTTTGATAGTAAGATACGTCAAAATCAAAGAAGAAATTCACATAAAGAGGGGGGAAAAGGCAAGAAGAGCCACACTGTACATAGCAGATATGCTGATGGATGTCATATCTTCCTCCTCTTCCATCCAACATGAAGAAATGATTGTTGTCCCTTGACTTCTGTTAAGGCCACAAAAAAGAAGCTATTAGAATGAAAAGAAAGGGAGAAAAGGACACGGTATTCTAAAGTGGGAGTTTTAAAAATAGAAATTGTATTCTAAGTGATCTCTTCCTCAAAAACAATGATATGATTTGCATTTTAGTAGGAACTCATATGTTTAATGGGAATTAGGCTATGCAGATGTAGTAGTAGTGCGCAGTGAAACTGTCCGTTCTTTAATTGTTGGTATATAATTATCAGTCGTTATTCTTTAATTGCTGTTTTTTGGATTAACAGGAGGAGCAGGGTCAGCCAAAAGGGAGAATGCACTTTAAATAGTTCACCGAGAGCAAGAATTTTCTAGTTCAGAGGACCTGGAACCTGATCTCTGAGGCATCAGCGGAATGGACAGAGAATCTGAGCCCAGGTAAAAATAGGATGCTTTCGTTTTACACCGAGAAATTTGCCTTTTCTTCTTTTTCTCATTCACTCAGTAGTCCACCGCACACACTTCTTTGCATGTTGCTCTGAAATTCTACTTTTCCTTTTGTGTGCATGTAGATATAATATATTTTTTGAGGATGTGTACAAAGAGAATAGTTTAAGAATCAATCTCCTCGCCTAGGTAATAATGCCTTGGTTCGAGAACTGTGAAGGAAGCAATCTATGATTAAAAGGGTTTTATTAGACCAACTAACTTAAATCCAAATCAGTCAACACCATTTCAACTTAATTGATGTCACATAATGTTGAGGGAAGAAAAGGGTGGATGGTAGAGAATTTGTCTTTCTTTTGTGCTCTGACAAGGACCACCATATTACTGTGAACTTTGTTTAACCCATAAAAAAAGGGGGTAAAGATCGTTGGGGTTAGAGAACAACTGGTTCGGAATTTGTTCCATCTACTTGGAGGGACAAAAGGAGAGCTCATTTACATAAAAAGTATGCATAAAATGAAAGCTTAGTGTTTATCATGGTTCCTTCCGATCGACCAATGCTCAAACTGATCGATGAATATTTATATAGGGCTTTCACGCAGGATAATTTTTCTTTATTTCCTTTATTTTTTTTTGGTGGATTTGCTTTCTTCTTCTCTCCTTTTGTTCTTTCTAGTGTTCTTGTTATAAAGAAGACGAGGGAGGGAGAGAGGGGGACAGAAAGCATCTTTTATTTTTCTTTTTATTTATATAATTAAATAGATTAAGAAAAAAGTGAGAAGCAAAATAACTTATGCAAAAGATGGGCGTGGGGGACAGGTGGATGTAGAAGAATGTGTGGGTGGCGTAAGCTTAAGCAACCACTCGCACTCTGAGAATCCGTGGTGCGCCGTGGCCGGAGCTGTGTGACGGGCTGGGAGGGGATAACCCTCCCCCCATTATGCCTTATCTCCCACAGTGATATGATAATATTTTGAGGGGTCATGTCGCCCACCTTGCAGGCCACAAGCTATGCTCGCCCAATCATATTTCCCTCGTAAATTGCATTACATTTTTAATCTGGGCTATTGACTGGTGCATGCGTGCATCTGGTACGCATGGAACAGCGATGAGGGCCGTATAGGACTTGAGCACGAGCAACTCTTTTTTTTTTTTAATTTTATTAACTTTTCTGTGATTTTTTTGGGTACTGTGTTTCTCTTATATATACTTAAGTGTGCGATTTTACTGCTTTCTTCTTTCGCCTGTACACGGGCATGTTGGATTGTGAAAGTTCCCGAATGACCTGTTGACGTCTTTCGTGGTGAGTTCTATCTTGGCATGCGAAAAAAGAAACAGAGAAATTGATCCAACACTCTTATCATGCAGGTCAAATCACCGAGGAGACATGTTCTATTTTGATGCCATTGTCTTCCCCACAGGATCTTGGATTGGGCGTTGTCTGCACTAACGTCAAAGGCTCTCCTTGCTCAGAGCGCGGTGGTCCTCCTTCGCTCCCACAAACAAACCGACCAGATGAAGGAGAGGCTGGAGCAGCAACGGCAGCTGTGCGGTGTGCTTTTGTCTAGCAATGTCAAACGCCTCTTCATCCATGGAGATGCCCAACATATAATTGAGGAGAATCTCTCAGGGTAGAAGAACCTCAGGTGGCGGCAATCACAGGACATCATCAATCATCATCAAGAAGAAAGAGTTACCCCCTACTTTCGATCCTTTGTGGGTAAATTTATATGCGTTGATTAGACAATTTCTTAGCTCACAATATAACTCATTGGGCAGTCTCTCGTCAATCTGTTGCATTTATCCCTACCCCCTTCCTCCTGCCGTCAGTTCTATTAAGGGCATAGGAGGAGGATGTCTATAGATTTGCTCTTCGTCTTGTAATTTTGACCGTACAGTTTTCTAAGTACATATATGATTACTAGCAAAGATGGCCCTTGTTTACGTGGTGATGCGACGATCATGTGAGGTGACTCGTGTTGGGTGGAGTGGACATGGAGCCTTCATTCAGGGCCTTTGAGCATCTGCCTTTTTGTTGGGCTGAATTAGCTGGAAATGAAATCCACTGGCTCCGCCTCTGTAATCAGTGGGCTTAAAATCGTCCTCCCAGCGTCCAGCTCCGACCTGGTGAATCGTCTATATTGAGTTAGCTCTGACGCCATGCTTCCCACATCCCGTTTGTTCTTCATCGTGGGGGGTGGGCCTTGCCCTGAAATGAGCCGAGCTTGCCAAAATGGTCTTCTGTACCGTTTATTCCCTTTCTATTACATAAGTTTAGGGTGAGTCGTGTCTATTTTTGGAAACCTTAGACGCGCTCACAATTCATACTCTCGTGCATGGGTTGTCGGGTGTGTGCCCGATGGGATTGGTACCGGAAGTAGGAACAAGCCGCACGGTACCCGTTCTTGTTCTTTGCGGCACTTTGTCTGCCGCGTCCCCACACCTTGAATTCTTCCACGGTTCGTTTGTCTCATCCCGCCCGAATCTCCACGCTCACCGCTTCCACTCTCCCTGACGTGTCCTCCCCATCCCTAGCTTCCTCGCATCTCTCTCCCCCCCTCCTTCCCTTCCCCTCACTGCATATTTACTCACTTCATCTCAAGCTCGTCTTCACTTCTTCGGTGGTGCGCCGAGAAATGGCCGAAACTTCAAGAAGAATGAGAAAGGTGGACCTCCTTTCGGCCTCGAAGAAGTGGAGAGACGGGGAGGCAAGTCCCGACCGAGTCAAAATATGGAGGAAAGAGCCTGCCCAGGATGAGCCCGACTCCGTCCTTGAAACCGACCGCGGCAGAGCGTGCCTGAGAGCCCCCGTGGTCTACTATCTCTCCCTGAATGGTCAGCTCCAACACCCTCACTTCATTGAAGTCCCTTTCTCCTCCTCCCAAGGGCTCTACCTCAGGGGTAATAGAGATATGTGTCCCTTCTGCCTGTCTGTTTATTGTCTTCTCTACATAATGTAAAAGAAAAATGATCTCTGCTGCTCAGATTTCATCAATCGACTAGATCAGCTGCGAGGCAAGGGCATGGCCTCGATTTACTCTTGGTCCTCCAAAAGGTACTCGAGGGTGCAACTTCCGGGCATCCAATTCTGTGATAAGAATGATCCTTTTCTCTCGTTCACTATTCTGTTAATTACGTTGGGTCGATGACGTCTGGTCAGGAGGTACAATAACGGCTTCGTGTGGCACGATCTCACCGAGGATGATCCCGTCTACCCATCGCACGGGAATGAGTACATACTCAAAGGATCAGAGCTTCTTAAACCTTCTCCTGGCTCGTCTCTCTGCTCCTACCCTGCCCTCTCCAACCCCAGATCTATCATCACGTCGCCATCCCCCGAACGCACAAATTTCAAGGAAACAGCCCGGCGGAGGAACCAATCGCTGAGTTCGATCGATTTCTGCAATTACAGATTCTACAGGTCCGAGTGGATGGGAGAGTCGACTCCGACAGGGGCCGCAGCAGATGCATGGACACAGACAGGTGACTGGAGGAAGCTGAGGACCCATGCCTCAGATCCAGTTCTGGAAGAAGACGTGGAAGACATTGAAATGCAGCAGGAGCTGCAACCGCAGGCAGAGCAGCCGGACAGGAGCCACATGCGATCCAGTGCGGAGCTGAGCAAGGAGGATATATCTCCTCCGCTGTCGGATTCGAGCAGGGAAACTCTGGAGTCCCCCATAAAGCCGCAGAGCCAGCGGATCTTGTGCCCGAGCGGGGCAAGCGACGGCGGATCCGACTTGCCCGGGGGCAGGCTGAGAGCGTCATCGGTCCTGATGCAGTTGATATCTTGCGGCTCTATTCCGTTCAAGGACTGCGGGCCCTCCTACTCCGAGGAGGGAAGGACCTCGCAACTGGGGCACAGTGGAGTTAAGGTTCGGCGTGGAGGAGGCGGGAACAGGGAGCCGGCGATGTCACAGACACAGGAGGAGTTGGTCTCGAGTATACCGGGTTCAAAACTGGAGAACAAGGAGTATTTCAGCGGAAGCTTGGTAGAGACCCGAAGGGAAGCTGTGGGGCCTTTGTTCAAGAGGTCAGCTTCTCATAACGCATGGAGGTAGGCAGCAATGCTAGGAAATACTGTTTTCACTGTCGCTCTCGCTCATTTGCCATGGACGGCTGTGGTCAAACCAGAACTGATTCCACGACTATTCATTCCAAATAAACTAGTGATATCCACTCGATATTGACTCGAAAGTCAGAGGTACTCGGACCCATATGATTGTTTCCATCCATATTCGACGCAACAATCGTGCATGCCAAAACGATGTCATACATATCGAGTCCGGTAAGAAAAGAATAGTGCAACCAGTGAGCCGGCCCTAGGAAGCTGAGATCTCAAATTGATGAAGTTAAAATTACGAGGAAATTTATGGAAGGCGAAGCAGGCTCTCTCTCTCTCTCTCTCTCCATTCCATGCTGCATGGGATTTTGGGAGGTAGCCGAACTTCGAAGTGAATTGACCAAAATATTCATTTAGCATATTTCTCTGAACATTATTGGGACCTACCCCAGAGGGTCCACATGGTTGACTTCTCGTCTGCTTACAGTGGGATTGGATTTAAGAGGTTGGGCCCATTAGGCCCGCTATCAGAATTGGGCCTGGCCCACAATACAAGCATCCTGTTTTTTTTTTTTAATTATTAAATTAACTGATTCATAATGAGGGATTTATAAATTTAGAAAAGTTACATAAATATGTAATTGTTCATAATTTTTTTAAAGTAAGAGGGCGTTTCTGAGTATATTTGGTGTTAAAAAAATTAGTATTATTTTCTAATTAGAAATTGAATAAATTCAGTAATAATAATAATAATTAGAAAGAAATTAATGTTAATTGGATGGCGGTTGTGCACACTTCGACCTCACGCTTCTCGCTCTCAGCTCGGCTGACGTAACTGGGCCTTCCTTTCTTGGAGATGCCACGTCAACCATCCGAACTTTCTGAATAGTGAAATTGGATCATGACCGTTATTCAGCGAATAAATTGGACGTCTCGTGAGACGCCAGCTCAGCAGTCCGAGTGAAGGCAGGGTGCCCAATCACACTATTTCTCTTTCTTCTATATCTACCCCGCCCCCACGCCTATCGATCCCATTGCCCCCATCACGCAGGAATCACTTTCTTCTCGGCTGTCTCTCAAATACCTAGCTGAGTGAGTGTATCTCGGGATTCTGCGTTTCGGTCTTCCTTAAGTGTTTTCCATGGCTCCTAGGGCGGAGAAGAAGCCGGCAGAGAAGAAGCCGGTGGAGGAGAAGAAGTCCGCTGTTGCGGAGAAGGGCCCAGCAGAGAAGAAGCCCAAGGCTGGGAAGAAGTTGCCGAAGGAGGGCGGTGCCGCCTCTGCTGACAAGAAGAAAAAGAGGGTGAAGAGGGGGTCGGAGACCTACAAGATCTACATCTTCAAGGTCCTGAAGCAGGTACACCCGGATATTGGGATCTCGAGTAAGGCGATGGGGATCATGAACAGCTTCATCAACGATATCTTCGAGAAGCTCGCTCAGGAGGCTTCTAGACTCGCGAGGTACAACAAGAAGCCCACCATCACATCTCGGGAAATTCAGACTGCGGTCAGGCTTGTCCTGCCCGGTGAGCTTGCCAAGCACGCGGTCTCTGAGGGTACGAAGGCCGTCACGAAGTTCACCAGTTCGTGAAAGGGTGGCCTGAGGCAGTGGGTTAAAGGTCCATCCTGGTGACAGATAGGCCTTTAGATCTTGACTTAGTGTTTGTGTTGAAGTTAGCTGTCTTTTTTTATTTCTTCCCTGTTTTTGTGTAAATGTATGAGCTTGGCGGAAACACGGTCTGATTGTGTGTGACCAAGGTTATATCAGAAATGGGAATCTACAGCGTCTTCAAGTTGTCAGATTTATCTCACTTATGATTTTAGATGAGAATCCAATTAAGCTCATATATCTGTATTTGATTGAGGTGGTTGTTTTTTTTTTTTAATGCACTCTACGTATGAGATAGCTTCATCCCATGATGAGTTCAATGCTTATAGTTGAATCCATTTGGGTATATTGGTGTTTTAGGTGCCAAGTAAGGTCCAAAGTAAACACATTTGCTTCGATGCTGGTGCTCCCATCTTTCATGTGTTGGCTCCTTTGGTGATGGATAGCCGTACCATCAAAGAAAGCCTGCTCGAATGGAGCATTGATCAGCAATGAGATGGACATAATTACCGTCTCCGGAGCTGCTATCAATGGGTCTTTTTTTTAAAATATATATATATATATAATTTTTCCCATTAACATGAACATTCAGCATAATCTAAGTACCATGGATCCTGCAACAGTTCTCCATTGCTGCCGAAATGGGGTGACTACGAGATCAAAGTCAAGAGCACCGTAGAGTTACTTCTTATAGATGCAATGGACAGGGAAATAGTGGGGATTGCCACGGCGTGGGATGGTTGTGCTCCCCACTATTCGTACTGGGAGTGAGAATGGACTGAGAATTGTATCAATCCTGAGATTTTTTGTCGGACAAACTCTTAAAATTCGGTTTGGTTCTTCTCCATTGAGAAAATATATAATTAGAAATGTTTTATTTTAATTTTTTAATATAATTGATATTGTTAAAAAAAATATATTTTTTATCAATGTATTTTAGAATATGGAAGAAAATTATGAAATTAAAGGAATTAAAATTTTTTTGATGAGAATTAAATTTATATTTTTAAAAATTTTAAATTAAAAATAATATTCTATACTATATTCTTTTTATATGTATATAAATATTTGTGATAGAAGAAAATATTTAAAATTAATTTCATTATAATATGAGTTATGAGATTAGCCATTATCTCTTCCCGCCAGTTTTTGCTCAACGTTAAATGGTATTATTAGCTTAATATCTTTTTTTGCTGAATTAATGTTTTTTTTTGTTCAACTTAATTAATAGAGATTCTCCCAGACCAACACATTGCGTTAGGACAAGGGAACAGGTAAGCCCTTTAAAAAATCGAAACCGTCGATGGGAAGCCGCTCCAGTTCATCCAACGTGTTAGAGAGTTCCACGTCAGTGATCCGCGTGACGTCTAGCAAAACCAATGAGAGCCCACCCCGCGCGTCGATATAAAGTCCCCAGCAGGCAGCTGCCCTTTACGGTCCCATCACGAGGAAATTGCTGGTCGTGTAGCTTTTTCTTGGCTTCCAAAGTCCAAAACCTAGTCTTCCAGTTAACCACCGCACCGAGAATTCCTGATGGCGCCTAAGGCTGAGAAGAAGCCTGCTGAGAAGAAGCCTGCGGAGGAGAAGAAGTCCGCCGCGGCGGAGAAGGGTCCGGCTGAGAAGAAGCCCAAGGCCGGGAAGAAGCTGCCCAAGGAAGGCGGTCCCGCCTCCGCCGACAAGAGGAAGAAGAGATTGAAGAAGGGAACGGAGACGTACAAGATCTACATCTTTAAGGTCCTGAAGCAGGTCCACCCCGACATCGGGATCTCGAGCAAGGCGATGGGGATCATGAACAGCTTCATCAACGACATCTTTGAGAAGCTCGCCCAGGAGGCTTCCAGGCTTGCAAGGTACAACAAGAAGCCCACCATCACCTCCCGGGAGATCCAGACAGCTGTTAGGCTCGTGCTGCCCGGCGAGCTGGCAAAACACGCAGTCTCTGAAGGCACGAAGGCCGTCACCAAATTCACCAGCTCGTAAGGGAAACTATGGGTGGTGGTGGCGTTGGTTCTCAGTGGGGATGTAGTTTAATGTTTAGTTTAGATAGGATAAGTGTGCGCGCGTGTTGTTTTTTTTCTTCCCCTCCCGCTGGATTGTGTATATCTGTTGGTTTCTGATTGAAACGTAGTGCTTGGCCTTTGGTGGACCTGGGGCTGATAGCTGTTCGATTTTCGAAATTTGACTCGACTGTATTGTCATCAGAATCCTCTGAAAGAAAGATTTACTATCAGTGGAAGTCCCTTGAGCCCTCTACTGTCCTGACTATCCTGTAAAGCGCAGCAATTCAGCTCACTAGCGGAAAAGATTGTGGTCAGCCATGTTCTTAAGTTAGCCCTGAAATGAATCCCCCCCAGATCCAAACCTGTCGACCGACAATCCTGGGCTTTTCCTGGGGCTTGGTCCCTTGCATGTATGTTGAGTCGTTGACCATTGCCGTAGCGCAGAAAGGAGGGGAAGACAATTCTGTTATCATACTCTATTAAAGACCAGTTGGCACGCGCCATCATAGGTATTAGGTTCAATGGATCTTGCCTGGTCCGTGCCGGATTGCCCTAGGAAAAGGCTGGCTTAGATGCTACAGGATTAATAAATTGTATATCGAAAGAATCTCTCCAAATTTGCTTTGGCAAAACTGTGGTTCGCTGATCTTTGGTAGCTGTAATTCTGCCACAGATCCCTGCTATCTTCAGGTGCTATCAAATCAAATTTCTGGTTGCACAATTAGTTGAATGTTCTTTGATAAGGAGTCCGGTACGGGCAAACCGGCAGCAGTGACGGGATAAATGATGATTTTGAGTCTTCTCTTCACTGCTGCATATGAAGGAAAAGAAAGTCTGTTGCAATTGCGATTGAAAGTGAGTTCTTCACTGAAAATTGGATTGAAGAAAATGGCGGTGGTAAAGACTAAAAGATAGTAGATTGCAGACGACAACTCGGCCCTCAGCCCAATAAGCCCATTACTGAAGCAGACTCTGGAGGAGTCTAATCACGCCGTTGCCTTACCTCCTCCACCCAAACTGCTCCTGCTCGTGCTCGTGCGCAGCACTCGCCTCTCCGGTACTTCATGCAGTCTCTAGGTCGAGGCGGGAGTAGCTATCGTCTCCCTCTTAGGTTTCTTCTCTCCGGTCGGGTATTTGTTCGTGGCTCTGCTATGAAAGTTTTTGTTGGAGGTCAGCCCCTGTTCCTCCATGTTTCGCTATGATTTCCATCTTTGATTTACCCCTACTAAACGATCTTCTTGATTTCGTTTAACTGCATGCTAGTATGAAATTGGGAAAATATTTCTTACCTTACAACCCCATGATCTCTTGCTGCTCGAACTGCAATGTCGACACGCCGGTGAGTTTGTTTGACCATGTTTCTTGGGTTTTCAGGACTTTCTTACGACACAAATGAGACTGTCCTGAGAGATGCTTTTCAGCAGTTCGGCGATATTATTGAAGGTAAGTCAGGATCAGATGTGCCGATCATCCCAGTTTATTGGGATTTTTTTGGTTAGTCCTGATGATAACTGCCCGTTCCCTGTCACCTTCCCTCTCAGTCAAGGTCATCTGTGATCATGTGAGTGGAAAATCTAAAGGCTATGGGTTCGTACGTTTCGATTCTGAAACTGCAGCTGCAGGAGCTCTAAAGGAAATGGATGGTCAAGTATGCACCTCATACTACCTGACTCTGCATATGCATTCAAATTGCTGTTTGCCTATTTGGGTTACCATTCCCTGGATCACAGAGTCATCTGAGGTCTGCTTTGCTGCATTATTGCAGCTACTGGATGGGAGGAACATCCGCGTGCAGTATGCAGAGAAGCAGAATGCGGGACATCCATGATGAGTGCTTTGATATCACTTGATTCCAGTGCGGATGCTGGCTCTTTCATCTTGTAATGCTGGCTAAATTGCCTGAGGATGCAGTAAAAAGAACTACCAGAAGCTTATCTTATATGGGTGTCTTTCGCTTGGGAGGATTTTGCAAGATCCAGATCTCGACAGCTTGTGGAAAATCCTAAACATAACGGAATACTGCGTTGAGGTTGATCTACCATACCTTGTTAGTAGATAAAGAGACGTAAGAGGTACAGTGCACGAAGTATTGGCATTATGATCAAAGGAGGGTCAAAAGCCTCCAAATACTGCAAATACATATATTATGTGACAGAGGTTGTAATCACAGGCTTACAGCCTTATTACTCCCCTCAATGTTAAGAAATAAGATATGACAACAAATGGATGGTGCCGTCCCTCTTCAATGTGCTTTAAAATTTCCCTCTTACAGATCTAATTTACATGGTTAAGTAAAACTGTACAGCAGAAATTAGCAAAAAACCGAAATTCTTGCCTCGAAGAGTTTTGAGTCCTGTCTTTCGAATCAATGAATCCTCGTAGGATACAGTCAAGAACAAGGAATTTATGCAGGATGTTGCAAGCTCTCCAAAGTGTTTGAAGTTAACCGAGTTTGCTTAATTCCCATTCTCATCATCTCATCTCTCAGTTCAAAAGCCTTGACAAGGTTTCCTGAGACACAACACCCGTGAATAATGAAATTGTAGGCGAGCATGTCGGGCTTCACACCTTTCCTGATCATAGATTCCCACGCCTTGATCGCCCCAAGAATATCTCCCCTCCTACAGTACTCATAGATAAAAGTTGAATGTGTTATGCAATCAGGAAAGATACCATTCCCCGTCATCTCAAGAAGAATTTCAGAGGCCTCCCTGAGTCTTCCTGATTTGCATAGGCCTCTTATCAGCATGTTATAAGTCGCTGTGTTTGCTAAGAGGCCTTTAAGCATCGCCCTGTGAAGTTTTATTGCACTCTTCATGTCCCCAGTCTTCGTCAGGTGATCAAGGAAGCACCCGTAAGTTACCTGATTAGGAAGATGACCACTTACCAGCATCTCCTTCAGAAGCATTTCGGCTTTGTCTATCGATCCATTCTTGCATAAGCCGTTTATCAGCGCGGTGTAAGTCATAACGTTTGGGACAACTCCCTCACCAACCATAACATCCCAAAACCCTAATGCCTCCCTCAACTTTCCTGCTCTGCTATAATTACCAATCATGCTGGTATACAGTGCAGTATCAGGGCTTAATCTATGCTTACACATCTCCTGTAGTAGACCAAACATTATCCTTGTACCATTCTTCTGGAGAGTCCCATCGATAAGTACAGTGTAACAAACAAGGTCCATGTTTATATCTCTTTCCACCATTTCCCTAGCAGCCCTTAGGGCCTCAGTCAACCTTCCTTCTCTACAGAAGCCATACAGAAGAGCACTGTAACACATCTCATTTAACCTATTATGTTTTTTGTGTAGGTTGTCCACGAAGTCCTTAGCTTCAGAAACTCTACCTATCAAACAAAGGCCACTTATTAAAGACCTGTAAGTGTATGTATCTGGTTTAAGGCCTCTTCTCGCCATCATTTCTTCAAACAACTTGAAGGCTCTGATCATATCCCCCACCCTGCAATATCCTTCAATCATGATATTGTAGGTTATCTCATTCGGAAGGACATTGCTCTCCACCATCTCATCAAACAGTTTGCTTGCATCAGGTATCATATTTGCACGAAAGAGACCAAAAATGAGGGAATTGTATGTATAAACATTTGGAGCAATGCCCTTCCCTGACATTTCATGATAAAGCCGAAAGGCCTTGTGCGTTTCTCCTTCCTTACAAAACCCATCTATCAATGCTGAATAAGTCACCACGGTTGGAGCCAATCCTTTCTCAATCATCTGATGGAAGAAGGACTCAGCTTTGAGTGAATTCCGGGACTTGCAATGCCCATTTATCAAACAGTTGTATGAGCAAACATTTGGCCTTATCCCTGCTTTGCCCATGTCTGCAAAAAACTGAAGAGCAGTATCCAAATCCCCCTTCTTACAGAAAAAGTCAATGAAAACCGAATAGGTGACATCGTTTGGGATTAATCCCCTCACTTCCATTTCATTTAAAAGTAACATTGCTTCATCCCTCTTATCTAATCTACATAGTGAATTGATCAATGCATTGTAAACGAACAGATTAGGCACTGTTCCATACTTTCCCACTCTGCTAACCAAATCAAAAGCATCAACTACCCTGCCTGTTTTCCTCAACCCTTCCACAAGACCTGAGAGAGCTGCTTTGCTTGGAATAAAACCCAATCCAAGCATCTCATTCATCAGCTCCATCCCAAGTTCAAACTCCTGTGCCCTGCAATGTCCCAGTAATAGGATGCAGTAAGTTATAGCATCTGCTCTCAATCCCTTCTGACTCAAAGAATTCTTCACCCGAATAGCATGCCCAATTCCTTGATTCCTGCAAAGACCATTAATCAGCACATTGTAAGTCACCACATTCAACTCACACCCACTTTTTTCCATCAAATGGATTACTTCCTCGGCTCTAATGAGATCCTTCATCTCACACAAACTTCGAACAACTGCTGTGTATGCGAAAACATCAGGCTGGAGGCCCAAATTTAGAATACAGCCGAACAATTCCACAGCCTTGTGGAACTGCCGAGCCCTTGCTAACCCATTCAACAACCCACTCAGTGTCCTCATTTCAGGCAATAAATTAGATTCCTCCACCATCAATTTAAAGATTAAAACAGCATCTGACAGTCTCCCATTTTGCGCGTAACTCTGAATCATCAAATCAAAACCCACACTTGATGAGAACTGACATTTCCTGTACCACTTCAAGAGCTCCCCAAACACTTCCCCGGGGCACAGCTCACGTAATAGCAGCGTTTGCAGGAGGGAGGAAGCAGGCCAGAAGAGACTGCTCTGGACCAGGGCGTGGATGAGAATGCAAAACGACGCCGTGGAGTGGTTGAAGTTCTTGTGCAGCCCAAGGAAATTGAACCACCTAAGGGCTAACCTTGGGTCGTCAAGCGTTTCTACCAGGACGTTTTCGACGTGGCGCGGCCTCAGGGAGGCGGTGATGAAGGGGTTGTTGAAGGCTGAACTCCAGCTGTGCTTTCCTCGGACGATGTTCTTGAGGACGGACAGGAACTGCGAGTCCCTCTCCTTCTCCTCGTCCTCGTTGTCTAGACAGATCTTCCCGCAAATTGTCCTCAATTTGGTGTGGAACTGGGAGCTCAAGGGTGGCCTACGAGGGCGTGTGAGCCTCATTTTAGTGTCGAAAGTAGGTTCTGAGAGACGAGATCGAAGCCATGAGACCTGCAGCTGGAAGCTCGTTCGATTGAATGAAAAACTAGAGCTTTTTGCTGCGTTGTTTCAGTACGACAATCCGACTTCGGAAATACTCCGCTACCGCTTCCGATCAATCCCTACCCACAGCGTGCAGATCCAAGGGCCCAGCAGCTACCGGATGCCGGATGGTGCAAATAAGCCACGAATCAAATGGCGCCTCCTTTGAGGGCTGTGGCTCGTCCTACCGTGTCTCCGAATTACACTCTTTTAATTACTCTGCTTGCCTGACGACACATGGTTGTAACAGGTCTCACACCGTGCTCAACCCACGACAACTGGGACCCAACTGAAGCCCCGCCATGTGGGCCATCTCGCAGTTAACCCAAATTTTCGAGTCAACCAGTGCCAAAAGCAGTCCCATGTTTTGTTTGACACGAATCTGCTGGAAAGGGCCCGCTTTCTTCAATATGGCAAAGGCCCGTTACAAGAAGGCCCATTGCTGGCTTCGATCTGTATGAGGTTCCCTAGTGAACGGAGAAATCAGAATTAAAACACCAAATTTGATGCATCTCCCGTTAGAAGCTTGTAACAAAGTACTTGGAACACCAAAAGGAGAAAGGAAACGAAAATAAGAAATCACAGGTGAACCCGACAGACGAGATAGGCTGTGCAACTTCAATGCATTCAACAATGTCTAGTGGATTCCCTCATCTAACCCCAAGTTCCTGATGCAATTTCATCAAGACGAGATAGTTGTGCTACTTCAACACATTCTACAGCAGATTCCCCAGTCGAATCCCAAGTTCCCAATGCAATTCCGTCAAAACATGCCCCTGCATGCTGAGGTTAAGGAACTGAAGGGCTGCTCTATAGCATCTCTTGAGATTTTCTCACGCAGCGGCTTACCTTTCTCCTGAACTCATCTTTACTCTCTCTCCACTCTTTCTGCAATGAAGGTACAAATTATAAGTTCAGATGGTAACTAATTTCCCCTACAGCTCCCATCAGACAAGCCGGGAGCTTGTATGACTTAAGGAAAAGAAAGCAAGCGATCAAAATTGCAAATGCATAATCTCCGGCCATCATGTGATGATTGATTGAGAAGTACATAAGCAGGGAAAAAATTGTTGGATAACAGGAACTGAAACAACAGAAGCTTGGAAATACCCCAACAATTGTTAATTGACAGGACTACATAGATGGCCTGAGGTAACTTATTGCATGCAAGAGATAACTTTTAGTTTGTAAATTGACAAATCATCCCATTAGCATACTCCCAAAAAATGCATCATCCTCTGCTTGTGCGTTAACCTAGTGCTTCAACCGAGTGAAAATGACAAAAAAGATGCTTCCTCTAAGTTCAGGAATAAGCACACACAGACCAAGAAAAAGAAAACAAAGGGATATATACAAATAGGAAAGCTATCTGGCAACAAAAATCTCAAACTTCTATCCTTTTATGTTCTGCAGTAATCAGTAATGCAGTACAAAATGATCTGCCACTTCAAGATCATCTTCCATAAATATCAAGAAGCAGACAGGCAAAGACCAAGAAATATGGTACACCGACTGGCAAATAGAGAGAATTAAATAAGCCAAATTTATTGCTTACCGCAGCTTCAACATTAGCAGGAGATTCATCGTTGGGGCTAGAAAGCATTGAAATGATGCTCAACATTATACTCTCCACCTGCAAAAGTAGAATCATTATTATTTTACTAAAAAATGTGGAATATTATTTATTATCATAGGCTACAAAGTTAAAAACTGACTTAAGTATAACTTTGATTCTCAAATTTTCTGCATCCTTGGATAGAATATCAGTGAGGCAACCACCCACTGAACTGATATCAATGAGCTTATACCACACCCTAGATGAGCTCACAAGATGTCAGGAAGAGAAAAACCCCAAGTGACTGAACATGAAGGCAACGCCTACATTAACACTAGGAGAACAGACCACCAGTTTTCCTGAATGCATCGCCCAGGTAACTCAAATAACTCTTTCACCTTACTACTGGCAATTTCTTGAAGTACTCATTTGATTTATTATGCATGATACAGGCCACGTAATTCTGAAATAAATTACAAGAACCTAGATTCGTTTATATTTTACAGGAACCAGGAAATCTATGCAGATTGAATCCAGTACCTCATTGATCCTAGAGTGAAGTCAGAAGATGAGCATTGATGTCAGAATGCATTTCTCTTGGCAACTAATCACAACCAAACAAAGCAAGCAAACTTACTGTATGTACAGGCGTCCAACGCTCACTTGCAAGCTCATAACCACTCGGGTCATCACCAGGAGGATGCAGAATAGATATGCAAACCCGTCCATCAGGATAGACTGCAAAGTCAAAAGTAATTGATGCATCCAATTTTTTTTGGAAACCACAAGCTGAGGAAACAATGCTAGCCTGTGAACATACCATTTGGATGCCAAATCTCGGATGTGAATCTCACTACTGGTGGACTATTCGGATAGTCAGCCGGGAAAGTCATGATTGCATTGAAAAATCCACCCTCACTGCAATCCCAACATTGTGTAAATTTAACAGATAAGAGAGTGACATCAGTTTTCCTATTTATGGACAGTACACGATTGCCACATCAGCAAAGTTTGCCCACCCTGAACAATTATCATCTTTAAATTCTCGTCGGCTCAACAGGGATGAAATTCAGCAGAAGAGGAAAATTTTCAAAGTGATCGCTCTTCTTTAAAAGAATTTCTGCAAGATCATCAAAGAAGTTTTCAAGTTGAGAATTGGAAACTTCAGTTGTAGAGCGAGCCACGTGTAGCTAAAACTAGTGCGAAATGCCTTATTATTCCAAAGAAAGAAAGAAAGGACAAGAGCAAAAGAGAACAATCTACTCAAATGGTCGAACTAGATACAATGACCTGATAACAGTGAGAAATTCAGATAAGTGCAGAGATACGGTTATCTAATTACACCGACAAAAAGCTCATGTACGATCAAGATAAAGACCCTAAACCAAATCAATTGAATTGGAGCTACAACGCTATCAGAAAACGCTCACAAACCTCTAAATGTCTAAACACAGGCTGATATCACAGGAATAATAACCGCGATGCAATGAGAAGTACGATTACGGAGAATTTGGCGTAATATACACATCACCGAAACCGCTGCAGCGTAATCACACTGAAAAGGCATCAAAAGATTGAAAACGGACAAGATTCTTGGTCTTGATCAGGCAGCAGAATACGTACTAGAGAGTATCGGGAGGTCCGATAACTGTGATGCTCCACCTGAAGATATTGTTCTCGTCTTCTAAGCCCGCGGAGAATCCATCTACTGGATTCTTGCAGAGATCTGAACAAACGGCGAGAGCACTGATCAGTGACAGATATAGAGCGCTAGCAAATCATATAATTTAGCTCCAGAACTCAAAGAAAGGCAACAGCAGAGCTGAGCCGAGCAAAGAAGTAAAGAATCATCAGATAGAGGAATGCCTTTGAGCTGTTTCTGTAAGAGAAGGCTAGCTTGAGACGCCATGGGAGGTAGATTCCAGAGTGTGGTGCTATGGCGAGCGCCGGAGAGAGCTGGTGGGCGCTTTGCAAGCGGATGAAAGGAAAGGGAAAGAGATCTTCCGGAGAGAAGCGTCTGAATCGGAGCGCCGAAGCTGTATCGGAGGGCTTCCGAAAGTGGAAGGCCGAAGCTGTATCGGAGCGCCGCTGATCGCGACCGCATGCGATTATTTTGGACGGCGAACGGGCGTAACCACGGGCATGGGATGACACATCCAACGAATGACTGCCACGTTTGCCGGGACTCCTAGAAAAGTGGGGAGCCGAGAAGAAAAGGGAAGAGAAGGAACTCTAGATACCATTCTGTAAATAATTTGAATGTTTGGCGATATTTTCATCACAAAAGAAAACAAAGGGGGGACTGGAGAGAGAGAGAGAGAGAGAGAGATTCAGACGAAAGCGGGTGTTTCCCGAAAAAAAGGAAAGAGGAAAAGGTGTTGTCTTCCTGCAATATTATCCCCTCTTGCATCGTCCCACAGTCTCACTGTTCCGTCCGTCCCACAGCAACTTTCCAGGCTGACATCCACATTTCCTTTCTCATCCCGTGGGTAAAGGAATCGACACATAGTTTAATCAGTCAAAAAGATGGGAACAACCTGTTTGAATGATCGATCTGATCCCAGCATTAGGCGTAAATAAAAAAAAGGATTTACGCCAATCTGTCCGAGTTAGTCCTCGAAGAAGCACTCAGCATCCCCCAACACTAGCTTGGTTGAAGCTGGTGCTGGTGTTGGGGTGTGTCTAGGCAGGCGCAGATTGAGACGACCGCAGTCAGGGGAAGTCCTTGTTGTGAGGAGGGGCGATGGAGTTACAGAGAGCTTCCTCCCCCACCCAGTCCTTGATGATGAGGAGTTGCTAAGAACTAAAAGTGAGAGCTGGGGAGGAGGACACAGAAGGGGAAAATATATATATATCGAATGAACTCATCACAAACTGGTCAAGGAAACTCACTTTAGTCTTGCATGATAGAGCATAAATAGATGGGTGACGGCCATCGCACCAGTGAGGCCGCATGCCACACGATTACATTACAAGAGCCTATGGATACTAACCTTCCATTAGCACATTCCACCACGAAATCCCCAAACTTCCCCCTCCGTCCTCTTACAAACAAAAGCAAACAAAATTCCATTGGAAAGAGACCGTCCACATTATTAAAAGCAGGGGAGACTCAGCAACTTTTCCTCCTGAACCTCCTGGTACATACGACGACAACGGTGGCCACGTGGTGAATCAGTGGCAGAAGATGACCTTGAGCTCCCTCGGGAAGAGCATTCGTGCATGAGCGAGGGTCTGTCGTGGGCGTACGTGAAGGTGGAGGGACAGGCGTGCTTGAAGACCTGGGAGTAGCTCGACGCCCGGCAAGTCGCGGGGCTGTTGTAGTGGTTCCTGCAGCACAGCTCGTCCGTCCCGAACGCCTCGCATCCACTCTTGCACGCCACCACATGGCCACCCGGCGGGTGGCGCAGCTGCAACTGCGGCGGGCACGTGGCTAGGAGGTTGGCCCGGCAACCTACCACGGGGCAGACGCCCTTACCCTCGTGAGGGGTCACAGTCAGCGGGACGTTGAAGCCGTCCACGAGGCTGACCCCGTAGGAGGAGAAGTCGGCGTGCCCGTGGTGGAGGCTGAACTGGACCAGCGTGGCCGGAGCCTTGCCGCCGAGGCCGCCACACTCTAGGCGACCACCACAGTCACCGGTGATGCAGGTGAACTGGTGGCTGTGGGGGTTGTAGGAGCAGCCGGTGCGGGCCCAGATCCGGCCGGACCAGTGGGAGGGAGGGGCGCGGAAGGATCGGTGTGTGAGGCTGTGGAGGGGGAAGCCGCCGCGCTCTAGGACGGGGTGGCCGACGTTGGGCTGGATGGCAGGCCAGACGGTGAAGGGGCAGTTGTTGACGAGGGTGAGGATGAGGCCACCGCCGGTGTGGTCGGCGGACGAGTGCTGAACTAGAGTGAGAAGGAGAGCGGCGGCTAGGAGAGTGAGAGGGAATGAGAGGGCCATGGTTTGTCTGGACCTGAGCTGAGCGACTGGAGTGGTCGAAGATGATGTGGAGTGAGGCCTACATTTATAGGCCTTGAACGGTAACCTTCGAGGGAGAAAACCCGCGTGGGGGAGAGCATGGTTACATCATGTACCTAACATGGCGAGCCGAAAAGACAAACTTGCCCCTACCCATCATGTGATTTCCTTATATTTTTATTTATTACCTTTTTCCTGTGCCTTGTGGACTCACCCTTCCTATCGCCACCGCTTTCATTGAAATAAGAGTACACGGCCGTATTCTGATCAAATATTGCGAAATTCTAATGGTCACACCGATCGATATAATTAGGAACTATGATATTAATTTAAAATATATAATTTATGATGTAATAAAAATATTATTTTTAATATTTAAGTAAAAAGTGATTTCGTTAGTTCTCTTTTCCTTTTTAAATCAGCAATATAAAAAGAAATAAACAATAACAATAATAATATAAGAGGAGTTAGCACGGTGGGCGGGAAGCACAAATCTTTGTGTTACCAATAGGTGCTCAAGGACGTCTGGTTTAACGATGAACTTCAAGCTGCACATGGCATCCTATTAATATTCGAAAACTTCATGATCCGTTTATTATTTTATTATGCCTTAAATTATACTTTCGAGCGTTAAAAATTCTCTCCTATCTCCTCTGTCTGTCGGGATGGCGCAATCGCGGTAGCGAAATAGCTACCACGATAGGCCATTACCAGCCCCTCCCTCCACATCTTCTGGTTCTTGCTTCCTTCGTCTCAAGCCAAGCCGACGCTCCCGGCAAGACAAGCCCGTTGGGCTGTAATCAAAAGTATGACATGCTGGAGAAAAGTCACTTAATTTGAACATGGAGCAATAGCTGCAGCACATAGATGGGTAATGCCCATTACACAGTGGGGTGACACAAGTCACGCTGACTGCACTACAGAAGAGTGAGGATACTTTCCTTTTCTTTTTATCAAGTCACACGATTACATTACAGAATGGCTATGGACATTATTATTCTTCTGACTCCAGCAAACTGCATTTTATTCGAAAGAGACTTTCGACGACGACAATATATTGAAAGCAGGGGGGGGACTCCTGGTATGTACGAGGACAACTGTCGGGCACGTGGTGAATCAGTGGCAGAAGATGACTTTGAGCTCCCTCGGGGAAGAGCATTCGTGCATGAGCGAGGGGCGGTCGTGGGCGTACGTGAATGTGGAGGGACAGGCGTTCTTGAAGAACTGGGAGTAGCTCGACGCCCGGCACGTCGCGGGGCTGTTGTAGTGGTTCCTGCAGCACAGCTCGTCCGTCCCGAACGCCTCACATCCGCTCTTGCACGCCACCACATGGCCACCCAGCGGGTGGCACAGCTGCAGCTGCGGCGGGCACGTGGCTAGGAGGTTGGCCCGGCAACCTACCACGGGGCAGACGCCCTTACCCTCGTGAGGGGTCACAGTCAGCGGGACGTTGAAGCCGTCCACGAGGCTGACCCCGTAGGAGGAGAAGTCGGCGTGCCCGTGGTGAGGCTGAACTGGACCAGCATGGCCGGAGCCTTGCCGCCGAGGCCGCCACACTCGAGGCGACCACCACAGTCACCGGTGATGCAGGTGAACTGGTGGCTGTGGGGGTTGTAGGAGCAGCCGGTGCGGGCCCAAATCCGGCCGGACCAGTGGGAGGGAGGGGCGCGGAAGGATCGGTGGGTGAGGCTGTGGAGGGGGAAGCCGCCGCGCTCTAGGACGGGGTGGCCAACGTTGGGCTGGATGGCTGGCCAGACGGTGAAGGGGCAGTTGTTGACGAGGGTGAGGATGAGGCCACCGCCGGTGTGGTCGGCGGACGAGTGCTGAACTAGAGTGAGAAGGAGAGCGGTGGCTAGGAGAGTGAGAGACAGTGAGAGGGCCATGGCTTGTCTAGACCTGAGCCGAGCAACTGGAGTGGTGGAAGATGAAGTAGAGTGAGGCCTACATTTATAGGCCTTTAATGGGTAACCTTCGACGGAGAGGAGAAAACCCAGCGTGTGGGAAAGCATCATGTATCTAACATAGCGAGCCGAAAAGACAAACTTGCCCCTACCCATCTTGTGATTTCCTTATATTCTTATTTATTACCTTTTTCCCGCGCCTTATTGACTCACTCTCCCAGTCACCAACACTTTCATTGAAATGAGAGTACACGGCCGTATTCTGATCAAATATTGCGTAATTCTAATGGTAAGAACATAATTAGCAACTATGATATTAATTTAAAATATATAATTTATGATGTAATAAAAATATTATTTCTAATATTTAAGTAAAAATCGATTTCATTGGTTTTCTTTTTTTTAATCATCAATAATAAAAAAAATAAACAATGACAATAATAATATAAGAGGAGTTAGCACGGTGGGCGAGCAGCCCAATTCTTTGTGTTACCAATGGGTGCTCAAGGACGTCTGGTTTCACGATGAACTTCAAGCTGCACATGGCATCTTCTTAATGTTCGAAAAACTTTATGATCCGGTTTACTATTTTATTATTCCTTAAATTATACTTTCAAGCGTTAAAAATTCTCTCCTGTCTCCTCTGCCTGTCGGGATGGCGCAATCGCTGTAGCGAAAAAGCTACCACGATAGGCCACTGCCAACCCCTCCACATCTTCTGGTTCTTGCTTCCTTCCTCTCGAAGCCAATGCTCCCGGCAAGGCAAGCACATTAGGCCGTAACAATTAATATTATTCGAATATAAAATCTTATCAAAACTGAGGTTATATCAAACCACCTTCATACTTCAAATATAGTGGTGGAGAAAATTGAAGGTGGAGCAATAGCTGCAATACATAGATGGGTGATGGTCATTACTAAGTGGGGTGACACATGTCACGCTGACTACACTACAGAAGAGTGAGGATACTTTCTTTTTCTTTTTATCATGTCCCACGATTACATTACAGATGGCCATGGACATTATTATTCTTCTGACTCCGGCAAACTGCATTTTATTCGAAAGAGACTGTCGACGACGACAATATATTGAAAGCAGGGGGGGAACTCCTGGTACGTACGAGGGCAACTGTCGGGCACGTGGTGAATCAGTGGCAGAAGATGACCTTGAGCTCCCTCGGGAAGAGCATTCGTGCATGAGCGAGGGGCGGTCGTGGGCGTACGTGAATGTGGAGGGACAGGCGTTCTTGAAGAACTGGGAGTAGCTCGACGCCCGGCACGTCGCGGGGCTGTTGTAGTGATTCCTACAGCACAGCTCGTCCGTCCCGAACGCCTCGCAGCCGCTCATGCACGCCACCACCGGGCCACCACACGGCGGGTGGCGCAGCTGCAGCCTGGTCGGGCACGTAGCTAGCAGGTTGGCCCGGCAACCCACCACGGGGCAGAGGCCCTTACCCTCGTGCGGGGTCACCGTCATCGGGACGTTGAAGCCGTCCACGAGGCTGACCCCGTAGGAGGAGAAGTCGGCGTGCCCGTGGTGGAGGCTGAGCTGGACCAGCGTAGCGGGAGCCTTGCCGCCGAGGCCGCCGCACTCGAGGCGGCCACCACAGTCGCCGGTGATGCAGGTGAACTTGCGGCTGTGGGGGTTGTAGGAGCAGCCTGTCCGGGCCCAGATCCGGCCGGACCAGGGGGAGGAGGGGGCGCGGAAGGATCGGTGGGTGAGGGTGGGGAGGGGGAAGCCGCCGCGCTCTAGGACGGGGTGGCCGGCGTTGGGCTGGATGGCAGGCCAGACGGTGAAGGGGCAGTTGTTGACGAGGGTGAGGATTAGGCCTCCGCCCATGCGACCGGCGTTTGAGGAGGGAACCAGGGTGAGGAGGAGAGTGGAGGCGAGGAGAGCGAGAGGGAGGGAGTGGGCCATTTGTTTGTCTGGATCGGAGCTGAGATGAGCGAATGAAGTGAGAGATGATGCAGATTGAGATATCAATTTATATGCCAGGGAGGGAAACCGGCGAGGGAGAAAACCGGGTGTGCGAAAGCATGGTTAGATTCGTCATGGCGAGCCGAGAGGATAGACTTGCCCCTAACGTTTTTCAACAAAATTATAATAATTTTTGTCGAATTTTCAGATTTTTTTAATAATTAAGAATATTTTATTTCTAAAAATTATTAATATTTATATAAAATTATTTTAAGTAATTTAAAATTTTTGAGAATTGATTCTTATGAATTTTTAATTTTCATTTTAAATATAAATATAAAAGTAAAATAGGTAAAACGAACGAAGGAATAGTCATTCCCTAGTTCAAACCATAGTTTTTTAAAATCGGACCGGGGCGGCCGGTTTGACCGGTTCAACCGGGATCCGGCCACTCACCCGGTCCGGTTCATTCAAAAAATCCAATTGCACATTAAAAGAGAAAAGATCCTATTGAACCGGCCGGTTCCCGGTCTGACCGGTGAACCCAATTGAACCCATGAGAAAACCGGCCGACTTAAAATTAAAATAAAAACAAAAACCTATTGTAATGTACCGATTTTATTTTATTAAACATATATTTACATTTTATATTAAACTTTTGTTTAATATAATGATTAAATTAATGATTTTTGTTATAAATTATATTCAAATTATGATATTATGTAAATTTATTAGTAATATTATTTATTAAACATGCGGTTCAACCCATTAAACCCCCGGTCCAACCCATGAACCCATGCTTACACCGGTTCCCAGCCCGGTCCGGTTTTAAAAACTATGGTTCAAACAATGTACTGAAATGAGAGGAATGGAGGGAATTGGAATGGTCATTCCTATTTATTTTTGTGCAATCAAATGCAACGAGTGGAATGATGCGTGGGATCACCATTTCGATTTCGATTCTGTTCTTGCATATCAAACTAGTTCTAAAGGTAATAAAAGTAATTATGTATATATAATAAATAAAAGGAAAGAACAGATGGTTGCCGAAAGTGAGACCGGGGGGGTGGGGGAAGAGAATCAAAAGCCGGGTGCAGTCTTCCTATGAGTTCAGGGTTCCCGTAAATTCAGAATTACGACTTGGTCGAGTCAAATCCAAGCAGGAGGAGATGGTCAAAAACAGCATAATATTCAAACGGTAGAGTAGATTTCAAGCGGGGCCGGGAGCACAAGGCGTCGGGAAGCCAATGAATGGGTGATCGTCCTCCTCAAGGACGTCCGGTTTCAAGGTGGACGTCGGGAAGCCTATGCACCTCCCCTTCTTCTTCTTCTTCTTCTTCTTCACTTGCTTTTGTCTCGAAGCCTACGCTCCCGACAAGATAACCACGTCGATCTGAAACACGATTTTTTTTTTTTAAAAGGAACGGTGCAACAATTACGAGGTGCTGCTGTCTGCGGTCCACCTCCTGGGAATACTGTCACTGCTGCAAAATGTTCTGTAGCATAGAATATTCAAAGAAATCGAATAAAAACCAGGACAATAAGTTGTGAACGCAACTCTTTTATGCAGTAAATTCGAATCATCTTAGCTGAGGAGAACGGGTGTGTGGCTCCATTATGGTTACTGTAAATGTCATGTCCCATGCTCGAGCGGTCTTTGATTTTAGATCAATTTATTTTTTGGGCGGTTTTCAAATTAAAAATCTTTGGGTAATTCATCCTTTTTGGTTTTTGAGAGTTTACGCACAGTACGTGCGGTCCCTCCTTTTCTCTTCTTTTCAATTTAGCCATTATTTAGGGAAGAAAGGGAGCACTACCGGATGAAACTTCAGCTCCAGATGATGAGCAGGGCAGACGAGAAGCCTTAACAGTTTAGAGGAATGATTTTGCTGACTGCAAAAAGGAGCTCGCCCGGAGAGAATCTCTAAATGCCCTTTTGCTCTTTGCGGGAGTTCAATAGGGAAGCTACTGGGCCTTAGAATGAATAGATACCAGGATTTGCTGGGGAGAGAGAGGCCGGATCGATTGTGGGCTAAGCTTGAAACAACAGGAGTTATTGCGGCCTACGAACCCACAAAAAGGTGGAGAGAGTCGAGCTCCATGATCGGTCATGGGACAAGGACATGAAAGGATAGTGAATTGGCGTATGATCAGTGCACATGACATGGGGAACTTCATTTCCGAGCATCGGTGGCATCTGATCATCTGCATCAGAGCCACAGCACAACAATTCTGGCCAGCTATGAGCTATACGTAGCGCAGGATACACTCTGGCTGAGAGCAAGCAGAGTTTGTTGTGCCCCTCTAGCAGCTGGTCCATTTCACAGCTTCAGTGGAGAGTTGGAGCTGTTCTCCAGCCAGTTGAAACTTGAAATAGTACAGGGGATCATCATTCAGTCCTTTTTTTACTTCTCCAGGAGGGGCCAGGGTCGAAGAGATGGTCACAGTTGACTATAGAAGATGATATATCGAGGAATCTCTCTCTTTTGAGAAGCAGGTCAATTAAACATCGTGTCATCGTTTCACCTGGGGCTCAAGCTTCAAGCACTCAACAAGCAACAAACCAGAACCGAACTATCAGTCTCAGAACTAGAGTTCTAGTCGCATCGGATGGCTTCACTATATTGGTATATTTATACCGTACCATTAAGTCGCTGAGACTGATATGGCCATCTGATCAGATCAACCGGCAACTGGTAGTGCTGCTAGCTTGGACTTGTTTATGTTATGAATCATCATTCTCTTTCGCATTCTATTCTAGAAAAAAGTCGTCAAACCGAGAAGACGACAGCTGGTCTTCGGACCGGCGGGACCCGACATTTTCCGGTTGATGGGTAGTATCATTCATGATTTCATTGGGTGTTCATTTTGACCCTTCGCTATCATTGGGGCCTCTGCAAGCCTTTCCTGCAGCCTGATAGGCCCCCAATCCATCTGGGTTCCCATTGATCGAAGCCGTTCACTAGACATCATGGACCCCAACATTCATAAATCCGTTCATTTAATTTCACTTCACCCCCATACAATTCATATGCACATAGCGGAGCTTGCTAGATTGATTTTAAGATGATTTTCGACTTGGATGGCTCTGTCTCTCGTTTGGGTCGATGTGGTCTTCATGGATGGCTCCGAAGCTAGACTAGTCAAGGTTTGGATACCGACCGATGATACGAGTCTATGCATATCCTGAGCGAGTACGCGTGGTGGGGTGTGCGCGTTCAAAGAAGGAGAACAGCCGGGCTGGGATAAGGATTCGGCGGCTGACCCGCTGTGTCCTCGCTGTCCTCGTGTCTGTCTTCGTCGTCCGCCTACCCCTTTCCCGCTAATTAGCTTTGTTTGCCCCCGAATCCCCGCTCCCGTGGGCGATGGTTAATCCCCCCCCCCCACCAATTACCCATTGATAGTTAATAGGCTTGAGTTCGAATTTTAGCACGAAAATTGGCCTTCCAGAATCCATATTTTCCGAAATATAGTATTTGTTTGCTCTTTTTTTTTTTTTTGGGTTTGGGTCTCCTCTAGTTTAAGTTAATTAATTGATTAATCGATTAATAGGGGGAGGAAACGACATGAAAACATGTTCTTGAGCCCATGTGAGCTCATCTCTCCCTCATCCCCACCAACTGTTTCATTTCTCCTACTAAACGTTCTTAATAGGGTACAAGAATTTTCGATCCCTTTCCCTCGTCCTCTCGATCTCCCCCCCTTCCCTCGTTATAAGGAGAGATCCGTTCGCCCGTCTCTGTCTGGTCTTGGTTTACTGAGAGCTCATCAGTCAGTAACATCTCTCTCCCTGTCCCCTTTACATGCAAACCCAATCTGTGTGGTTCACGTTTAGTTCAGACACCCTCCTCGGCCGTGATTTTTCCAGACGTGGAGCTCAACTTGTACCTGCCCCTTTTTTTTTATTTTCTTTTTCTTGGCGTGTATCTCCGGAGAACCCGGGAAAGATCCCTGCTGTTTCAGCACAGGGAAGAAAATTAAGAAAATTTCGGGTTGGTAGCCACGGCAGAGGTCCTCTCAGTCTCTGAGAGTGGAAGGGTGTTCACTTTAGTCTGCTCCTTTCGGGTCGGGGACATGTCCTGTGGTGTGGGATTCCAGCAATCTGATTAACTGGCGGCTTGCTTTCGTTCTCAATGGCATGTTTTGGTGTTGGTGGCCTAGGAATTGGGTTAAGCATAGTCTTCGGTTGCCTCATCTTGGCCCTCGGAGCAGAGGTCTATTGCTTGCTATGGCGGAAGAGGAAAATGGCAATCACTCCGAGCCCGGAAGAAACAACGGAGTCACCCGCTGGCTGCACCCTCTGTGCCAAAGAGCTCCTAATCCAACTCATCTGCTGGAAGAAACCCACTTCAGAGCAGAGAAACCCGATCCAGCACCACTCGGGTGATGGAATTCCCAATCCCAACGAGGACAAAGACCCTGAGCTCGCAAACGGAGAGGGCTCCCTCAGGAAGCAATTGGGCGGTGAGGAGAGCGTGGAGTCGGAGCTCATGCGGCTCCACAACCTCGTGGGCCCGCCGAGGTTCCTCTTCACGATCAAGGAGGAGACCCGGGAGGATTTGGAGTCCCAGGACGGGAGATCGAGGAAAGGGTCTCGAGCTCGGAGCTTGAGCGATGTGATCCTCTCGCTGGACTCGACCCCCCTCGTCGACTCGTACAACAACCCGCTGTTCGAGTCGTCGACCTCCGGGAGGCCTTCATCTTCTCCCCCGCCTAGGTTCAAGTTCCTCCGGGACGCAGAGGAGAAGCTGTACAGGAGAATCAAGGAAGAGGCAGAGGCCAGATTGCGAGAGATGCAGCAGCGGGACAGTAACAATCCGACAGCGGCGCTGGCACAGAAGGGCACGGCTCCGCCTCCGTCGAGCTCTTCTCAGGTACTACCCCTGGAATCATCCCCGACAGCACTCAGACCCGCACCGGACAAGAAGGCCGTTGTCCGTTAAATTGTCTGACGAAAGCATTTGAGGATAGATGGATGGTTCCATGTCCGTCCCCAGTGCTGCATGCGGTGCATGTACCCATCCAGCGGATTCATATGGGCAAAGAAGGTCTCATTGTTTCGAGAGCCAGAGTAAGTAGTAGCAGCCTTAATTCTTCCTTCATGCTGTTAAGTTCGCCTCATTCACAGCTTAGTTCAGTTTAATTTACAGTCGGGGAAACGTGGGCTTTTCATGAAATCAGTGGACTCTTGTCTTCCTCCATTGAAGCAGAAGACAGTGTCGGCTCAGCTCTGCTCGAACTCAATGCACCATAAAAATACACGACTGTCTCCACTAACAGATGTCAGCGGTATTCATGAATCGTAGCTTCCATCCATCGAAGAATTCCAACATTATTCAATCTCTTCAGCCTAGACCTTATCATCGATGTAGCGTGTAAACACATGAACGCTGGAATTCAGCTTCTTTGACGCAGAAGCGTTGGGCCGTCATCAATACTCGGCTGCGATAATCGTGTCCAGCTAATACTTCTCACTCAACCTTTGTCTGCCCCATGCGTAGTCTTTAAAACCGGATCGGACCGGAAATAGGTCAAACCAGAGTTCAATTGATCAAATCATATATTTAATAAATAATATTACTAATAAATTGACATAATATCATAATTTGATAATAATTTATAATAAAAATTCTTAATATAACAATTATATTAACATCATATTCAACATAAAAATATAAATTAATTATATATTATAATAAATTTTTATTTTTTTAATCTTAAGTCGGCTAATTTTTCCACCGATTCAGTTAGGTTTATCCGTTCGACCGAGAATCTACTGGTTCAATGAGAGCTGACCACATATAAAATACAATTAGGTTAATTCTAAAAATTGGACAAAGTGAGTGGCCGGATCCGAACGAACCGGCCAACCCGTTATGGTTTTTAAGACTGCGGCAGGATGGACCAACCAACTGCCCAGCGCTGAATTTCCCCCACAGCAGCATCGGGCAAAAGTCCGAGTCAAGAAAAGGTAGGCAAGTGCTTGGACAATGTGCGCTCGAGTGCATAAAGTTTTCGCTTTTTTTTCCCCTTAAATTAAACAGGAAAAAAAAAAAAGAGTAACAACACCAGCGGATGTCGTTGTGAACACGGCTTCAGCCGAAAGTTGCCTCCACCACCACACACTCATCTCTTCTCAACACGTTTTTCTAAAAATATAAATTACAAATTTAATTGATAAAAAAATGATAAATAAAAATAAAAATGATTATTATGATCATAATATATATATTTTATTTTTGTGTGTAATCAAATTATATATTTTAATATAAACAAATTCAAATTACATCCCTCAATTCCGACTGATTTGCATTTATAAGAAATTACGCCCGCTTACTTTAACCGCAGCCAAGTCAGCATTCTCAATCAATTTCATCGAGGCGACACGCACCCGCGCGTGTGAGACGGGTATTCAATCCAGTTTACTGTGACGAATTTTCTCTACTTCTCACCTTCTCCTCCTTTTTATCCCAAAAAAATTGAAAAAGAAAAAGAAAAGTGGGGGCAAATTGCGAGTGGAGCTTTACGTGTCTCTGTTGGGGCCAAAGTTATAAGATTAACTTTTTGCCATTGAATTTATTTATTTTAAATTCACAGATTTTAAAATAATGATGACATTCCACAGAATCCTAGGGCTTCAGTAATTAAGATGCTTCCATGTGATTACCGGAGTGAGGCGGGCCCCGAGAGTCGTGGTCCATGGACATCATCGAGCAATCCATTGGGCCCATCTCATTAAAAACGCTGCGTGGCAACTACTATTTGTTGCCACTTTGCGTTCAATATTATCGACCTCTTTTTTTCCCCCTTTTTTTTAAAATTGATTTTTTGTGCTAAAATATACAATATCCTTTCCTTCATGAGCATTGGCATGTTTTTAGATTTTCAGCATTGAAGGGGTTAATCCCAATAATGGAGTAATGTAATGTGATTTATCATCTTAAACTTTTAATCAAATATCAGATAACTTGGAACCTAATTATTGACAAGTCAATTGTCATTTTATACCGATGCATCCCGGAAAGCTTAAGCGTTGTGCACTGCAGGGGTTATGCCTTTGCGCAAGGTAAGATTATCCTTTCTTGGTGTCCTTACCAAAGCCCACACTGAGAGAGGACGTAGTCAGCAAAATATCTTGACAGAACGTGCGAAAATCTTCAAATGATAACGAGTGGGTTTTGAGCCGCTGAATTACCATCTCAGAGGTAAGAATTGGCATTGATTCAATTAACCAAGAAATGCGACAACCTTTCTCAATTTCATATGTTCATGCTAGACGAATTAATTTCACTATATTTTCAGTTGAACTAAGTTCAACAAATGTCCTCTTCCCCCTTCTTTTGCTGGAGGTTAATTCTCATTCAGTTAAAAAAGTACTAACAAAGACGTGCAAGAGTCCAATTGATTCTCCCCATCCATCGATCCCTCATTAACACCCGAGAGGGGAGCAGGGGGATCGGAATAGACCCTTCAAAATGATATGTTGCTGCCCACTTTGATGTACAGTGGGCAGGAAAGTTTTGACATCTTGGAATAATTAAAGCTAATTCGCCAAGAATCAAGAGTTGATAGCAGTTCATGAGCTCTTGACATGCTGTGTTTCTAGTAGACAACTGCCTGATCTAATTGCATGTTTTGATTAATTCATTATTTCTCTTCCCAATCTAGAATATATGAACATGTATGTCGGACACATCTTTGGGTCGGACCTAGTAAATATAATTGGGCCTGTAATGGACATGTGACTGAGCTGCAACTTGTGTGGGCTGCCGTGCGAATCGATCCGTTCTAGAGAAGCTACCCGATCTGATCATGTGTATACATGCTATTGGAGTTTGGAACCTATTTAGTTATCACAACACGCCCAACCTGCTTGGCAAGATGTCTGATTACACAGGTGCAAAGTATATGTGATACGTACTTGAATTCACTCGAAGCAAAAGATCTTTTGGAAGATGATGTAGTTAGTGTCTAATGCCACCCCAGAAGCAGATTATTGCACGCGGTCAACTCGCTCAGAAGTGAACCAAAATAAAGATCCCCGGGTTCTATGAATATCTGTATTAATTTTGGGCAAAGATCTTTGAATGCGATGCCCTAATATTTCTGCAAATCTCTCACTTTATCTGATTTTAAATAATCATGTTGCAGGATCCATCACCGATCATCGCAGCGGATACATATCCTTACAACGGCACTGCGCTTGCGCAGCAAAGTAATTTAAGCGTGCTATAGATAAAGAGTCCATGATCGAGCTATAGAGAGCATATGTCTGCATCTTTCATCCAAAAAAGTCAAAGCTCGCAGATACATATATATATGTGTGTGTGTGTAAACAGACACATACGTTGTATAATTAAGTTGTGCGTTGAAATCTTTACTTTAGGTTCTCCCTTTTCAGAGACGCAACGCATTGGTCCATCCATCTGATCACAGAAGGGGAAAAAAAGGGTGAAACCCCACATTTATGATTCATGTTGCTGTTGGTGGTGGTGCAGAATTAATTGGTATCCTATGTTTGTTCCTTTTATCCACTCTCTGACGATTATGTGCGTGGAGTGATGTGACTTTATCAACTTTCGGGCAACTTTAATCTCCACAAAAAGGGTTCAGATCTGAATCCGATCAGGGCGACAACACAGCGGGATATTCCCCTTCCTAAGGAAAATAGGAAAAGGAAAAAGAAAATCTAAGTTTGCATTTGTCCTTACTATGGAACAAAATATCACCACAGATAAATGGCATATGTTTTCGAAGATCAAATCGGATTCAGCATTTGTACATGTATCAGATATGGTAGATAGCAAAGTCAAACTCCGAGGTAATCTGGTAAGAGATATGGAATTGCTTTTAAAGAGCGTATATGCGAGGTTTGTTATTCCATAAACTGTAAAGCTGGAAAATAAAGGAAAGTATTGACACCTGAGAGAGAAACATCTAGCGCCAGGAGGCATATAATTCTGGCACCATGTAGCTAGCTGCACTGCAGCAGGCTGTGGATGAGAATAATCCAACGGGTCAAACGAGCGGACCGTAAGTATCCACGGATTAAAGCTCAAAATTCTTTTTGGGCACCGTATGTATAGGAATTTGTTCATCCTCAGACCCATGTATTTAGTGGGGAAATCAGGAACCCAGCTATCTGGGATGATATGTGTATACATGCATATTTTGAAAGAAGAATGGATTTTCCTTGATTGTAGTAATCAAGAGAGAACAAAAGATTCCTCTGCATGCGTTCAACCCTAAAGTCACCTTTCCAACTGAAAGTTCAGATTTCTAAGAAGGTGGTGCATGGTGATGAAGAGCCAGTATACATACATATATATATATATATATATATACTTTACCATATACTGGATATATAATTTTCGTAGAACTTGAATCAGTACTGGAAGAAGCTAGTCAGTCGGTTGTAAGTATCAACTCAGCTTGTTTCCAACGCCCTCTTGTGATGTTACTTTGCTGGGCTCAATCTTCCTACGGAAGTTCTTTCGAATTGCGAGGGGAAACATCGCCTCCACTTCACTCGTGAAATCCAAAAGAAGCCTTCGACCACGGCCCCATGGTTTCCTGATCTTTGCCCTTGCAGGGATCCTTCTCGGCTTCCTGGGGACCGGCGGGCATTGATTGATGTCAAGTGGAATCCTCTGACCTGGCAAAGTTGGAGTCTTGAAACCCTCGTCATCCTCACCGCAGCAGCCGTTGATCCCGCCTGGAAAGGCCATGCCGCTTGTCGCGGCATCCTCATCTTGCTCAGAGGCTGAAGCTGCAGCATCAGGCTTTACCAGGAATTCGAACTGATCCATGGCGCCGGTCGAAATCGGATCCGTCTCAGCGACGAACTTATCGTAGTTCTCGGGCATATGACCCATATATGTGAAGAAGATCAGGTCGACCGAGGTTTAAAAAGGAAAGCAGGAGAGGGAAGGAGACGAAGGAAATTCAAAATCTTGGATCTTGGAAGCTTAGAACCAGATGACAAGAAGATGGAGGTAAAGGGCGTTGGACGATAGACGGATATGCCAATGAAAAAGGGGGAGAGATAAGAGGAAGAAGGGGAACGCCCTCTCTCTCTCTCTCTCTCTAATCTAGTCTCTCTGTGTCTCTGTCTGCGTTTATGCCCTAGGAATAATTAAGGATGTTGCCTTTGGTTTTTTCTCAAGCAATATCCAATGATTAACAATTTTTTTTGTTGGATCTTAGCACTCGGGGAAGTTCTCGATCGTGAGATTTCCACCAAGAAAAGAAAAAAAAAACCCCTCTTCGGCGAAGGATCCAAGGAAACAAATTAATTGGATATATATATATATGCATATATATTTTTTATTTGTGTGTAATATGTACAAGTACTCAGCTACATGACTTTCCGGCTATAATTTATTATACCATCCATTATTTAGCAATTTAATGGAACATACATAATAAAATTAGGAATCATAAGTAAAAATCAACGAGGGGGGAGATGTTTAATTAGATAGAAATTAAGGTCAGCATAGAGATGGATGCTTTTGTGTGCATGGGATGGGAGCACGTGGTTTGTTTGTTACTACCATCGTGGAGACCCATATGAGATTTTGCATGTTACATATAGACCCGGACGTATATTAAAATGTAAGTTCTCAGGACACTAATGTCTGTGCTCCTTTTTTCCTTTTCCAATTTCATCTTTGACCGATTGGATCATTTTGTGCGTGGATTCCAATTCGAAGGATTAATCGTAGATCTCTTTTTCCGGGTCTTCCCTCTTATCATTTCTTCCAAAGGGCAAGCGGTCTAATTTTTTTTTTTGTCAAATGTGTGCAGGACACATGTCGCATACCAAATCACGTAAATTTCCTCTATCGTTTCCCATGGGGGGGGGGGCAGATTATCACTTCGAGGATCGGTCGATTACATATGTTTTCAATTACTTTCAAATTGGGTGTCAATTTCTAGGCCAATTACATCATCCAAAGTCATAATCGATGAAGAACAGGCGGCAGTGAGATATATAAAAAGGGATGACTTTAAAAATACAAAAGTGGGTGATTGAACTGCAGAAAAACATGTGTTGTGTGTGAGTTAGAGAAGGGCCGATGAAAAGATGGCGACCCTCTTAGATTGCTTGGATTTCACCAAATCTTACATAGACATGATGAGAGTGTGCTGCCGCGCCGTGCTCCGTGATCAGTCCCAGCGTGAGAACCGAGCGTCGCTCTCTCGGTGCGGGGGGACCAGACAGACCAGCTTGGGGCCCCCATTGTTTTGTTTCTCTACCTTGCTCGCCTTCCCTCGCCTTCGTTTTCATCAGCACAGACCCGGATGGATATCTCACGCTCACATGCCCCTCGACATCCTTGAAATTACTCCCAGACGACCCTCGGACGTGACAGGTTACTATTCCATATCCATCCCTCCGCCCAACCCTTAGATCACCTAATCAAATTCTGACTCGACTCCATGCAGATTCAGCCGTGCCTTCTTCTTTATGGGCAAGTTGATTAAAATAAGAGGCACGATTAGGGGAGAGTGATGATGGGGGAATGATGCTGTGTAGGAAAGACGAGGGCGATTAATCAACAAATTAATGAGGGGATATGCATTGTGGGAGTGGTGGGGGGGCACACACTCTCATGACCCCGTTCCATGGGACTCACACCTCCCATAAATCACAATTATTGCTTCCTCTCATGCTTCCTCTCTCCTTTAGCCATGATTCTGCTTCTTCCCGCCATCATGCCTTCCTCTTCCACCTCTGTTGCCACTTGATTCATATCCTCGCCGAGTGTGAGTGAGTGTGTGTAGAGCAGTTTATACTTTATAGTGTGTGTGTGTATATGTGTGTATATATATATATATGTCATGTTTAATCAACAACCCAGTTATTCTAGTGCAATCTAATCAAGAAAGAAATGAATGAAGTAATGTGATTTGTAAAAATATATATATGGTATAAGGATTTTACGTGGAAAATTCCAATGTGTGGAAAAATCGTGAGATTGAGAGTAGAATTAAATTTCCACCGTTCAATGGAGATTATAGTAATTCTTCATCGATGGGACACCCTTGGATGATCAACCACAACTCGAGAGACACTTCTTGGATTAGCAAACTCGTCACCCACACGATTCGGTTTGCAAATGTCATTGAAGATAACACCTACGGAGCTCCAATTCCAATCTCCACCATTCATAACTTAGCCCAATACCTTTGAGGCCAATGACAAAATTTTATCAGGATCGGACCTCGTTTGACCTTCCGATCGGGATTTGGTCTCAGACCACGTGCTTAAGAAAACGACTTTGATGCTCCTCTGTTTTGTTGTTTTGTTGCTGCAGCGAATTTCTCTATTTCCACTCTCTTTCTCTACCAAGAATCTCACTCAGTACAGCTGTTTTCCAGTCGTCACCCAAAACCCTAATTGTCTCTTTTTATAGTTCTTTCCTCATCAATAATTCATAATAAGGACATTAACTTACGGGGCCGTAAAAACCCAATTGATAAAATCCGATCCCACTCTACTAGGAGGGATAGACCAACAATATATATATATATTCTTGCTGTCTCTTGGACAACATAATACACTCGAGACTTCAATAATACATATTGTTTATGCAAATATATGACTGTTATAATCATCATAGGAATATGAAGAATAATGAATCGATAATGATACGAGCTTTAGTGTCTCTTTTTACCCTTCGACATGTCATGCGATGCCTACACACCTTCACCGACGATTGCTAGAGCTTACTCGAAGACCAAATAACCCGCTCGCTTCACGGTTACCGGCCCATCCCGTCGTCCTCTACGGGCCGAAAATGGGCCTACGAGTAATGTTGGGATCTTCCGGTTGATGAATGAACGATCGATCGGCACTCAACTATGTCACCGTAACGTTTGACCAGTTCTGGACTTCCCCCTTCAATTCTGCACAGGAGAGCAATCCCACTCGGATCCCGGACTTCCCGAAAGCCAGCTGGGGACAGGAAGAGACCGGCCATGGGATGGGATCGTCGACTCGGTAATGACATGGCATTTGAATGATTCAAGCGAGAAGGATTCAGCCTCGGCTTGACCTCTCCCGTACGCCAGCCAGTATTGAAAGGTGATCCGAAGCTCTTTCTCCGAGTCCACAATCGCTGTCTCGCATTTTTTACTTTTTATTTTATTTTTGGTCCCTATCCCTACCGATGCCTTGCGTAGATGGTTAACGTTCTAGGCTTCACTATTCAAACTTTGTGATCTCAGACCAGCGGAAGCCGTACCCATATGATTAGACTCTCAACTTCACCTATAATAATTTCAAACCCAAGCGAATCCACATCGATCAGTTTTCCTCCCTGGGCGTCCAAGCCCAAGGTCACGTGCTAGGGAATCCATGTCGCTTTTTAGATCAACTAACGTGAGGGTATGGGCATATTTAGGGTGGGGGATCAAATCACTGTCATCAGCATCAGCAGCGGCGGCAATTGGGCCCATATGAACATAATAATGACACGCAAAATAATTGAAAAAGGCACCTAGTGAGCCGTCTCTCGTCATGCCCACCCAGTAGCTTGCTTGTTTGACTCGGCTTTGTGTCGACTTGGACTACAGATTTTCGCCGTGATGATTTCTACCTTGCCCTTCGAGCCAAAATGGATTGGGTCCCCCTCCAACTTTTGAAGTCTTGCATGGACTCGCTCCGTGGAAGCCCACTCTCCAACGAAACCGAAGTTCGTCTGGGCTTTCGTGCGCCGGGAGTGCGGAGGAATCTGGATGCTCCGAAAGGCGGCGCCTTTATTTTGCTGTCTTCTAGAGAGCAGGCATTCACCTACCCCGCTTTCCTGTAATTCTCGTCATACTTGCTGGTTTCCCGCCGCCGACGTGACCCTTCGATGAACCCCGACACCATAACCGCGGGAGTAAGAAGCTGAAGAACAATTACTTCAAGAACTAAGATAGATTGGAAGCTCTGGTTTCTCGTACCACGGAGCTCGGACAGGTTGGCTTTAGCTGAGAAAAGTTTAGCTCTTCCTATGTTGTCCCGCCTCTTTCTGTTCTATTTCACTCGCCCTCGTTCTTTATCCGGTGAAAGTGTCTCGAGTCTGCGTCTTTTATACGGAGATCATCATCATCATCCTCCGCACAGTGTGACAAAAGAAACGATTTTTTTTTTGTTTTTTTTTGCAAAATTGTCTCTGGTTTTGATGAATCTGGGAAAAAAAGCACTGATCGTTCAAGGTTGCAGTCTGCACCCACCACGCTTGAGATGCTTAAAGTAGATTCTTTGACAGGGGAGCGATGCGGTTTTATCAACAAATCGCTCGTGTGATGTTGGAGGAAAACTTTTCACATCCGATGCCTTCTATTCTGCAGGGAGTTTTCTACTTACGATCTCTGCTGTTTCCCGTGTTTAAAAGATGGTGAAGCATGTGCCGGTTGGTAGACAGTACGAGGTCGATGAACATCAGCCAGGATGCTTCTGGGGCATGCTACATGTTCTCGATTACCATCACTGGCAGTATGTGAAGAAGCTACTTCAAAACAAGAAGCATCATCGAAGAAGAAGACGTATTCGCTGTAAGCTTTCACCTCAATTAATTCTCTTAGTTGTTATAAGTTGAGTGCTTTAGATAAGCACCGCTGCTCTATCAAAACTTTCTGAGGAGAATTTATTACCGTTTCTCCTCCTTTTTCTTCTCTTTGGAGAAGGTGGATAACAATTTATATCCGTGCTATCCTTCAGGCTGTGCAACTCCAAAGACGACAGCTTTTACCCATGAGGCTGGAAAAGTACCAGAACATGTTGATGGTGGAATGGAGCATCTGCTGGTAGGCTCGAGTTTCAGCATTATTTTGGGTCTCATATTTTACTTTCCATGGTCTAAATGCTTGTGATCCTAATGTTACGTTTCACAGGGCCAGCATCAGATTGACGAAGGAAAAGCTTTAGTTGCTGAAAACATCTCCAACAAAGAGAGTGGCAAAATGCTTGTTCTTTTCCCAGCACTTAAACTTAAGAACGATCATCCAGTTGATGGTGAAACAAGTCACACTAATACGTGCTCAAGTAAGGTGGAAGAGGAGTTATTCAAGGGATCCATCCGTGATCCCCACTTTGGCGAGCATGATGACTTTGGAAAACCGAGATTCACAAAAGCTAGATCATTTCCCTTGCCGGATTCCTCCAGGGCAAGACATTACAGGACTAGCACTCTCAAACACAAACAGAGTGAAGTTTGGTTCTTTCCTAGAGGGGATAAACTAAAGATTGACACAGCTATTCCAGTCGATCATACGAGTCTGGTGCCATTTAATACTACTTCCAAACAGGAAACTACTGTTTATTCTCTCGATTCGGCAAAGACACTTGATAGCCATTGGTGGAATCATCTGATCATCAGTCAATTTAAAGGTATTAAGCGGAGAATTAGACGTGTTCTCCAGGAAAGCAGAAAGGAGATTTTACCATCAGAAGTACCAGTTGATAATGGTAGTTCTGATAATGTGAAAGCAGTTTCTAATGATCCAGTCGAAGAGAGTAGGCTCCGCAGAATGAAAAGATTGTCTTCTTTGAATGAGTCACTAGATAAATATGCCCGGCTATTTGGGGAAAGTTTCAGCTCAGAGTCCAATGCCTCCAAGTTGAACAATTCCAGGAGCGTAAAGTTGACAGCTGAAGAGAAGGTAAATGCACCAAAGACCTTCAGAAGGAGGCTCTCTCTGCCAGATCATGGGACGTTTAGTTCCATTCTTGGTGATCTGTCTTATGATAATCTCCACTCAGGGTTGTCTGCTTGGAAAAAACCTGAGAGCAACAAATCTAAAGAGTCAGAGTTGAAAAGTGAGCCATTACATGACCCCCTGAAGATTGATTCTCTGGAGAATTCATTGGAAGGAAGCAACGCAAATTTGTTTACTGAACCAAGGCCTGGTCCGGATGGGGGTGATAGCAAAGATCTATATGCTGATGGTGATATCTGTGATGAGAATTCAGTTGAATTCATAAGGAGAGAACATGTTATTTTTCACAGAGAGGAGATCGCTACATCATCGAAATCCACCACCGATGCAGAACTATCTAGTCAGGCATCGGTTCTTCAATCCGTTCTACCACACAATATGACTGAGCCAGAAGCACCCTGTCCCTCCGAAGGTATTAGCTCTCCGTGGAGTCTGTTACAGTTTGTCTGCTAAGTCCTTCAATTGAACGTCTTGCTTACTATATTTATCTATTAAAAATTGGAACCTCGGTATGTTAGAAAGTATTCTCTCTGAAAATATGAGCACCCCCTTCTTTTCTGGAGAACAAAATCCTAGCGGTTTTATAGGAACACTAAGCAAACTGCGTATAATATATATCGTCTTATGATCACTGGAGATTTCCAAGTGTTGACTGACATTTCATGTCAAATCATCAGGAGTGGACTCGAGGCAATGCAGCAGTTCTAGCGATGAGAATGTTCTTACGAGGAAAGAATCTGCCAACAATATCTTCAAGCCTCGCCTTGCGATAACTACAGAGGATGAGTGCGATTTTAACTTCGTAAAAGGTATACTTAGATTGGGTGGTTTCTTCGAAAATGAGTTCATTGAACCGTGGGAGTCGATGGACCTGCCGCTTGAGCCGAAGTTATTTGATGAATTGGAGGCTTCTGAGCTCCACGGACTCGAATGTTCCGAGGGCTTCTGTGAGCACCGGCTCCTGTTTGATCTGATCAATGAAACTCTCATTGAAATCTACGAGAGGCACTTCAGTTACTTCCCGGGGGCAGCGCTATCCATCAGCCAATTTGTGAGACCGGTCACAGAGGGGCAACACCTTCTCGAGGAGGTCTGGATGAGGGTGAAGCTGTATCGTGGTTCGGGGCCTGAGCTCGTTCCCATGCTAGATGACATCGTTGGTCGTGATATGGCCGGTGGAGATCGTTGGATGGACCTCAGATGGGAAGGCGAGTGCCTAGCACTCGAGCTTGAGGATATGATCTTGGATGAACTAGTAGATGAGCTAGTACATTCTTGACCGGTTCGAAGGCCCGTCACAAGCTGCACACGTCTGCCAAAATCTGGGTCGATCTAGTTCTGTTCAGTCTTGTTGATATCTAGTCTATGCGATAGGTTATTGGTGATTGCTTGTAGCTTATGGGAATGGCATTCTTTGACTATTCAAGTTTGTATACTGGCGGACAGTTCAAGGCTTAAATGGAATGCGAGTCTGAGTGATTATCACAGCTCTGGTGGGTGCCCGTTGGTGCAATGGAAACATGGTGGTCTTGGGCACTTCGGGATGAACTGGTAGGTCGTGAAAATTTGATCACGAGGAGTAGCGTCGAATTAGGGAGAAAAAAAGTTATTTGACGGGATAGATTCGGTCTGGCATGGTACATCGTAAAAGTATTAGAATCTTAGATATGCATGCTTAGACAAGCAAGAAAAACATGGGTTTTGGTAGGTTCGACCAAATGGCTATAGAATCTTCGCATGATTTGTGCAGGGATGATGAAGCTTTTGAGTTTAAAATTACCTTGGAAAATGTCATCCCTCCAATGTCAAACGACTCGTGCTCTTCAGTCTTCCGCGAAGCGGTGGGCCTCGTGAAATGGGCTTCGGTCCGAGCTCATGCCCCGTCCACCCAACTAAGAAATCTGATTGGCTGACTTAAGAGCACACGGATAGCCATCCTGTACACTTAAAAGCTAACATCGACCGTTGGATTGTTTACGTATCTAACGGTGACGAACACCTGCCTCCGCCCTCCCCCGCCTCCTGCTCTGAAAAGGTTTAAAAACTTCCCGCTCTCCAGAGTGGCTTTCTTCTATAAAGATCTCGATTGCCCAAAGACCTCCTATCTCAAAATTCATCTGCTAATTTCACTCTCAGGCGATTCGTCGAAGGCTATCCTCATTCCTTGCTTCATAAATGGCGCGTACGAAGCAGACGGCCAGGAAGTCCACCGGGGGGAAGGCGCCGAGGAAGCAGCTGGCCACGAAGGCGGCCAGGAAGTCGGCGCCGGCCACCGGAGGAGTGAAGAAGCCCCACAGGTTCAGGCCTGGAACGGTGGCACTCAGGGAGATCAGAAAGTACCAGAAGAGCACGGAGCTGCTGATCCGGAAGCTACCGTTTCAGAGGCTGGTGAGGGAGATAGCTCAGGACTTCAAGACCGATCTGAGGTTCCAGAGCAGTGCCGTTGCGGCCCTTCAGGAGGCTGCGGAGGCGTACCTGGTGGGTCTCTTTGAGGACACGAATCTATGTGCGATCCATGCCAAGAGGGTTACCATCATGCCCAAGGACATTCAGCTCGCTAGGAGGATCAGAGGCGAGAGGGCTTAGAAGCGAGTGCTATCTGCTGTAGTTAATGCTTGCCTAATAGTAGCCGCTTTAGATGATTTCGGTGGTGATAGTCTTGATTAGCGCCTGTGTCTCTGATGGTTGTTTTCCTTGTGGTGGGTTCTGATGTAAATCTGTCATCAGTTCATTTGATGTTCGGATCCTCTATTTCAGAGGATTAATGCAACCTTTCAACATGCAAATTAAGTGGGCACTGAATTCTGCCATCCTTTCTAGCTAACAATCCAAACGTCGTGCCTATGATTGAAGGTGGCATAGCAAATGGATTGCAGTGGAAAGGGGTTACACCAGATGATGGTGAACATTTTGATTGTGCGTAAATCATAATCAATTTTATTTGTTTTTCTTGGATATTTTAGCCGTACTACTAGTTGATTTTCTCCCAAAAATGCAAATCTTGGGACATGATTCCAAATGAAGGCCTTCCACTTGGTGTCTGACATCTGTTTGGAAGATCTGTAATTCTACAGTGAAGAATGGATACAAAATACCATGACATATGATAGATTTAACACAATTATTTGCTAGATGGTATTAGAGCACTTGCTGTGGGCTTGCTGCTCATGCCTAGTCAAATCCAAGTCTAAAAGAAAAATATTCATTTATAAGAAATTAGATATTGCTAATTACATAGTATTAGAATAATCGTGGCTCATCACTTATGTTTGGGTGTGTAAGAAAAATGTTCATCTCAATTTATTGATACCTAAAAAGTTAAACCGATTTTCACGGTTAGTAGCCGGCTAGTCCAATTGACTTTTGTAAAGCGGAGTGCAACACGAGATGCAAACTTCTTTGTATGTGATTTGCTGTACGGACCACTGGCATAAGGATCCTTTTAGCTGTTGTTTGCCATGGATATCAGCTGTATTATCCATGCACTGAGGTTCCTTCTCTCTATCTCTTCTTGAGTTGTGAAAAATTACGACTTTCTGGTGCAGTACTACCGTGATCCGATCTCAGGCCATGTTTCCCGCCCGAAGAAGGAGGTTCTTTACTTCCTGGAGGACAGAACGAGGAGGAAGAAAGGAGCAGGCCGCTCCGATGCCGACACGGGAGTCAGAGCAGTAACTCATCTCAGTTTCTACTGTTGTCTTCCCTGCTTCTGCTCCCATTTGGTCAGGAGAGGGCTCACGGAGCCACAAACAGAAGGGCAGGGCAGGGCAGCGCAGCGCAGCAGGGAAGTTGCTCCCGTACTGCGACTTCAACGACCCACCCGAGAGCGTCAGTTGGGTTCTAGCAGATTCTTCCGTGGACCCCATTCATGGACGGCCGAGGAGGTGCCTTATATTACGGCCCGGATATGGGCCGCGGCCTTTAAGTACCCCTGTGCGAAGAAGCGTTGGGCTGCTTGCTGGGCGATTCATCGGAGGCTTCATGCTTATTTAGTTTGCTCCTCTTGTAGCGGATTTAGGGCGTTTTCTTCTAGCTTAAGATGTCAATGGTAGACCACAGAAACGGAAACGGGGCGACGGCAGTTTCCTCTCATCTTTTCGCTTCCTTTCCTTTCTGGTGGCCTCTCGGCTGGAGGGGCATTGCATTGTCTCGTTAACGAGTTAAGGAGATGATCATTGGGAATGCAATTGCAAACACTTGCGTGGTGCTGCCTGCCTACCCAATCTGGCTTGGAATCCCCAGTTCCTATCATTCTCAACTTTATATCTTTCTTGTCTGTTTTCCAAGTGGATGGGCTACGGCACAAGTGGTAGGTAGCCACAGTAGAGATCAGAGCATGATCATCACTTCTTGATTTCCCCTAAGGACGAACAACAGGTGGCGGGCAGGGGGGCGAAGGGTGGAGGTAGCTGCGACTTATCCCAAAATCATTCCCCTCGTTGTTCATCAAACGGACCGTCAAGCTCTCGTAGCTCCGTTGGTTAGAGCACCCGTTTAGTAAGCGGGAGGTCTTGAGTTCGACTCTCAACGAGAGCATGGTACTTGCTAAATTTTAGCTTTTATAAGTTTCCCATTCGCTTGGGCCTTTCTATGGAAAGCTGTAGTAGCCCAAGCCAACTTCTCAGAGCCAGCCCCCATCATCATCGGCGAGTCCCCCAGACCCAAGCCCTTCCTTCTCACTCAGCCATTTTGGTGGTGGTTGAGGCGATTCATTCACTCCATAAAACAGGAATCGCTACACTGTAAAATTATAAAACTGGGTAAAATCCAATTACTAAGATACCCTCATCTTCAACTGACGACAATCGGGTTCATCTGCTCTGATGAAGGGGGATCAAAGAACACGAGCAAGAAGAGAGGTGAACATAGGACGGAGAATGGCAGTGGCTGTGTGATGGCCATCACTAACATAAGATTTGTTGCGGTGCACTCGGGCCCTTGTTTCCAAGCATAAGGTTGACTCTTGATTCGGTAGTGATAGGGAAACCGCTTCCATTCAGTCGAACCACCGAGTTCTGCCCAATTGGCGGGCCGCACCCTGACTAACTGTCAGTTGGTCGGCCAACCCGATTGTCATGCAAGCAGCAAACCCTCCCCCCTAGTTGAGCCAACACATCCAACTCTAGCACACAAGAACAACATAGGCAGGCAGACTTCCTAGGTCATTGTAAATATTTTACACTAGGAAGAAAAAGATAAGTTTTTTGAGTACTCTTAAAACTATAAATATGATTTTCAATTCTCTTATTTCATAATTTATTGACTTAAATATCAGATGGTGATTCCGAGTGAACATCACCTGAGCTCAGCTTGCTTGTAGGTCCATTCAAGGAGACTAGGTTCTCTCCACCCTTCAATTTCGTGGATCTTCCCCAAGCGACTAGAGCAGCGTATGTTCTCCGACAAGAGGTTCTCATCATCCACAACTCTCCTAAACCAACGAGGTATACCTAAGAAAAAGAATTTCACTGGCAGAACCCTTTCCAATATTATTATTGGACGGAGGAACATAGGAAGAAAGAGGGTACCAAAGAAAAGCAGGAGGAGGAGGAGGAGAGCAAGGGAACCAGAAGGTGCACTAATGTGGCGAAGAGCATCGAGCTGACCACTGAGCTAGAAACTTCAGTTGTTTGATTGGTTGGTTTCTTTGAAAATTGAGAATTGAAACTAGCTAAGATGTTGTAGAGTTCATAAGCTTTACAATTCCATGCAGGACTTGGAACTTGAATTAATTACTTTGCTATGAAATTGTTGAATTGGCTTTTCTCATGATTCTCTCACCAAGTAAATGAGAAATTTGTGGAAATCTGAGCAAACATTATTTAGTTTCGCGATAAATGGACTATTTTCCCTTAATTTGAAAGTATGGAGAACATCGTCCCACCATCCATTCAACAGACATCTCCATCTATCAAAGGACATCCTCAAGAGATGTCTCGTTTTCGAGATAAAAGGGAAGAGAAACGAGGACCCCACGAAAAAAAGGATATACATATATATATTTATATATATGATTGTTTTAATTGATAGAGAGCATCCCAAGCTTTCTGTCTGTCTCTCACTGATTTCTCTCCCTCGAGGAACTGAGCAACGCTGAGAATCCAAAGATCCCTCTGCCCACTTGGAGAGTGACCAGAAGAGACGTTTATGGGGGGAGAAGAGGGAAGAAAGAAGAAAAACAAAAATGGCTGATCAAGACAACTCTCTCTCTCTCTCTCTCTCTCACCTCCCCCCCTCTCTCTTCCAACCCACCATGGCTGGTCCCCATGTGCCCGTCTGGTTCAACTGTCCATGCAGCTAACATCTGACCTTAGCCAGCTGTGCTACTGTGTTGGACCTGTTCGGTGATGGTGAAATGACGTGACACCCAAAGAATTAACCTCCTTCGTTATTCTGATAGGGCAACCAACATATAACCCAACAACATCGAGTTTTACTGCAGATTGTATATCATATGTCTGACAATAATTAAGCAGCCGTTCTTAATCTTACTGGAGTTAACTGTAGAAGTCAATGACAGCAGTAGACTTCTCTTCGAAATCGTCGTATTTCTTCGGCATGGCATCATCATCCAGCTCCGAGCTACACCTTCACCTTGAATTAGATATACCCTAAAGCAATTACGAGCATTTACATATATATATATCTGTGTGTTGTAAATAATGATGAACAACCGCAGCATCGGGTCAGCATTCCGGGAAATCCCTTGAGGCAAAGAGATGTTAATGGGTTACAGCTTTCCTGTTCGTGAAACTTTTGTTCGGGCAGTAACTGACAGTGTGACCTACCGAGGAAAGCCTAAAAAAAGCCCAGCTACTCGGTTGAGGCAGATGGATGACTGGCTCGCCTTTGGAAACCTAACTCCACTTGGCCTCAAAAGTCTTATTATTGTCCCTAAATTGATGAGGAGCTCCTGCCTCATCAAGACTTCACAATTCACATATATAATAAAATCCATTTATAATATGGGTGGATTGCAGAGAGGAATCGCAGCTTACAACTTCGAGAACTAGTTTCACGCAAATTACACTTGTCAAACATCATAAGTAAACTTAGTCTACAAACTAAAACATTACAGACATAGGTGCAAAATACCAGTCTTTGGTATTGCGATCAGCTGCGGGCCACAGGTTTTGTGTAGCCGCCTCAGCCCACCAATCCCTAGTCTTCCCCTCTCTTTCTCCCTCTTTTTCGCCTCCACTGGGACTAAGGCAAGCAGAAGAACAGCACAAAAATAGATATATATATATAAATATAATTATACTATATCTCTCAGCAGTCAACAAAATAATATTCCCCCCACTGAGCAGCCACCACCAACAAAAAAGTCAAAAATAGGTTCCTGGCTCCATCCTTTCCCAGACTCGGCAGCAGAGCGGAAGACCAGCTTTCACAGTCTTCAACGCAAGAGAGTAACACCAAGCTGGAGCCCGAGGGTTAAAAAAATGGAAAGAAAAATATGTGGGGGCAGGCACCGTTAAGTTTCTCCCTCCGACCTCTACACCCTGAAGTTCTTGCCGGTGAATGTCTGGCCGAACCGCCAGTTGGCCGGGGCGATGTTCCAGGACGTGGAAGTGCGGCGGTCGCTGCTGGAGACCCGGAAGGAGACGGACTGGCCGACGAGGACCGCGTTCGACTGCCAGTTCTGGCCCCAGTTCCTGCTCATGCTCATCCACCCGGTCCTCGAGCCCTTCACGCTCACTCGCACTATGTCTCCGGCGCCGGCCACGTTGGAGATCAGCACCAGGTTGAAGTACCGGAACCCGTTGATGGTGAACCTGATCCCTCCGTGCTTTCGGCATGGCACCCTGTCGAGATTATCAGTACAGTGGGAGAGACGTCAACATCTGTGTATTTATTTTAGCATCATAATAGAGTTTCATTCAGGAGGAAAGAAAAGAAACTGCAAATAATGGGGATAAGAAGGGCAATTCGGTAATGAGGAACACTAGCTTGAATCGTGGCCCGTGATTATAGGGTGGAACCCAGCTGCGAACAATCTCTGAAGAACAGGAAACCCTTTTCGCATTAAAGTGAGAAATACTACTCCATAATGACCTGGGAGACTGTGCACCCTGTTGAGAACCAATGACTGGTTCGTGCTGTCGGACCAGATGGTCGGACCTGCACATTAACCGGGGCATTCTGCATCTCTTCTAATATATGGGTTTATCTAATATTATATATCCCCGACAATGCACTATACCCCTGAATGGTACCGGCACAAAAATGCACCCGGCATTCTCATTTTGAATAGATTTCCTCTTATTCTGACAGTAAGAGCAAAAACAGAACAGGCAACGGGGGACCAACGAATATTTCCCACCCTTCCAGGAAAATTAAAGTGACCCGGTAACCTAAAGCAATCAGAACTAAAGCTACACGACTATTAACCGAAAGGGACCTCAGCAGTTCAAGTCCAAAGTGAAAAAGGAAAAGGAATCAACAACAGTTGCTCTCTCTAATTTTCATCCAAAAACCGATTTTAAAGCTTTTAAAAAGTATGGTGTTAAGTGAAGTCTTAATTAAGGAAGTGGAGGGGTGGGGCCAATTATATGCAGGTTTAGCAAGTAGGTTAGAGCACGTCGGGTGTTGTAGCAGAGCTTCGAGCTCTCAAGATGGTTTGTTTAAGGGCTTGGTTTTCACCGCGGTAACTCCCACCCTGAGCTGGAGCTTGGGGCCAAAGTGGTGTATGATGACATCTGGGGCAATGCCGTTGTTAGCATTAAGCTACAACATCTTTGAAGTGACAGTAGGATGTTGGGGAGTAGGCTTGACAGGCTCCAGGCTATCATATTTAATGTGCACACACTAAAAAAAAAAGAGGAGTTTTTCCCCCGCATGATAACTTTGTTCAATTCACCCATCCAAGCTAGTATTTTCTTCCTTTTTGGAAGAACATATGAGTTTATCTCGACCGTAGATGTGTCATCAGCTTTGAGGTGTATCTGTTTTGATATTGCCTATTGGCACACCAGCAAAAAATAAAAAATAAAAAGCAGCAATTGTGGGGATAGGCATGACAAAAATGCGATAAGAAAAGGCTCCCGACTGGAATCCAACCAACATTCAGTCAGAAGCCCAATCCACCCACAACACAGAGGACTATTTTCTATACCTCCTATGTTCTTTTCTACTTCTCCTTGTTATCTCATTGTCACTGTAATTGATGACAAATCGGTCTGAAAGTCCCAATCATGGCTCGATGCATTCTCTAACTTGACTCTCTCATTTTCCTAAAATCATGTTTACCAAATGTGATAGATCTAGACAAAATTACGCCACATGTTACACATTGTGATGAAGATGTGTGTTGAGTTTGGAGCCAGAAAGAAATGGCAGACTAATTAATTAAGGAGGGGAGGATAAAGCTCACCGGCGGAAAGCAACAGGGACGATTCCAGCTCGGTACTCGGCGATTTTGAGGAACACCGGCATGGCGAGGTCGAAGTGGGGACGGGGAGGGTTGCACCAGCCTCCATTGTCGTTAGGGAGGGCGTAGTTCGGGGGGCAGAAGTTGGTGGCCGTCACCAAGATCGAAGGGCTGCCAGAGTGGCACCACTTGCCGTCGTTCATGCACTTGATCTCGAAGCAAGCCCCGCAGCTGAACCCATTGTTGAACAGCGCCGTGCTCAGGGCTGCTGTGTTCACTCCGTATCCCTGGCTGTACAGGTTCCCGTACCCACAGGCCCCGCCTGCACAAAATCTCAGATTTTCAGTCCGGTCCAACCCGACCAGCTGCCGGGAGCATCTAATTGCAGTGCATATCGCGACCGCAAAACGATTTTTTCCAACAATGACATACTGGACAATACAGACTCGGGTGATTCTGAAGTTAGAGGGAGAAATGTGTTTCATATATGCACTTACCCATGGTTCCAGAGGCGTCGGCACCGCCGTAGAAGGTGGCGTGGGCGCTCTGCCAGTGACCGCCCCGATAGTTCCCCGGGATTCTACCTTCAGCCACACACATTAGCGACAGAAGGAACAATGCGGTGCGCAGGACTGCCAAGGAGGCCATCTTTAGCGAGAGTGGGAGGGAGGGAACGTATACACAGAAGACGCAGAGTAGTAGCTAGGGCGGAAGATGAGGAGCTCAGGGCGGGGACGGGCGGGTACTTAACGAAGAGGGGCAGGGATAGAAAGGGAATTGCAGGGAGTTTTTTTTTAAGACTTTCTATCTATCTCTTTTTTTTAATCCGCCATTCGCGTAATTGCCTGTTCCTCTTTTTCTCTTTCTTATTTTTTCTTATTTTATTTATTTATTTATTTATTTGGTCTTGATTAATCTAATAATATCGTAGTTGAGGATGTTGTTTGTCGTTGAGGGGTTTAGTGGGGGTTAAAAATGCCATTTCACCGAATACACGGAGGGAGGCTCCGTTTCACGCTTCGTCTTTTCACGGTTACGGCACGCGCCCTCTCTCGTGTGGCTTTGTAAGTGGGAGGAGGGCCATGTGAAAGGTAAAGAGGAAAGGGGGCCAAAGGGCCCGTCTGGTGGGAAGAAAATAATGTTCTTATTCCTTTGTTTTTAAAACTTTATTATTTTATATTTTTTAGTAGAACACAAGTAATTTAATTAATTAAATATATGAAAATTCCCCTTTATTAGAGGACTGTAGAATCTGGACGTGTGCTTATCTTGTCCACTTGGACTGGTGCTGGTCCTCCCCTCTGCGTCAGATATATAGAATTTGTACATTAAAGGGTTGATCCAACGGTATGTAGCAAGAGAAACTGACTTGTACCATTTGGTACAAACTTTGACTGAGCAATCTTATGAACTAAAAAAAATCAGAAGGAGAATGAATGGATAGATACGTAGAATAATTTTTAGAATATTTTAATTCTCAATAAATTTATAGATACCTCATAATAAACTCATGAATTTGTATAAGAATATGTGTGAGGGATCTCACTTTGTGTTACACCGTTGAGGGAAGAGTTAAATCAATAATTTATAAATTACTTACGAGTTGTATTGTAGTTTAAGTTAACCCTTTGACATTCATTTGGGGCAAATCTGATTGGGAGGGCGCGGAGGCATTGGAAAGTTTGAGGACTGAACGACAGTTGGTCGTGGCTGCTAAGGAGCTGTACTCCAAATTGTTGGGTTTGGGTCCATGCTGTCATGATTCCTGTACGCCACTCTTTACCTCTCCTTGACGGATCCAGCATCCAAAACCCTACCCACCGATAACAACTCCACTCACGTAAAGAATGCCCCTAGTGATCGATACTTCTCAGAATTTATTTCTAGTTATAAAAGTGATATATCAATTGATTTAAAAAGAAATAGGAGAAAGTAATGCCGGAAGAGACTCATCTCCACGGTTGGAGGACAGGTAAAAGCTAGGGAGAATATTCACCTCAGTCGGGTGAGGAGGCAAGGCATGGCGGGACGGGACCCCACTAATCCCCGCGATCAGCGGCCCTTATACTCCGGCGGACGGACTCAACTTTAAAAAATGTGAAGTGGGTGCCACGCGTCCATTAACCAAGAGCCGTCTCGAGCCCACCACCGGTTCCAAATTCTAACTCGACGACCATCAGGCCCTCTTTCCTTACTACCTCAGCTTGTCCTCCTAGCGAGTTCTACCCTATATAGCTTAACTTCATAGGCCAAGTTAGTTAGATAACAGATCCACTGGTCAATGGTCATTGACAAGGAGGAAGGCCGAGGCCGAGGCCGGGCCAGTGATATCGAAGCCGGCTGGTAGAACTGAAATAAGTGGTCTTGCTTTATTAGAATCGATCAAATTAATTCTTATTCTAGGAATCGATCGGGTCGGCATCGTTTTCCCCTCGCGATTTAAATTTTCAAAATGAAAAGGTGATTATGATAATAATAAGGAAGTTACAATCACAATCTTTAACAGAAGCATGAGATGTCGACTAGTCTAATCATCATATATTGAAGCCCTCCACTTGCAGTGCCTGCCACGTGCATGCTTTGCCTCTCCTCTCTCATGTCGTATTTAGCAGATTTGATCGTCATTTTAGCTTTCGATCAATCATTACACCCATTTGTGACTACAGTTGAAGTTCTGTCCAAATGTATTATTATTATTATCATCATCATCATCAATTAGGGTTGCATGCATTTGCATCGCATTGGATGCCCTCAAATTCGTCAAATTCTTGCCTCATTTTTCAACCTCAATCATCGATTGACCCATAGAAAAACGAGAGATCTTCCAACCAATCAGATCAGACAGCTTGAGCTAGATAGCTAGCTCTCTAATGCTAATTAAACCACAAAGCAGATATAATAATAACAATAATATACTTGATAATCGATCCAATGCCAGATGGGTCATCTAATTCCTGGCCAGGTAATTGCATTCAAGTCAATTAATGTAACACATTAACTTTCTCTGATCGGGCGCGGCCGGTAAAATCAAGATGGTCAAAGAAGGCAGAAATGAGAATAGAAAAAGAAATGGGGATTTATGTCAATAAGCGTGATTTTATTAGCAAATAAAAACGGTTTTCGACGGAGAGGAGGAAGTAATGGTGGGAGCAGAGTGAGGAGGATACGAGGGTTTTGTGCATCCCCTCAATTCCTCGTCCCTGATGTCTTAATCGTGTGCTATTCTATGGACTGACCATTTCAATCGGCTCCTCCTCCGTGTGGAATCCAAATTCGGCTAAAGTTTACATTGTTCCAAAGCAAAGCTGTCAAACTCATACCCTCCTCTACCACGGGGTGGACTTATTACGACCTGATGAGGTGATGCTGCAACGTCTCGGTCAGTCCAGATGCACCAGCGAGCGATGTCAACCGCCTTCTCGGTTCTAACTGCAGGTCTATCATGTCAATGTGTCTGTTCGGGGCCATTACTGCTATGGTATGAATCCCGCGCGGCCTAATGAATAGGGGTTAGCTAGCTCGAGAGGGCCGACGTACGCACGTAATTAATGGGACCAGGCTGATCGAGCAGGGCCAGAGGGGTCGACCATTAATGCCGGCCGGGGCGGCCGGGTCTGATCGACCTGATGATTTTATATTAGTCGTATAAACTAGGGCGTGGTCTTCACTCGCGACCGCGTGGGACAGACGGACGGCGGGCCGGCGGGGTGGCTCATCATTCATTCATTCATTCATTCATTCGCCCGCTTGTCTTCCCGTCCTACGTCTCCCATCTCACAAGTCAAACAGTGATTTTTAGTACAGGGCTATAGAAATTAGCTCGGCGACAGCAGAGAGCTCTTTCTCCTAACATAATAATAATGGCGCTCGATGGAAATCAAAATTGATTCTTGAGAAGAAAGGAAAACGACCATGACAATGGACAAGTTCTAACGACAATGATGATTTGCTCCTAGTCCTACCATAATGTGGTTTTATTAAAAGAAGAAAATAACATAATAAACTGATGAGATATAAAGACGAAAGGGAGAATAAGTGAGTACTTACATTTAGAGTGAGTCTTATTAATAAGAAGTGAATATCGGATATCATGATCTTAAATTAAGAAAAATATCATTATCTTAATAATATTAAATTAATTTTTTTAAAAAAAATCACTACATGGAGAAAACCAATCTGAGTGTTCATCATGCACTCGGAGCGTTTCCTGTGGCTATATACATTTTGACAGCATGCTATTGTTCCTTCTCATGCGTAGCTTAATGAATAAAATATCTTGCTATTTGCCCCCCCTTATCTATCTCATGTCCTCATTAGCTTTTTAACTCTTCTACCAGGGAATCTTCCTCTTACTCTTAATTGTTGGTTCTCGAGCGTCGCAACTATATGCCTCAGAAGCCTGAGAGTCTCTGCACTGGACTAAAAAGATGGAGCAATCTTCGTGCAGCATCGAGATCAAGTTCGTCACCTTCTCCCTTACCCATCGTCTAGCGAGAGCAGAGATGGGGGTTTCTCTTCTCGAACCATATCGATCAATGCGACTGCTAAAACACGAGGAAAAAGATTGTCGCCTTTGATAGTGTGTATAGATAGAGCCTGTGCTGTATCATGCATAATAGATACCTAAATTTGGTGGACGATGCTTCGACATTTGACTTTGCATAAGTTGACTCCACATTCCAATTTAGAAATGAGCCAGGGCAGGTATATAGGGAAGTTGAGATCCTCCACTAAGGATGTTTGGAGAACCAATGAGACGAATAGGCCGACCTGGATTAGTATAAGGAGTTGACTTATTTTTGGGCTTGGAAATTAAAATAATGTGGCGGTTGGTGAGTCTCCTTGGTTGGTCTATCTTCCAATATCCCTAGCTAACTTAAAGTAGAAAGATTTCTCTTTGGATGAAGAACCCTGCAAAAGCATGTTTCCTTTGATCCGCTGTCTCCTGGGTCATTAGGGAGTCTCAAGGGATAACATAGGGGTATAAAGCTTCCGCCAATGAGAATAGAATCGGCAGGAACTGGACTCATGGCCCCTTGATCCCTGCTAAGGGTTGCAGTGAAACCCTTTAATTGATGTCTGCCTTTAGTTGACATCTTTCTTCAGAAACAACGAGCTAACTACTACTTAGATCCAGCTCTTGCGTGGGTCTCTCCACCAGCACCCCCAACTACTCCGTACACCAATCATAAGTGCATGTACATACGGCCGATACAGACATGTGCAGTTCAGTTGTTCTCGTGTTCTTCAGCAGCAGCTACCCGTGCACCATAAGGGCTGTAAATCAAGATTCGTATGGACTGGTCGATATATCGAACCTTGACAGAAAGCTGCGTTTTAATGGAGCTGTTTCGCATGGTTCTTCACTGAGAGAGACACGAGAGAGGAAACTTTGGGAGTACTGAGTGTGTGCAGTTCGATGCAGAAACACAGCACAGACAGAGAAAAGGAAAAATATGACAATGGGGGAAAAGCAGGACACAGAGATGTGCTCCCCACTCCCACTGCGAATGCCCATCATGTCAATCACAGTTCCTGATAAAGAGACATATCTTCCCTTACATTCCATGCGCTGTTTCTTTTGCTCCTTTTCTTCATTACAAGTTAAGATATCAAATTGCTTTAGATGTATCATCATTCATGTAGTGTGAAGTCAAGCAGTATATGCTCAGATCAATGTCGGTTTGTATGCTGATAATTTACTGATCATAGTGTCCTTTCAATACAGACGCACATAGAATTTTCATTTTACTTATAACCCTTTTTTTTCCCGGTCCATGAGTCTAGAATGAACAGAAGTAAAAGGAAATGATGGGTTACAACCATAACGCAATTCAGTTTATAAATGATGTATGCTATGCCGCAATTCAGGAGGGAATATTTGAAAGTCTATGTCGAGTGCTATCTTCCATATTAGACTCATCAAATAAACATTCGGTGATGAGGGCCAGGCCTTATGACATCTTGTGGTAAGTCAGTCTATGAAGATTTTTTTTTTTTGGTCTACAGGGTAAATACTCTTCTTGTAGATCTCTTAACACGACACTCTGCACACCCGAAATTCCCGTCAGAAGTAGTTGAGGTTTAGGGGAGAATGCGATTGCAAACCTTACGGTTATCCCTCTCACAATGTTTTGAGAAGACTACTCCTGGGATGCAGTGCAAATGCATGGCACCAGCAGAGCGGGGCAGAGAAGAAACCTTGCTGGTTGTTTTTACCCATGGATCTATACGCAAAGGTAACTTTAAATGTTCCTTAGAACATACATCCGCATATGATTAGCACCTGCTTGTTCTTCCTCATCGGATTCTTTGCCTACTCTTAATCATCTTTTCCAATGGAAAGGGGAGGGAGATATGGAAGGCTAAGGCATGAGAAAAAGCATGATTTGAATTTTTTTTTCCTAATCATGCTACAAAACAAAAAACGAATTATATACACTACTGGGCACCTAGATTGAGCAATATCCTCCTATAGTCTCTTTTGTTCCTGTGCTTACCCAGATGCCAATTGAGTGAACTGCAAAGCTCGTAACAGAGCTTCCTTACAGTCAATGTGCTGTCGTCATGGAGTATGTACGTATTGCTCTTCCCATTGGTCAAGCACGTCATGTTCAGTTGGTTACCAGTTTGGGTCGTCTGCAGCAATAATACGTTTCGTATTACTCGAGGATAATCCGGTTAAAATTTGATGATAAGCTGATCCTTCACACACTGTTCTTGTACCCAATATCACAGTGACTCTGGAATCTTTCTCAAATATGCAAGATCAAACAATGAACTGCTGCTTCCAACAATATCCCATCATGGTTCGGTCTTAACATATAGCAATCAAAATGAAGATTTTTGTGATTACTTGGCACGTCGACCCTTCACAATTTCAGATAGTTTCACCTTTAGTTTCAGGCAGATGAATAGATTTCAAAGTATGGAAATGAAAATGGAAGAAATGGAGAAGCTTCGGTTTACCTGACAATATATTTGGTCTGAATTGCAATTCCATCTTGATGATGGGATACAGCTCATGTAATGGCACCATGAGCAATAATGATTCGCATTGATCCCACGCATGAGCATGACCAGACCGATCGTAAACCTGTAAGGAAACTAAAACTCTTTCCTCAGTGTCTAATTGTCAATACAGAGCCCCCAGAAATTATATTTTGCGCTTTAACTTTATCAATATGTAGCCATTGGAATTTACCCGACGATCAGCAGTCTAAGGGAAACAACCCAGAGCACATACTGGTACATCTTGTGCTTGGGTCTAACTGAAGGCTGGACGTGCTCAGGAGGGATGATCCGTTGGTTCACCCATCCAAACTGAGGCCTTATCAAGAAAACAAATCCAAGGAGAAAACCCGAAACAAATCCTCCTATAGGAGCAAAGTTATCCACATGGGGGAGGAGACCCATTGCTAAGTTTATGATGATCACGAATAAGAGAGTCAGTAAAGCTGCCAACTGCAAATGGGAGATTAAAACAGTGAGATACTTCAGAGCTACAGAGTTTCTGTGAACGATGGATTATGCAAGATTTTTTTTTACCTTATTTGCATAGATTGTCCAGTTTGTAATTAGCTCCGAAAGCATGCTGCCAAGTAAACCGAAAAGGGCACCAGAAGCACCCACAGAAATACTGGATCGGATGAACAGAGCAGATAACAGACTTCCACCAAAGCCCGATATGATATACAGCAACCCAATTCGAACTGAGAAGCCAACATTGAGATGGGAAAAAAATGCATGAAATCTGAATCACGACTAGTAGAACCTAAGGATACAAAGATATAATCAAGGAGATTAATGCATACCCAAACCAAATTCTTGTTCCAATCGGATCCCGATGAAGAGAAGGCTCAACATGTTAGCAAGCAAATGAAAAACTCCAGCATGCAGCCATATACAAGTAAACAGACTGTCAAAATCAAATCAAATGCGAAAATCTCAGGAAATGCCATGCCGTTCATCCCTGACCGTGTCTCGTATTAAGCATTAGGAAAAGGCTTAATGAGCCTTTGCCCCTACACGTGCTGTTGTTTACTTGTTCGTCCTCGCTATGTTTCTCACAGTCCACGTACTTCCCAACCAGCTGAGTAATTCAAGGGAAAAGGTACCGTGATAACCAAAATGAAAGATGCATGAACCATTCAAACTTGGGGACTACTTGCTTTCCTAAACATCCCTGCTTGGCTGAGAATCCCATCCCCTGTCCATAAAGCTGAGGTTTTTACTGCCATATCAACTCTAGAACTCAATGAATCCAGCTGGCCAATCAAGGGGTAGATTACCCAAGGCAAGACTGACAGCAGGGAGTTCACGTCTCAAATGATACTCCCACGTACGTATTCTCTCCTAAACAGTACCGGCACCGATCACCTTCCCAATTCCCAGAAAGAGTACACCTTGTGGTTTGTGATCGACATTTCTTAAACTAAAATCAATGATGCCCCTGATAGGATCTACTATCCTACTCTTCATTTCTAATTCAAAGTCGTCCCTGCCAAATAAAGTAAAAAAGGGGAAATGACGGAACTTTTCTGAGGAAAACAGCGGACATTCTATGGAAAACCTAGTTTAGAACGCAAATGACAGAATTATTTTGATACAGGAATGGTGAACAGGGCAAGCACGAAAATAGATGAGAAGATAGGAGCTGACGTATTTGAAGAAGGCCCCAGAAGCGGATTCTCCTTAAGGGACTGGAAGGAGAATCTCCCCAGGAAACGGGCGATACAGGGATCGGAGTTCTTGGGGCAATCATTAACGTACATCGTGACCCCAAAGATCACAACGTTGGCGACTACGAAGCAGGGGATGATCCACGCCACCCAGCGCTTGAACGGCCTGAAGTCGTCGTTCCCATCAGCCTCTCCCCGCTGCCGCTGCTGTTGCACCTTGATCCGCCGCTCGCCTGCCGACGAAGCGAACAATCCACCACAACAGCCCTGCGACCCCCAGCCCGTCTGCTTCCTCACATTACTAATACCCAAGTAGTCAGCATCCGAACATCTTCTTCGTGTATTTTTCTTCTTTTTCCAGTATTTTTTTTCCTTTTTAGATTCTGTTGCTGATCTAACACGGGATTCTTAAGCAACACTTGTTTGGATTGCATTCTCTGATTCACTCAACTTTTTTAAAATTTTCATGTCAATTCAAAATCTTTTGTCCCCGACGTTAACAGTTTGATGGGATCTTTGCATGAACCCGGTGCGCCATGAATCCCCACTTACTGTTACTGAGGCCGACTCGGGGCTTGTGAATCGACATATATCTACACCAGGAGCGTAACGTCATTCTCCGCCGGTCGGATTATCATTGTACGGTTTCGTTTGTCGTGGTGCCGGGGTGAACGAGGACACCATGTCATCTCGCCTCATCTGTCGGCATCGTAAATCTTGCACATCAACATACAACATGCGGATCTTAGAACACATAGCACGGATTCCTCAAAAGTTAATACTTCAAAGAAGATAAATAATCTAGTAAATCAGTATAAAATATAGCGTCGATGTTGTAGAGCCAAAACATGATATTGCATCTCTCTAAAAGCTGAGACTAAAATGAGCTAACCTTGTGCAAACCATGACGAGCGAAAATCCCCATCCAAAACAAGACTAGAAAAGGACACAGGAACCAATCAAGCCTCATCGATCAAAGCATATCAATTATAAATTTTAATTGACTACATATTATAGATTATAATTAAAAAAAAAGAGTTGAAACGTCATGAAAGAATGATGAGTATTTGATTGATGAATTGTATTTCTTATATTGTGAAACTGACATTTAATTTTATAACTTTCCTCCTACCAAATTCACACACACACATGAATAAAAAGTTGTCAATTTTCGATTAACCATATGTCGAACGGCAATAAGCACCTTGCGTGCTTCTTCCCTATAGACAAATAACGACGTAGTTGATATGTCAAGGACGATGGTAAGGAAAGAAATTAATTGATTTGGGCGAGTCTAACACGGGCAGCGTTTGTAGTCCAACGGTTAGGATAATTGCCTTCCAAGCAATAGACCCGGGTTCGACTCCCGGCAAACGCATTGCCACTCCAGTCTTTTGTCTCTGGTTTTGGTTTCTTTGGTTTTGTCAGTACTGTCGCTGGTAATAGTTTACCGAACCTCGATACTGAGGTGGGTTTGTGCGAGAGACTTCTTGGCCTTCTCTTCAGGCTGTGGGTGCCTATTCTTCAAAATCAGAAGGTTGATGCAGGCCCCCAGTCTTCGCCTTTAACTTGGTTCATTCGACAGGCTCTTGAACTGGAAGAGGTGTAAGCTTGAGCTCGTCGATCTTCACGGTCTCCTAGCTCCGAGAAGCAATCCAGTGATACTCGAATGGGGCCGCCTAGCCTCTCGCAGCACCTTTGCCAGCTGTTTCCCGGTCTCCTCGATCCTCTCTCAGGGCCTGAACCCACTCTGTGGGATCTCTGTCCCTGTGATCCGAAGTTTCGGAGGGCCACCCTGGGTGGCCACTGGAACCCATCCAGGATCCCGAAGTCCACCACGTTGAGTATCTTTGCCGTCTCGGCGGCTTTGACGATCGCAGTAATTGCAAAAGAGATCGAGATCTTGCTCGAGGGGCATCCATGAAAAACTGCCTCGTAAAAGCTCAGCCTTTCAGCAACCGACACCTTCATCCAGGTACAATAAACGTTGGGATTTTGGACCGCATAGTGGGCCAGCCTCTGGATCCCGTCCCCAGCGGGGCAAGAATGCCGCCTTATCTGGGCCAGCAGCCAGCTCGTTGGCAGTCCGACCATCGTTGGCCGAGACAGCTTCTGCGCAGAGAATGAGGAGGTTCCTCAGATCAACTGCACGATTCTCCTACTTGTCCCGTTTCTTAGCACGTGGCCTGGTGCAACTGCAGCCATTGAGCCTTCGTGCCGGTTAAAGCCACTTTCATTTTCATACAGATGAGGAAGCGTTCCCTCGTCTTCACCATAGAGTAACAGCCTGTCAAACGAATCTGAAAGATCGGCCTCCTCCACCACGGAAACTGCCACTTCGTTATTTACCCTTTCTTCTGAGTACCATTGCATGTCCTCCCGTTCGTGATTTTTCCTCTCCTTTGAACTTTCGGGCGATCTGTTGTCCCTCATATTTGTGTTCCTGAAAATATTCGATTTTTCGGCCTCATTTCTCATTTTAGTTTCAACGATGAGCTGGATGCTCTGCAGAAGGAACTTATGGGCATAATCCAGACCTCTCCTGAAGTGCAATGCTGACTCATGAGTGTTTGATGTGTACCCATCGATATCTCTATCAGCAGAGGTCCCTACAGAAATGACGCAAGCACGGTTTGCGAAGCTGATAAGCGATGATCGCCAACTCTGCATATATTCAATATTCGCTTTGCTATCTAGGGGCGTTTTGATGACGATTTCTCTGTGTCAGATTGAACTCCTCGTTCGGGAGGGCTTCAGCCTGACCTTTTTCTTTTCCAGGATCAGGGGAATGGCCGCTTCATGAGGGAGCTCTTCCGTGCAGGGCGAAGTGGCATTACGGTCAGCGGATAAAGATCACTCGAAAAACGGTTTTGAATTTACTCTAGTACATCTTGCAGAAAACCCTGGAGTCTGACACCTAATTCAGAAATCGACCATTTTCTACTTGGTTTCTAACGAGAAGAACATTGTAACCTCAGGGATAATTTATTATTTGAACAGAGACAATCTAAACAAACCGAGGTTCTCTATAAATTGACCAAGTGCGAATACTATCGATTTGCTTATAGTATTGTACGAGAACAACGATCCATGTCAGATGTGAAACTAAGTTACAATGCAATCTGGTGGTTGATTGTCTGATGTATGGTCGCCTGACTGTTGTTAAGCAAGCTCTTCGTATCATTGTTCGTTTTCTGGACATTAGTCGTCATGTTCATCACATGTCGGTACACCTACGTCCCATTGTTGTTTGTCCTAAATGTTGAATTCTCGGGAAAACAAAGCCTAACATCGACCAATCTCAGTTGATATCGTTTTTTTCCTTTCTCGCAAGAGATTACAAGCATATGAGACACAGATGGAACTTGTCGACACGTGATAAAGGTGCGATGAGAGAACAAGATTTAGACTCGAGAAAACTAATCCCAAATCATAACAACTGCAATCACAGCCACTCCGAGAAGCACGGCCAAGAACCTGTAAAATGGGGTGTCAAAGTGACACTTATTTTGGGGCCTGAACCCTTTGGCAATGAGGTGGTTGATGGCCACGTAAACAAAGACCCCGCAGGCGAGGCTCATGGATATGGCGTAGATCCAGTCTGCTACACGGCCCTGAGTCGTAGCATTGATCGCGATGCCTATTCCTATCCCCACAGGGCTCGAGATAGCAAAGGCCAAGGAGTAGCCCAAGGTGAGGAGGAACGGCCTCTTTGGGAGCATCCGGAGTAGGGCTATCCCCATGGATATAGCAGCAAATATCTTGTGCAGCGATATCGTCCACAGATTCTTCCACGCATTCGCCTTTGTATCTGTGAATCATATTTAGTTGCAGTTAAAATATATTGGCTTCAATTCTACGTTAAGCGAAATATGAATCATCTTCATACACACACGGATGGCACCGATTGAAAAGTAGTTCGTTGAGGAAATTTCATTTATCTTTCCTGTATTTCCTAACGAGCCACACTACGTAGTTGGATGCTTTACCTGCAGCTCCAACTGCGATGCCCTCAAAGACGGAGTGAAAGCACAGGGCCAAGATGAGGAGTACTGTGTCCCCAAACGAGGTTGTTCGCAGGAAGATCGGGTTCCCTTCCGTCCCGGTCCCGGATCCTCTACCGCCATTTCTTGGATGGGATAAGCTCCCGTCTCCTTCCTCTACCACCTCGACTTTGACTCCCTCGGAAGTTTTCTGCACAAGGTACATGATCACACAGTCCCCGAACATAGTGAGGAGATACCCGGAACAGGCCAACATGAAGGCGAAGGGGTAGGTCTTGGCAGTGAGGTCGCCAAACGTCCCGTTCGCATCACTTAGGAAGTGCATGAATGAGGTTCCAAGGAAGACCCCGCCGGCAAACTGGGTCCCGAGGAGGAGGAAGCTCTCGTTCCACCGGAAGAAGTAGGGGGAGACACCACCGGCAAAGGTGGTGACTAGCATGATGATGAGGCACCATATCTTTACCAGGATCAGGCCCCTCGACCGCAGTTCCGTACCGGTGGTGTCCCCGGAGCCTGCATCGTGGCCTCCGTGGGCTTCCACGGAGGAGGCAGAGAGGAGGAAGAGGTGAAGAAGAAGGGATAAGAGTAGGCCGGTGGAGCCTGAAAGTCTTGACGGGGAGGAGAAGACACGGAAAGGCGCCATGAATGGTAGTAAGGGTTTGGTTGATGGTTGTCATCTCTATGCTCTCCTGCATTTGGATTATATACTCTATATTACTAATGTTTGTTTTAACTCTATACGGGGAAGGAATGGTCTGGTCATCAGCTATGCCTGTGATATATATATATGTATCGGGATAGTACAGATTTGACTTTTAAGCCTACGCAGTAACTGTACTGCAAAGGGAAGAGGAAAGGAGAACAACTATATTCTCAAAATGGCTCCTACCAGTACCAGATGCGCTAAGAGGGTACAAGAGCATTCTTTCCCCTGTGGTTACAGAACGTTAGGGAGTAGGAGGGGATTCAACACGCTTGGACTTCAGGAGGAAAGAGCTTTTCCTGGTTCTTCCTCGAGCCACATGCGGTGCCACATCCGCCAGAACTCCCTGCTAGAGCACATAATCGACAGGACCAGTAACAGCCTTATGACGACATAGCTTTCCTTGCTTTCCATAACCTCGCCCGTTCATGATGATCGCCCCCTGTAATGGACGGACATCAGCAAGTGGTGACGATAATAATCTCGATCAAAGGCACTTCAGCGGGTTTGTTAGCTCCAATTGAAGTTTGCTTTCGATAAAGGGGCCTGATAAAAACAGGTACACAATCTTAGAACTAGCAAGTTAGGGCAGATGTTTTCCCAAACTAGCGAGGCGGCATGCAGCATGCTTCTCTTCCTATATATTTGTTAAGTGGGGACGGCGAAACAGTCGAGGAATTCCTATATTATTGAGTAATAGGAATTCAGACATTATCAAAATATACAGCTCAGATGAGCAGGGGATTATTATTATTTTAATTACAAATACATCAAGTGTGTTGCCATCCCAGCAAGCTACCCTCACCCGAAAAAAAAAAAGTGTTGACACTAGAGGAATATGGAAATACACGAAGGGAAAGCGTCAAAACTCATCATCCGATTTGTCCCCGCTTTCCTGCCATGATCACTACCTAGCTGCCAGCAGTCTGTGTTCAGGCTAGTGTCTGGATTAGGCAAGCAAAGCAGCTTTACGGCGAAAACCGATTGCCTGTGTCAACTTGTGCTCCGGCGTACATCGAGCAGACTAGAGCTAAGTCGCAGCGAGCGCACACAGATAGACAGAATTAATCCACAAATTTCCGCAGAGAAAAGTACCAGAAAAAGTATGACACCTGGGCGAGAAGGAACCACAAAGGAGCTGCTGAAAAAGAATGAGCTAATGACTGCGTATTAATGCGTGATAGCATAAAAGAAGGGGCACAAATTAGAAGAGTTGCAGAGACAAATTACCCTTGGGGCATCGACGATACAGTCCCTCTGCTTGTGCAAGTGATGAGATTTGACTATTCCAAGGCTCTCTATCTTGTAGGGCGTCACATCATGCAAGTAATACTATAGCATCAACAAGCTCAGTCTAAAGAATCTGCCGGTATATGACTTTAGTGCTAGGCAGCAGCAATGACTGGTCTCCTCCTCCTAAACGAGAGACGCAGACATTGTTCCAAGTATTCTCTTTTCTAGAGCTTGCAGATCGAAATCAACTACGCACGCAATGCATGGATAATTAATGAATGGAGGATCCTAGCTGGGCGTACAGTGATGTCTCTTTTGATGAAATTCTCAGGGTGAACAGTCCTATATATAAATTAGAGTTTGCGTCGACGGTGGAGCTCGAAGATTGAGGAACAATCGCTGACTTGGTAAATGGAGCTGTGGTATCAAGTATCCACTGTGTGTGTGTGTGGGGGGGGGGGGGTGAGTTTATGCCCTCTCTGCAGGTTCACATCACTAAATGATCAATCGATATGGAAGCAAATCTGCAAATGGAATCGATTATTGGATCGAGAGTTCATTTGACTTTTTCCTCTTTTCATTAAGAAAAAGAAGTGGCGGATGGAAGAGCTGTTGACCCGCTCGAATGCAGGAAGGTGACGCGTTGGACATCGATTCCTTTACCCCTTTTTTCCACCGTCCCACTCACTCCCAGACAGGACGCAAAAAACACATCATTGATCTCCAGTTCCCTCAGCATTGCCACCTGGTCAGGTCTGTTACTTTTCTACTCTTTCTTTTCTTGGCATATTATATGTTGAGCACTTCCGACACGTATGAATTCCTTTTCTTTCGGGTAATTGATCACCAATCGACTTAACTCACCCTCTGCTCTGTAATAAATATTGTCCTTGGGAAGTTACGAGTACAGAAAAAAAAAAATCCATGCCCGCCTGAAATTTTTACCACGCAAGAGCGGTGTGTTTAATTAAATCCTCCACCTCCACCTCCACCCACTCCCCTTGTTGAGATGGAACAAAACCCTGCCTAGGGTTCTTCTTCTTGTGCGCGTAAATCGCCGCCCTGGTTCGTCGAAGTTGTCTTTCACCATCAAAGCATGTGTCTCTCCTTCTCTACCTCTCCCTACGTTCTCTGATCCCAACTCACTGTCCTTCACTCTCGGGTTTCTTGTGTAACCTTGTCCTGTAAATAAATACTGTTTTTATCTGTTAGCATGGGGCGACCATAGGGGGCTGTTTGTGTAATTGAATTCTGGGCCAGATAACATGAACATCCGTCATATAGCTCGGGAGCTGTCGGGTTTTTTTTTTAAAGTGCCCCGATAGCGTTTTTGTATGAAAGTTTCAGCTTTGATCACTTTGAAGCAAAGCGGCTGTGGTGGTCTCGACTGTTTCTTGGAAAAGGTTCCATTTTGAGGTAGTTTCTGTGGTAGGAGCTCTGTTGTTGCTCGTTGGTAGTTTTTGGTGATGATGGTGATTTGATTAGTTGATAGATCAAGTTTAGAGCTTCTTTCAGAATGTTGTCTGAATGGGAAACGGGTCACATGCTGGGCAGCAATGAGGAATCTTTCGGGGATGATCTGGAGAAGGAGATAGCTATGCTTCTTCGCGAGCAGCGCCACCAAGAGACCGATGATTACGAGCGCGAGCTTAGCATTTATCGAAGTGGGTCTGCTCCACCAACAGTGGAAGGTTCCTTGAGTGCTGTTGGAGAGCTTTTTAGTGGAGGAGGAGGAGGAGATGGCTCCTCCTCCAGTAAATTTAGTGAATTTTCTATGGCCAAGAACGGCAATGGGTTTGCCTCTGAGGAGGAGCTTAGGTCTGATCCTGATTATCTTTCCTATTATTATTCGAATGTGAATCTGAACCCGAGGCTTCCCCCCCCTCTGCTGTCGAAGGAGGACTGGAGGTCTACTCAGAGGTTGAAAGGAGGAGGCAGCTCACCTCTTGGGGGAATTGGAGACAGGAGGAAAGTGAACAGGCCCGAGAATGGTGGTGCTGGGAGGTCGCTGTTTTGCATGCCACCAGGATTTGATTCGAGGAATCAAGAAACTGAGCCTGAACCCCACGAGGTGCCTAGTTCAGCTGATTGGGCTGGTGATGGGCTGATCGGCCTTTCTGGTTTAGGACTTGGGAGTAAACAAAAGAGTCTTGCTGAAATCTTTCAGGTGGTTTTTCTATGATTATGGTGGCATGACTTTCCCCTTTGTTGTGGTATTTAGTTCTATATGGACTGGAACTCCTTTTGAACTTCCTTAAAGCTTTCATTTAAAAGATAAATTTTAGTATGCGGCTCATTTGACATGGCTCTTGAATCTTGCAGTAGATTCTGTCTATATGGGCATCATGGGTGTGATGCTACTGATAGAATTTCATTGAAAAGTTGAATGGTTCTTGATTTGTTTCCTTGTATTCCTTTCCCATGTCTTCTGGTTTTTAGATGCTGGTTTCTTCAATGACTAATATGTGGAGTTGTTATGAAATAAGGCCTTGGTAGTTCTACTCTTGTATTTTATCTGTATCAATGAACTGAGCGTGAACATTTCTGTGGAAATGGGTGCTATTGAAACCTTGCTATTGTTTCAGGATGATCTGGGTCGTGCATCTCCAGTCATAAGGCCACCTTCTCGGCCCTCAAGCCACAATTCTTTCAACGAGAATCTCGAGAATATGGGTCATGCTGAAGCTGATCCAGTGCATGTAGCCTCTGACTTGACATCACCAGAGACTTCACAAGGTGGTCCAAATGGTCAGGTCCTGTCTTCAGCCCTGCAGAAGCCTGCTCAACAATCTTCCTACACTTATGCTGCTGCTCTGGGTGCTTCCTTGTCAGGAAGGACAACTCCCGATCCACAAGTCATTGCACGGGCACCTAGTCCTTGCCTTGCTCCTATTGGAGGAGGCCGAGTAGAAAAGAGATCTGTTGTCCCCACTGCAGCCACTACTCAGTCTCTTAACGGTGCATCTTCCATGAATAAAGACCCCTCTGATGTGGTCACTGCTTTATTGAGCATGAACATTTCTGGTAATGAAGAAGAAGATAACAGTTTACCTCTGAAGGCGGAGCCAGTCCTTGATAGCCACGAGAACTATCTTTTCAATATTCAGGGCAGGCAAAATCCCATCAAACCACACAATTTTCTGAAAAAGCCCAACATGGGACATGTGCAAATGTCTTCTGTGAAGAATAATGGAATTAGAGCAGATGCACAAAAATCACCTTTGTTAGCCAATAGGCAACTTGACTTGCAAAAGTCAAAGAACTCTTACTGGAAAGGATCGCCCACTTCTACTCTCAGTGGTGGAGGAGCCAGCCTGTCCTCTCAGTATCAGCCCATGGATGTGTCAGATTCGTTATACCCAAACTATGGGTTGAGTGGATTCTCAATGGAACCTGCACTGGCCTCGATGATGGCTGCAGGGCAAGTTGGGACTGGCAATCTTCCTCCTTTATATGAAAATGTTGCTGCAGCATCTGCCATGGCGTTTCCTGGAATGGAATCCCGACTACTTGGATTTGGAGGTGGGGCATTCACACTTTCTGGGCCAGAACCTAATGGTCTTGCTAGAATGGCAAATCAATTATCTGGTGGTGGTTCCCTGCAGGCATCTTTTATGGACCCCATTCAGCTTCAATACTTGAGGACACCAAATTATGCAGCACAACTTGCAGCCCTTAATGACCGTTCCCTAGACAGGAACTACTCTGGAACTAATTACATGGACCTGATTGAGCTTCAGAAGGCATATATCGGGGCATTGCCATCGCATCAGAAGTCACAGTATGGTGTGGCTGTGGGGGGAAAATCTGGCCATCTGAATCCCCATAACAGTTATTATGGAAACCATTATCCTGGAAGCCCTGTAGCTGGTGGGGTCCTGGTGAACTCCCCGGTGGGACCTGGGAGTCCCATGAGGCACAGTGAGTTTATGCAATTTTCTTCTGGGATGAGGAGTTTAACTCCTTGGCACTTGGATGCTGGTTTTGGAATGGAACAAGGCTTTGCCTCTTCACTTTTGGAAGAATTCAAGAGTAATAAGACTCGTTGCTTTGAGCTGTCTGATATTGCTGGTCATATTGTCGAGTTTAGGTAAACAGAAGTCTCAACCATTTGTGACTTTCATCACCATTATATAATAATATTATGTGTACTCATACTGTCTTTTGGAATGTCTCTTTTCACAGTGTGGATCAGTATGGGAGTCGCTTCATACAGCAGAAGCTGGAAACAGCCACGACAGAGGAGAAGAACATGGTGTATCGAGAGATTATGCCCCAGGCTCTTTGTTTGATGACTGATGTGTTTGGTAATTATGTTATCCAAAAGGTAGTTTATATTCTCTCTACTATATTGCTTCTTCTTCTAACACATTAGCGGAACTCTAACTGTATCTTTTTTTTTTTAAGTTTTTCGATCATGGGCTTGCACCCCAGAGAAGAGAACTGGCCAATGAGCTTTTCGGACATGTATTGACTCTCAGTCTCCAAATGTATGGTTGTCGAGTTATTCAAAAGGTACCCTCATGTATTTATCACACTGGATCTGCTTCATAGATCTTTGCACCTTGTTCTTTTTCCTGGAGGCTTCAAGAATGGATGCAGCTGCAGAGTTTTGATACCAGTTGAGTTTTGTTTAGGCAATAGAGGTTGTTGATCTGGACCAGAAGATCAAAATTGTTCAAGAGCTTGATGGTCACGTGATGCGTTGTGTTCGGGATCAGAATGGGAATCACGTGATCCAAAAGTGCATAGAGTGCGTCCCTGAAGATGCTATTCATTTCATTGTTTCGACATTTTTTGATCATGTAGTAACCTTATCAACCCATCCTTATGGCTGTCGAGTGATACAGGTAAGAGAAATTAATATTTCTCATATCAGTTCCATTTCCAGTCAAAATATGAAGTTTGGTTGCACAACTTGTAATATTGTACCTCTCATATTGCAGAGAGTGTTAGAGCACTGCAAGGACCCCAAAACACAAAACAAAGTTATGGATGAGATATTAGGAGCTGTTAGCATGCTGGCCCAAGATCAATATGGAAATTATGTAGTCCAGGTCTCCATGTCTTTTATTAAAATTTTCCTATTTCAGAGATCGAATTTTGGCATTTAATGTGGACTGTCTAGACTTAAATGGTTTAATTTGCTGCTTCTGATATTTCATTACATTTTTATTGAATCCAGTTAAGGGGTGTTCTTGGTCAGTGAAGAGATACTGCGAATTATTATCAATGTTAATTTTGACTAAACCTTTTCTTTTGTTGGGGGGCAGCATGTGTTGGAGCATGGGAAGCCAAACGAACGCTCATCTATAATTGAGGAACTTGCAGGGAAGATAGTTCAGATGAGTCAGCAGAAATTTGCATCCAATGTAGTGGAGAAGTGCCTGACCTATGGGGGTCCTGCTGAACGCCAGTTACTGGTGAATGAGATGCTTGGTTCAACTGATGAGAATGAGCCTCTTCAGGTCTAGAGATATAGTTATCCACTGATTTTATTTGTTTCAACTTACCCTGTCAGGAGAGTGAAATGAACCCTTTGTTATGTCGTCCACCAGGCAATGATGAAGGACCAGTTTGCCAATTACGTTGTGCAAAAAGTACTAGAGACATGCAATGATCATCAGCGTGAGCTGATACTCTCGAGGATTAAGGTCCATTTGAATGCTCTAAAGAGATACACATATGGGAAGCATATCGTTGCTCGTGTAGAGAAACTTGTTGCTGCTGGAGGTATGAATCCCTGAATCTGATCTTTTTTTTTTCTTTTTCTTTTTCCTGGTTCCATGTGCATTGGACACAAATTTGAAAGAGAAAACTGATGCTATAAATAGAGTGTGTGCTGGTCTCAAGTTTAGATCCCGTTGAGTGCTGGTAAGTTCAACTCATTTTTTATGCTAATTAGCCTTGATGTCATGGTTTGCTTTTCACAGCCATGATATTGCCCAGCTTAAGCCCCTCAAATTTCTGCTCGACATTATTACTGGAAACATTTTTTTATTTTGGTATTGATCAAAAATAGGAAAAATTTCCCCCTTTAAAGATGAGGGACATTTACCGTTGTTTTCCCCCTGTCTTTATCATGTCACATAGTTAACTACTTATACGTATCACTTGCAGAGAGGAGAATTGCTGCACAGTCTCTGCAACCTGCGTAGAAGGATTAGAGGAGAGTTGTCTGTACAGCTAATTAACTGAGACTAGTGTGAGTTGAATTCCCTCTCTTTTACTTCTCCCTGAATCCATTTCCTGGTATTGCCTGCCTATCTTCTAGAACAGGTACGAGCTGTTTATGACAATAATGTTAAAAGAGTCCAACGATGCTTGTACCAGAAAGGAGAACATTGTACATGTGTAGTTTTAAAGCTTTTTTTATCATACAAAGAGTCACGACTGAATGCTGCAGTGTGCTGAATGTGTTCCTGAGGCACCCTGATGTAGCGGGAAGCAGATCGAAGTGGCTGAGGCCTAGTTTAAATGTTGTAAGAATCTGTTGTATGGTGATGTGAGGTTATTGTCTTCTTTTCAGCAGAATGTACCGTGCGACTGTACAAAATGTTGCTGTGTTGAGTTGAGAGGTGCTAATGTTTTTATGGGAGGGCCAGAAAAATTTTCGTGTATCATCAATGTATCGTTATGGTATTTGACAATTCTCCCTTTTCAGAGTGATTTTCTTAGATATATATGTGTGTGTGTGTGTGTAGCTCTGTTTGTAATAGTTGTTCATTGCATGGCATGCTGCAAGCTGACCACATCACAGCAAGATGAGAAATGGACGAAAACGTTTCCCCATAGCACAGGATGTATACATTTTTCACGAAAATTGGTTCCCTGGGGGATAGTTCTTGGGAAAACCAGCCAACATTCAGACCTACAACACACAACAGAACTCCTCCGCCTTTGCATGGTCTACAAAGTCTTACGTGATACACACTCAATTGATCGCTAGCTGTCCTCAACGATGAAATCCTTCTCTGAGTCGAGTTCATAGTGGGTGGTTGCATGTAAAGGTAATAGAGAACAGACAAAATCTGCAAAAAGCCAGCAGCATAGCGCCACAAGCTGCTCTGGTCTAATCATCAAATTCATCCTCATCATCGGTCTTCTGCCCGAACCCCTTGGGCCCTGCTCTAGCCCTTGCTCTGACCTTCCCCTTCTTCCCACCCTTCTTCTTTGCTGCTTCTTCCTTCTCAAACTTCTCTCTCTCCCTCTTCTGCAGAAAATCCGTCACTCCAATGTATATCACCTGATAACAAAAATCACAAGTAAGAATCAGCGGCAAGCCACATTCTAAAGATTACAACTTGGCCTAATGTCAATATGAAACAATGGAGTCGAGCATGGAAATGGGGTCCAGCGGGTGGAAAGTGTGCCCATTTTACCCCAATAGTGAGAACTGACAGCCCGATGAAAGCGGTGATGAGGAGGACCGAAATGACGGTGGAGACGCCATCATCGCCGGCGCTGGAGACTATCTGCGGAGCGTCCGCAGGCGAGGGCAGAGCAACTTCAGCTGCCGCGGAGACTGTGCAGCCACGTCGGAGTTTCCGGGGAATTTCATGAGGCGGTGATGGCTGAAGAAGAAGAAGAAGGGGTCTTTTGCCAGAGAAGGGAGTTAGTGAGATGACGGGAAGGGAGCACGTGGCGGCGGCGGTCGAGGAATTAGGGGGCCTATGGTTGCAAAGGGAGAGCCGAAGAGGTGGGTGTGAAGATGTTAGAGGCAGAGATGTGGCCATGGGACATCTGATCCAAGAAAATAGCAGAAGAGAGCACCGCGGTGCGGAGATGATAGACACCAACCAACAGGCAGCCCACCGATTGACACGTGGACGGCATACAGGGCTTAAGCCCATTAATATATCGGGCTTCTTGACTTGGGCTTATGGGCTTGGGCTTTGGCTCTATCGGATTGTTGGATAAGAAGTTCGAAAAACAGGAACAAGAAAGAGTAGTGTCCATTCATGTGCTGACTGGGCAAATAGATTTGTTGGCACAACTTCAGAAACAAATCCAAGAACCTCAAGCCTTGTCCCCAAAGTTCATTCAAGACAGAAAAACAAGGATATTCGATCCTCATGATATCCTTATTTCCTACGTAATTCCTTCTTTCGGAGGAATGAATGAATGTATATACACAAACACACACACACACATATATATATATATATATATTCTTCTATTCTTCTTTCTTCATTTGTGCGATTTTCATGATTTTTCTGCTTTCATCTCAATTCAATATACTGTACTGATGATAATTACACGGTTTACAGACATATATATATATATATATATTGCACCGTACTATTGAATTCAGCATCATTCGACATTCGACCCATCTGGTGAATGAGTCTGGAGTCACACTACCATATAAGGCATTTTGTCTATCCAACAACCCCGTACGTATGATTTGAACCTATAGCCGCTCATAGTTTCTCTAATTATGGAGAAAAGGGATATATGATGAGGGAGCTCATTAAACTCTAATAAGATGGCCGAAGTTGATGTGAGTATTGTATCAAGCAACAAGAGAAGGCCTGCGTTTTGGAGTCTGTATATGCATCTTCCCCTCCAGGCTGTCAAGAGAATGCATGACCTGTCAGCATTTCACAACCATCCAGCCGGGTTTACGCAAAGCTAAAAGCCACGCACATTCCGACAATCTCATGGAGTGGAGCCCTGTGAAAGTCTCGAAGTCTGTTACCCAGAAAAAGAAAGGTGCAGGGCAGGGCAGAATCCTGAGGCCACCCAACTACCAATAATCTCTACAAGAGCAAACCCCGTCCCTGAAATGATGAAATCGGTTCACATCTCTCACGAGGATTTCCCGGTTTGTAAACTTGGAGATGAATTTTGTGACCGAGTGGCAGTCTTCGCAGAGCCTTAAGTTTTTGGTTATCCGGATCACTTCTCCCTTGTTGCTATTGATGAGCCCAAAGGCAACTGCTAGTTTCTCACTGTGGCCTAACAGAATCCGCTCTTTCTCGTCTGAATCAAGATCGTAGAGGACGATGTTTGTCTGAGGAACATATCCCAACTCCTTCATCTCCATGGACAGTTTCAGCAATAGGGCATGGAGCTGTTCAACCTGTGGATTTAGTTCATCAACTGAGACAAAAGAATAGATCTTCCTCTGCACTTCGATCCAGCAGCGACCAGGAACTTTCTGCAGCCCACGAGCCTTTAAAAGCTTCTTCACTCTCTTCACCTCCTCCCACAACTTTGCTCCTGCATAAATATCTGCTAAGAGCACATAATTCCCAGCATTTCTTGGTTCAAGCTCAAAAAGCCTTGAGCTTGCTCTCTCAGCAAGCTTGACATTGCAGTGGATCTTGCAGGACCCAAGTAGTGCGCCCCAGACCTTGGGCCCAGGTTCCATTCGCATTTCTTCTATGAGCTTCACTGCTTCATCCAACCTATTTGCACGCCCAAGGAGATCAACCATACAAGCATAGTGCTCCACGCTAGGTTGAATCCCATGTATCTTGACCATCGATTTAAATAACTCCTTGCCCTTCTCAACAAGTCCTGCATGGCTGCAAGCTCCCAAAACACTAACAAATGATACCACACTTGGTGAGATTCCGTTAAGGATCATCTGTTCGAAAATTTGAATGGCCTTCTCTCCGAACCCATGGACTCCGTAACTAGATATCAGCGAATTCCATGAAATAACATCCCTCTCTTCCATCTTATCAAAAATTATCTGTGCCAACCCGAGCTTCCCGCAGCGGGCATACATTGTCACAAGCGCACTGATGACAGGCAGGATTGAATCAAGACCTCTCCTCAAAATAAATCCGTGCATAAACCTCCCTTGTTCTAGAGCAGCAAGAGCTGCACATGCTTGAAGCACGCTGACCATGGTGACAGAGGTTGGGACCATACCACTGGTAGACATCATCTTGCAGAAGAGCTCCAATGCTTCAAAGGGCATCCCATTCTTTGCATAGCAAGTGATCATAGCGCCCCAAGAAACCACGTTCTTTACTGGCATTTCAGCGAACACATGACTTGCTTTATCCACACACCCAAACCGAGCGTACATATCCATCAAAGTGGTCATGACATGAACATGCCCCTCATATCCGCGCCTTAACATATGCGCATGAATCTCCTTACCACTTTTCAAAAGCGAAATCATGCTCTCAGAAACAACACATGCCTTCAATACATAAGTGAATGTGAACCTATCAGAAAGAATGTCGGTACGATTCATCCTCCGGTATAAGTCCATCACCTTCTCGCCCCTACCCGCCAGAGAGAGGGCCCGAAACAGGGCGTTCCAGACGAAAACTGTTCTCTTGCGAATTTTGTCGAACACGAGCAGTGCGCTGTCGACAGCATCCAGCTCAGAATACATGTTAATGAGTTTGGTGGCCAAGAAGGGATCTTGGTCGAACCCATTGTCGAAGAGGTGCCGGTGGACGGCGAGGCCATCGGAGAGGGAGTTCTGGCGGGAGCAGGAGAGTATTAAGAGCTCGTATGTCTGCTGGGTCGGGTTAGGCTCCCGGGAAAGAGCATGGAGGGCCTGTTTGAGGTCGCCCTGCCGGCATAGTGATTGAATTAGTGGGTTGTTGTTGGTAGATGGGGCTGAGGCTCCGGGAAGGGTGGAAGGGTTTATGGCGAGTGAACAGAGTGGCTTCCGGCAGGCTGTGAATTGGGCGGGGATGGGCGGTTGCTGTACAGCCTGGGGAGACGTAAATGCCAACATCACATATAACACCAGACTACGGCCACGACGGAAATTCCTTTGATCAGATTCTAGCACTTGAGAAAAGATTAATTCGCCTGGTAATGGGATGCTGCATACAGTCGCATTAATGGAGAGAACTCGTCATCATCAGCTTCCCACCGTTATTCCGGCAATTGCAAGAGGGCACCGCACGGGCCAAAATGCCCGGGGAAGAAAAGCCGAAACGGCCCACTTGAATTTACCGAAACACCCTCAACGGGTAAAGCCCCTCGGCGAACCACATTGCCTTTTCCTGTAAATCCTGAATGGACCCAAACAATTCTCCCCAGATGGACAATTCAGGTTCCATTGGCATCAACCTTATCAAATTGTGAGCTTCCTCCTAGAGCCCACCACTAGCATGATGCTCGAGGTTACTGGGTTAGTAAACCTTGTACATTCTCTCGAGAGGGCTTTCACCGAATTCGGTCATCCTACCATGGATGGCCCGCGCAGTCAGAGCTGCTGGCAAGGTTAAGTGGAGTATACTCCTCCTGTCTTCCTTCTCCTAAACGTAAACAATTTTTTTTTCTTTTATCATCTCCTAAAACAATCAGTTCAATTGTTGATCAGGAAATTAAATGGATTATATAGACTGCCAATTAATTTGTCACCTTGAATGCCCAAAGTCCAATTCTTGGGTGGGCCTTTAGCCCATCTGCTCTGCCCTCGTCTTGGATGGGGTTGCTGCGACAGCTTCAATCGAATAGCCCGTAATTATTATCTGAAAGTCATCCTTTTCTCTGTGTGCGTGTTGTGTTTGTGTGTGGGGTGTGTCTGGTCTGAAATTCTCACACCCAATTCCAGTTTAACAGCTAGTTGATAAGATCATCAACAGCATCAGTACTTGCACAGACCGCGTCGGCATCTGTCGGACTAGCATCTTAGGCAGCAGCATAAGATGAGTTCCCTCGCATCCTGTCTCACTTCATGAACATGCTTCATGTTTTAGCGTCGTTCCCGCTACCCCCTCGCCCTCTCTCCTGCTTCGCGTCGAAACTTTACTGTTCTCTTCTCCCTTGCCCGTCCCAGACAAACTATACCCTACGACCGCAATTCAACAGCAGGAGCTGGTCTAGGTGTCATCCGAGCGAACCTGTTCTTGGTTACCATTTCCGGTTCTTTCCGCAGCCGTGTGACTGGGGGAATTGCCCTGGTCGGAGGAGGGGTCCCCCTAGACATTCGAGAGTAAGCCGCAGGGAGTCCCCCTACGAGGTGTTGGGCGTACCACCCTCTGCCACCGCCCATGAAATCAAGAGGGCTTACCGGAAACTCGCCCTCAAGTATCATCCCGACGTCAACAAGGAGGTAACTCTTCATTTCTCGTTCAACTATCAAATTCAATGTTCTCTTCATTGCTGGATCCCTGTAAAGATCGTGCCTTTCGCTTAAATTAGAGAAATAATTCTTTGAGCTGGTTTTTGTTTCGATCTGGGGCAAAAATGATGCATTTCGGATTTAGCAGTCATAGCTAAGATCAACTACAGTTACTCGGATGAATTTGTCTAGTTTAAATTCAAAGTCAGTTAACTTTCGATTTTGCAGAGCTATGTTTGCTGTCTGCTGATTCTCGTTATCATAAAATAATCACGCTTAGTTTCCTGTCTTCTTTACTACAATGAGGTCAAAACTCTGGACCTTTTCCCTGATGAATTTCTTTCGATATCTACATATGCCTGCATCTATCGGCTCCGTGGGCCTTATATATTTGGATCTTTCCCGTCTTTGATAATGCTGAGACTGTTTGAATGGTTATCACTAGCAGAATTTGTTAAGTCTACTCGTCAGATCCTTTCATTTCTGTTCTAGCATAATGATTGTGGTGATGAGTCCATACATGAGCAATTTCTTAGAATTTAAGTGAGACATATCTCGATGATTCTGTACCATTTTTGCTTTCAACTCTCTCTCTCTCTCTCTCTCTATATATATATATATCTTTATATCTGCATAAGAATAAAGGAGCCGTGACTCCCTTTATATGTTGTGATTGTTGACATTTCACTTATTCCTCTGGATCAGTATTGATTTAAGTGAAAATACACTAGCTTTGAATTGGTTGATGTGCATTCTGATCTTTGTTTGCATTTTGCCGTGGTGGATGTGCTTTTCTTTGCCTTGTGTTACCTCAATCTCATCCATGTTTGTCGTTCTGATGTGCTTCTTCCTCCATTTTCATCTCCTTTCACTGTTTGCTCTGTCTGGGGAGTACCTTTTCTGTTACTAACTCTTCATGTAATGGCCTTCTATGACAGGCTAATGCACAGGAGAAGTTCATGAGGATAAAGCATGCATACAATACGCTGCTGAATTCAAACTCTCACAGACGAAATCAGACATCTGGGTTCTCTTACACTTCTACTGAAAGAAGTCAAAGAAGTGAAACTCAAGAAGAGGATTTCTATGGGCTTGGTAAAGGCTCATACCACTCCAACATAGCATTCCATGTCATATGATATGCCACCCTTAGCATATTAACATTCTTTAGGATGTCTATGATGTTCAGACAATATGGCATCCTATCTAAGTAGGTGGATTGTCAAGTCAACAACTGGATCTTTATCTAAGGCTAATAAAATGTTCAATTCTCTTCTGACACGTTCAATGTGTTACAATGATGTAGTGGTGCTACCAACTGTCCATTTAGTTCCCTCAAGACAAATTAAGCATAGGTCCTCCATGTTTTAGCCTCACTGTTTGCCTGAAAGAAGCATATTTTGACATGTAGATTGGGGAAAATACTTTTACCTCTTTGTTTGTTTGATCAGAGCTTGTTTTCTGGATTTTTAGGATTTAGGTTTACTCAGTACGTTCTTATAGTTACCATTTATGCTGCAGGTAACTTTTTGATGGATTTACAAGTAACAATAGGTAGATAGTCCTAACTTCAAGTAAAAAACGAAGTCTCATGTAGTTGATTGAAATTGCAGCTTTCAAGACCGTGAGCACTCATTCATAATTAGACAGACTGCAGTGCTGAATTTTACTTCTGATTGTGATGTTACAGAGGACTTCTTCAGAGATCTACAAGAAGAATTCCGTAACTGGGAAGCTACTGCTTCTTCACAAGGGAAACCAAAGAGCCTCTGGGAGGAGCTGGGGGTAATGTTTTTGTGTGCACTAAGTTCCTCCATGCATGGGATGAAACAGTTTCATCATAATATTCTCAAGTCTGTTAATAGTGGACAGTCACTTCCACTGAAAACTGATCAATCCTTGCTTCCCTATAAACCTTGAACATGAGTCACGCTCAGTCATTTCACTTCCTTCAATACCTTGAACTCAAGCCATGCTTATTCATTTCAGGAAATCGGGGAAGAATTTGTGGAATTTCTGGAGAAGGAGCTCAATATAACTGACTCTAGTGTTGAGTCTTATAGCGGTGATGATGAACAAGAAGGGAGTGATTCTGACAGAAGCCCTGATGGTGCTAAGGGGATGGGAAATGTTGGTAGAGATGAAGCCACCAGAGGGAGCGCCATCGAGGATAACATTGATGAGATTGAAGCCGCTCTTGCTCAGCTGAAAAAGGAACTCGGCCTGTAGCAGGAGGTGAAGAATACGTCAACTCTTCAGATTTGTATATGTACGGCTTATTTCACATGGTCCCCGGTCAATGGCCATGCAGTCTACTGTAATAGAAAGAAAACAAATTTAAATTATGAAACTTCACCCACGCTGTTGTTCGTATGTCTTTCCCGATGGAAATCGAGAGGGTCATGATCTGATTATTTTGGCGTCATATCTTCGCCACGGTACTGAGAGCTTGTGGTCACGGGGATTTGGTGCAGAAGGGACTCGGAATGCTGTCATATTATCGGGAAGAAGAATTGCTTCTAGCGGCCGAAAGTGGATTTATTTTTCCGCTAGACTTGGAAATCTCTACTGGACACAGGCTTTGATTGATGATTTGCTCATTGAACCAGGCCTCTTCAACTCTGGTCAGATCCAAGGAGATAAGGGAACTACTGAGCGAACAGCTGGGAAGCTTCTCAGAGCGGTATCCCTATGAGCCAGCCACCTATCTCCTGCTTACAGTGCATCTGCGACGGGGCAAAAGTGGGTTAATCCAGCTAAAAAGCAGACCCTAAAGTGGGATGATACATGGTTAGAAATAGGCAAGGTTGTAATCGGATTTGATTCCAAGTGAATTCTTTGGAAGGGATGACTGGGGGTACATCAGAGAGTCGAACATCTCAAGTGGAGATCCTGTACATGTAAACCACAATCCAAGCCACGGTCCAAAGGGAAGAATCACTTTGACCACCCATATCATATAACGTCTGGAGAAAATGGGTCGTGGATTTACTGTCCTGTCCAACGTGTTTCTGGTTCTGACTTGTAGGTATCGTCATGACTGGTTGTTTTTATCAATAAATAGCACGTGCTTATAGGCTGGCCGATAGCTTGCCTTCGGTTTCTCTCCTTACAATGGAATTTAGTGCCCTCTGCTGCTGCTGTTGCAGCAGTCTGCGTGGATAAATATGAACCACGACTTTTGTAGTAGGTTTTGAGCCCAGCAAAAAAAAAAAAGAAAAAAAGAAAAAAGCAAGGGACTTGCGAGGTAGGCAGCAGAGTCACACACACACACGGAGACAGATCTCGTCGATCACTTCCTACATCCCCGTCTCCTACATAAACGGCTCTACAGAGAGATCGAGAGAGGAAGAGAGAGAACCGTTGTAAAGAAACGTCCTGGAGCTTGAGGTATGTACAGAAGATCTTCGAGACGATCTTCATATCTGTGCATCTGTATTCCAAGGCCTTGCAGCTTTGCATAAGTTAAACTTCGTACAGACCGACTTAGGAAGGCGACATCGCCGTTCATTTGGAGTTGGAAGAAACCATACAAGTTCGCTTCTCGTTAGTTTGTCCCATTTTCCAGAAGCGCATAAAGTTTATACCATCTTCACTAGTTCAAGGCATCGATCTTCTACCATAGTTCATCTACTGCTTTGCAAAATCCTTTTATTTATTTATTTATTTTCTGAACACAACTATCGAGGTGGTCTTCCGGTCCGTCATGTAGACGACGAGATGGGAGAAATAATGACATAATAATGATGATGAACAGAAAATTTTCATTGATAGAATTGAATAGAAGATAGCCAAGAAAGATCTCCCTTACTAATAATTTCCTGCCGAAAGAGCTTCCATTGAACTAACCCTATTAAATGTGGCGTTGAAGGCGAGGAATAATGGCAAGGAGACGACTGGGAATAAGGAGTTGCAAGGACGACGACAACGATGACAGATGGTCTCTACAGGGCATGACCGCTCTAGTCACCGGTGGTACCAAAGGAATTGGGTCTCTCTCTCGCGCACACGCACATTCATTTTTAAGGATAGAGATATGATTCAAAGTTCTTTCTCCTTGGGGGTTCCGTAATGGAATTATATTCAAAATAATGCAGGCGTGAAATCGTGGAAGAGTTGGCGGGGTTCGGGGCAGCCGTACACACGTGCGCCCGGAATGGGTCGGACCTCGAGGACTGCTTGCGTGCTTGGAAGGCCAGGGGTGTGGCCCATGTCACTGGTTCGATCTGCGATGTATCATCCCGAGCTGAACGGGAAAGGTTGATGGCCACTGTTTCTGCTCAGTTTGCCGGGAAGCTCAACATTCTCGTACGTCAGTTGCTCTCTCTCTCTCTCTCTCCATATATATATATATATACATACACACACATATTACGTACGCACGTACGTCTTCTAATTAGTTTTGGTAAATTAAAGATAGATATGTAATTCTGCGCGCAGATAAACAATGTGGGTACCAATCTCGTCAAGCCAACAGAAGATTACACGGCAGAAGAATTCTCATCGTTGATGGCTACCAACTTCGAGTCGGCCTACCACCTGACCCAGCTTGCACACCCTATCCTGAAAGCCTCGGGGTACGCAAGTATCATCTTCATGTCTTCAGTTGCTGGTGTAGTTTCCATCAATATGGGATCCATCTATGGAGCAACCAAAGGTGTGTGCATATACATATACATATACAAATATATAAATGCATCGTGGATCGATCGATCTTATTCATTAATCCAGTCCTTAAGTATTTCCTCTACGACTATATATATATATATATATATACACACACAGCCCCTGATGACTTTGCTGGAACTGTTGAAGACCCAATTGCACGTAGTCGAATAATAATAATAATAATAATAATATAGATGATGCATGCATGATTATATATAGATGTGTTTGTGTGTGTGTGTGGTGCACATTGTAAATTAATATTGTTGGGCGGCAGGAGCACTGAACCAGCTGACGATGAACTTGGCATGTGAGTGGGCCAAGGACAAGATCAGGATCAACTCTGTGGCTCCATGGTTTATCAGAACCCCTCTCATTGATCATGTAAGTATATCTTCTTCTTCTTCTCCATATATATATATAATTAGATTTCATATCTCTAATTAATTAAATTTTTTTGGGTCAATTTGAGTGTGGGTATATCTATCTGTATATATATTTTATGTGTGTGTTGTATGTATAGCTAGTTGAGGATGAAGCATTTGTGGGAGCCGTCAACACTCGAACTCCGATGGGACGCATAGGAGAGCCCAAGGAGGTTTCGTCTCTGGTGGCATTCCTCTGCATGCCGGCAGCCTCCTATATCACCGGCCAGACCATCTCTGTCGACGGAGGATTCACCGTCAACGGCTTTAACATCTTCCAGAAAAATCCATGAACTACCTTGTTTTCAAGATCAGGCCGCCGTGGGAGCTTAATTAATTATTAGCAGTTGCATCGACCCCCGGCATAAATAAATATATGCATATGTGGTTCATCTAATTAAACAAATTACGGTCAAATAAAGTTTTTTCTTTTTATATAAATGTAATATTGGTTTATATATATGGTACCTCCATGAATTAATTTTTTTATTATATAAGAGACAAATAAAATAAATTTTCAGGAAAATTAGTGGAATTAATAAATGTGGATACGCACACACAGAAGTGGAAGGGCCGGAGTCACGCAGGCGGCTGAGATTCCATTATGAGGGAAGGGATGCAGGGACAACAAAGAAGAAAGAGAAACTGGGTAACACCGTGTGAAGGACCAATATTGGAAATTTCATAAAATTCGGTCTCTTTTTAAAAATATCGGAAAATAGTTCATATATTCACGAAGTTCGAGTGTTTTTCACATTATACAACAAACTTCATTCTTTGACCAAAATGGTCACGAACTTTCGATTCCGTTCATCGCCGTTAGTCTTTTCCGTCTAAAATCCTTAACGGAAGGATTATGGCCATGACTGAAGGGGTGCAAAGACAAAAATCCCCTCACGACACAGAATGGAAAGATAAAATTGCCCCCCGATAAGCAATTTAGGCGAGAACAAGCAGAAGAAGTGGCAGGTTGATTAGAAGGGATTAGGGTTTGATTTTCCAAAAAATCAAAGAGGAGAGGATTGCTTCAGTACTCCACATCACCTGTTGCTACTGTTGAATGGTTGGTGGTGAAGATTGGCAGGGTAATCATCACGTGCTTTAGGTGGTCCAATGTTGAGATGGAATAGCAGAACAACGAGAAGGCAGTGTGTGGTCCCTAGTGATTTTAGAGGTAAGAAGGCTAAGTTTGTCTTCATTTGTTCATTTTACTGTCATATTCATTCACATCTACTATTCATTTATACATTGTTGAGTGAAGAATGGTAGGTTATTAGTTGTGGTCCTAAGTTGAATTCATTGTGGTTTAATGCTATGTTACTTTGTTTGCAGGATGGACATGGGTTTTAAGTTTGTTTTATACCATGGAGGGAAGTTGGCACATGAACCAGAAGTGAAGTATGAAGGTGGTGGAGTTCATATAATTATGGCTGATGTTGATCGAATGTCCATTTCAAAGTTGCAAGGAGTCGTGGCTAAGTTAGGATACAAAGATCCAATAGAGATATGGTTCAAACTTCCTGGGTTTAGTCTAGCAAAAGGGTTAAATAAGAATTTTAGCAGATGCTGATGCATGTAAAAATGGCAGAGACCGCTGTAAAGAATGGCTTCACTAATGTTTTTGTTGAAACTAATAAGTTGGAAAAAGAGAATGGCACTGCTAGTGGGGATGGTGGCAATACAACAATTCAAACTAAGTCAGAGATTAATTCAGAGGATTTTGATGGATTAGGATCCACTTGTGATAAAGAGTTCATAGAAATTTTGAGAACTAAAAGCATTGAAGGAGGATCAAGGGGAGATCATAAAGAAGGAGCATTGATGTAGGTCCTGAGTCAGCAGAACATTCAACTAAAGAAGGCGATATAGCAAGTAGTGATGATGATGGCAACCAAAATGTGGGGAAGGACTTGGGATCAACTGTAATAAGCAGTCGCTTCCACTGAAAACTGATTAACTCTTTTGCTTCCCTATAAACCTCGAACACGAGTCAGGCTTAGTCATTTCACTTCCTTCCAAACCTTAAAACTCAAGTCATGCTTATTCATTACAGGAAAATCGGGGAAGAATCTGTGGAATTAAATCGACTCATGTCCTCGAATTGCATGCAGTTGCCTGTGGGTTCGGACAGGGCTCTTAGACTCTTAGTCACTAGTATCCTTCGGTAGTTCAATAATTAATTATATGCTCATCCGATGTGCATCAGCACGGCGTACTTCTTTCTCATCATGTCCAAACTGGGTGGGTTTGAGACCAGACCCCTCCTTGGGAGGAATAGATGCAGTCGATTCACATGTTCCATCACAAGGGCACTTGTCACGCGCCAAAAGAAAAGGACCCACAAGAACAGTCTTTTTTATTTTTATTTTTCCAAATTTCCCATTTAAATTAACGCGGTCCATTAATTGCTAGAGGATAATTCCAAGAGAGTTGATTAAAGGAGGATCGTGTTCCCCCACCCGTGAAAAAAAGGTAAAGAAATGAATTGTAGATATCGAGATAATTCATCTTCTATACGGGAGATTAGTCAGCGAGCCTGTCTTGTTCCTCCTGGTTGGCGATCAAAAGTCGCCAGTTATTCATCGAGGAAATCGTGTTTATCTATCAAACATGTCTTGATCTACAATCGGGGGTTAAAATCAAAGGGGGCCCATATGGACGGCCATATGTGTTCCCTCCGGTCATGCTTGTGACTTCCTGTTTCCCTTGCACACAAGTCACTTTCCTACTGAAGAATACAGATCATTTCTCAAATTTCGCATCTTTAATCAATTGGACCAGCTGTCTGTATATATTATACATATGTATGTATGTAGCTTCTTCAGCGAGAGGGCCGAAGAGAGAAACTCACTCTGCTAGGACAGTGATATCAATGGCTCCTCAGCAAAACAAGTGGTCTCTCCAGGGTGCGACCGCTCTTGTCACGGGTGGAACCGGAGGAATCGGGTGAACCACCCATTTCTCTTCTTCTCTTTTGTTCGACTTTCTAATGTCTCAGCCAGCTGGCTGATTATATACGATTTCAGTGAGGTGATCTTCATCTTCAGATATTTTCCACAGCAATCTGGTATCATGTTTTGATGATGCATACGATGTTCACAACGACAGGCATGCTGTTGTAGAAGAGCTAGCGGGGCTAGGTGCGTCCGTGTATACCTGCACCTTCGCGGAAGCCGAGCTACAGGAGTGCCTCGATAAGTGGAAGGCCAAGGGTCTCCAAGTCGCCGGATCCGTGTGCGACGTATCCTCCCGGGCGGGTCGGGAGAAATTGATGGACGACGTCTCCCGCTTCTTCAATTCTAAACTCAACATCCTCGTAAGTTGCTTAATAAATATTGTATATATATATAACATGATGCGGGTATGATTATACATACATCCAGACGCTCGCGTTTTAGGGTTTTATGCCAAGCATGCTTGCAGCGGGTGTAGTTCTCTCGCTAACATTATTTGTGCTTTTGCTCGGGAATCGGTTCGAGGTAAACAACGTCGGAACAATTATTTCGAAGCCTACGGTCAACTACACGGGAGAGGATTTCGCGTTCATGATGAGCACCAATCTCGAGTCGGCCTACCACGTGAGCCAACTAGCGCACCCGCTACTCACGGCCTCCGGATCAGGGAACGTGGTGTCCCTATCCTCTGTCGCTGGCGTTACGTCGGCAGGGGTAGGATCGCTCTACGGAATCACCAAAGGTATACGGTGATTAACCAAGATCTATGAATTAGGGTTTTTGTTTCCAAGCGACTACCCAAAATGGAAAATGTACCAACCCCGAAGTAAAGTAGCTCAATTAATTTGGATTCATTAGTTACAATTGACAGGGGTTAATTCACACCAAACAATCGAAGTATCAAGGAGTGCTGCTTTCAACAGCAGCCACTGGTGCACCTGCAGCGCTTCCAATCGCATACACAGTACACGGGGGCATATGGGCCCAACTTGTCGCTAGCTGTTATACATTTATATAATAGTTACATTGATTTTTAGTTTCTTCTGGTCCCAATTTAATTTGTAGGAGCCATAAGCCAGCTGGCCAAAGATCTGGCCTGTGAATGGGCAAGGGACGGCATAAGAGTCAACGCAGTTGCTCCATGGTTCGTCTGGACCTCAATGACTGAACCAGTAAGTAAGGCTGCATGCCTTCATACATATACATCAAATTTACGTACCCTCTTACATAATATATGTACACGGTCAAATTTCCTCTTTTTTCTTACTATGTGTTGTGAGATATAATATATATATATGTGTGTGTGTGTAGTATCTAAGCAATGAGAAGTTTCTAGAGAAAGTGGTCTCAAGAACCCCACTTGGACGCACGGGTGGGCCAGAGGAGGTGGCATCGCTGGTGGCATTCTTGTGCATGCCCGCATCTTCTTACATCACAGGGCAGACAATCTGTGTCGACGGAGGCTTCACCGTCAATGGTTTCTCCTTCCCTTAAATCATCGGACATGCGAGACGTTCTCTGTCTTTGGGGGAAGCAAAGAATGTAATATAATATATATAATTATGAACTGCATATTCGATATTTAAATTACATAAATAATGGGACGTATCTGAATTAATGAGTGGACTAATGCCCAGTATAAGAGAGCAGGGCTAAGGGGTCTTGGATCATTGTTATGGTGCCGGTTTCACGAGTGGAATATCTTTTGGTCTTGTCCAGGTGATAGCGTCCTTGGACATTTGCTCTACCCCTCTCTAATGCCAGCATAAATAAATTATATATATGTGTGTGTATACAGAGCTGTACCAAAATATCTTCCATGTGTGAAGATATTATCCAGTAGAGCAATGTAACTCGCCATAATCATCATCGAAAGTAATCTGAAGTCATCTTCTTCGGAGGTTAGGGTTTTCAATCGACCCAATTGGATTTGAGGTCCATTGATGGAGAGCTCGCTTTGAATAAGATGGCCTCATCTCATAGTCAACTAGGCGGGAGGCCCAAGTAAGTGGTCTTGGAGGCCATCAACCTCTTTTGGATAGAAGAGGATGAGATTTCTCTTTTTCCTCTTTTGGTAAGTGAAAATTGAAAGAAAAACTATTAGCTTAAAAGACCGAGTACTATATCACCCTATCGGACTGTCAACTACCTTACATTAATGTGTTCATATGTGGTTTAATAGGAAAGAGCTCTTCAAATCTTATTCATGGAGGATTGTACTGCCATAAGTTGTGCCACCCAAAAATGGAAAATTAACTAAGGATTCTATGATACTTTTTTTGTCCATTTTTTGTGGGGGGAATGTGAGCTTATGATAAATTAATCTCTTCATGTGCATGGAATATTTTTGCTCATGCTTTCACCGCGAGGCGGACGTTCTTTGGAGTTGGTGAGTAGTCGGGCTAGGGTTGATCCGCAGGGTGGGCAGCGAACGGGCGGGAAGGGACGGAATCTCCGAATGTAGCCCGCCACGTGTCGGAGGATGCCGGGGCCAGCAGGCTGGCTGGCTGGATGGCAGGCGTCAAACGACGTCGACCCTGGGGGCCCCCTACCACGTCAACATCATCCATAGCACGATACGTACAGCTCTCTGATTGCGCCACGCTAACCCCCTACCCCTCCATCCCTACACAATAATATTAGCTTATCAATAATAATAATAATAAATTAAACCGGGAAAAGGAAAAGAAAAACAAAAACAAAAACAAAAAAAAGGAGAGGGAGAGAAATTTCAGCTGACTGTGCGAGCGATGAGTTGAGTCCATCTCTCTGCTCCTCGTTCGACGCGTGTCGACCAGCTTCTCCCAACTCCGCCTAAACACAAACTGGTAGATCTCCACAAATGCTAAATTTCAATATGCTCCTTCTACTTTACTTCCTATTCATTTTTCACGTGAAACTAAAATTTTCAGCAAGATTGCAAACCGCTGACCCATCATTTGTGTCAATCAATGGGAAAAAGTTAAAGTTGATGATGATACACGGGAGAATCAGATTCCAAAGAATAGAACCATCGGAAGATTCCGCACAAAGTTAATAAGAATTAGATACTTAAATTTAATAAACTTTTTTTAAATATATTACGCTACAAGAAATGGGAGGATTTGAACATACTTTTATTGTTAATAATAGATATCCCAACGTATGCTTTGTGTTAAACCTAGAGCGTTAGATAGCACAAGCATTATGTGTGACCAACTTGAGTTGGAAATGCAGTAGCTTTACACAAATGTTTTTTTTCACAGTTCTGGGGAGGGCCTTGATTGACATTAACTGAAACTATTGGGGACCAAAGTGAGAAGCATGCAGACTCCATGGGCTTGGCATTGGCCGGCCAGACGTATAATCTTCGCTCGTTCCCACCCACATCCCAAATGTGGAAACGAGCACTAGCAGCCACGCGTCAGACAGGATACCGAATCGTGTCCACCCTCCTCGTCTCGCTGTTGCTTCCTCATTGGTGGACGCATCCAGATGCCGGACAGGTAGGTACACGTGGTCGAGGTTCAACGGTAAAGGCGGACGCAAGATGGACGGTCGACATCGTGTCGTTTGGGACTGAGTGACGCGAAGTACCTTCCCACGTCTCCTCGCTCCCCGTCTCTCTTCATCATATTCTCCTGTGTGGGAAGTTTCCTCATATTCTCCTCTGTGGGAAGTGAAAGCCGTGGATGCTATATTTCGGGTCCTCCTAGCATACCAAGGAGGAGCATTCTCTGTCGCTGAAGCTCGTCTAGCCTGAAGAAGTACCGGAGTGATTCTAGTGTTTTGCAGGAAAGGTAGCGAAAGGTGATTGTCTCAACGCTGGAAGTATTGAGGGAGATGGCGGAGATCTGCTGCGACGTCGCGAACGAGGCCTGTTCGCGCGCAGCGTGTGACCCGAGCTCGGCGGTGGCGAGACGGAGGAGGATGGAGATCAGGCGGTTCGAGTTCGTCGGTGGCACTAGCTTGGCCGCAGCGAGCGATTCTGATATCATCAAGCAGAAGCGGAGAAAAGTAGAAGACTGCCCGGCACACGAATGGGATGATGCCTCAAGGAACTATCTCGCAGATGAAAGCGAGAGCGAATTGGAGGCTGGAGACACAATTTCGAACGGTAATAGAAAGATAAAGCCTTCACCATCCCACTTGAATGAGACCCTTCCAAGCTCCTTGGACCCTGAAATCTTAAATGAATTTCCTGCATACGGGGTCACGTCAGTCTGTGGGAGGAGAAGGGAAATGGAAGATGCCGTGGCGGTCCACCCGTCGCTCTACGTCCGACACCGTGAAACCTCCAGTGGCTTCCATTACTTTGCAGTTTACGATGGCCACGGATGCTCTCACGTAACGTATCTCAACTTGCACCTGTTGAAATACTCTCGTATTACATCAAATTACGCTATCCGTGTTGATCTTGTTGGCCTCCTTTGCGTTGTTTTTGCTCAGGTCGCAATGAGGTGCAGGGAGAGACTGCATGAGCTGGTGAGAGAAGAGCTGTCGTCGATTGCGGAGACTGGTGGGGCTGTGGAGTGGAGAGACGCTATGGAGAGAAGCTTCAGGAAGATGGACGGGGAGGTGACCTCCTGGAAGGGGGAGAGTGCGGCCGGGGAGGGCTCCTGCAGGTGCGAGCTGCGGTCCCCCGAGTGCGACGCTGTTGGGTCCACCGCAGTGGTGGCGATCCTGACCCACGACAAGATCATCGTGGCGAATTGTGGGGATTCGAGGGCCGTGCTTTCCCGAAAAGGCAAGCCAATTCCGCTCTCCAAAGATCACAAGGTTGGTTCTGTACGTTTTGATTTTTGTATTTAACTCAATTATTATTTTCGCTTTTCCTTCCGTTCTCCTTTTCTTGTTCTGAATCGTTTCGATGATGTATGAGCAGCCGGATCGCCCGGATGAGCTGGACCGCATCCAGGCGGCTGGAGGCAGGGTGATCTACTGGAATGGGCCCCGGGTTCTCGGCGTCCTGGCCATGTCTAGAGCCATAGGTGAGTGTAGTTAATCGAGCGAGCAAATATTCTTGTTGTAGGAACACTTTGAGCCCTTCATCCTAGGGTCTAGACTAGACGCGGGCACTCACCCCCTTTGCGAACGGATTGATTGGATCATTCGCAGGCGACAATTACTTGAAACCGTACGTGAGCTGCGAGCCGGAGGTGACGATAATGGAGCGGACGCCCCGGTGACGAGTGTCTCATACTGGCCAGCGACGGGCTCTGGGATGTGGTGTCCAACGAGACGGCATGTAAGGTGGCGAGGATGTGCCTCAGATCAGAGAAGGCAAGAGCCCCAGCAGCGGAGGAGGCCCCCACCATCCCCTCACGCGGCTCAGGCTGCGGAGAAGCAGTGCAACTACCGGGTGACTACTACGGGGGTTGTGGTGGAGGGATGGGTGACAACGCGTGCTCGGATGCGTCAATGTTGCTGACGAAGCTGGCGCTGGCGAGGCATAGTACAGACAACGTGAGCGTGGTGGTGGTGGATCTCCGGACCGGAGGGTGGTGCTCAGCGTAGGCTGGGGAAAGGAGCAAAAATGAATTGAGGGAGTTTTGAGGGGATACGCATTTAGAGCACAAATCAGCCGTACAGTTGGGGTAGATCTGAATAGATGGATGGGTGGGTGGATGGCGTTCCTTGTACCTAAACAAACAAAGCATAGACAAGGTTTTTGGTCGGGAGTTCCCTCACGTAAGTGTGGGGGACCCCTTTTTTTTTTTCCTTCTTCCAATTCTCACGTAAAGGTGAGATGGATTTTTCTTCTCAGTGAAAGCTTCAGTCACGATCTACTAATAATCATAGTGATTGTTCAGATGATTGGTACAATCTCGCATTCTGCGGAGGGAGGAGTCGTGTATTAACTAATGAGCATACAAATAATCATCTTGATTGTGATTTTTTTTGTTTAATAAAATTAATGGAATAATTGTTGACCATATGGATTTCGAAGCCTTCCTCTCAAATCTTAGGATGGAGTGAAAGTCGGGGGAGAGTTCCATTAATTCTTTCTCCTCTTTGAGATGGAAAATCTAGTTAGTTCTGTCGAGCTCTTCCTAGATGGTGGTGTCCGTGGTGGAGACGGAAGGAGGTAAAAGGAGCGCCGATTTTCCCCGTTGATTCGATTCTCTCTGTTCTGATCCCAAACCCCATGTGCTGGCAATGGCATGGGAAGAGACTGAATTAGTTCCTTCAAATATGGGTCATTCCGCGTCTATTCTCTGCGTCTCCGGCATGGCTAATTTTAGGAACGGGTTGATGGAAAGAATGCTGCAGGGAAAGATGACATGGCGCATGGTGTTGCTGGCATGACACAGCACGTAGGTAGCCCGTCAAATATAGGTCAAAGCCGATCCGATCCGATGCTTGACCGAGAATGATAAGAGAAGGCTTAGCTGGACTCGCCTATTCTATAGCTTGGTGGACTTAGGTTCAGAGGCCATACGGTTTGGTGACGGCAGAGGCAATGCCGATGATGACAGAGATGGTGACTGAGAAGCAATATAGAGGGAGTGACACGACTGGCGAGGTCCTCGATGCAGAGATGGCATTGGCACATGCAGTCCAAGGGAAGACTTCCCACTGTTTCCACATCGAACAAAGAACTAAAATCAGAACAAACTGAATACTTACTTATAAGTAATATAGAAGGATCTCTATAACACACCATTTAAGCAGCAGCAAGGATTCCACTCGCATTCTCTGGCCGCCCAAACAAACAGTTGTCTTCCCTCGGCTACATCTTCTTGCTGCCACCTTCTGTTTGATCACCCCTCATTGCTTTCAACTTTCTGTAACCTTCACCTGTCCCAAAGACCCGGCAGAGACCGATTACGAGATAGCTGAGTAATTCGAATACATAGTTGAATCATTGCAACAAATTAATCCTCCTCCATGCTGATATATCTATACCAAGTACCAGCCCCTGGTATAATGTAATCACAGGTGCAACAATTTTTATCCCTCCAACCATGGTCAGCTACTTAAGGAAATATCGAGCACAACAGAGAAAGCATGCAAGTGCACCATCAGCGATGCTTCTGATTTCAACCTACAGCTCTATCACTTACCAGTCCATGTAGGTAGAGGTAGACGAGTGGTTGCCGGACTTGGTGTACAGCACCCGGTGATGATAATCATGAAAATCGGCACTGAGAACTTGAAGGTCATATAACTTGGAAACAGACCAACTGAGAAGCCAAGTAAATCTCGGGAGGAGAATGTAACACGCACCCGCCATAGAAGGGCAGAAAGTTTGAAGGCTCCATGGAAAATGATATCCACGGTGAGCTTGTACTGTTTCTACCACTTCGAGCACCATCCATAACCGCAGGGTCAAGAGATGTGGACCAGTTATAGCGGGGCCAATAATGGTAGCAAAGCCAATAAACACTATCTCAGCAGGATGAACATATTCAGAGGTCAATCCAAAGGGCGTGGCATACCTGTAACAAAATTACACATCTTGAGCATTTTCACTAGTTCAAGTTAATCAAACAGCAGCAAATTACTTAATTAAATCTCACTTACTCATGATGAACACTGTGAACATGCTTGTACAGCCATTTTGTATGTAAGATTCGGTGTCCCCAGTCGAAGACAAAGTCCTCAATGACAAAGTAAAATGCAATTTGAGACAACATTGTATTCTTTCAGGATCAAAAGCATACAACTGGCTAAGATTACGTTGCTGGGAGGATAGAAATATTGCTTTCATGCCGTGGCCAGTTTGCATTTCCCTTTTTTCTTGTTTTCGGTGAAAATACAGGGCAAGAGCCCAAAGCGTTTCTTTGAGTTGCAGTCAAGCTTCAAATGAACCATATAATACTCCATGGACAAGATTTAGTGGATAAAGAACCTGAAGATACCAGGATGGCAATGGGAGACTACTGCGCATGCCCATGAATTGGAAGACTGGATGAGAGAAAGGTCATGACTGGCAAATTTATTCCCAAATGATACAAGATTAACCGAACGATGCATTTCTCCTGAGCTGCCATGGTGTTATTTTTTGGCCGTAAAGAACCCAAATCCAATAAGAATACCTGAAGGCATAGGCTCAAATTCACGGCCATCTGATGATGATATAATACACTTAGCAGTGATGGGGTCAACCAGATTGAATGGATGTATAATCAACAGACATTTTTTCCTAGAGTTTTTAGCATATTCAGGAAATCACTATCCTGGATTATATCACCATAAAACTGTCTCTATGCTAAACTTCCGAGATATTTGGTCACTCCACTAGAGACAGAGAGGGAAAGACGGATTCGTCTGTGACTCTCATTGAATATCTGTGATAAAATTGAATATTCAACTTGGATTTGGAAGGCGATCATACAATTTCTAGATACATGTTGAAATCCATAACTGACTTCACTGGAAAAGAAAGGCATTTGTACATGAGATAACCAGCAAACAAAAACTGACAGACCTGAATCTTACACTTGCTCAGCCATCCTGCCCTCTCAATGTGAATGAAAGTAAGACCTGCCAAGAATAACACACTCTCATGGAGGGAAAAAAAAACTTCCAAAGCAGGCGAGCTGAAAGTCACTGAAATTTGTGATCAAATAAGAAGTACTGCATCCAGACATGAAATTCAAATCAATATCAATAAAACATCTGGTACATGGACTGTCATGGGGAATCCTATTTATGAAACCAGTGGTATTTCATAATTAAACTCTGGCCTTTCACAGAGTAATGAATAATTGCAATCACATTCCCTGCTAGCAATTGGAAACACGAGCTAAACAGACCATCAAATAAGAATATGTTCAGCAAAATTTTCTCACAAGAATCAATACGAGGCTGTCATGGTATGAATAGTGCTACATCTTGGTTTAGCACTGCATCGTAGGGGTATGTGGGTGTGTGTGTCTGTTTTGATGTAAACATAATGCTCGGCAAACAACTCCACAGCACTCCACGGCAAATATAAACTTACTCCCAAAAGACACCCCTACTTGACTATATAGTCAATTTCTTGATTTCGACAGTATCTGTTTGACGTGAGATGGGAGGGAATGGCGTCAAGGATCATGACAATGCCAAAATCTTGATTGTCCACTACCAAAGCACCGTAAGTGAAATGACGGCGACTAAGATCCCTAATTTGAGGAAATCGACATTTATACGGAGGGGACATCGATCGGTGCTCCTCACCGACTGTTAGTGTCTGGGGGGCAAGGATCTGCAGCTTCAAGCCTCAAAAACCATTTTTTTTTCTCCCTCTGGGCTACGGATAACGTCAAATGGCGTAACAAATGGAAGTGACAATTAATCACGACTGCGGAAGCAGATTAATATTGCTCGGCCGCCAACCGGTTATCACTAAGCATCAAACTCGGATATCAAATGTGAGGCAGCATTCAATGGAGTCCGCACCGGACGAAATTCGCATCTCAAATGCAGAAGCAGCAATTACTTCAGGCTCAACCAACAACGGAGAAATGACGCAAAAAAGGCTAGAAGAGCGACAGCACAAGAAGCGCAGAGGCGCAAAATACGTGCATGCAGGAAGCAGATCCGGGACTAGGAATGCGGGAGGATGATGCAGAAACCGAAGCCCCTTTGGGCCGTAGAGGGAGGGGAGAGGAGTGGGGCAGTACGTATCAGCCAACAGGACTCGATGATCGATCGACGCCATGAATGGATCTCAGACGGAGAGAGCAGTGCGATGGCTATGGAATGAGTGAGAGTGAACTTTGCAGCACAGAGAGGGAAGGGGAGATTATCGGGAGAGAGCTGAGGAAAATGGTTGAGCCGTGGGAGGGAGAAGGGGGAGAAGGGAACAGAAAGCCACCACATGAAGAGAAGAGACAAGACAGAGTGTCAGAAACCAAAAAATATGGAATCTTGAGGCGCACTTAGTTTGTCAGTGATGGCTGCCTGCCTGCCTGCCTGAGTGGGAACATTGCTCAGTTGATCTCTCTGAGTGAGTGAATCGCTGCGAATATGAATGAACGCAACAATTACCCAAACAGGAAGCGATGATTCAGATTTTCCCTTCTCCATTTGTGTGACCGTGATGACTTTTCTGCCTTCAATCCAATTCAATATACATGGATTGACGATGATAGAATACAAACCAAGAATTGTTCAAACGATATGTGTAAATTTAGAAAGTGGTACCGTACTCATGCATGTCTCCTAACCAGTCTGAAAATGAATCGTTGACATAGCAAGGGGAGATTCCATCGACGATCATCTGTTCAAAAATTCCAAATGGCCTTCTCACGGAATCCATGGACTCCATATGACCAGGTTTCAGCAAACTCCAGGGGATAGCACCCCTCTCTTCCACCTTTTTTATAAAACGATCGGTGCCATCCCTCTCTTTCAAATGTCGGTTAATTCTCGACACTAACAATGCCATAGACATCAAAGATACTTTCCATAGATTTTGACCGGAGGTCGTGGTCGTTATCTTCTGTATATCTATCCAATTATCCTAACAATTCAGAATATTGATTGAACTACAGATACTCCAACTAAGGAGAGAGCGCTTGCGTATTATAATATCTAAAGGAAGTAGAAACGTCCACCGAAACTTAAAATGAAAAAAAGGAACAAGAAATGGGACGTTCAGAACACAAGGCTTCCACCCTATTACTCAATTCTAGCAAAAGCACTATCAGCACATTGATTTGGGGGGGAGAAGATAAGCGAAGAAAGGGACCAGAACTGAGCATGCAACTACGTACAGAACAGTAGTCACTGATATTTTGCACCATTGGCAACCGATCATAGGTGAAACTCAAGGCTCAAATACTGAGACGAGATGCTGCTCCATATACGGGGGCGGTGGTGTTCCATATTGCGGTGGTGCTGGCGGCGGTGGCAGGGTGTAGTATGGAGATGTTGGTGGCTGATATCTTGGAGGCGATGGGGTTACAACAGGAGGTGGAGGGTACCGATGCGGTGGTGGAGGTTGGCGATGGGGAGGAGGTTGTGGTGGATGCCTGACGGAGGGTGGTTTAGCTTGGGAAGGTGGTGGTGGTGGGGGTCGTGAGGGCGTTGGTGGGTACTGGTACGGGGGTGGTGACGGCCTCGGGAAAGGTGGTGGAGGACGGTGACGAGGACGAAGTGGTGGTGGATGCCTCAATGAGGGTGGCTTAGCTCGGGAAGGTGGTGGTGGTGGTGATGGCGGTCTTGAGGGCATTGGTGGGTACTGGTACGGGGGTGGTGATGGCCTCGGGGAAGGTGGTGGAGGAAGGCGACGAGGGAGAGGTGGTGGTGGATGCCTTATCGAGGGTGGTCTAGCTCGGGAAGGTGGTCGCGATGGGGGTCTTGAGGGTGCTGGTGTGTAATGGTACGGCGGCGGTGATGGGTGCGGACAAGGTGGTGAAGGTCGGTGATGTGGAGGTGGTGGATGCCTGATTGAGGGTGGCTTAACCCGGGAAGGTGGTGGCGACGGGGCCGTGAGGGCACTGGTGGGTACTGGTACGAAGGTGGTGATGGGTGTGGGGAAGGTGGTGGAGGTTGGCGACGAGGTGGTGGAATGCCTAATCGAGGGTGGTTTAGCTCGTGAGGGTGGTGGCCACGGCCTCCGTGGGGTTGGCCAGGGATATCGATACGGGGGTGGTGATGGGTGGCGTGGAGGTGGGGAAGGTCGATGATGGGGAGGTGGTGGTGGATATCTAAGTGAAGGTGGTTGGCTCGAGAAGGCGGTGGAGGATACCAGTATGATGGTGGTGAGGGGTGTGGAGAAGGTGGTGGGCAACGGGGACGAGGGGGCGATGGCGGTGGATGCCTGATGGAGGGTGGTTTTCCTCGAGAAGGAGGTGGGTACTGGTATGGAGGTGGTGAAGGACGACGTGAAGGTGGTGGGGGTTGATGATGCCGGGAGGGTGGTCGAGCATGATGCGGTGGAGGGCGGTGGAGGGGTGGTGGATGTGGATGAGGAGATGGCGGCACCAGCCCGTACGGCGGAGGAGTGCCGTAAACCGGGGGAGGTGGAGGAGGGTTTCCATACACATCCTTCTCGTGGCCAAAGACATCACCACCATCGGTCAATTCAGCTCCGGTGGCAGCGGTGGAAGGGAGAGCAGAGCCGAGTTCCACCACCACCAAAATGGACAGAGACAAGGCAGCTAACAGCCTCCTCCTGGCCATCTTCGTCATCGTCATCATCATATTCTTCCCAACGACAGCTAGAGCACTATCACAAAGCTGGAGGGAGAAACCCTCTATTATGCTGAGGTGAAAGGAGAGCATGCAAAAGCTAAAGCTTCAAGTAGCGCTCAGCCCGACGAATTCTAACTCTAAGGCGAAGTTGTCAGCACCCACGTAATAGAATTACAGCTCACAGATCATGCAAGCCAGACGAGAATTTTCCCCTTTTTTTCATTTTAATAATAGTATGCTGTGGTTTTCCGAGATGTAGGACCCCGCATCCTCGCGCGACGGTAGTAGGATCATATCTGTATCTGATGGGAGGGTTTGGGAGTACTCTAGAAAGGGAGCAGAGCGAGCAAGGTGGCCTACCGTGCTTGACATGTGGGATCTCAGGAGGAAGGGGAAAAACTGTACCAAAACAAAGGCAGACGCGCGTCAAAGGCTGTTTGTGATTCTATTTAATGGACCTCAATTCACTGAAAAAGAAAAAAAAAGTTATGGATATCAGATTTCATTGCTCGGACATATTGTCTGATGCGTGCAGAAACCGTGCCAAGGGGGGGGAATGAAGATGATAAAAGCTTATCGCAATTCAAAGATCAAGAATTCGAAGTTCTGACGCTGATGTTTACCAGTATGAGAAATAAAAATAACAGTAACCATGAGAACAGTCGAAGCTATATCGAGATAGTTAGCATACCGCTGCCTTTTTACTTCCATGATCACATGAACCAAGTCAAAACGTTGAGGGGAAAAAAAGTCATAGTACCCTACAAAGTTTCTGACCTGACTCATAACCATACCCATCAGAAAACCTTCCACCACCTTCTCCTGAGTGTTGTCACCGAGTCGAGCAACAGGTTTTCTTCTTCTCACCTCCCCATGTATCTGCAACATTAGTGGTGGTTGCTTGACCGGGTGCAGCAGCAGCAGCAGCACTGGCTGCTTGATGAGCTGCCAATTATTAGAGCCTTGTTGCTTATAATACGGTATATCCCAGAGAGAATTGTTTAGAATGCCTTACCGGTATTTGTTGAAAACCAACATTAATCGTGCTGAGATCCATTTACAGGGTGAGGGATATGCCAGAAGAGTACAATATCTCTTGATGGATCTTCTCTGATATGAACTTTGGATCCATCGTGCTAAATCGATCATTGTAATCGATACACTTATGAAAGTACTGTAACTCACATGTTCCGGTATACGTAATATCAATCTCTAACGTCTAAAGGAATAGAAGACAAGGCAAACGTAGATGAAAAGTGCAGACGGGACTAAGATCACTAATGGCACAACCGCCGACAGAGTATACACGCTCCCGCAGGCCAGCTTCCCCAGCTTGATCTGGACCAAGTCAACCAGAGCCATCATCAAGAACCCGCAGCCAAACACCGAGCCCGCGCCGGAGACAAGAATCCCGACTCGCAGCACGGTGGTGTTGATGTGCCCGAGGGCGACCCTTTGCATATCGCAGCAGTCGTCGCCGCCAGCGCCCGGCCAGTCGCTGATCTTGATGGCCTGCTTCAGGGACAGAGCGATGAGGCTGGAGAAGAGGAAGGAGCTGAAGGAGTACACGTGGAAGGCCACGAGCTGCTCGGCCATGGCATTGGTGGTGGCGCAGGAGCTGCCTCGTGGAGATAGAGCAGCGACGGTGGAGCTGGGACTGGCGGTGAGGCCGAGAAAGAGCGCTACGGAGAAGAGGGAGTTGACGTTGATGAGGCCGTCCAAGGCCATGAAGTGAATCCTGGTGGCCGAGGTGAACAAAAAGCAATCAGACGTAACGGACATCTTTTTTATAACTTTTTCCGGCGAGCGATGGCAGCAGATCGAGGAGGGAAGGGAAAAAAAAATGAGGCAAGATGGAGGAAGGAGCACCGGATCAGACTAGAAAGGGAGAAAGAAGATATTAGGAAACTTGCTGCTTGATCTTCCTGGCTTGCTTGCTGGCTGCAATGGCGGGTGTGGACTTGAGTGGCGTCGAAGGTCTTTGGAGATCATATTACATACTGATGACTAACGTGTAGCGTATTCTCAGATCTTAGCTTAGGCTTCTAAGCTTCAATCACTGACCTCAACTCCGCCTATCGAAGGGAGAATTGGTGAGAAACAGTGCTCGATAGGTTTTGACTCAATTCCATGTGACAAGACTTCTTGCGTTACTTCAACCCTCTTTTTTCTCGCAACCTTCGGCAGAAATTAAAAACAAAAAAAACAAATGATCGATCAAGCAAGCAGTGTTGCCACAAGAATTGGGCAGCTGGGCCATGGGAGGATTGCCGTTGATTTGAGTCCAATTAGGTCCTTTGGGTTGGGCTCTAACTACCCACACCCCGAAGAGGGTCCCTTTACAGAGTAAAACCAAAGCCTATTTACTATTTACAAGATGGACATTAAAAATTACCAGAAAGGAAGAGGGGAGACCGCAATGCCATCCTACCAACCTAAGATGCCCAGAACCCTGGCATGAATTAATTTCATTAGGTGTCTTGTCATCTTCAAACTTGTCCATCTCCAACTTGTCCGCCTCTCTCTCCCTCTCTAACTTCTTATTCATTTCCTAATCTTTTATGGGTCAATCTTGCCTAACCAATCAGTATCAAGATCTGACCGTGGTGCACGATTCTCAAACCCTCTTTCGATCGGGCTCTTTACCTATTACAAATGGGTTCGATGAATTCTAAAGGTATAAGGAGACATGAAATGTTACACTCAATAAAATAAACCAATTTTAGATCAAAACCATTTTTTCTGACTTTTTTTAATCTATAATCAATTTTAGGAAAGAGGGCTGACTTGCGAAGGATTGGCCGAACCACGTCTGTCACGCAGCACTGTTCCCCTCCATGGATTCCGGTTACACTTACAATAATAGGTGAATGCATGTGCCAAAAACATCTATTCATCAGACGTCACCTCTCCACCGATGCCGACGATCCTCCGGTCCGGTCGGCGTCCTCCCCGACGCAGCTCAGCACTCCCTCCATGACCTACTTATACGCCCGATACCAGCTTTGTGTGAGTGTATATATGTATATATACATACTTCTTCCGGGGTTCGAGTTGAGTGACCCGTGATGGGAAAAGCTTTCTGTTTGGTGTAAATTTGGGTGATGAAAGGGAGCAGAATCAATTAGACGAACCACTATGAACGTGTTAGAGTAGTTCAGCACTTATCATCCTAATAAGAGAACTCGAATTTGAATCTCACCTGTGGTGGGGAGTTCTTAACCCCTTAAATGGGCTGACCCAGGCGATTCGGATTAGTTAACTAGACAAAGTACAACTGGATACCGTCGGTTTATATTTTAAAAAAAAGAATCAATTAGACGGTAAGGGCGTAATTATTCGGTGGCAAATGTGAGATCAGAGCAGATGGCTGGAGAGCTGCACAGTTGGGCAATAATTGTCCGCTCCAACTACTAAATTCCCCCACCACCCCATAATAAAACCAAGCTGGACGACCAGTCGACATTCAACCCTCTCTGTTTCTTCTTTCCTTGTCGTGACAAACGCAACGTTTTTCATGCTCTTGTTGTCATGATCTTCGTTTTTTTTTTTAATTTTTATTTTACTTACTGTTGATGGTACAGAGATGGGGGGAGAGATGGATGCCAAATTCTGCATAATCAAATGCACATGGCTGATGAAAGTATGGCCGGAAAATCAGTTTCCGGCCGGCTGTCCCGACGAGGATCGTTTGGAGACTTAAAAGCCCTCCTACTCTCCTACCTCAACCGACACTTTTAAGAGCAGCCCACGCCACTTTCTTCTAAAAAGCAAAAATAAATAATAATAATACCAATAACTGGGCATGGTTTTCAGGTTTACAGCTCTTAATGACAGTTAACCTGAGGTGCACTTAAGAAAACTTCAATTCCTGCAGCCGTAGAGCTTGTTTGATCAGAAACATAATTGATCTTTTAACTGTTTTTCCGGGTCCCCTTATCCCAATCGGTTGATACAATTAGGAGTTCTTGCGATTCCATTCATCATCATCTGGGACCTTTTTTGCCACCAGTAACTGAGCTACAAGGATACCATCTGCCAGCTTCACAAGTACGGGAAATGGTAAGATGCGCTATGCTGCCGTTGACGTTGACAGTACTACCAAGATGTGAAGTCCAATAGTGATATTGCAGGGAATTGCAGGTTTCACCGGCGACGCAAACATCACGTCATTAAACGTAAGATTAGAGCCGGACAGCGACCTGGAAAGATTCGGAATAAAGAATAGCGATGGTCTTGCACCACAGACAACGTACAGTAGCACATAAAGCGACCGTGATCTTGGCTTATAAGAGCCCCAGTCTACCTGGTGGGGAAGTCTCCGGAGCATCCCAGATAAATTCTATGACCTTTGTCCTCTGAGCTTACTTCCTCCATGGAATAGCAACAGAGGTAGAGTCGAGAAGTTGAGTTCCCCCGAAGTCTAACTCACGGGCGAGCACATGCTCTCTCTGTCTGCCTCTCTGAAGACGAAAGAGGTCAATAATTATATCTTCCCCAGCCGGCAACCTCGAATCATCAAAGCCTCTCCTCTTCTGGCAATCCCCAACCTGTGTCTCTGTGTGTGTGTCTCACTTTCATGTTTCCTCCTGCCGGTTGATTACTGAAGCTGCAAACAAACATTTATTATGGCCGCTGACCTCCACCAGGAGCAGTTATTGCTCTCGCCTCCCCCTTTTCCCTTCCCAAGCCAAAGCCACCAGCAACTGATCTCGTCGGAGCAATCCTGCAGTCCTTCTGAGTCGGACTTGGAGTCGAGTCTGACCTCACCTCTATCAACAGAAAACGGAAGAGGAGGAGGAGGAGGAGAAGAATACGAGGACATAGAAATGGACTTCACTGCCGAGCTAACACGCCGCATGGCTCACTCCATGCTCCAGGAGGACGACCAGTTCCCTTTGCCCAGCATTGGCCTCTCCGAGCATTATCAGGTCCTTCTCAATTTAAGAGATTCTTTAACCAACCCATAAGCGCGATTTTATAAAGGATTAATTAGCTTAGCAGAATGAGGACTTACTGCATTTGTATTGCCCAAAAATTTTTGGATTCAATTCACATTTACACAATTCTTGCACAATCATCTGTCTCTTTTCCTCCAGCTCCTGAGTTACTGGACCTCTTTCATAACTAAGGAAAACAAAAAGAAAAAAAGGCTTGCCTTACATATATGTAAAAAAGGATACGTTCTGCAAGCATTATTACAGTATCTTGTGGACTCTATGTTGAATTTTTAGCTAAATTTGCAACGAAATCTTCCCCCAGAGATTTTTTACGATGTAAATTTTGACTGTAACAGAGTGGTTCTAATTTTGGGGGATTTATGGGCTTAAAGGGATCGTGGAGTTCTGATGATTCGCCTCCGTCTCCCCCCTGGTCACCTCCAGTCACCCCTGTCATGGAGGCCGAGGTAGAGTGTGATCATGGAGTGCCATACGACCTGGTCAACCGACTCCAGAAGATCGATTTGGCCAAGAAAGGTCTTAAACAGTATGGCAGCTATCCTTCCATGCCAGCTCTGCTTCCATTTTCACACCACCAGAATCTAGTTCACCGCTCAAACCTGGCCGCATCAGAGGATACTGATCCTCGAAGGATGCAAGTACGTATAGTATTTGCTGTTCATCATGATCTGGAAGCTTTTCGAGACTATTTACTGATATCGGTCACCGAAAACCCCTTCACCTGGGACTTTTAACTTGTTATAGCTCGATGAACCAATACCGGCGCAGAACAAGCGCAGGACAGGCAGACGGTGCCATCGGCAGCATCAACGAGCCCGTCACGTCTCAGGATCGGGGATGCAGGCGGTCTTCCTCGGTGGCCTGGGTACTAGAAATGGGTCCGGTGGGACTGGTGTTTTCTTGCCCCGTGGAGCAGGCAATTCTACTGAATCACGCAAGCAGCCCAGTGAGTTTCAACAGTTTTCCTGAGTATGCTTTTCACCTAATTGGCCTCAGTGGTCGTGGTAGTGGTTAAATGCTCCATCAAGCTGAGAATGTCGTCTTGTTTGATTGCAATTTGTCTGACTCGACACAATTCCAACCTCATAAAAGATTCCAACGTGCCCCGTGACTTTTAGTGGGGATGCAGCATTATTGGCCTAAGCAACCGAAGAATCAAACGGAATCTTTCCGTAGGGTCCACGGTGTGCTTAAGAATTCAATGCTAAACCGATAAAACAGAGTCTTGTGTTTCTTTATCAGGATGTTCGACCGCCCTGATCCCCGCCAGAGTGGTCCAGGCCTTGATGACTCATTTTGAGAGGGTGGGCTCTCAGCCGCAGTGGATGAGTACCGGTAAGTCTCCGGCGAATCAAATTCTTGGGACTCATTTTTGCCGCCCCATCATCTGAAATTGATGTGCTCTGTCTCTAATATACTCTACAGTTCAGCTCTCTCGCTCTAGGCTGTCCTTTGCATTTGTTCATTCCGCCTGGTCTCTATGCAGATGGAAGATCTGGATCGCCCTTCAAACAGAAGAGCCAGTCCCCGGCGGCACCGGGCCATAGCAATGATGACGACATAAGCCTTCCCCAGGAGTGGAACTATTGACACCCTCTATAGGGTGTAAACGAGTTTGGTAGTTTTTCATGCAGGGAAGATGTCGCGATCAAGCGGATGACATGAATAAGGATCGGAATCGAAGGCAAAGCTCGACTTAATTATGAGGGTGGGTGAACGGATCACTCAGCAGAAAAGAGCAGATTAGGTGAAGGATACTATGCTGAGATTCTTGCTCGCTTTTACTCTGGTTGTAGAGGTGGGTGGGATTAATATATGACAGAAGAGCTGAGTACAGAAAATTAGAGTGGGTTGGTCTGTCCTGCAGTTCATCCTGCTCCTCGGATAAATAAAGTCAATCAAAGATGTTTGCCGGCTGGCCGTTGGCATGTCAGACAGATTTTTGCCGCAAGGCGAGTCTCTCGCTCCATTTGCCCTGAAGCTCCCAAAAGCCTGCAGTGAGCCGCATGTCGTATACGGCAAATAACCTGCTCTGCGAGCGATAAGCAAATGCCAACGAAGATTCGATAATTCCTCGAGTGCCATACAAAATAGGTGGGGGGCACACCAAGCTAAACGAGAGAGCTTGGCCTGCATCATTCATTCTGCCTTTGCCCATGCCTATCATGAAACAATAACCAAGTTCAAAATCCCAGTTAAGTCGACTTCTCTGATCACCATTAAAACGGACAACTTTGTCCCATAGAATACCCAAATACGAGCGATCAGAGAAAAGATGCTCTCGAATTCCATCCACTGCACCACAGGAATCACATGTCCAGGAGAGTGTAGAGTTTTATCTCTTAATCATGTCAAGTGTACTTAGCTCATTTGTAACTACGATCCATGCAATAGATAAAACTGTGATGAGGAACCGATGGCTGAGCCCAGACAAAAAAGTAGACACTGACACATGAGCTTCCTTCTTTGTCGAAGTAATGGAGAACAAACCCCTCACATGCAGAACCCTCTGTATTTGATCCCGACACTAATCACATTTACCATGAATCTTCGAGTATCATGTGCTCAAACCTCTCCATTTCGCTAATTCTGCAAGGTCTCTACTGCCAATTAACATTTCGAATTACAGCAGCCATTTTAGCATCAAGAGGGAGTCCACTTGCACTGAATCAACTTGGGTTAATCTTGCAAAATGAGTGGGCTGAGAAGATGCCAGTTATCGTACCAAAAATGTAGTGTTTCCGTACCTTTATCTCAAAATTTTGACACAGTATAATTTGAAAACTAAAAATTTATAAGTTTAACTTTTATTATAAAACCCTTTGTTCTCATTTATTCTCCTCTTATTATATTCATTTATATACTCATAAGTCTCTTATTTAACTGAAAAAACAAAAACACATGAATTTCTTTTGCGGTCAGTCATAATCCTAAATGTTATTTGGTCTAACAGGAATAACTGTCTCCATGAAGGGCGGCTACAGCCGACCCAAGGGAAACTGCTGACACAATCAACGACAGAGCGAGAGATTACAGAGCAGCGTGGGAAAGTAGAATGTCCCCAGAAGCGGAAGTTAGTTTTTCTCTAGGATCACAACATCGCCCTGCTCTCTCCTTTGACGTAGCCATTGCAGCAGATCAAGCATGGGTTGCAGCAGTATGGACAGACGCTCTGGGCTCCATCAAGCATGTCTGGACTTCGTCGTCGGACACCACAGACCCTCTCGAGGGGAAGCGGAGGCAGTCATGTATGCCACACAATGTGCAAAAGCCATTCGCCTGACAGCCCCGCTTCTGCAAGGAGATAACAAGGACACTGTGGATAATTTGAGAACTGGCTCCTCTACCGGAGATCCAGAAGTCAATCGGTTCTTGCTCTCTGTTGTTCATGATTTGCAGACTTCTGAGCATTGGGAAGTAAAATACATTCCTAGGTCTGGTAATTCTTTGGCCCGTAATATAGCAAAGTGGGCATCAATATGTTAAAGCATGTGGTTCCATCAGCATCTCCTCTCCCAGATTCAGCCTCTTGTCCAGAAGAGATGTGAACGACCCATTGGCTCCATGTTCCCTTTTGATATATCAATGCAAATTAAGGATACGATCTAATTTGTAAATCTTCTTAATTACAATCAAGAACCAAGAAAATCACCTGAAGAATCGAGACAGTTGTGGCTGATTTTTCATTATCCTAAATAATTTTCGGACGGTTTTAAAGCCCATCTGAAAAGTCAGGGCCCCGACTATTACCAACCCGAGGTCCCGAACAGACCCTTTTCATCCCTGCGAGTACTCATACTAATGACAACTAATCCCAAAAAGACAATTCAGAAATCGATGAGAGGAGGACAAGAAGGCCCAGTCTAATTCAGGAGGGTCCAAGGTCGCCCAGCTTCAGTTCAATCCTAGGCCTTGTTTTCCAAAATTGAGTCCTGTCACCTCTGGGCTTCGGCTTGGCTCCCAGAACCCCGGTAACCTATCCAAACCTTAATAACAATCGAGAAACAGAGTCCAGCTGCAGCTGCCTGGGTCTGTGGCCAGGCAATGCAACTTCCTTCATGAAGATGATAAACTGTACCGAATACATTTACGAACAGATATATATGCCTTCCCTGAGAACTGGTGATTATAAATTACGACATCTTCTCTCTTTCGGCCAGTTGATCATATGTACGGAGATTTACACAGACCAGCAAAGCATAGATTTATGATCTCATTAAATTTCAAATCAGAAAAAGAACTGCACTGATGCAAAATATAACGAATTATTTAACAGCTGACACCGCTCAGCCCTACTGTTCTGTGATCCGCCTCAACAGCTGACGGGAGTAGCATCGGAGGCCTTCACGTAGGGAGGCGGCGACTCTCGCTTCCCGAAAACTCCGCTCCCGAAGATCAGAAACCCTACCGCGTGCCCCAGCACTGCCAGGATGAACACGCCGCCGTTGAACGACATGAGCGCCAGCATGATCAGGTACGCCAGCCCGACCCGGACAGCGTGCGCCAGCGTCCGGGCGAGGCCCCTGGCGACGCCGCCGCGCTCCTCCGAGATGAGCCGGCACCGGGAGAGGAACTCCACGAGGACGGCGAGGGCGAAAGTGACAACCAGGGCGAGGACGTACATCCCCGTCCTGGTCCCGGGCCAGCCGGAGAAGAGGATGTCGCCGTCCTTGCCCCAGAAGAAGGTCATGTGCATGGTCATCTTCTTCATCTCGTGGCCGCCGTGGGGATTGGCCATGGCAGTCGGCGGCACCACGCCGCTCGTGCCCCCCATGTCCATCTCGACGGCAAATCGATAGACGAGGGGAGAAGGAGGGAGAGAGAGAGACAGAGAGATAAGAACGTAAAACGGATGTGTGGCTGGCCGGCCGGCCGGCTTGCTTGTGTATGGGATATTTATGGTACGTCCACAGGGATGAGTTGCTCCAGAAGTACAATTCAATTGGTCAAATTTTGTTCATGTAGTACAGGTAACTGCCGATCGAGCCCGTAGCATCCTAGCTCTCTACGTACGACAATCGCTGATTCGATCTCTCGACGTGGCGCCGTACATGTCATTTAATGCTTGACGCTGACTTGATGACGTGCCATCAGACGCTGGACCTATCTATGGCAAAGCGAAATGAATTTGCTGGGATTCTTCCCCGTTCCCAGTCTTCACTCCTTTATTCCCAGTCATCACGATCGGCGTTGCCCACAGTGTTGTCCATATGCGATCGATAAATACTTTGGGGGGCTCCATGACAGTGACATATGCGTTCTCATGGTATCCAATTAGATTACCCTCAAATTAAGCTAACCTTGTTGTCATTGAGCCCATTCAGTAATTACGCGGTCGTGTATCGGTCTTCAGATAAAATCTTGCAATAGAGCTGCCGTATGAAGCACGCAGTCTGCGCTGGGCTCTTGTCAAATTCTATATGGCGTGGAGGAAGGGCGGAGAGAATGGGAGGTAGCAGGTGATGATTAGAAAATTGAATACACGAAGACTTGTATATTTATAGATATATAATAATGATTAAGTTTAGAAATAAATGATTTTAAAATACCAGTAAAATAATCCCATCAAATATGGGAATTTTAATTTATTTAATATTAAAATTATAAATTTTTTTAATAATGATTATACAAATATATATTTTCTTGTGATTTATTGCCATCTACAATCAAGGGCGGATTGACGCTGACAACCGCGTTCTATTGGAATCCTCGCTTCTGCAGCATTCGGATTGGGGAACAAGAACTACCCACGGGCTGGCCAGCCACAGCCTCGAAGATACTTGCCATAATTGAGAGTAAACTTAGTCACGTAGACCTTCCTCCAGTTGAGAAATTTCAAATTAGATAAATTGTACGGAAGAATAGGTCAAATTCTCAAAATTTTCTTCACTTGATTTGCTAATTGCTTGAATTCCCATATGTTTTGTTCTTTTTTTTTTCCTTAACTCCTACCGCTAAATGTTGACCGGGCAAGTCAATGTGATATATTTATACTACTCGGATGCTAACATGGTTTTTTTTGTTGATGAGTCACTTCACATGGTATTCTCGTTTATGTACACTCTTAAAATCTTAGAATTTATTTAAAATTTAACTAATTTCAGAGTTTTTTTAGGCGTTTAAATTATATATATATTGAAATATTATAGTTTCAAGATTCGGGATTATTTGAGATGTGTTTGGATTCGGAAATTTAGGGTTTTTATAATTGATTTTTACTTAATAATTAGTTATGTGGGGACTCATTTTTAAAATTAAAGCAAAATGTCATAGGTTAGATAGTTCTATAATTATGGCTGTTATTTATCAATCTTATTTCTATAAATTTAGAGAATAAAATAAATTATTTTTACATGCAAAATGTTATGGACCAAATCAGTAATTTAGCTACAAGAGGAGAATCAGAGGAGGAGAAGAAGAAGAATCAAGAAGGGGAAGAGAAGGAGGAGCCACAAGAGAGGGGAGAAAGGCCAAGAACCACCCGTTTACAATCAACTCCCTCAATTTCTTCACTTGCTACAAAAAGTCCCCTTTTCTTTTATCTTTATTTACAGATTGACCCTCAACTAAATTTACCATAACACAAAAATTCAAGAAAGCTATGAAATGGACCGTATGGGCTCTTATGACTTGTCTACTTTTGCTAATGCACCAGCGACTTATGAACATTGCCAACCAAAGGTTTCAATTTATTATATGAATTGATATTGCTAACGAATCACTTAGGGCACACGATGAGTAATGATTCATTTTCGTATATAACAAAATGCTCATTAATCTGAATCTTTCGACTATATGATTTATCTTTTCAGTTAATTTTGAAAATAATTTATATTTAAATTAATTATTTCTTATCAAATACAAAAGAAAACTTCATGATTGATTTATTTAAAAAAAGGGAAATTTGCATATCTCAAATCCTTAATTATAGAAAAGTAAAGATGATTAAATTTTATATCTTTGTGGTGGATATTCCAGGGTTTTATGGACTCTTCACTTTTAGGGAGGGTTTATTAAGCTTTTTAAGATTGATATTTTTTAAGGTGTTTACATTTTTTTAAAAATTTTGGAATGGTAATATTAATATATATATTTATAATTATATTTCCTTATCATTGTTAGCATAGAGATATTTTATTTTTTAAATTAGATCAAAAGGGTATTTTTGTTTCGCGATTTTTAATTAAGTGTAACTAATAAATATATATGTATATATATATATAAGATTATAATTGTTTATTCTAAACTTCTGTGGGGGCAGAATGGACAAACCCTTACTATATTTCTTTCAGAAACTACTCACGTGATGATAACGTGGGGAGATTCTCTCACGATTGTTGGGGGCCTAAATCAATTCGTGCATTTCCCTCCATGATAAGGGAAGATGTTTACCGGAGCGGTGCCCACGTGTCATCGTAGGGTGAAGAGAACAACATCGTACAGTGTATAACGGAGAATTATTGATGCATGCCGGTCCGTCGATCTCGAGTAAATTTAATGGGAATCGGAGAAAAGCATGTAGATTTAGTTGCTTGTTTGTCTAGTACTGATTTGATATAATCGCAGTTTCTTGGAATTGTGCTGGTGTGACATGGACAGCTGCAATCAATAATACATGTCATATGCCGTTCACATAAATTTGTTTGGATGATTTCACGTATTTTTTCTTTAAATAAAATTTTGAATTTAAATATTATAAATTTATAATTCATTAAGATGAGGTATTGCTCAAATTTGGATATGTTATGGTCCAATGACCCATATCCAGTTACGTGCAAGAATCAATTTATCATCAGCAGCTCAACGGATCAGGAAGGTCGGACGGATCTTGATAATCCACGACCCTCCACTTCCTAAACATCTGGCTGCCGAAGATCAAGAAGCCCAGGGAGTACCCGGAGACTGCAGACAGGAACATGCCTCCGTCGAAGGACATCACCGCCAGCATAACGAGGTAGGCCGCCGCCGTTCGAACGGCGTACATGGATGTCTGCAGGATCCCCGCCATCACGTTGTCGGCGCCGGGCTTGAGTTTGAGTAGCCGCGCATGAGAGAGCCACTCGACGAACACCGAGAGCAGGAAGACGAGGAGGAGGGCCAGTGCGTAGCAGAAGAAGCTGTCGCCGGGCCAGTCGGGGAAGAAGATTTCCGTGCCAGTCTCGGCCCAGGAGAAAGCCATGTTCTTCTTCATTACTATCAGCTCTAGCTAGTTTAGCTGGGATTATATAAAGATTGTGCTAAAGGAGCGCGGGAGATTGATGCACGACGAGACAAAAGTTCCGAAAGCGATCACAGTCGATGTACTTGCAGAGAACCGGGCTTCAGAATATCTGTGTACTACCACTTCGGCTGTGTGTCCATATTGACGTATGCTGCCTTTTGGTATTCTAATGGTTTCATTATGATCAATACACTGTTTTTTGCAATGAACCTTGACAAGATTTAGAAAACCATTTTCCATTAAAGTTTCAGAGTGCGTAGTGATGACGACGCAGCCTTTTTTCACGGTCAATAGCTTAAATATGTGCTTCGGCTTCCACCGGGAAGAGAAAATTTGTGGTTGGACCTATTAAGGTGCAGATTTGCCCGCAAAGTGCCTGCCACCCCGCGCCCATGACGCATAAAGCTAGAAGGGAGATATTTACAGACCCAGCTGATTAAAGTTGTACTACACACTTCACTGTTCGAGTTTGTGTCCAGTTCTACTGTTTTGCAGTACAAAAGACATACGATCTCCACCTCGACGCGACGTGACTGATTCATGTGGGTCCTATAGAAGAATAAGAAGAAGCCGAAAAATATCTGACTGGCCGAGATGGGAGTCTGTGGATGAGCCCAAGCCCGGGGACTCATCATCACAAACTTTCTTTAGATGGATGTAACGTTAACAACAGCACAAGGCTGGCGATGCAATGGGCTAAGCAGCCGAACAGCATCAGACATCTGCCATCTCGCAGCTGCTTGAAGTTGACGATGCAATGTGCTGTCCGGAAACGTGAACTAGCTTCTGTACATCTGGGACTGGGGCCTTTGATCGGATAAAATCAACCAACGTCTCCAAGGACCTGAGGGACGAGCCGCCTTCTCGAATACATGAATCGACCTTCTCCTTCATCGCTACCATCCTCTGCCTCATTTCCTCACCTTTCTCTATCATTACTTCTCTCACTGCCCTCTCAACATCCCCTCTCTCGATCTCACCGCGTCCGAGTTCGATGCCGACCCCCCACACTGCAGTCAGATACCTCGCGTTCACTTTCTGGTCACCGAAGCAGGGCTGGCAGATCATTGGGACCCCTTCGCAGATGCTCTCCAGGGTAGAATTCCACCCGCAGTGGCTCCAAAAACCTCCTACAGAACCGTGGCTCAGCACTCTCCTCTGTGGAGCCCAATTCACTATGCAACCCCTCTCTTCAACAATCTCCCTGAAGCCTTCACCAAGGCACTCGAACCCGGTCCACTCAGAACTATGGACGAGGTCGGGTCTAACCACCCACAGGAAGGCATGCCTGCTGTTGGCTATTCCCCAGGCCATTTCCGTGAACTGTTTATCGTCAACGGCAGCTATGCTCCCCAAACTTATATAAATGACATTGTTTGGACTTTGCTTATCCAGCCAAGAAATGCAACTATAGTCCTCTTGCAGGAGACCAGTAGAGGAAAGGGAGCCCGCAGGAGCTAGTTGGTTTAATGGGCCTAGCGAAAAGATTGGGACTTGATACACTTCCCGAAGCTGTGCTAATGGTGCCTCTTCGAGACACTCGAGTGTGTTCCATATGAGGGCCGAGGAAGTTCTGATGTCACCGGCCAGGGATATCAGCTGCAACAAATTTTCTACACTTCCGAAATGGGAGATTGGGAGATCTTTGAAGCGGAGAGGATGAAGTTCAGGCACAGGATCCTGCAACATTGAGTCTGCAAAGGACCAAGGTAATTCTCTGTTGATTTGACCTCCATATAGTGGCCGATTTCGTTATTAGAAGCTCAAGTAGCGGGTGAAGACTAATACTTTTTCTTTGATATTCCTGCTTAAAGAAATCCATCATAGTGAAAGGTTCATGTTGCCAATACCTTGCAATGGAATGTGTCCCTGGGCTTTCAGTCGGGATAAGAAGGAGCGAGCCAGTGAGCTTGCTGCACTGTTTGTGTGTAGAACGATAGTAGGGATCTCAAGACGACGGGCAGCTGCTTCCGAGGAGTACATGAGCGCATCATAGATTATGCAAGCTATCCGGTCTCCAGCAAGGAATTCCTGGACAGGTAGTTGGCATTTGGCGTTCAGAGTTATTATGAGGGAGACAATGTCCCAAGACCTGATCTCGTCTTCCTGCAGGCCATCTTCAACGCATAAGAATTGGAATTCAGGGTGACTTGAGGGATCGGGACGGTTGAAATTTGTGTGAGCAATCGTGATGGAGAAACACTCGGAGTGGAGGATGGCTCCCAGCTGAAGCATAGGAGTCAAATGCCCCTGAAATGGGCCTGGGACGAGTACCAGCCTTTGACGCATTCTCTCTTCTCCCTGTTCCATAACTCGCCTCGACACTATTCTCTGAAAGACGTAACGGGCAGCTCTGGCTTTCAGCTTCCATTAATCTAGGGAAGCGAGTTTCAATGACGAACAAAAGCTTCGCTGTGCCCAAAATGCCAGTTGTAACAGGACAACAGACAGGGAAATTTTTAATTCTTAGCGTTGAAAGAGAAAGAGGACGATGACAAGTTACAAAATAACAATGAATTTCATAGGTGCACGGGTAGCAGCTGGCAAGGAGGTAGTAGCATCTGGAATTATAAAATCGGAGATTCGCCACTTTCTGCTCGGCGATGGCGATGAGGATGAGGATGAGATGTCATCTTCCTGTCCTAATTCCTGGAGGACGGCAAAGAGAACTACTTTCCAGGTGACAAAGAGTCATCATACAGTGAAACAGAAGCGTATGGTCTTGAGCAGAGCAGCAGTGGCATGGCATCCATTCCACGTAGCCCCCTGAGATTCACAGAGCCATAACCTTTGTCTTCTTTCGGAATATGAACCAGGCAATCATTTCATCATGGTGGGGGTGGGTGAACGATGGATATGCCAAAAATCCTTCTTTTTTTTTTTCCTCTCCACATTTCCTAATTATTTATTTCAACTTTCCCTCCTGTCAATTCACAACTTTATTTATTTCCCTGTAAAAAGAATGCCTTTTCCCTGTTCTTTTCCGATCTTTATCGTCTCAACTTTCAGGCTTTCAAGGTGGCAGAAAGTAGCCCTCCTTGCTTTCGGATATCCAAGGGCGCGGATTCAAAAGCATACATGGCATCAATCATCCTCCTCCTTTCGTTCCCCTGCTCACCCCTCGCTCCCTCTCTCTCTTAATCAGGAGACCCAATTTCAATTGATCCCAAAAAAAGCTTTTTTTTTTGACGTACCATGTGCAATATATATGTATACAATGCGCACACACGTCAGTCATCGGGATGCATCATGCGACGATGGTCGGCAAAGGGGCCCCACCCCCCCTCCCCGGCGATGAAATGGACTCACATTCCGGTCGATGCAAGAGCTAAAGGGTTTTTCCATTGAATTTAAAAACGGCTCCCAGATTGGCCTTTAAAAGCCACTTTTGCCAGAGAGAATCACTGAATCCAGTAAGCCAGAGACGAGAGCAAAAATGAAGTACGTGGGAAAGACTCATCGGACGGAGGGAGGGTGGGAGGGATCTGTTAGCCCTTTAATGCTCGGGCACGGAAATGGCTGCCAAGCGGACCCTCGATAGCATGGCAGCCCGGGAAAGGATCGAGGGAAGGAATGCCAAAGGATCAATGGGATATATATAGGGCGAGGGCCAAGCTAAGTGGGAAGGCGAGCTGGACTTCCCCACTTCCCTAAGGACTCGGTCAGGGAGTGAGCTGGCCGCCCTAACCGCCCGGAAGACTTGTTCTTGGGTGAGTAAGGCGGAAGACAGGTGGCGGGCCGTGCGGGCCTGAGCACTCCCGCAAAACCCGGTCAAGGGCAAGTGGGCTGGACGCCCCAACCTCCCGAAAGACCCGTTCAAAGGCGAGCTGGCAAGCAACGGGCATGCGGGTTCTCCCGAAGACTCGCTAGGGAAGTCGCTCGGGGGCGAGCGACGCTAATGTTCCATGCAATTGATCCAAGGCAAGGGCGCGGTGCCCATGACCGAACTGAGTGCGGGTGGCACTCAGTCAGGCCCGATATACTCCGGTCGTGGAACGATGGAGTCTCGGTCAAGGTGCTGATCGAGGACTGTGCTGGCAGTCGATCTTATCCCTAGGAATAAGGGATAAGGGTGGTTATGGAAGCTGAGGTGTTCCCTAGAAATTAGGGATGAGGATTCCCCCACCTGCAAGTATAAATAGCCCCCGGGTCCCAAGGTCGAGAAGGCAGAAGGGGAGAGCAACTGGAGAGAGTTAGAAAGAACATTCTATCACCGATAGTCGAGCAAGGAAGTCCCGGCAACAGTGTGACCAGTCCCCCGACGCTGAGTGTGAACTCCCGGAGTGAAGTTCACCCGTCCAAGTGAGGAGTACAAGTGCTGGAGTACGAGGCATATACTTGGACGTGGCCGTGCAAGGTCGTGTAAGGGTTTTGTGTGTTCTTGTAATTCGTGTTTATGAATACAAGTGAGATTTCCTTTACCTTGCATTGTTCGATCTTGATCCTTGATTGCTAAACCTCGCCAAGCTATTTCGCTGCGTGTGTGTGCTTCGAGTTGGCTGAGAGTGCACGGGACACTGCTCAGCACCATCGTAGGAATGGAAAAATTCGGGTGAGTTCCGACCCCTGTGACAGGATCCATCCCAGTAATGGGACGGGGGAACCGACAGACAGTAAACCTAAGCTGCCCATAATTACATATTTCCCTTACTCCTGTTTTTTCTTTTCCCCCCCTTGGATTCTCTCTCTCCTTAATCTGATAATCGAGACAGTCCTTCAGATACTCAACGATTTCTTTCGTCCGTGCAATAATCATTGTGAAAAAAAAATTGGGAATTCAAATCAGTGTATCAAAAATGGTTGCCTCACATGGGGGGCATTTGATCTCGATCAACCGTGGTGAAAGCGTAATTATGAACGTGTGATTGACATCACCAGATGCCTGGTGCATCTCTACTCTAGTTAGGCCACTCATCCAGATCATAGTTGCAGTATGCTCGAAATGAACCCGGGTAGGCTATGAAAGGTGTAAGTCATTATGCCCATTGCTAGGAATATGTCGGTAAAAATTATTTTGATTTTCTGAGGGGGGGGGTGGGGAATTGAGAGTCATCCAATCACAAGGTGTAATATCTATTTATTTTTTTAAGAAAAAAAGACATGTAATAGATTAAAACGTATTTTTTTCGTTTTTAGTATTATATTATTTGGTTATTTAATTAATCTTTCCTTTCAGGTGAGATCAGAGTCGCGACACATGGGCAGTTCATTGGGCCCACCTCCGAGAACGAGACCCATCGGAGTGCCAGGTGGAGCCCACCACATTTAATCACAACCCCCCTTACTTCTATTATTTAATTATTCTAGGAGTGGAACGACGGAATAGTTGAGGGGAAAGGAAGTGGGGCCCACCCCCAACACTCACACCCCCCCCCCCACCCCTGATTGACCACATGATTAATCCCCGCTCTTCCCTCTCTGCCGTCCGATGAACGATGGAAATATTAATAATAATCGTAATGAGTAGTGCAGCAAAAGTGACCCTTGTTGTTCGTGTGAACTGAAGAATTTCTCCCTTTCTTCAGCTCTGCGCTCGCTGCAGCTTTGGAGTTTGCGGAAGAAAAAGAGTCTGAAAGGAGAAAGGCATCGGGGTTACGTTTCAGCCGCTCCTGATCCTCCGAGCCCTCAGCTCCACGGCCAGGCCGCTCGAGCTGACACCTCGATCTTCGCCCAAGGACAGGTCGCGTTCTCCGGGCAATGTGGCTGTGGCATCGCTTACACTCCAGCGCTTTCCACTTGCAGCTCAAGGGTGCGCTTTCTAGTCTTCTTTCCCTACTAATCAAGATCCTGAAACGAACAATCTCCATGTTTAATGGTGGTGGTGGCATTCATTATTTAGCCTTACTGCTCGCTTACGTCTCGTACTTATGCGCGTTTTTTTTAGTGAATGCCATTTTCTTTCCGGAACTTCTCCAAGAAGTTCAGTGGTTTCACCTTCCATATGTTGCCACGACAGACTAAGTCGAGGAAAACATATTTCGACAGCCGAGAAGTGGAACATGGAGATTTTATTTGATCTGAGCATAAATTTAACCACTTCATTGGTCATTTGTGTTTGGAGTTATTTTTTTTTTATAATATGCTGCATCTGCCGTTGAAAAGCGACTGCACTATCCTCAATTTCAAAAAATGCAGGCGGACTCTGTTTTGTGGTGCTGGGATCTTGTCTTTTTCCCGCCTGCTGCATGAGGCCAGGAGAACTGGATTAGGAGGGGTCATTTTCTGCCTTATCTTTCGATTTCTGAAAAGGGGGTTTTAATTTTCAATTTCATGGACCACACCCTATTTCTGCCTCTCATATTTCCGGTTTTACCTCTGCCTCGTAATTTTCCTCTTCCATTCTTAGAAACTTTGTTGTTTGAGGGTTTAATCCAACTTTCAGTTGTCCCATCCGTTTTAGATTTAGATGTTTGGTCTGTGGTATGCGGTTGCCTTTGTGCAACTGTTGATTGAAGGAAAATAGGACTCCAACTCCCTAACTCTAGGTTGTAGTTTGTTCCAGAAGTCTCTCTGTTTTGGAATGTAGATGCAATGGATGAACTAAGGGAGCTCAAATTGTAGGATCTGTATCACCGTCTCCTTGTGATAATGAGCCAAAACAACTGCAGAAGAGTCTGAGGGATCAAGAGAAAACAGCAAGAAACACTTTTGGAGTTGTCTCTGGATGATGGAGTTTATCTTTATTAGTAACAGATGCAAACCCATAAGCTCACTAGCGTTCCAACCCTGGTGACTCTGCTGAACAGCTGAATAATTCTGTCAGTTTTTCAGTGCTGATCTGAGAAGTTGAAATGCAAATTCTTTCTTGTGTTTCTCCTTATCTAATTCATGAATTCATGGCTCCTTTGTACCCTTATTCTCTTCAGTTTTACCTGTGAAGCTTATATCCATTGTTGTATTCTACAAAATTTGCCGTGGATTTCTGCTGTATTATAAGTTTTCCATTCTATCCTTCCTTTTCCTTCAGGCCCTTATTTTCTAGTCAAATTCAAGTTTGGAGGCTCCTGACATGTTTTTGCTCCTTCTCCTGGAATCCTACAGTGTTTGCGTAGCAAAAAATGGGCATTTGTGTGAAGAACTGCATGGAGGCAGCAAACTGCAAGGCATTTGATCGAAGCCTTTGCTGAAGTATATAACCTGTCCTCAGATTGTCTGGATGCAAATAAGAGTTCAAGAGATTGTGCTAAAACAAAGAACTACTGGTTTAAACACAAGAGGTCTCTCTAAGTTTATAGTATGAAGCTGGGAGAGAGGTTTCTAGCAGAAAACTCCAATCTTTCTTATGCTGATCTCCATTACAAAATCACAAAGGATGCAGAAGAGATGTGGCCAAATTCACAGGATGACCAGAAGAGGACTCTGAGAAGCATGAATAAGGATGACGAGCTTGTTAGGTACATGTCTAATCTGCCAAGTTACCTCAAGAGAGGTGAAACTGTCAAAGAGAAAGCATATAGCATTGGAGTCCTTGACTGGGAATGTCTAGAGAAATGGCAACACATGCATAAGCGTACAGTACAAAGAACTAGTAGGTATTCTACCTCTAGTGCCAGCACATCTTCATCACACCCAACAGAGGCATCGTCCAGTCATTCCAGTAGAGGTCGCAGTTGCTCTCCTGTTAACCATAGGATGCATCATCCTTCAGTTCAACCCTATCCAGTAGCTTCCCCTGATATAATTGATCGGAAAACTACCAAATCTACTGGGAAAAATGCTTTTGCAGTGGTAGAGAGCAAAAGTCTTCTTGACAATCATCTTTGTAGAGCACATGTAATTCATGCAGCAGATCAAACTCTCAAGCTCTGGCATGGAAACAAGACAGAAGAGAGCAAGAGAAGAGGGCTTAATTCTAAGATGTTTCGGAAGATTGAAACACAATCGTTGACACATGTGAAAAGTGATGTAGGAAGCTCTTGTCTGAAGGAGAAGGCGGAGGTCCAAGACCAAGATTGTGGAATTGAAAAGACGGATGAGAGACTACGAAAATCTAATACTGGTAAATCCAAGAAACTTGCCGAAAGGCCAAATAGAGTTGTTATGCTTCTGCCCAGAAACATCCCTCGCAGTGGTAACTTTGAAGTGTCCCAGCTCCCAGATCCCGCTGCCAGTTCAAAACAGAACTCCTTGGCAGGGTCAAGTCCAGGAAGCACTTTGGGAAAACGTTTGGATGTTCACCATCTGGAGTTTGATTCCAAGTTCTCAAAGATCAATCCGCCGATCTCAGTAGGTGCAGGCCCTACAGTGTTATCATCTGATGTACTTTGTCCTCTTCCTGTATCAGCTAGAGCTCCAAGGAGTCCTTGCAGAAGTAGAAATGCAGAAATTAGAACTTCAAGGGTTGCTTTGGTGGATGATGATGCTGGCAAGTCTTCTAAGGGACTGGATGCAAAAGCAAGCGAACCATCAAGTGAAAAGGTACGAAGCCCATCGCCCTTCCGCCGATTTAGCATGAGTGTTGGTAAGATTGTCAAGAGCTACAGCTCAAAGGAGCCAGTTTCATCAGAATCAAGTGTTGCCCGTACTTATGAAAAATCCTGTCCAGAGGACCTCGAGTTGTCTGCTACTACTCCAGCTAGATCCAGGTCCAGCCCCCTGAGAAGGATGCTGGACCCATTACTGAAACCCAGGGAATCTAATTGCAATTATTCAGATGATCCAATGGAGAAGAATTCGGAACCTAGTGACCGAGTTTCTAGGTCATCCGAGGGGCTGCCAGATTCTTCAGCTGTACAACTGGCAAAAGCCAAATTGGATTTAACCAGCTGTAGATCAATCAATGTTGATAAGTCGTATGTGGAAATGAAGGGTGGCTCATCCATGGTTCAAGCTCTTCTCCGAGTGACAACCAAGAATGATCTTCCCTTGTTCACTTTTGCTGTTGACAATGATGGAGACATCCTTGCGGCTACAACGAAGGAATGCAACAGCTCCTTGGTAAAGGATAAGCAAACCTGGATCTACACATTCCTCATGATCCGGGAAGTCAAGCAAAAGAATGGAAGCTGGATAAATCAGGGAGGGAAGGGCAAAAGGCAGGATTATGTCCCTAACGTTGTGGCGCAAATGAAGGTTTCTGCTTCCCCCTTGTCACACTTGAGGGAGTTTGTCTTGTTTTCAGTGGGGTCGAGAAAGCAGAATCTGCGTACTTCAGAATTTCAGCCTAATAGTGAGCTTGCAGCAATTGTCTCCCAGATCCCTTTGAAAATTTATCCATGTCCGCCCATGAATGGGCATCGGGGTGCTGTCTCCAATGACTTGGATCAGGAGCCTTCTGTCAATATGACAGTGATCCTTCCTGGTGGGGTCCATAGTTTACCAAGTAAGGGGGGGCCGTCTTCATTGATTCAGCGGTGGAGATCAGGTGGTTCTTGTGACTGTGGAGGTTGGGATCTGGGTTGCCAACTGAAGGTTCTCTCTGGAGATCATCACTTTGGAGACATACTGACACCAGAAGCTCCATCAACAACAGGTCATTTTGAACTTTTCCCTCAGGTACTGAAAAAATTCTTTTTACTCTGAAAATCATTAGATCTCACTCTGTCAATATTGATATACATATTTGATGGACGCACCATTTACAGGTAGACACTCAAGAAAATCGGCCGTTGTTTGCTTTGGCTCCATTCAGGGATGGAATTTTCTCGGTTGAGTTCAACTCATCGCTCTCTGTGCTACAAGCATTCTCTGTGTGTATAGCAGTGCTAGAAAGTAGAAAGATGATCGAGAAGTGGGAAGATCAAAATCTTCATGTAGGAAAGTCTTCCGGCGAAACCTTGCGTCCTTTCAACGGGGATATTCCTACAGAGTATGTTTCTAATCCTCCCCTTTCTCCCATCGGGAGAGTATAGAGTGGCAAACAAATAAAATCACCTCGTAGTAGCCCCATATAGCACTTATCTATAATCAACTTCAGCAGTCGAAGTTAGTAGCTTGTGAGAACGACTCTCATGTCCCAGATTACCTGCAATAATCGTGTCCCAGAAGGGGCCAGGATGCGGTGTTCCTTTTGTGTTAAGCTCCTGCATTCTGATTAGTATTTGGCAGCTTCAGAAAGTGTACCCTGGAACGGCTGTTTGTTCATATGAAGTGTGCATATTTCTATCCATCTTCTGCATCTGTCAATAGTGATGAAGTTTTTTAACCTCTGACCTGACTCTTCACACGCTTGAGACGACTGTAATCAATCATGACCGTCCGATCATCTTGCCGCTGTTTCTTTTTCTTTAAGGGAGGGAAAGTATTTTCAGTTGTGTACCTTCTCACTAAAACTTACGGAAATAGGAAGAAAAAACCTTTAGTTGCAGCCAAGACAGCCAAAATAAGAATAAAAAAAAGGAAGGATCGGTGGTATTAAATTATATAATATAATATATAAAAAATTAATTAATTGTTACTATATTGAATAATAAATAATAATAATAATAATAGTTAACCAATTAATTAAAGTGATTGTGGGGGGAGTGTTTTAATGTAAGAACTGCAGAGGGCAATAGGAAGGAAGACCGATCACGCGCTCTCTCCGGTGAGGGCAGTATCCTGACAGCGGAATCCTCTCGATCCTCGCCTCGGTTATAACCGATGATATCGACATATTCGCTACCCGATACACTCTGAGCATATCTAAATTCGATCTAATCGATGCTTGGATCCGATTTGGTTCTGTTCAATCTTCGGCTGCGCCTCACTCCCGACTTGTCGAAGTCGTCAGCGGGTACTGAATTCGACTTCACGGCTCTCGCTTGGAGGGCTCACGACACTAGTATCAGTCTGAGGCGGATGGGCGATTGACCTCACACGACCTGGCTCTGATCAAGAAATGCCGGTCTATGTTGCTCGTGAAGCTCCTAAGGTTTTCTTCGCTCTCAGAATGATCTCATCTTTGTCCCCACCCACTTCCGTCTCGAATGTTGTCCTCTTTTTTTAAGTTCTGCCTCTTCATCATAACATTGGATATGCTGTAAAATCCCGGGTTCCACTTGAAGCTGTGGAGGAAGATTTGGTCGGAGGTGTCCGTAGAGATTGCACTTCTCTCTGAGAATTGGAAGCACCTTCTGGCTGGGATTGTTTTCCAGGTTTGGCTTCGTCATTGAACTGCTTCTTCATCCTTCATCAATTTGGGTTGACGAAGCTACTTAGACGATGGTGATCTTGTTTAATTTGATGCTAAACGATACCGCTACTTTTTAGTAACAAGCTTACAATACGATAGTCTCGGTTCTGTAGTTAAAAAGGTCATTGGTAATTCGCACGTGGCTGGATAGAAAATTTGTGAGCAAACGACCTGGAGATGCATCAATACTGCAGAAGAAATGGTCATTTAAATTTCTGTAACTCAGTGAATGTGGCTACGAAGTAATGCTGCACTTATCAGTTCCTTGTAGTTCAGTATCCCAGCTTAGAATTTCACTTTATATCCATTTAGCAAGGTAGCTCGGGGGTTATTTGTCTATGAACTTAGGCAGTTGAAATTGTTCAGCAAGTGCTCTGCTCCTGCGAGGTATAGCTTTTCCTGTTTCTTGTTGATAATTATTTCCAAAAGTTGTGAAAATGTCTATCAATTCCTTTCAGCTTGTGCATGTTGTGGTGGCATCTTTCCCATTTTTCTTTTCTAGGCAGGACCTATGCTCCTTTCATTTGGCCTTTTGTAGTTACTAATGGTTTTGTTGGTTTTTGGAAATTGGAGGGTTGGTGAACTTACTTTACTTTCCACCATTGGCAGTACATTCATGGAGTGGCCGCTCATGGAGTTCACTACTTGCATCAACCTGGACCAACACTCCAGGACACTGGGTTTTTGCTTGTTCCTGTAAGCAGTGTACTCTTGTCTGTTTTCTTGCCATACATATAGCAAGCTGGTTTTTGCAACCGTCTCCTCTTTACTTTGAAGGAACTAGGTCAAGAAAGAGCTTCTGTCAGTGAGTCTCTATTTGCAGTTATCTTTTGTTCCTTTGTTTTGGTAAAGTTTCATGGCTCCCTCTACTTTCTTTTTACTTGATTTGCTTGGTTGTGGCTTCAATGCTACAAGTTCCTGTATTAGAACAAATGTCTTTATGATTTATTTAGTGCAAGGCATCTTACCAGTTCTTCTTTGTTGCAGTGGACATTTCACCCTTTTGTTTTCCAGAACAAAAGAATCTATACAGTCCTCATGTGGTGTAGGGTTCTTGCTTATTTAGTTGTAAGTATGGTCCATCTCTGACAGACTTAATTATTTTGGTGAAAACTTCTTGGTGCGATAGTTTTTCAGGTTAGCTTTGTTTCTACTCAGTCCTGATTCTCTTACAATATGAGTAGCAATTAATTGTGTTCCTTTCCCCCAAGGATATTTGATATTTACTATCCTCTGATCATTTAGGTATAAAAATTTTAACACCTTAAGCTTGTCTTTAATAGTTTGAAAAGGCATATTTTTGTTAGACCCCTGCAGCACTAACCAACTGGTTTCTTCATTACATCATATTTATGCATTAAAATAAATGCTAGCATGCAGCATGCAATTTTAGTGAAAGTTCTGACTGCTGAGTGAGATTTTACTGATTCCACCTTACAATGTTCTGGGTGTATTCAATTGTTTTATAGGCATGCCAAATTCTCCGCATTCTCACATTCTATTCAACTCAGCTACCAGGTCCAAACTACCATTGCCGTGAGGTAAAATTGATTTTGTTGCTGCTACAATTCCACGTAGATTAGCATTGGAGCTGAGCTTCATTAGCATTGTGTGATTTAAATTATGGTTGTTTCAGGGATCAAGACTTGCTAGGCTGGCCCCTCCAGAGAGTGCACTTGAAGTGCTATTACTGAACTGTATATTTTATCGCACATTTTTTTCTCCTTGTCAGGAAAAAATCCTATCCAATTTTGTCATTTTTCTTAAAATTTGGATTGCAGTTCCTCGAGGGATTTTCTATGGGTGTGGTGACTTGATTTTTTCGTCACACATGATCTTTAGCTTGGTATTTATTCGCACATACCATAAGTATGGTGTCAGCAGGTAACTCATTACGAAGTAGAAAGATGATTTCTTCTGACAGTCTTCTTCTGCTATCCTGTGGTTTCTCTGATAGAGCAGAATGAATATTTATCCCCCCCCCCCCCCCCCCAAAAAAAATAGAGGTGGCTGATGGATCTCTATTATCCATTTGAAAAGTACATGGAGTTTGCTGAGTATTCCTTTTCTTTTTTGGCCAACGTGTGCTGGTTATTCATTTCAGTCCTTTATCACTCGTTCTTCCATACAGGTTTATCAAGCTGTTTGCATGGTTACTAGCTGTGGCACAGAGCCTGTTAATTATAGCATCTCGCAAGCATTACACAGTTGACATTGTAGTCGCATGGTAAACATGAATTGCTGATTGGACATTGAAGGTATGTTTGAGGAGCGGAAATTCTCTTGTAGCCTCATCAATTTTTTCTCTCCACAGGTATACTGTAAATCTGGTAGCTTTCTTTGTTGACAGGAAATTGCCAGGTTAGCGTTCTTTGCGTTCCCTCTTTTCTGCTGTAGGGTACTTTTCGTGATCGAGCAGTCGTTTGAGTCAATCTGCTTTCCTAGTTGATTTTTATCTGGGTGAGTAGTGACCCGTGTTGGCTTCACTGCAGAGCTGCCTGATAGATGCTCTGCTTCACCGTCTTCCTCGTTACTTCCTTCTAGTGCCAGAGATAAGGACAGCAAGAACAAAGAGGAGAGGTTCAGTCTCCTTAACGGGATCACTGTAAGCACATAGGTCGAGAAGGTTGATATACTAATCTCCAATGACAGCATTACCGGCTCCATTTGATTTTCCAGTGCTTAAAGTTCTCGCAGTTTGTTTAGACGTCTCATGCATCTGTTGTCTCAGGATCGGTGTTGGCCAAATGATGAATTGTTACTTCTAGACCACCAAAACACAAGCTGAAGATAGCTGTGTTGCTGACTCATATCTTGTATGCACCGACTTTCATGTTTGAGCCTGTCGCTATCTGGACTCGTACTTGCGTCCTGATTTGTGTTGTGGTTAAGAGAATGACGCAGAATATTGCATGATTGCTGAAACGGAGGGTAGGCCAGCCACACACACACACGAGCACATAAACAAACACGAACCTATTGCCTTTTTCTCTTGTAACCTCAATATTTCACGGAACAACTATGAGCTCGGCAGGAGAAAGTGATCGATCTTGTTTCCACGTGCCCCAGTCAGTTTCTCGCATGTCCTAAGGCCCTGCTTTTTGGCACCATGACATTTGACATCTTCCTCTGCCAAGTACAGGGAGGCTGGCCAATGGAAGAAACCGAATTGGGAATGGACTACAGGGTGTTGAATCTGGTGTACCAGCTAACTTCTGATAGAATAATGTAGCAAATGTGATGAATGCCATCTGGTTGCAGGCCAAATAAGAAGATTGATCTTTTTGAACTGAGAGTACATTCTTTTTAAGCAACTCATTTGCACTGAAGTTGAACGGTTGATACGATTAGGTTGCGAATTGGTGGTAGCCTCTGCAGTTTGCTCTTTTCACTGTACTAAGGAGAACCAGAAAAGGAATTACATGCTCTCTGTTTCAACATTATAGGCCCCGAGATCATTTCTGGAAATCTATTGCAAGATAAATTACCTAGCATCGAACTCACGGAACCGCAAAGTATTTGAAGGGTCGAGCACCTTTTCCCTTTCCCTGTGTGAGTGTGAGGTCCAGGCAACTAATTTCTGCTAAACGGGTAATCCATCATCATCTTCCTCGAGACATACCTCAGGTGGATACCCGAAACTTCTCATATGATCCACCAAACCATCAAGGATGGATAAGACTAGAACCAAGCCTTCATCTGACACCTCTTCTGCTCTGAATCTGTGAACCTTATTAGATATTTCAATCCAACTGTACCCGGGACAGGTCCTAAGCCCTCTGTCCTTCATCATCTTCCTCACCCTCGCAGCTTCATCCCAGTAACCAACACCGGCATATAGATTAGCAAGCTGCACATGAGTGGCAGCACATCGAGGGTCCAGCAGCAACCTACTCTCCGCAGCCTCAATCCCAATCCAGACGCTTCGATGGACCCTACATGAGGAGAGCAATGATCCCCATATCACAGCGTTCGGTCTCATAGGCATCCTCTCAATAAAGCTCCGAGCCTCTTCGACCTTCTGGCTCCTACCCAGGAGGTCTACAATGCAAGAGTAATGGCCCAGTTCAGGCTCCACCCCGTGCCTGGCCATCGAGTCAAAGTAATGTCGGCCTAGTTCCAGCAGGCCTGCGTGGCGGCATGAGGATAAGATGCCAAGGAAAGTGATCCTGTCAGGTTTGACACTCCTCCGCTTCATCTCCTCGAGGAGCTCAATTGCCTGAGCTGCCTGGCCGAAGTGGGCATGGCCTGCGATCATCGAGTTCCATGAAATGATGTCCCTTGTGGCCATTTCCCTGAAAATCTTCAAAGCGTCCTCAATTTCCCCACACTTGCAGTACATGGAGATCAGAGAGTTATTGACGTGCGTGTGCGAATCAAAACCTGCAGCGACTGTCTGGCAGTGGACGCTCCTGCCCTGCGCAAGGGCCCCGCTGCCCATGCAGGCAGCCAAGAGGCCCACGAAGGTGACATCGTTAGGCTTTGGGCCTGAACTCTTCATCGAGCTGTAGAGCAATAAGCAAGCATCGACCCGCCACTCCTGGGCATAACCCGAGATCAAGGCAGTCCAGGAAACAACATTCTTCACGGGGATTTCATCGAGCACCTTGCGTGCACTGTCCAGCTCGCTGCATCTGCCGTACAGGGCGATCAAACAACTCCCCACGTAGGAATTGCCAAAGAATCCCGTCTTGACTGCCAAACAGTGGAATTGAAATCCGCCGCAAAGATCCTGGGTGGGCCTGCATGAGCTAATGGCACGCGAAAGAACAATCGCGTCGACCGCTTCCCTTCCCATCCGAGAATGAGGCCGAAAAGAAATCGGTCCCGGACTACTGCGAGTTTCTGGTACAGGGACTTCGTCGAACAGGCTGCGTGCATTTGTGTCCTTTCGGAAGAAGTTTTCAATGAGCCTATGGTGGCTTTGGCGGGGTGTGGAGACATCAGGTTTTGGGCCAATAAGGTCGAGGATTCTCAGCACTTTGTCTAGTCTCCTGCTTGGATTCGGTTCAGTAGACTTGGAAGGAGCAGAGGAAGAATGGGACACGAGACAGCGCAGTGAGAGCGTGTGGAAAAGGCTGGCTGGGAAGGATGGCCCGTCCACCGACAAGAGGCTTCTCATTCCAAAGGAGAGCCCATCAACACCCGCTTAGCCCTCGATTCGAGAGGGGGCAGAGCCAGATCACAGTCACCTGCGGTGGCTGAGGCGACCGCTTTAGCTGTATCTATGGCTACCTCACACAACCGGAATGGAAGAATGTCGTTATTATCTATCTCTTGTCGTCTTTTATAATTACAAAACAACCATCGTTTTTGCACTAAATTCCCCGTTCTCTTTTTCTTTGTTACAATTAAGCTCTTTTCATCTTCTTTTTTTTTTTTTTTTTTTCAATTTGGTCCCCAAATGAATTGGTCGGGTATGGTTTTATGCGACAAAATCCCAGGTGATTTATTTATTTATTTTTCATTTATACTCATAGATAGAAGAGAGAATATTACGAATGGCGAGAGAGAAAAATTCTGATTATGAATCAATGTAAATTGTAATGGGGCATACAATCATATGACATACTCAAATAATGTCACAAACCATGGCACATGTGCTACCAAACTTAGGATCACTATTTCATTATTACAAGTTCGAAATTTAGTTTGCACGACTGGTTTCTCATTCATCCGAGCTATTTCATAAGTAAGAGGGAGCTACTTGAACTTTCAATTACCAACTAACACTTGACATTCATGAGATATGATACTTATGGACAAGTTACGGGGTTAAGAACCCCAAGTTACGTACTCAAATATCGCATATTTTTTTATAAAAAAAAAAGAAAGAATCATTGATGGCCATGAGGGAGAGATTGGTGGTGGAGCAATTGAAGGTTGCATCGCTTAACTATGTCTTTTATGCTGCCGAGGACCTTTCTAGGGAGTAATCCTCTGGGCCAGCACGAATTCAAACATCTTTCCTTCCCTCTCACCACTGGCCAGGGATTTAGATTCAAGTATGCCATTGTCATGGGAGGGAGGAGCAAGGGCAAGAGCGGTACGGGTCGGATAGTTTTCTTTCTTCTTTCTTGTAGATGGTCGGTCACCGACTTTTTTGGAACGGTCTTTTCATACTCAAAATGCCATATCAAAAGTCATTTAGGTCATGAAAAAAAAAAAAACAAACATTGCTTTGATGCACCTTTTGGGGTGGTTTTTTAGGGCCTAAATCTCAATTAAAAAAATGTTATTATTTAGAATGAGATAATGTGCAGAATAAATTCCGAGCAGTAATATAATAATCAAATATAAATCATTCTAAATTTAACATGAAATTAATGAAATAAGTGAATATTAGGTGTTTGGTTATAGTTATAATTGGTAAAACAAAAACTACTAAATATAATTGTAGAATTTAAATGGATCCCAGCTTTCTTCGGTTCATTCGAAAATTTCAACCCATGCATGAATGCTCTGTGCTTCGTGCCACTAGACCTAGGCCGAATCAAGCAAAATATATTCTTAAAGCTACATGTAAATAATTTTAAGCATAAAATGAATTTTTATGCGTTATAATTTACCGATCGGTCCAATGCACAGTTTTTATTTCTTATTGTATTCGGGCCCGTGCCTATTTTTGTCCGGTATACCTTGATAGGGCGATGCTTATGAAGGATATAGCTCCAATGACTATCAGCAGCTAACATATTTAACAAAACTCTGACAAATCAATTACAGACTGACCCTTCTTACTTTTATTTTTGTGCAGAGAGACCCCTCTAAACTCTTCAACTGTTACAATTGACCCCTTTCCCTTAACACATTCTTCACCTAAAAAACCAACCGGTTATAAAAATTAAAAAAAAAAAAGGAACCTTCATGCTCTACAGGAGGAGAGGGAGCTGGGAGTCTCTGCAGCGAAGCATGCACGCATGCAAATTCATAGCCCTCAATCCCCTGGGGCCAGCCATTATTCAGGAAGAGATGGGCTAGAGGCCCGCCAAATACAAGCGTCATCAGGTAAAACCACACTAAACCAATTTTATTTTACCTCTTTTGATATTCTAGATGGGGGAGCAGGACACAGTAGACTGAGAATCACAGAACACAAAGGACTCACTGCGTATACAGAGTCGTGCAAGTGCAACTGACGAATGCATGATCATCTAGCCCTCAAAACGTCCTCCAAGAAATAAGGCTATAGAATAGAAATGAAATACGGAGAAGCGCTGGGATTTACGTGGGGCTGAACTGAAGTAAACAGGGAGTTTCAGTGAACCAAGGTATCATTAGGCAGAGACGAACTTGAAGCTCTCTCCTCCTTCGATGCCGAATGATGTATGCCGGTGGTCCTTCACATCTCTATTTGGAAAGTCTGCAGAGTGATGAGAAGCCATTGGCGGGGGAATCGAAGCTCTCTCTTTGAACTCCTTGCGGATTCCCCATAGTACGTCCACGCATCTCCTCATGGAGGGTCTTGATTGTCTCGTAGGGCCAAGGCATTTTCGAGCAAGTTTCAGCACTTCCTCATGAGCTTTGACTGATGCGGGACTTCTCTGTATCCTCCAGTCCATTGCAAGAACTGACTCTCTATTCTTCAGCTTTAGCATTGCCTGCACATGCTTATAAGGCGAGATCAGCACCAGTATCCCTAAGAGCTTGCCCGCTCAGTTGATTAAGTTCATAAATCTTTTGGTTGTTTCCATTATGCTACCTAGAGGCTAGAATTAATGTAACTTCGATGAGAAAAGCAAAAGAATACAAGAGAGCCCTCTAGGCTTGGGATCATTACCCATTTCACTGTTGACCTTTCACTGACTGATTTTTTAGATTCGATCGGGTGTCTTCCTGTCATCATCTCCACGAGCAAAACTCCGAAAGAGTAAACATCACTTTTTTCAGAAAGTTGGTATGTCCTCAGGTACTCGGGATCCAAATAACCCGTTGACCCTTTTACTTGAGTGGAAATATGAGTTGCATCAGAGCCTTCTTTAGCTACTCTAGCGAACCCAAAGTCCGCCACTTTAGCCCTCAGCTTCTCAGTGATCAAGATGTTTGATGACTTTATATCTCTGTGGATGATTGGAGGATCTGCCATAGGAAAAACAATATTATGAAGGATGCAAGACTTACGTTGGTTTAGCCTAATTTTTTTTCCGTTTTATTTGTGAATATACCTGTATACGTGTGAAGGTAAGTGATTGCATGAGCCACATCAATTGCAATGTCCAGTCGTTCTGTGATTTTGAGTCCATTCCCACGAACACCTGATTCAATAAAGAAGTTTAATTAACAAGCCCCAACGAAAATAAGACAAACTAATTTATAGCCGTGCACAACATGCAGTGCAGAGAATACACTTCATGACAGCCCCCATCAATCTGAACGTTCCAACACCGGATATCTGAATCACAATCTTGGCGTCCATCTTTACCAGATGCTTCTAGTTGTCTACAACTAAAGTAGAGAAATTATGCTTTCACTTCTAATTGTTGATACTCCAAAACTTCTCAAGGTAATTAACATGTTTCCAATGCTTGGAGCAGAAAATGGCATGACCCCAGGCCTGGTCGACATTTGAAAAAACATCATCCCCAGTGGAAAGAGAAGCCTATGCAGCATTGGCCGCTGTCCAGCATGCAATCTCCATTGGAGCTACTAAGCTTCTACTCAAAGGAGATGCAAAGGACCTAATTGAGGACCTTCTGATTGTTGGAAAGCCTCAGACAGCTGCAGCTGAAGAGATCATGTTGAAGACCCAAAGCTTGCTTAATCATTTTGTTACTTGGTCTGTTAAATATATTCCAAGGGCGCAGACTTTTTAGCGCATAATATTGCTTGCTGGGCAACATCTCAGAATCTTGTTGGGCATATTCCTCTCCCCTCCCTGTCTCCAATCGTTCTAATGAGGATAGAGGTGATGTAATAAGCTTCAGACTGCTGTATTTTGTTCGTCATTATTCATGAATTACTCTTTCCAGATTAAAAAAAAAAGAATGTGCATGGCTCACCATGGAGATGCTCCCCAAGTGTTCCATTACTGACATGCTCAACCACCATAATTCTTTCATCTGCATGCTCCAGAAACCCATATAATCTCACTAAATTCAAATGCTCAATCTGTGATAAGGTGAGCACTTCGTTCTTGAAATCAGATGAAGATCCTTGGTCAAACATATTCTGCCACAAACACAATGTATCATGTATAGGTGAATAAGTACTGTGAGCCCTCTAATTGGACGCTGCTTTCTAATATCCTCAGTTTTTACCAGAATAAACCACAATATCTATTGACATGCAAGGAATTTCTCTACCTTTCTAGCACGCTTAACAGCAACAAGAGAACCATCCTTGAGCTTCCCCTTGTACACTGTCCCGAACCCACCTTCCCCAATTACATTTGCCAGAGAGAAATTCTCGGTCGCCTTGAGAATTTCCTCAAACGTTAAGTTCGATGACACGACTTGCCCACTTGCAGCAGTTGAAGATGAGCTCACAGAAAACGAGGATCTTAGCTTTGACAAACTCGTCACGTTGCTTCCAGTAGAAGCATCTGTTGAAACTGCATATTGAATTAAAAAAACCGATAACTACAAGCTGCAGGACACGCTAGTTTTGATATTGATAAGATGCATACGGATCAAGCTTTTTATGAGCAATTACAGGGTTGTTGATTGCATAAGGATTTCAACTGATTTACTTACAAGAAACTGCTGTGACTTGACCATTGTTCCTCCCCAATTCAGAGGTCGATCCTTCCGAAGGATTCCCTTTCCGACGAAGCCGAAAGATTGCGAAAACCCCTGAAGCTTTCTTGGCGGCAAGCTTCAATTTATTCGCAAAGGATCGATTTTTCCGATCTGGGGACTTTGGACGTTGAAAATCGGAGGCGGGTTTCCCTTGACTTAGCTGCTGCTTCGGGTTGTTAGTGGGGTTTGGCGGGGTCTTCATCTTCTGCGGAGCTTATCCCGCTATCGCATCTCATATTCCTACAGTGTACCTGAATTATCTATACAAGTAAACGGTGGTTGTCGCAAATGTGAAATTCGTACAGATTGCGCAAGTAAATGAGTTATTCTCCGCGTGCAGACTTATTCAAGATTAATTAACCGAGCCTTTCAATTGGATGTTCTTTCATTTGATTGCAACTTTGCCCAGTCAAAATAAAATAAAATTGACTCAAATTGGCAACAGAAGAAAAGGAAATAAGGGACGTGTGTCTGACTTATAGAGAGAGAGAGAGAGAGGGAGAGAGAGAGACTTGCGTCTGTCTGTATCAGCCAAAGCCCAAGATATGCGGACTACACTGCCATGGGACGTCTCTGAAATGAAGAATCATCGGACCTCGCTTCAAAAGCCCAATCGAAAACACAGAAGAAAGAGTTTTTATTGACAATCATGAACATTTCGCTCGTTCGAGACCAGAATAGTAAAGCATTCATCAAGATCTCCCAAATTTCTTTTGTGTCTCTACTCCAAGATGGTATTCGTTTGATTGCTTCGGCCACTGAAGCTGCTTGCAACTCTACTACACTGGAGAGTGCGTAATGATAGTGATAATATTTAGACATACATGTCTTGAGCTGATGGTCCTCCTGCTAATTACAATATCCCAATATCGAGCAGAACTTTTAACAGTCAAAAGCTTGCTGGGAGGAGGGCTAGAAAGCAAAATAATCGACCTTAAGCAGACTTGAGATTACTACAAGTGGATTATCAGCGGTGAAGGAAGAGCTTTGGTGGCTTGAACTCAAATAGAAGAGCGCCTTTTGCCAGAGGATGATGAATCGAAGTAAATGTCCAATTTGAAGTCTCCGCCTGCCACTAGGGAGTTATTTTACGGAGCAAAGTTGCTGATTTATGAGGGAAAAAGCTCAAGGGCTCAGACACAAAAGGAGCCAAGGATGATAGCTACCTAAATAGTGAGCCTGCTTCCGGAAGTGCGGATTATGGCACTGGTGGAACTGATCCAATGAGGCGCAACAACTTGCAACCATGGGGGGGGTGGGGCGTGGTTGTCTGTTAAAGCGAGGGGTATTTGGAGCATGATATGGAGACAGAATGAGTAATATGCGGATGAAGAGAACTTTGAAACTATAAACATAGAGGACCTGCCGGTTCCTGATTCCTGGAAGATGCCAATTTTGAACTTCCATTGGAGAAGTGAATGGAATGATCAGGTCTAAGTGTTTAGGTGAGGATTCCAGGAGCGGCTTTTCGGGCGAGAGGCATGGGCATTAGGTCATAAGAGCATATTCTGCATAGAATAGAAACAGGAACTTGTACGTAGTATTTCTCCTAGCAATGTCAACAGCTCGTCTGCTGTGGTTCTATGAAACTCCACTAAGGAGGACCAGAAGCAACTCCATGAAGAACAGGCAAAGGAGACCGCACTATATAACACAAAAGGCACAGGTATTGTAATTGTAACATGAAGACTGTTTTAGCTTGTGCTGTGTTGCTCGTCTAACGTGTCATAATAAGGTGAATAACTTATCAGTTATTACGTTCTTTGCATGACCTTTCTCAACACGTAATTGTAACTCCCTGATTTTGTTAGAGAAATGAAAATTTGCCGTGGCACTTTCTTGGGGGCTGCCATCAGCTGTCACGGGAAAACGTGTGTCTTGAGACATTCATTTACCTTCTATTGCAGTGTCGTGAAAACTGAGCATAATCAATAAAATTCCGAAATACCCCAAATAAGAAAGAACATAAAAGATGATGCATTTGAGTTTCTTCTCTTCACAGCCACAAATCTGTCAATCAGAAATGCGTACATTAACTGACTAAGGGAAGTGCTTCATGAAACAACAGAGACCGTGGCTTGCACTGTCATTCAGGGAATCGGAAACCGCTTTGCAAATGCTTCAGTAATAATACTTAGTGGGTGGTGTAACTGTGTGAAGTTCTAGCGGAGTGTCCCAACTGCCTTCTTGTATGTGTACCACCTTGCCACAAGAAGGAAAGCTCCCAAGTTGAGGACACTCAGCACCGCCAACAGCCAAAAAAAGTAGTGGAGGTGCCCATAATTTAGATTATCAGGAATCCACCCAAGCTTCCCGTCTCTAGTGCTGATCTTTGTAACGATTGTTACAAGCAGAGAGCTCAAGTAGCTCCCTAATGCGTTTGTTGTGAGAGAGAGAGCGGAGCAGAAACTCCTCATGGCATCCGGAGCCTGCTCATAGAAGAACTCGAGCTGCCCGATGAAAGTGAAAACTTCTGCACATCCGATGATGAAATACTGTGGAACCTGCCAGAATATGGACATGGGAACAACTTCATAATCATAATAGTTATGCCTTCTCACCATCTTGAGCCTAAGCACCTCTAGTATTCCGGCAGCCAGCATAGAGAAGATGGAAATGAAGAGGCCGATTCCCATCCTCTGGAGCTGGGTAAGGCCGTTCTTGTGGCCCGTGTATGTTCTCGCTACTGGGACAATGATTCTGTCGTATATTGGGACCCAGAGGATGACACTGATGGTGTCAAAGATGGCGAGGGAGGCAGTTGGAATCTTGAAGCTCGTATCTCCAACTCGACGATCCATTGTGTAGCCTTGCAAGAGGAACATGTTGCTCATTTGAGAGTACGCGGTTGAGATGATGATGCCTGTGGCCCAAATTGGAAGCAAGCGTACGATTGCTTTTAGTTCCTCCACCTGGGTGACTGTGCAGAGCCTCCACGGATTGGGAGACTCCTTAATGCTATCGGATTGTATTACCACTGCTGCCTTGTCGAAGAAGCTGTCATTTGGAGGGGAAGGTAGAAATGAGAACTTGGAACAGTTTTTCGCTTGATTCTGTACTGGTTTTCTTTTCTTGAGAAGCAAAAGAGCGGCAAATAAATTTCAGATGTGCTGTACATTACAAGGTCTACTTCTTTTCAGGGAGAAAAAACCATGATAGCCCATCTTTACTTTAGCACGAAAATTGAAGCAAAAAGGAACTCTGCGATTTGAGTAAGAAACCAGAAAAGGCTGAGATCATCTCCCATTATGAATTCATTGCGTCTTCAATTGGACATGATAAATTGCGAATAATTCCTTTTGGAGCTTCACATTTCATTTTGTTTCAAGAGAAATCAGAATGAAGAGTCCGTTGAACTCTTTTCAGCATCTACTTGAAAGCCGGGAGTCTGAGAAATTTCCCCATGCAATTTTCCTACCGCTCTAGAAAATGAGACAAAAACTGGAAACGTTCATGAACTAAAAAAGGCTATGACTAACCTCAGATCATTGGTGCGATCAAGCTTTCGACTTCCTTTGATTGCTGATTCTGCATCAACTGTCTCATGTAAGAGGGAATTATATTCAGGAACTTCGACTCCGTACTTTCTGAGTGAAGCGACCACCACCTGACACAAGCGTGTGATAGGACTTCCTGCTGGCTTCTGGTTCCTATACAACCTTGTACCCGAGAAGAAGCTCACAACGGCAATTGCCATAGCCACTGCAGGGATCCCGAATCCCCATCCAAATCCCACGTTGTCCTGTACATAGACCAGCACAGAGGCTGCAATGAGAGATCCGATGTTGATTGAGAAGTAGAACCAGTTGAAGAAGGAGCTTTTGTGCTTTTCCTCCTCCTCATCAGCATCATCAAATTGATCAGCTCCATAGGATGAGACACAAGGCTTAATCCCTCCCGTCCCAAGCGCAATCAGATAAAGCGCTAAAAAGCAGATGGCACTCTGGGACTCCGTTGGGTGGCAATCATCCTTCGCTCGACATGAGGGCCTCAGGCCCGGTACAGATGCTGACAATGTTAGCAGAGTCATTCCCTGTCAAATGAAAAGTGCATTTACCTCGCCTTCAACAAGATTATCCGGCATTTTGGATCAACTGGCTAGTGTAATCTTGCTGATCTGACTCGAGTAATGTCAGGGTGAGCTCAAGTTGGACTCATATTCCTTTGCACTCCCAGATGATACCAGCTCAAACTCAAGCTCAAAGTATTAACTCTAGAGCAGGAATATAATTAGGGTTTTGTATTTGGATCATTTGGAAAATGATAGCAAAGGGGAAGCTGGACAAGAGAAGCACTTGATTGTAGAAACCTTGACTTCATAAAAAGATAGGGAAGGACTTTACTTCATCAACTTAATTTTAATTGTTATCAGGAGCCGTATAGCAACATTCTGCATCTAACAGGGTAAAGCTTTCAGAAGAACCGGCTGCAAACAGATTATGATAAAGTAAAATCAGTACTTACAATGGCATAGATTACCGAGAAGCAAGCAATAGTCCAGTATCGACCCAAGTAAGCATCGGCGATGAATGCTCCAATCAGAGGAGTGATGTAGCAGGTCCCAGTCCAGTTCGATGTGTTCTTGGAAGCAGTAGCATTGTGCTGATGAAGCCGAAGTTTGAAGTAGAGCACCAGATTGGAGCTCATCCCGTAGTAAGCCAATCTTTCGCAGCATTCATTCCCTGTCCATTACAAACCGCTACCTCAGGATGTTCCTCTTCCTAAATCAAATCAGTTCTCACATACTACAACTCTTGAGGAAAGCATATATAGTTCAGTACCAAGAATATAAGGGCAAGCATTCCATGTCCCAGTTTTCTTCTTATTGGCGGGGTTGCCTTTGTAGTCTACAGTTCCATCTTTTGTGTAAACATCTTCTTCTGCCATGGCTCGGCTCCTCTTCTGTGGGGCAACTTATTCGTCTCTACTTTGGCTGCTCTTTTTTGTTTCGGAAGATAAATTCGCCAATTGCTAGATCATGTTGCAGCAGAGATGAACCTCAGCGCTGCAAAGTACCATAAAAAGGGGAAAAAATTACAAAATAAAGAAGAGAAAAGATTGAGACACTTAAATAATGAAATGGAACGCGGCAGGTGAACATATGAATAAGGAAGACAGGAATCTTCATAACCGTATGTTGCACCTTTGTGGATGAAAGATGTGCCCCCCCGGAAATAAGATGAAGCACTAAGAGTTTGGAGCTATCATCTCCTTCTTCTTCTTCCTCCTCCTCCCCCTTCCCTACAATGGAAATTGCAGGTAAAGACAGAAAGTACGGTAGACACTTGACACTGACTCCTCTGACTATTCCATCTGCAAATGAAGGCAAACGGGTCCTCCCCGTCATATTTGTGGACTTTATATGACGCAAAAATCCATGCTCTCGCAGTCGGTGGATGGCTCCATATCATGCATGCTAATGGACTAACAACAAGTACGGAGGGTTCACCTCCTGTGCTGTAGCTTCGCTTTTGAAAGATCGAAGCCTTCCTCCCCCACTCTTTCTTTCTTGAGGAGAAGATGGAGACTGGATCAATATTTACAACTTTTCCCTTATTCCGCAAGAGCTCTGCCGCTTGCGGTTGTTTTCTTGGCGTAGAGACAACCGGACAGTGCTTGGCTGTGGGTTCTTAGCCTGACTAATATTCTGTTCTTACTTATACTTTGGTGGGTTAAGAATCTTCACCATTTTCCTCCCTTTTTTCTCCCCTCAGATGCATTTTCCCCATGTTAATTAATAGACAGACAGATGAATCCACCTGCAGGATTCCTTCGATTCTCTTTATAAATGGGAATATCAAACCTTGGTCCCATGTTGGATCTTTTCTTTCACTAATATAATCTAGTCTCGGCATTACATGTCCCCACAGTAGTAAAATCACACCCGTCTAGTTGGAACAAACTAACTACTCGGATCTCTCTCTCAGACTTGGATCGACCCAATACTTATGAGGGAATGTGCATTCAGTGGTGGAATCGGCCCGCTCCCCTGCCAAGTGAAGTCAGACAATGGGGGGCACATCACACATGTGAAGTGTGAACGCCCTGCTGTCTCAGCATCGTCCACTAAAATGGGAAGAAAAAAAAAACCAGGAAAAAGCCGTAATTTAATTATCGGTTGGCCGTTTCATCCCGACTGAAAGCTATTTGCCGGGTTCCTTACTTTCTTGGCAGTCGCGCTTAGACCTAGGTGAAGGAATTATCTCAAGTTGCTTGTCCCTGTCTTTTTTTTTCATCACGTAATATCCCTGGCTAATCAAAATTCATTTTTAGACCAGTGTACGGTCGAGTCAGAATTCCTGAGAAAATTCCCACTAACTCTTCTAATCTAAGATTCGATCAGGTTGTGGTGCGCCGGTTTTGTACTCTCCCTATCGTTACTTAATGAATGAGATGCTGCCGAGCCTTCTCCGGTTGTGAACACCGTTGTTTCGAACCATGCATATTGTGGGTGCAATTTTCTGATATCTTCCGCTTTACCTTCGTTCCTCGGGGGATCCGATCCCTAACATGTTTATATGTTTGGTACTTTTAAAAATTCTAAGGAAATCATAAATAAACCCAAAATACACAAGTATACATATATATATATATTGGGGATATATGTACATGCCAAACATTTATAGTCTTTATCATAGTTTTTAAAACCGGACCGGACCGGACCGAAAACCGATATAGGCATGAGTTCATGGGTTTATCGGTTGGATCGGAAGTTTAATAGGTTGAACCGTATATTTAATAAATAATATTACTAATAAATTTACATAATATCATAATTTGGATATGATTTATAACAAAAATTATTAATATAATCATTATATTAAATAAAAGTTTGATATAAAATATAAATATAAATTTAATAAAATAAAATATGTATATTATAATATTTTTTTAATTTTAAATTGGTCGATTTTTTCACCTATTCAATTGGGTTCACCAGTCGGACAGGGAACCGGTCGGTTCCACAGGAGTTGACCTTATTGAAAGTGCAATTGGATCTTTTATAGGAACTGGACCGGATGAGTGGCTGGTTCCCTACTGAACCGGTCAAACCGGCCAGCCTGGTCCGGTTTTTAAAACTATGGTATTTACTATGTTCCATTCCACGACATACCTATTCTCTACTCTAGTATTTGTTTTCAAAAGTATATAAAACATCATATGTGCATGATGGATCAGATCCAGATCGATTAAAGAAGATGATCATATGTATGGATTGACTGGGCTTAAGAATTTTGAAATGCCCTCTTTATATTTAGGCCAGGAGATCGTCATGATAGGCTTTCGATTGATCTCTGCCTCTGTTGAAGAAAAATGGGCTTTCGAGCCCCATGCGATTTCTCAGACTCAGTCCACATTCAACTGAATCGATGCAAAGATCCATATTTTCTGGTCAATTCTAGGTTGAGTGCATTTTCTGTCTTGATCCGGCTGATTGTGACATTATCAGAACTTAAGTAAGCCATGTCATTTTACCAGGTAAGCTAAGAGAGTGGTATGGAACCGATCCCTGTCTCGAACATGGCTCACTGTCACCAGAAAGAACATTAATTCAAGAGCGACCATGTCCTTTGAATGGAAAGGTCAACATCTAACAGGAAAGAGCTTCGCTACAGTCATTAATTATTGCAATTCATATAAAATATCATCGAGTGGATATCATGTACCTTTCCTTCAGTAGACAGATGGGGCACGAGTTCTACTCCACTCGCACACGAATCATCCCTATCTATAGATCAATGAGAATACAGAAATTGGAGGGCGGCTAGTGCGGATGGAATCCCGCCTAGCTTGCTCCCTACACTATCATCTGTTCATTTAAGTAAGGGTACTCAAGTTTCGTTCGCTAAAAAATTTTAGCAATTCTAATCTGACGAGCGTCAATCCTTCATCCACCAGGGAAAAGCACTCAGTACGCCCACCTTCCCCTTTGATGTTAATCATATATGCATTGGCTCATGCACGCTTGATGAACTAATTAAGTATTTCGATGCGGGACGCACCAATTCATTACAAATGTAATTGTTCTTGATCTAAGAATAAAAGATTCTATATCATTATGAAGATTCTTTATATTTTTCCTCAAACTCACCGATCAAATGCAGGCATATAATCAATGCAAAGACCAGATAATGACATGCTAGAGACGGATGATTTGCCCCTTAACTTCTTGTTTTACTGAACTAATTATGTTTCGGCTTCATATATACTCGGAAGTGCTCTTGATTATTATTATCGGTTTCGTGGAGAACGTTAGTCAAATTAGTATAGTAATAATGAGCAAGAATGGATGAGCTGTGATCCACACAGATACATACACATCTTCAACTCAAAGTCTTTTGCTTTCGTGGGAGGAATTAAACACACATATGTACATATGTGTTTGTGTTATACATATATATATATATATATTTACTTGTCCAATTGGGTAATCGTCTTGAAAACAATTTTTCAACAACTAAACATATATATATGTATAAAATATATCCTTGCCGCTTATGCTCATGAGCCGATCGATCGAGTTGGGTTGACCTATTTTACCTTTCCAGTCAACCTCCTCCATCTACTTAACTTAGTTAATTGGTAACTTTTTATACAAAGTAGATTAGCTAGTTGAACTCCAGCTCATTCTTCAAGTGGGCATTTAATAAAATTTGGACAAAGTCACGTATATTCTGTACTGAGGCACATAAATTAATCGATTTGCCGACCCCTACACCTATATACATTTATATATATAAATGAATGATCGGCATTATTCGCGGTTCGTTAGATTACTAGTAATTATCATGAATACACAATTATGATCATTAAAGGGAATGCGAGGCGCAAAACCGACAATGGTAGGCTTGGGGGGATCCTAAGTCCTGTGTGATAGGCTTTACCCATTGTTGCAGGTCACTTCGCCCCTCCAATTATTTGGTTATGACATGAGAGCTCACTCAATGTGTATGTAGATGATAAATCCCTTTTACATTCGTATGAAGACATATGTACAATTCGCATGTCTAACTGATAACGTTAATAGGGCCGACAAATGATCATTTGCCCCCTCATTGTATATGTTGTTTTAATATGTTTAGGTTTTCAGGACACGTGGTCACCTAAATGGGGGGTGACTGTTCTGATCTTTTGTAAATCATATATCAATTGCGATAGTTATAATCATGTGCTGTAGCAAACTTAAAGCTCAACAAATGACAAAAAACTTAGGCTTTCCCTTGACTAGCTTAGCAGGGTATATATATATATAAAAGAACCTAGTGGATGTATTAGCACCATCGAGTGATATATAAATATTTATGCACGTCGGGAGAAAAGGATGATTAATTGAAGAGAGTGGTTGCGGTTAGATGGGTTCTGGTGTACTTTACCTAAAGTATGTGTGGATCGGTCAATGATTCAATTTGCTGCTGACCTCTCCCGGGCCCTTCCTGCATCTATTGGCATCCATATGCGTACCTACGATGATGAGCTCAGCTATGTAGCTTTTGCTTCAAAACCACTTACCAATCTCGGATTTGATGAGATTTTATCAATGTTTCAGTTCGAAGAATGTGGGGGGAATTAGTGAATTCTTTGTAATTTCGGGGGCATAATTCCAAAGACAATTAGTGAATGGAAGTATCACAAGTAACTGTATCTGCGTGCAATATAATTGGTTGAGCACACTACAGCTAGCATCAAGAACATGAACGCACGGATTAATATTAATATAAATTGATACTTGCTGAAAACGTACATGGCTTAAATTCTACTATCCTAGTCACATATATGTGTGTGTGTGTGTGTGTATGAACGCAAGCTCAGCATGCTCTTCTACGGCTATTGTTTGGTGTAGTGTGTATCTATATTATATATACATAATGTAAAATGAGAACTATGACAGTCTTTCGTGCCGTGCTTACAATTGATATAGTCGGACATTTAAGTGTGCGGGCGCATGGTTTGGTACGTAGAAGACTCGGCTATCTGCATAATATCCTCTGATGGTATACGTGATCTATCTGGTCCAACAAAGTGAGTAAAAACGACAGTGCAACCTGAGGGTGACGACTTGGGCTATTTATACGCTAGTTTGGGGGCTTTGACACTCAACGCGCTTTTCTGCTACAACAAGAAGACTCCCTAAACCCCCCCTTCCCTTTCCATAAACACTCATCTGTACGCACAGAGGGTATTACTAACAAGAGTTGGGGTAGCTCACAGAGGTCATGGCGGCAAGTAATCTGATTTGCCTTCTGATGGTTGCTTGGATCTCATCAGTCCTAGTCCAGGGCATGGAGAGGCATTACAAGTTCAATGTAAGTTCGTTCATTCATTCATTCATTTACTCGTTCGTTGATTCTTTTTTTTTTTTTTTTAATTCCCATTTCGATAAGAACTGTCTGTCTCGGTTTGCTCGCCTGCAAGCAGACCTTCCTGTTTCTTCTATTTTCAAACAGCTCTTTGTAATCGAACTTCCATATGTATACCTGTAAATAGGTCTGTATAGTAATCTTCTTCTTCTTCTTCTTCTTCTTCTTCCTCCGCTCCTCCTCTGCTCCGTTTCCCTTCTTTCACTGATTTGTACCAGTAAGAATCCCGTAAATGGAAGGGGATCAAAGATACCGATTCACTTTGTGGAACAATATTGGTGATGACCTTTGACAATGGTGTCGAACTAGAGGATCTATATTGCACGTAGTCAAATTTGTAATTGACTGGAAGCATGTGGGGAGAATTAAAGAGTGAGGTGCGAGGTTGAAACCAATCCATAGCAATGAGCAAGAAATCAACCCATCAGGTTCTTACAACTAATACTGAGTTTTCCATACACGAGCCAGCCGCTATATGTGTTTTATGTTCCATGCATTTACGTGTTGCTAACGCTTCATTATATATGTATGTATGTATATATATATTTACACACATACAAAAGGAAAAAGAAATGCCGATCAGAATCGACCAGTGTGTGCAAAACTTTTCATGGGTTTCTGGACGGATTGGATTTTAATGTCAAGTATGATGGACAGCCGATTATCTATGGTTGGTTCCCTAAAGGAGTTTTACACTAAGTCAATCATTTTTGTTCTGATAAACAAGCTTTGCACATGAACTTTTAATTTCATTAGGGTACCATTTCTAATTTGTTGACTCCTTGACACCGACATTTGATCCTCTCCCAGAAAATGAAAAACGAAAAGGGGGCGAAAAATTACAATTTGATGCAAGAAAAGGTCGGGAAGATTCAAACTATGATATATATATATATATATATACAGCTGGAAAATATTTGAGCTGAAGTGACTCGTCAGCAGCCGAAATTCTTTTATTCCATTCTACTGTAGGGCAAGAAAAGTAGCCCCGTCATAATTACGGCCAAAATTATTTTGCATCGAGTTGATTTTTTTATAAACTGTAAATTGATTTTTTATGCTGAAAAAACTATACTAAAAAAAGTATTTGAGATTATGAAAAATCACCCGTTTTAGGAGCAGTTTTCTACCCCAACTTCTAATAAACAAATCATTAAAATGTTAATTCTTTGAATGAGGTGAGATGTCAAACTAATTGCAAACAATAATAGAATAATTAAAAGTATATTAGTTTATAAGTAGGAGTGGGTGTTAGATGTGTGATTATAATTAATAAAATAAATCGCTAAATTATAATGATAAAATTCAAGTTAATTTCATAGTTGGCTATTTTTTTCATTTCACTACTTGAATTTTATACATAACTCCAAAATGCTAAAATGTTTTCATTGCTTTCGTTCCATTTTTCACTTAACCACAGTAATTTAATACAGGGTATCCTAATATATTCAAACCTACAGTAATTTCTTTCTTTATTATTTATTTATTTATTTATTGTTGGGGCATGGTGCAGGTGGTGATGAAGAAGACAGCCAGATTGTGTTGCTCCAAGTCAATTGTGACGGTAAACGGGAAGTTCCCTGGCCCGACTATATATGCTCGAGAGGACGACACGGTTCTAGTAAAAGTGGTCAACCACGTCAACTATAATGTTAGCATTCACTGGTATGCCACTGTCTCCAATCGGGTGCAGTTTGATAGATTTGGTAAAATGGAATGGCTCTAGTGATCACTGAACGATGGAAATTGGAAACTAAACCATAAACAAGACGCAATCTCGCCCGGAAAGCTGAGCTCTTCCTCTTGTTTTTGTGGATGTGAAACCATTTTTTGAATTTTAGACAGACGACTCTCCTTGATCGAAAATTTACCTGCGGGTGCAGGCACGGAGTTAGGCAGATTCGAAGCGGCTGGGCTGATGGCCCGGCGTACATCACCCAGTGCCCGATCCAACCCGGACAAATTTACACGTATAACTTCACGGTCACGGGCCAGAGGGGCACCCTCTTCTGGCACGCCCACATCCTCTGGCTCAGAGCCACCGTCCACGGTGCGATCGTCATCCTGCCCAAGCCAGGCGTTCCCTACCCGTTCCCTGATCCACACAAAGAAAAGCTGGTGATGATAGGTGCCGTACGAGATCGGAAGATCGCTGACCGGCTGCAAGCAATGCAGCTGACATCTTGACGAGCTAGTATTGATTAATTTTTTTCCTCAAAATTTGGACGATGCTAGCTTTATGATCACCACGGACATGTATATATGCAGGTGAATGGTGGAAATCAGATGTTGAAGCTGTGATTAATGAAGCCATGAGCTCTGGAATGGCTCCTAATGTCTCCGATGCTCACACCATCAATGGATACCCTGGCCCTGTCTCCTCTTGCCAGCGGGGTAAACCCACTCCCCCTCGGCTGGCTTATAATTATTCTGTGATATACATGAAATAAAAAGATGATCTTGGTTATTCTGCCATTCATCAAGAGCCTGACGATCTCTCTCTCTCTCTCTCTCTGATCAATTCATTGATTTCACAGGGGGCTTCAACTTGTCTGTGAAGCAGGGGAAGACGTACCTGCTTCGGATCATCAACGCTGCACTGAACGACGAGGTCTTCCTGAGGATAGCCGGGCACCATTTCACGGTCGTCGAGGTCGACGCTGCTTACTTAAAGCCCTTCAAGACCGACACCATCCTGATCTCGCCGGGGCAGACCACCAACGCCCTCCTGACGGCGGACCACCCGGATCCGGGAAGATACTTAATCATGGTCTCTCCCTTCATGGACTCCCCCATCGATGTCGACAATGTGACCGGCACGGCCGTACTGAAATATTCAGGGGCCTCCAAGGCGGCTGCCACAGTCGCCACCGTGCCGCCGCCCCGGAACGCCACTCCAGTGGCGACCAGCTTCATGAACTCTCTCCGGAGCCTAAACTCGGAAGCTTACCCCTCGAAAGTCCCACTCGAAATAGACCACTCGCTGTTCTTCACGGTCGGGCTGGGCATTAATCCATGTCCGACCTGCCCCACGAAGAACAGGGTAGTGGCCTACATGAACAACGTCAGCTTTGTGCTGCCCAGCACTGCCCTCCTCCAAGCACATTATTACAACATCAAGGGAGTCTTCACCGACGATTTCCCGGCAAGACCGCCGGTGGAGTACAACTACACGGGGCGTCAGCCGCTGAACTTGCACACCATGGAGGGGACGAGGCTCTACAGGCTCGACTACAACTCCACGGTTCAGATCGTTTTACAGGACACGGGAATGATCGCCCCCGAGAACCACCCCATCCATCTACACGGGTTCAATTTCTTCGCTGTGGGGAGGGGACTGGGGAACTTCAATCCCGAGAAGGATCCGAAGAAGTTCAATCTCGTCGACCCCGTGGAGAGGAACACGATTGGGGTGCCATCCGGGGGATGGACCGCAATAAGATTCAGAGCTGATAATCCAGGTAATCTCGTTTGTCGATCTCTAATTCCGTGCGCCCTTTTAGGAGGCCTCCTTAGCAATGATGGACGGAATTGCTATCCCCAGAATCTCATACCATAAAATGAAATTTGTGACGATGGCAGGGGTATGGTTCATGCACTGCCATTTGGAAGTGCACACGACATGGGGACTGAAGATGGCGTTTGTTGTGGACAACGGGAAAGGGCCTCACCAGTCTCTTCTTCCTCCACCTGCCGACCTCCCCAAATGTTGAGCAAGAAACTGAAAAATGTCTTTGCTGTAAAATTATAAATATATATAAAAAAAATTTCCCATTTCCCCCCTCCGCATTTCAGAGTCTTACATCAAATTGGAGATTTGGGTTGTCATACATATATATATATATATATATATATGAAAAGAGGCAGTCCACTATAGAAAATATACACTTTTGCATGAATTCTCCATTGTATGCTTTCTCGTTCAGGGTTATTGAAAGAGTAATATGTCACTGACAGCATATAGGGAGAATTATGATATATCTGCATATGCATGTTTAGTGGAGTCTTAGAATCTACTTCTTACTTGGACAATTGCTAATAGAAGAGATCCAAGTCTTGATTTTTTCTGTCAGAAGTTAGTTTTCAAGATCTATATATATTTCATAAAGTGGAAGTGTAACAAGAGGATATACCAATTCCATACTTTCTCATCTCATACTATACTATTGTGAGTTTGTTATTAAACTTGATAAAATTATGCATTAAAACTCTACCGATATAGTAACTTGTTTAGCTATTACAAATATTAGTTAACAGTAAAATCAATGCTAATAAACCACGCTCAATCCTCTTGTAGTCTATTTGACATCGAAATTAATGTTTTGTATATAATTTATATTCGATAAATGGAATTATAATTAAAAAAAAGAGAATAATCTTGAAGAATTTTATGTGACCTTTCTTCGATGTATGATTTTGCCCATTTTTATTTTACATTTATGAATACATTTTTTTTTCTTTGCAGAGAGTTACATCGGGATATTGGTAATTGATCAATCCATAGATTGTGAAAATTGTTTACTCGTGTCCCCATCGACCAAGGCGACTGAATACAATTTCTAAAAATCCACACAATCCCAATCCATGAAGGACTTTAGCAGATTTACAATATCCAGAAAATTCTTTCCTCCCTTTGTGTCTCAGCAACGTATGTCCAAAAATTGGTCTTTGAGCATCTGTTTTCCTTGACCAGGTTGAGCCTTTCGTTTTAATATAGCTATCCATGTCTCATAAGCATATTTATAACATTATCATGTACCTTTCATTCTTAATATTACTTCTCTCTCTTCCTGATAACTGACTTAAGCGTCGTCGGATGGTCAAATTAGATTCTCACCCTTACCGGACTTTCCTTCCTTGGTATTCACAGGCTTGACGGACAACACAACGTCCAGACAGCATAGTCACGATTGACCTAGGTGGTATGCCGACCGGATTGAGCCATTCCCCCAGTTCCCGCTTGAAGACTCCCTTGCCCCCCCGGCTCCACTTCCGGGGATGTAACCGAGTTGTTTCTATTTTGATTATATATCCATCGGTCAATCTGGTTCAGTTGATAACAAGAATCTAAGGTGGGTCGTGGGGTAAAGGGAAAAACCCTTCTTTTTTATTTTCATTTCATCAATAATCAGATACAGGATAAGGAAAAAGCTGAAGAAATGGACCAGATTAATACTCAGGAATTGTGTGGGAGCACTCCAAAGTTACAGCAGAGGCAGAGGAGCATCTAAATGATATAATAAACTACCCAGATTAGAGAATGGATACTTGGACAATGAACAAATCAGCGAGACGGAGAAGACGATGATCTGAGGTTCGAGGTAGGTCTCGCCTACTCTCTATCTTCGCGTGCTGCTTGATCACGATCTTCGCCGGTGTACAAGACGACGGCGTTTGGCCCCGCAAGATGAACGGCCCGGAAAAGCCCTGCTCGGCCCGTGGATCAGGTTGGGTCAGCAGGTCGAAAGAAAAAGAAAGGGCCCAGAGATAATCACCCCCATGTGCCAATCTGCACGCGCCGTACGCGCCACCGGCGTCCTCAAATTCCCAGTTCTCACGCCGCCATCCCCACTCACTCCCCACGGTGATTTGCGGCTTCGATTTCCGTTTCTCCATTTACGGAGGGACCTAAATTTTGTGAAGCTCATCGATCCGCAAAATCCTGTTGGAGAATCGGGATAGAGGCCTGTTCTTTGAGTTAAGTGGAAGCAGCAAATTTGACGAGTTTGAGGCTGTACGTACCTCTATGGCGAGTGATCAGCCCAAAGTCTATCACGAGAAGCAGAGGCTGCAGTTCTGCCTCTTACACTCCCTCAACAACCTCTTTCAGGTACTTTCTTCAATCTCCCAGTATCCCCTGCCGCTGCTTATGGCTGAAGTCGCTGAAAAGGGGGCGAACGAAATGTTCTTTATTTCCTAGGAAAAAAGCTTTTGTTCTTTGATCTCTTGATCCTCTGGTGCTCTCAAGTTCATGTAGACTTTTCATGCATGGGATTTTCCCTTTTATTGTTTTCTCTTAAGAGTTAGATGGTTCTTCGCTTGACCTTTTACGACTTTCTTGTCAGCAAAAGGACACCTTCACCAAGGAAAGCTTGAATCTGATAGCCGAGAGACTCGTGGTTGATGATCCCAGCAGGGAGACCTGGACACCTCTATCGGTACTGTTCAAGCCCCACCACAATACGCTAACGGGAAACTATGATATAAACGTTTTGATCTCTGCATTAGAAGGCAAGGGAAAGAGTGTCATCTGGCATGATCGCCGGAACCGAGCATCTTCTATCGATCTAGATGGATCAGATAGGAGATTGATGGGCCTCGTGCTCAATGTTCCAGTCAGGAGGTATGCAGGGCTATGGAGAAGTAGGCACTGGGTCACAGTCCGCAAGATTGATGGAGTTTGGTACAACTTGGACAGTGATCTCAGATCACCTCTAGCTTTTGAAAATGCAGAGGAAGTAAAGAGATTTCTGGATTATGTAATTGATAGTGGTGGGGAGGTCTTGCTTATCGTGAGTGGTCAAGAGTAAGGTACTATTTTGATGATTCTGTGCCTAATTCAATCTCATGTAATTGTACATAAGTTTGTGAGATGGAATGTTTCACTCAATCACTTCCTATCATGGATGTTGCTTGATTGGGTGTTGATACATCCAAAGAAAAAGTGCGAGTTGATCAAAGTTCTTTTCACCCGTGAAGGTGACTGGTTGGGTGTGATTTGAGTCTAGATTCATTCACAGCTTCTTGTTATGGATTGGTAATCATCTTTTGTTTAATTGAGACATTATTGCATTGTCACCTCATAGTTATCCATATTGATGAATCTTTCTGTCTTCTCTTCAATGTCCTACACTGACTTGATTGTCGCCTGGCTCAACAAATTTCCCCGTTAGTGATCTTGGAACTTTGTGCTCTGGAACCTCATAATATGCTTGTTCTTGCTTCTGCTCTTCCTTCCAAACTTCGATATCCTGCTTTACTTTTGATCAATCAGAGAGATTCATAGATCCTTGAGGCTGAGGCTGAGGCTGAGGCTGTGTTGGGCCATTTGGAAAGCGAAGTGCAAATATCAAAGTTGCAGTTGATTGTTTGCTAATTGAGCTCTTGAATCCAAATTTTCATAATTTGATATGTTGTAGTGATGCAAATTGTTTGTTGTCTCCATAACCGCTGTCGAAAGAAAAGCTTGAGTGGAGTGACAAGTCTTTGAGAATTGACTTTTGTGGGGCAACCTCCATGCTCCGCTTTCCTATTATTCCCTCTTAAAAATCCTAATGTGGAAAAGGACTGAGGCAATAAGTGAAACCTGTATTTTCCCAACTCTATTCACTTTCTGCTTCCATTTTCCTCTTGAAAGTGATGGTATGCGGTGAGGTAACTCGTCCTGGAAGATTTTCTTCAAATGCAATCGTGCAAGGACAGTCGTATGAGTGAGCATCTTAAGTCCCATGTCATAACCATCTTCATCAACCAACAGACGGGGAAGAATGAAGAGAAGAAACTATTCCTAGGTGAAGCGATCTTTTTTTTTTCCCCTTTTTGGGCCAATAGGTGAAGCCATCTTCAGGTCAGAGTCAGTGACGGAGCATTTCAATCTCTCCAGCGGGCGGCAGCCTTCTTCTCGGTCGACATTCTTGAGTATTGGATGGGTCTGTCGAGCTGCTGCTGATCTTCCTTGTTCATCTTGAGTGAAATGATGAGCCACCGAAACGATATCTACCTGTGCTCAAGGGGGATGGATTCAATTCCGCAGACTGCTTCTGTTCTCCTCGTCCGAAGTTTCAGTTCATGGGCTTGTGGTTGTGGACGTGTGACAAAAAGGGTGATATTTTAGTAACCACGAATGGGAATTTCCTACGCCTGGAAATAATAACCATCGGAGCTCCGATGCTGCTTGCGCGTGGAGCTCTGAGCACCTTCGTCTTTCGACGCTTGCCTTATTCTTTCGGCCCATGAGCTTGATAGAGCCCATCCGTCGGCCCAGTAAAAGCCACGAAGAAGTAGTTACTCCCCTTTTTCAGCTAGATACATGAAAATCCAACGGTCTGACTCTCACAACTGTTCAGTTTATCCAACTTTTCTAGCTGTCTGTCTGTCTGTCTGTCTCTCTTCCCCGAATTTCATGAATAGCTAGTTAATGCATACATTCAGCCTAATATTCGCAGAGATTAGGGGAATCACCATTTTAAGCAATTGACAGGAAACTGACCAAAAGTAAAGCAATGAGACTTCTGAACTTTGAAAGTTTCAATAGATTACAGACTACCCTTTTCCATCCGACGCTCTAGAAAGAGCTCTTTGACTGTAATGCTTTGGCACCTGCACCTGTTGTGGGGTAAAAAGGATCATGGTGATCTATCTCTTCGTAGTTTTACATATTCAAAAAAGCTTACCCATAATCTGCAGAGGTGACGGTGATCATGATAAATATGAGTAGAATTATAAGATATATAATAATTGGCTCCCACCGACACACAGTTTACAAGGAGGAAGGCAGAGAGGGAAAAAGAAAAGAAAAGAAAAAAAAAGAACATGTCCATGGGACGGAAGCTCCATTGCCCATTTTACCATTTGCCATTACTCCCGCCAGCAAATGCCGCAAACTAACGGTAGTTTTCCGGTCAACGAGTTAATTGAGACAATCATGTCCCTTTCTATTTATAAATAAAAAGGTATTTTACTGTTTGATTTGAGGTTGCACTCTTGTTCCTTGTATATGCCCGGAGTTTCATCTCCCACCGTGTATATGTTGTAATTTACAATCCAATATTAATTGAATAAAAAGAAAATTATAAGTTTATAAAAAAAAAAAGAGTATTACGCTTTTAGATAAAAACGAACTTAATTTCTTATGGGCTAATAACAAATTCAATTTGGTATCAGAACTAATAAGCTCACATATCACCTAATTTCAAGTTCGGAAGTATGACTCTTGGTTAATTGATATTAATGTCGAGTACGAAAGAAAATTGTTCAACTGAAAACCAGTTGTCCTCCTTATTTAAAATCACAAAAAACATGTTCGACTAGTGAACTGTTATTAAAAGTAAATATTAAAATATACGATTATATGAATATAAACTTATAAAAAAGTAACACAATATATCAATTTAAGAAGAGGAAAAATGAAAAATGAAAAACCAGAGAGAGACGAAATGAGTGCATCCCTGTTTTAGATCTTTGCTCCCTCCTCACTAAGATGAACGTATTTTTTAGCACATAATATTTTTGGACCAATTAATACATATCTTAAAACTAATTAAGAGTTAGGTCAAAATTTATGAAAAAATTGCTGCCGATCCTGTAAATCTAAGATTCAATTGTTAAATAATCCATTTAAAAATATAATGAGAGAATCACTAATCCAACTTCAGACTGGTGATGAACATGTCATATCCTGAGTTATAATACAGACACATATATACATAATATATGCTGCCACGAAAGTACCAATAATTTTATATACACAACGCCTGCATGGAGCCAAAACCGACACGCCGTACGTGGGTCAGTGGAGCACCACCACCTACAGTTCTCTCTTCTGATCAGTCTGTTGACTTGGGCCACGATTACGCTTCAAGTTCTGAATCTATGCTCAACTTTTCTGTGAACTGCTCGGAGGGCGACCCAAGTGTAACTGGATCACCGTCATGCCTGACTAGATGATGCATTGCATCCTTCTATACTTTTATATATATGTATATGTGCGTGTAATAGGGTACTCATGTTCGAAAGGAGTGATGAAAATATCATATAAACTCCGGCTAATTGTGCTCTTCCTGTTCCTTTTTCCGCCTTTTTCCTCTTTACATCAAGATTTCACAGGTTCTATAACGCAAAGGCTGTGTCCACAGAAACAAGTGAAGGGACGGGAGAGAGAGAGAGAGAGGATTTAAAAGGCAACCAACCAGCAAGAAGAAGGTGACATGAATCAATGAGAACGAGATGGGAGACAGGGAGGGCTCGTAGGATGATTCTCTCTGGCCGAAGCGAAGATTATGTACGACAACTGGTGGCCCCAACCCACTTCCAGTCGAGGGAAGTGACAATGTCATTTCATCGGCCGGGGGCCACCCGTTGTCGGGAAAATTTTTTCTAACCCATCGGTCAGTAGCTATCGTATCACCCCCCAAGAAATCATCGGGTAGGAGGAATAGGGGTGAATTTTCGCAATTTACCTTTGAGATTTGACGGAGATATATACCAGTTATATGATGATGCTAAGTAAGTAATGAGCTCATTCTCTCTAGTTTATACGGTGAGTGGGACTACTCGAATACATTAGGCATGACGAGCATGCACACGACACCTACCGACACTGAATAATGCAAGTCAGGCATGGATTTAGTGGGTGCAGGGCATGCCTAAATTCGAGGAAAAATCATCAAAATGTTACACAAATTCTAGTTAATTTTGTCTACACGTCTTGAATCCATCCCTAGTGCATGCGAGTCCTAAAGTGATTTAAAGGTCGAAATCAGGGTTTGGGTAGTCCCTGTACATGACCTACGTGTTGCATAGGTGCTATGAACTTGCTTGGTAGGAAGCCGGCCGATGGTGTCTCATCCGCCGTAAAATCAGCTTTCCAATCAAAGTCTTAATTCTCCGAAAATTCCGATCAGAATTTTGAATCTACATCAATTCAGCTAATCTTAATTTCAATCGAACAAAAATCTTGATCTAAATTAACGGTACCCTCCTCATGCATCTCCGAGGAATTCATGCTACAAGCCCTAGATGTAAAATAAAATTCAATTTAATTCACTTGGGGCTGATAATATACAACCACCACGTAAGTTCAAATATTTTTTTCCCGCGAAAATTATACAAAGGATAAAATTCAATATCCCAGAATACTACTTAGTACTTTGGATCTCTAGGATGAATCCAGGGATGGTCATGTGAGTTTCGTCCTCGTGCACGATGGATGGGAGATCTGTACTTATCCCATCCAAACAATAATAATAATACAGAAGAAGAAGAAGAAGGCCTCGTGTCTGCTTTTCTGATATTTGCGTTGAGATTTAGACAGAGACGAATGCTCTGCTGGCTGCCATGAAGTTATCGGGAATCGCGAAGTGAAAAAGAGGGAAATAAAAAAGAAGGGGGGAAGAGGTCATGTGGTTTCTGCTCATCTGATTCCAAATCAAGAAAAACAAGAAGACCCCCCGTAAGTGTAACTGGAAAGACAGCAGCAAGCCTTGGATCCCTCCCCCACCCCTCCATGGTTAGTTAATTAACAAAAAGGCATGATCGACAGGTAGCCGGGAGTTCTCCTCCAAAATGTTTCATCAGACTGTGTTCAGCGCAAGGGTATCCTTGCCCGCTAGACCCAGCCAGTGCCCGATCGAGATGGCCCCTCCAACCCTGAGAAATTGTTTGGGGGTTTTAAGGAAAATGAAGCTCTCTGCCCTGGCGTCGGTACTGCAACCTAACTAAGCATTATTGGAAGGGAGGAGGCTGGGGAGCAATGCGAAGTAACACTGCACCTACTACTGGTATTGCCTAAATTTTTTTTTTTAAAAAAAAGAAAGCCTACTATTACAAAGCTAACTTTATTCTTCCCCAAGATTATGGCCTTTTTCCTTCGTTCCTTCCCTCTCTGATTTCGCCCCTTTTTTCTTCCTTCCTTCTTCTTCTTCTTCTTCTTCTTCTTCTTCCTCTTTCCCTTCTCCTTCCATCATCATTCATCTCTCCCCATGTCATGTGCTATGAGTGAGAGTTGACCCTTTTTCCAGGTTGAAGTTTAGTCGACAATGGCAACGAGGGTCACTGTCGGTTCATTCTTCAACAAGTTCTTCTCCCTCTTCTTTCTCCTCCTCCTCCACCTTGGCTGCTTTCTCTCCTCCTCCTCCTCTGCTGCCGACACTGCTGACAGCCACCGCAAACTGCCCAACAAGAAGCGCAAACTCCCAGCCTCCTCCTGCGCTGTGGCTTCTCACTTCAAAGCCCGCAGAGCACTTTCCTCCTGCTGGGCCTACATTAAGCGTGCTTTCACCAAAACGCCCTCCAGAATCTCCGTCGTGCAGAGCCAGTCCATCCCCAGCCCCAGCCCCACCATCCAAACCCTCACATCCGCGCGGTCCTCTCACCGCTCTCTCGTGTCCATGGTCCAGCCCGTCGAACCTCTCGGCCCGGAGCCCCATCCTCTCCCATCACAGCAATCCGATATCAACTCCCATCAAAATCCCTTGTTCCTCCCCCAGAGGAATGACATCTTCCCCTGCACAGCCTGCGGCGAGATCTTCCCGAAGCTCCAACTCCTCGAGCAGCACCAGTCAATAAAGCATGCCGTGTCGGAGCTCATAGGGGACGACTCGGGCCAGAATATTGTGAAGATTATTTTCGAGACGAGCTGGACCAATAGGAAGCAGAGTCCAAAGATATACAGGATCCTAAAGATCCACAACAGCCAGAAGATTCTGGCCCGCTTTGAGGAGTACAGGGAGTTGGTGAAGTCCAAAGCAGCGAGGAACGGCGCCACAGGCAGGAGGCGCGACGAGAGGTGCATTGCCGACGGCAATGAGCTGTTGAGATTCCATTGCTCGACCTTCATGTGTGACCTGGGACAGGACGGCAACTCCGCCACCTGCAATCAGCAATACTGCAGCATATGCGGGATCATCAGGTCAGGATTCTCGCCCAAGTTGGACGGAATCTCCACGCTCTCGACCAGCTGGAGGGCACACATGGCCTTTCCAGAGGAGACCCTGGAGGAGTTCAGGTTCATGAACGTGAAGCGGGGGATGCTGATCTGCAGGGTCATCGCCGGCCGTGTCGCCTGCGACCCGGAAGACGAGCTGGATGGGTTGGACAAGGGGGACGGTGGATTTGATTCTATCGTGGGACAGGGGAAGAGTGGTTTCCCCACCCGGCTGGACGAGGAGGAGCTGCTGGTGTTCAATCCCAGGGCTGTGCTCCCCTGTTTTGTGATCGTGTACACTGTTTAAGTGTGTCTAATGCTGCTGCCGGTGCAGCAGCAATCATGATGTGATGCTTTGCCCCTCAGATCACCTAGCTAACTAGTGTGGCCTGGGAACTCGAGATATGCGGAGTACAATCACCACATGATGATGTCTACAGTGTCAAAGTCAAAGCTGTCATAGTCCTAATTTCCTCCATTTCTACCCATAAAACACCCATCTTTCTTAGTGTTGCTTAATTTTCGCCCTTTGGAATGAGCAATCCTGAAGCGTCCTTCTGTAAAAAAATAATTACAACCCCTGGAAATGTAGTTGTTTGTCTTAGCAATTTGGCTTATGTTTCTTAATCCTTGCCTGTGATTGATTACTGGCATTGGTGTGCGTGTGCGTGTGTGTATATCAGATGTGCGAATGAATACTTTGTGGACAGACCATGACATTGCAGATTTGAATGCTCAGCTGTCGAAGAGGTCAAAACGTTAGAGAAAGAAAGAAAGAAAGTTACTCGTATTTACCCAGATAAGTAAAGTACCTCGAACAGTAGGATGATGATCCAACCCCCACTCTACATTAATGGGAGTAAGCTACTGACAAACACGGTGGACCCATCCCTCTCGCCATATACTTGAGGGATCCGATTAATTTATGTGACCCATTCATTACGGATTTTCTATTTTCAGAGAGGAAAGCTGTGTGGGTGGATGAGCAAGATGCATGCCTACTAAACTAAGCAAGCGTGCAAAGGGACAGACAAGGCATCATCAAGCACGTACCCTAGTTGTAGTTGATACTTGGCTACTATATTGTATTGACTTGAACCACAATTTGATGTGATCATTGCGTCTCTGTGACTACAGATAAGGGTCTGAAGGGCTTGCTATCCTCTCCGATAGTCAGAAGCAATCCAGTCTTTTCCATAAAGCAAACGAACTCTCATGTAATGTATATAAATATTATGGGCACTTGGGGTTGTCGGTTAACTGTACAGAATCATTAGCTTAAAAAGCAAATCATTTTATGATTAAATTAGAAGAGGAGAGTCCCATCTCCCACCTAAAATGGATTCTCTCGGGATAGGAAAGTAGAGTGGACCCATAATATTTATAATATTGCGTATATCATACATATACCAATATTTAATGGTCTGAAAGTCAATTAAAGCATTTCTGTGTATGCATATCACTTCCAATAATCTTGTCGAGCTGAGCTATGACATTGCACCGAGCATTGATGATCGTGATCGCGATCGTGATCAATATAGGCATGACTGAGAGGAATCTGTGTATGGAAATAATGCACATGATCCATTTATGGGAATTCTCACCGTCGATGTACACCGCCAATAAAATTCCATGCATCAATATGGCATTGGTAGTGGATTTCAATTGAGTAAGAATCATGAAATTACACGCGACTCCCATTTTGCCGTTTTGGGCCTTTCCCCTTGATAGGTCCCATTATTCGAGCATTTCTTCAGATTTAGGTCGTTGAGTCGATTAAGGGCGCAATAGTATTGGGCTGAATATGGGCCTCGAACGACAACTGAACGTGGGCTTGTATCGACATAGCCGTTCGGAGGCCTAGACTGGGAAACAAAGAAGCCCATCACCTTATCGTTCTGAAAAATGCATAATCCGGACAGACAACCACTTCGATTGTAATATATATATATCTATAAATAAAGGAGGCCCGCAGAGCATGAGATGATGATCGAATCTGATGCCGACATAGCTCTCGTGGATCGGGCTGATACATGCATGATCCATCCTTATTCTCTGCGAAGCAAAGTGTAATTCGAACTGTGGTGATATTCTTCCATTACACTCTGCTTCTTCAATGCGAGCTCGGCTCACGCCATCCCAGACAACAATTGGAATCAGAAGAAGAAAGAAAGTCTTCGTGCCATTAAAATAAGCATACCCGAGCACAGAAACTCGAGGCGAGAGGCGCGGGGCTGCAGCAGAAGAATGGATCTATTGCTTGATGAATGAAGCATTTGACTTTTGGGTACCTCAACTCGGGAAGTATTATTTAAATCCATGGACGGTCATCCATGATCCCTCCCCACCAAAAATCTCGACCTGCCATGTGGAGCCTCCAGTTGCTCCATTTCCTTCATCATGCCATCATCAAAAGTGCACCTTAAATTGCTTCGCCACCCCCTTCTTTCTCAGCCTGCCTCCTTTGCGTGACCTCTAAAAAGGAATTAGCTATCTCAATTCGCCACTGCTTATTCCGTGCCAGCTGCGATGCCAGTACCAAGCTCTTTCTGTCTCATCTAGCTACTCTTTTAATGTATACATGTAAGGCGATATGGTTGATTCAGAAACATATCACTGTTATTGAAAGACTTTTTTTTGGGCTTCTCTGGGTGGGTTTGATATCTATTTGTTCTCAGTTGGATAGTTGTATGACTTCATGTTTGCTTAACCTTTTTTTTTTTTTTTTGCTTTTCCCAGTTTTGCTGGTTTTCAGCAACCGAAATGATCATTCGCTTTCGATTCTGCCGTGTGAAGTTTGGAATTTAATTCATGTATGTCTTGCTTTTCCGAAAAAGATCGCTTGTCTATCAGTCAATTCTGTAGAATTTGTCAGATTTCCATCTCTGTCAGAAATTCTGTCGTCGTATTCTAATGCTTCCTGCAGCAGAACTATGAGCTTTTCAGCAAGTTCCAATCAAATCTAACAGCATTTTTGCATATTGGCGAACCTGAAATGAGCTTGCTGATGTTATTGAGAAGAAAAGAAAAAGGGAAATGAGCTTGCTGAAAGTTCATTCTAGGTAATAATCTTTAATCGGCTCTTGTTTGTACGAGTGACTGAGCTTTTATGACGATGCAGCTGTCACAATGCCCTCTGATCATGAGCTGAATCGTTTCGCTCGTTTTGGCTATGAGGGGCCAAGCATGAGCCCTCTACACACCGAAGCAGAGTCATATGGAAGAGAGATTTTAGCTTATGGCGACCTTGATGATGTTGAGAAACAAGGAAATGGATCAATCAGCAATATCAATGGAAACAGAGAGGGCCAGTCCATTACTGAGAGGTAAAAATGAAAAGCTATATACTTTTCCCTCTAAACTTTAATAACCAACCTATATCATCGAAGAGACATCATCTGTAACTGCAATATCATGAGACATTCAATTTTATCTGTTCCATTCAGTGAGATCTAACTCAATTATCTGAGTGCAGGTTTCTGAGAGGGCATCGAGCATCTGCTGGTGAAAGAAACGATCTGTTAGATATGGATGAAAAGCGCGGATATGGACTGGGAAGAAGATCTGGACCTGTCATGTCTGGAGCTGCTTACTGCATTTCTTCATGCAGTATGATATTGCTAAACAAAGTTGTCCTGTCCAGTTATAACTTCAACGCAGGGATATCCCTGATGTTCTATCAAGTATGTCATTTGTCTTTACAGGCTTTGTCGCTCAGGATTAACTTTGTGTGCAACGTATGGGATGACTTTGTATGTGCCGAATATGTGACAGTCAATTATCTGCCATTGATTGCTTGGTGATTTTTACCAGGTCAGTATACTTAGGATTTCTCTGTGACGCAGAACTTAATTTGTTCGGTGGTGGTTGCTTTGTTGGGTCTCTGTGGAGCTGTTTCAGTGGAGAAGCTCAATTGGAAGCTCGTTAGGGTATGGATCCCTGTCAATGTAATCTTTGTTGGGATGCTTGTATCAGGCATTTATAGGTATGTCAATGGATAATCAAAGATAAGAGGTTTTCTTTGTGGCTAGTGACTATTATTTGTAAGTTTAATGTTAACCTGAAGTCAAATTGGACGATAACAACTGTATGCTGAGGAAGAAAGTACAATATCCATGTTTCCTTTCATAATGAATGTCAAAATTTTCCAACAATGTTCTGATTACTAATCTTGCCCATATTCTCCTGTACTTCTGTCTTCAGTTTGAAATACATGAACATCGCTATGGTGACAATTTTGAAGAATGTGACCAATATTCTGACGGCAGTTGGAGAACTTTATATATTCCGCAAGCCTCAGAAACAAAAAGTGTGGACTGCCATGTTTTTAATGGTAAATAATCTTTCCTCTTTTTTTTTTTATCTTGGTTCTTTCAAGATCTATGATGTTGCATGCTTCATAATTGACCCAAACAAAAACATTTTTTTCTTCAGACTTTCTTCCCTCCAAGTCGTTTTGGAGGGATAAGAGATATTTCAATATCACCCAGGGATCGTGTTTTTCGTAACATTTCCTGCAGGCTGCAGGGTGCTGCCTAGATTTCGCATTTGTACCTAAATTTTTCTCTCACGTGTCTGATGGACATATTTGATTGCCGTTGCTTGTCTTTGTAAATGTAGATAATCTCCGCTGTCAGCGGAGGAATTACAGATCTATCCTTCGATGCTACTGGTTATACATGGCAGATCCTGAATTGTGTTTTAACGGCGAGCTATTCAGTAAGTTCAGCATAAACCTGGTTTCCTCTGCACTGCATCAATTAATTATCAATACTGTCAATGTGGCTTTCATTCAGTACCTTGTTCTGAGATCAAACTCGTTAGTATGTGCGTTATCTTTGTGACAGCTCACCCTGCGACAGGTCATGGACAGAGCAAAACCATTAACAAGATCAGGATCCCTCAGTGAATTCTCAATGGTGTTGCTAAATAATTTACTGTCCCTGCCTTTTGCCATCTTACTGATTATCGTCTTTGACGAATGGGACTATGTAATGTCTGAGTAAGATCCTTAGACCACTGTCATTTTAAGAGTTCATCAACTGTAATATGAGACCAGACTATAGTAATTCTAGGCATCTCTGGGTGTTTCTAATTCATTCCTTTGTACACGATCTGTTTATCAGATAGGGATCTAAGCTTTAACTGCTAAGTCATTTTCCTACTCTTCTGCCAATAGAATCACTATGTTCTTACGTCTACTTTGTGGAATTTGCAGGGATGTCGTTAAACTACCAATGTTTTGGATTGTTGCAACTGCTAGTGGATTCCTTGGGCTTGCAATCAGCTTCACCTCTATGTGGTTTTTGCATCAAACTGGCCCCACCACTTATAGGTATCAGTATTACAGTTCCATTACTACATATACTAGTTATGGAATAATGCCTTTTGATGATGCCTTCTTCATGTTTGCATAAATCTGTTCTGGAGCTCTCTTCCTTCCTCAATGGAAGTGAAGAGTAATATATAAAGTGAATACTACACTATTTATTTGGAGCAAAAAGTTCACCCAATTTACTTACCGTAAGATAAGCTCTGGGCATTACACTTGAGGCGTTGGTGAGTGGTGAATAACCTCATTTCAATCTACTGATGCTGGTTTCACCGTCATTGCAGCCTGGTGGGTTCTCTGAACAAAATTCCCATTTCCATTGCTGGCATCTTGATCTTCAAGGCTCCCCTCAGTGTGCCAAATTCATTCAGCATATTGTTCGGTAATAAATGAGAAAGATAACCTGCAGCTGGTCTAATTGGCTTGTTAGTGGTGTGTGCATTATCCTTCATCATGGTAACGAGGGGCACTCCTGTTCCAGGTCTCTTCGCTGGAATATTCTTTGCCAAGGCCAAGATGTCTTGATTTGAAGAAATGTCGGATGTTGGCTTACTCAGATCTTTCATTGCGTCAGTGAAGCGACTCTTTCAACAACCGACTGGGCCAATACTCTGGAAGTTCGTATTCTTGGAGCTGCATGATAGAATTTAGCTTCTCAGGAGTTCGGATGGCTCTGATTGAAAATACGGCGTATGGAGAAGACATTTGAAGGCAGGCCAAAAAAATAACCCCCCTCCAAATTTATTAGTTTTTCTCCAAATTGAAAACTGAGACTCCTTTTCATCTCTTTGTTCTCTTCCAGTCATTTCCATTAGAAGAATAATACTGATTCGGGAATTTGCCATTCAAGAGATGCGTTAGTGAGTGGGAAGCAAATAAAAAATATTTCATGTACCACTTGAAGATCTAAACACGAGACTCAAAAGAGAAGGAAAATGAAAGCAATCAAACATATAAAAGGTGTTCTGATATGAAAGAGAGAGAGGATACAGTTACTCCAGCGGCTAGCATTATCTCAAGGGTTTCCGTCTGGGAATTAGCCCTCTTGATATACATTTCCATACAGATAAAAACCACATATACGACCATGAATGTGTATAATCTTCTGATTTGAAAACCTATATAATGTTACTGCCCTGAGAGAGCTGGGAAGAAGAAACCATCTCCATCAGATCCATCTCTCTTCTCCCAGCACACGTCGAAGCTTGACTGTCATTCAGACGCACTAAACCTCTGTCCTCACAACCATTATACGGCACTGGGGGCATCTGCAAAGCCTCGTTTACTAGCAGATTCGGTTCGTAAAGGTCAGGAAAATGTAAAAAGGAAAATTCTTCATTTGGGTTCAAAACAAGGGAGTTGCTGCTCTGAGGTGTCTTGAGAGAATCAGGGGTTGGAAGCGGGAGGTTAGGTGGTTCGAGGTGTGGCCAGTGGAAGTTGCTGCTGGCAAAAAACTTCTGCATGAACAACAGCTCCTCATCATAAGCAGCGATTCCAGATAATTCTGGGAGGGTATTATTCAATGTGGGTTCTTCGGTGGATGAGGGCTCGACATCAGAGAGGGTGGAAGAGCTTGGGCCGGTGGCAGCCGCAGCAGCAGTGCTGCCACCTTGGAACAGCGGGCCAGTTTTGGGAGAGGTGGTGGCATTAGAGGGAACAGATGACAAGTTCTTTCGCCGGATATAGTCCTCAAGGACGGAAGGATGAGGGTTGGGGTTGTTTTGGGAGGCCTTGTTCTTTCGACGTGAATTCTGCCTTCTTTTGGTGGCATTCCAGTGGTTCTTGATCGTGTTTTCGGTTCTCCCAGGGATGTACTTGGCGATCTCAGCCCATCGGTTTCCCACCTTTTGATGAGCTTCCACCAACTTCCTCTCCTCTTCTTCGCTCCAGCTATCCTTCTGCATCACACAGAAGATAGGGTGATAGTTTTACTACTATGAAGCAATAGCAATAATTATCGTTGGCCATGCATCTACATAGAAAAAAGCTCTACTGCATCCATCACATGCACCATATACACTTATATATATTGTTAAAATGGTACATATAGTATGGTATACAGCAGAGACATGACTGTGCATTTGCTTATTTTCACATACAACCGATCAGTTAACTAGAAGCATGAAAGAATTGGGAGTTGCCACTGGGAAACACATAAAATGTCCATGTCATGCATGACCAGATGACCATTACAGTGTGGATATAAGACGAGTTTCTGAACTTCTATATAACCATGACAGGTACTGTAGTAGAAGAAAAAATAATATTATAAAAATGATTTTTTTATTTCTCTTCTTCTCTCCTTTTCTTTTTTTGGGGGGGTGTTGGGGAATAAGATTTTATAATTAAGAAAAGATTGAGAAGGAAAGATCCACAGAGAAGTACACATCAATGGCAAAAGAACTTCTCCCAGAAGGTTTCGTCATCTTATGCGAAGGGATGACCGAGTGCATCAGTCACAGTAAGTGTAGAAGAATCACATGATGAAGATAGACCAGACCCCCTGGACTCAAAAACCATTTGTGACATGTAATAAGGAAGCCTACGAATAGAATTAACCCTATCTCGCATGCATACAGCAGGGACGAGTTTGGAACTTATTGGATCATATTAGGGGCGAATCAGAATGTGTTTTTTCTTTTCTTTTTAAGAGTTAAAAATGAATATATATATATATATATATGGATTTTCATTTTATAAAAAAGAGAATTGACTAAATTTATCATTTGAATTAGATATAATCTGAAATTTTATATATAATAATAAGATTTTCTTATTAGAATGTGGTCATAATTCTGGGGACGAGTGCCAGCGCTCCCACGCCCCTTCCTCGCCATCCCCGTCAACATAGTAACGCAGCTCGGAGGGCCCGGGAGGTCTTGACAAGGGGATTGTCCTTATCCATGTGCATGGCTTGAAGAATCATGTGATCTTCAACACTAATCAAGGAGAAATTGGAAACTTTCTTGTTTTTACATTGGTGCTTTTTACCTTGTACTTACTGTGCATGGAGTTTGCTCGTGAAACTACCCGCCTAAAAGAGATTTGTGTTGCACGAGATGCATGTGCATACGGTTCAAGTCAAGTCATCAGCTACATGCGGGGATCAATTAACCTCATTAGCTCAATTCTAATTATAATCTCACTCACTGGGTATTATGTGCCCGCGGGTTTGAAAGCAAGGATTCATGCGAACAACCGATGTCTACCGTACATCTAAACCCAACAAAATCACAAAGGAAGGCTCAACGGAGATAAATTATTCATCAAATAAAATGATATGATATATATATGTGTATATATACATGTTCTTTTGCATAAAATATGCATGTAGGTACGTTTTTAACAAAATAAAAGTGAAGAGGACCTCTGATTACCGCCTTACCTTGATGTCAGGGCGCAAGTGATTGTGCCATCTCTCACGGCACTGCTTGCCCGCTCTTCCCGCCAATTTCTCAGCTATCTGCGCCCATTTCTTTTCTCCATATTCCTTCACTAAGCTCACCAGTTTTCTGCAAAGAGAGAGACGAGGATGATGATGATGAGGAGGAGGAGGAGATTATTACTCTAAACCCTCCCACACCAAGGATTCAAGCTGCAGTGACGAGTACTGGTCATAAGTAATCTTGGCAACACAATATATCAATCGCGGATATGCGTAGCATTTTTATCTGGTAATTGTCTCATGTTGATGTTTGGATATCGATTCATATAGATAGCAAATAGAAAAAAAAAATGGTTCTTGTTCCTAAGGGGAAAATAGTAAACCCTAGAGTGCTTGCAATGCATGTATCTTCTCCCACATCATATGAATCGCGCCGATGATCTAAATATTCATTTATCCAAATTTTGTTGACTTCAAATATCCCAAGAAAGAACCGTGTATACTTTTAAAAGAAAAAACAATCCCTTTACTATTGGTTCTTTGAGCTAGGGCTCAGCCATTGACCATCAGGGGTCTTTCTAGATAAAAACATTCTAACAGATAAGATTGGTGAGATCTTATAGAATTACCGGTCCTCTTCTTCAGTCCACTGACCCTTTATCAAAGCTTTCGAGCAGACTCTCTTCACTCTCTTTCCGGCTGCAGCCCTGGTGGAGTTCTTCTTATCATAATCCTCGACTGCTAATTCCTTCCTAAAAGCCTTCTCACTCGCCCACTGAAAGTTCTCATCGCTATTCCCGTCCACTCCTTGCTCCAGAAAGAACAATCCATTGACAAGGCTAATAGCCGGCTCTTCGAAGCCTGCAGCTACCAATGAGAGAAACCGATCACCTTCTTCTTGGTAATAAAATGGAGCAGGGTTACTCTCTGGTCCATCATTAACATGATGAGGCCGCTGGTCCTTTCTCGAGCTCCCAGAGTTTGGTTGGCCATGAGAAAAGTGGTTCTCATGATCCCACAGGAACCTGTCTATGGCCGTCACCGGTTGGTTTTGAGGTTTCCTAGGTGGTCCTCCTCCTCCTCCTCTCCTACCAGCGACCTGATCTTCTTCTTCCATGAAAGGAACTTTGGAGGAAATTTATCCGTCGAAAAGAGAAAGGAATTCGCTTAAATTTTGGAGAAGCTACACTGTATTGCCAGCTCCTTTTTTAATATATCTTTGCAGCTATATCGGCGCAGATATGCTTGGCGAGCTCCTTCCCCTTAGCTACCGTTGATCTAGGAACCAATCCAACGGTAGAGATTTTATTAGTGGCCGTAACTCCTGAGCTTCCCCTCCCCCCCCCTCCGGCGCCTCTCTCTCTCTCTCTCTCTCTCTCTCTCTCTCTTACACTCACAGATAAGGGTGGAAAGAAAGAGGCGGAGGTATTGTTCCCTCGTCATTAATCATAAATCCTATAATTAATTATAATTCGTTCAAATTCAATCCCACCTTTAAATCTTCCTCCCCCATAAAAAAAAGGAAAATTTGTCAAATTTGGGATATTTCAGCCGAGAGGCTTTTTGTTGGGGCTCTCAGTATTAGAGAAATTACAAAAAGAATAAAAAAACAGAAATACAGACAGAGCAAAGCAATTAATTACTCGAATTAAATGTGGGCGATTAATGAATTGGATGAAATTTGGGGGGAGAATTTTCAGCTATCATATTAAAATGCCTAATAAGTGTGGCGGTATTAATGTGTGCAGTAGGTAGAGTTGACCAGTATTCGCACGTTGGAGCTCTATGGCCTCCGGAAAAAAAAAAGAAGAAGAAGAAGTGAACTTACATTTTCATCTACCACTCAATATGTTTATGCAATCATTTTGATCTAAGCATCCATTATTTTTGCTACCGCATTACTTTTCTCATTAAAAAATCACACGATACTTTTAATATACTATTGGATACGTTCAGATACCATGTAATAAAAGTTAATGACCATTTGATCTATGAACTAATTTGATGTCAGGGGAGTTGAATGTTTGGACAATTTTGATGGCAAAAAAACAATATGTACCAAAGTGTTGAATGCATCGAGCACGAAGGGTTGGATGCGTGGGTTGCTCTAAATTATAAGCCTTCATTCTTTTGGGATCAATTTGCTTAGCTATGGTTATAATCTGCACTTAACGACCCTTGTCCATGTTCATATGCGTCAAATTCAATAGGTGAGCGACCACTTGATACATATGTACCTAGAGATGTAATATGGTCGGTTTTGGCAGGATCAAAATATGCATGAAATCATTTTGGATTGATTACGGTCAAGTATAAATGGCCTAGTCCAACTCTGACCCATGGTTCAAGAAATCATGAATTAGCTAAAATCTAGCCTAAGTGGACTAGTTTATGGTTTGGGTCGGTTTTGACCATGAACTGTGATTTTTTTACTTTTTCTTTTATATTACAAATCATTTAAAATAAAATATATTTTAAATTTTAAAAAACTTGAAAATAAACCCCTAAAGAATTGACCGTTGATTGCATGGTTTTGACGGTTCAGACTGATTCGATTTAGTTTTAAAATGATTTTAGGCCAGTTCAATGAGAAAATGTACTTTGTCGGTTTTGGTTTAATTGATATATTTTTTGAACTCAGCTCGTGACCCCCATCAACCTAGCAAGAGTAGTTATATGCCGGTTTATGGGTAGTTTGGATTGGGTTTCAGACTTTGAAGGGCCGATTTCAAGTCAAATCAGCTCGTTTAACATTTCTATATGTACGTCTTCAACTGAATATGATTTTTTAGACTAATAACAACAAAAATAATAATCTATTCTAATAAATAAATTTTCTTTAAAAAAAGGGAAAAAGAAAGGGCAAGGAAGAAGGAGTGGCGTTGAGTTGACCGGCCACTGCGCCAACACTGTTGACGGACGGGTATCGCTAGTGCTCGGGCTTATTTCATAGAACGACACTGAGATCAACGGGTTGGGCCATTTGCTTCGGCCCAGTTTGTTGGAGGCCTGAGCCCATTCATCAGCTAAGGCCGCCCAGTGTACTTTTATTCATAGTTTTTAAAACCGAATCCGACCGGGACCGGTCAAGGCATGGATTCATAGGTTCGTGGGTCAGCCGGAGGTTCATTGAGTCAAATTATATATTTAATAAATAATATTAATAGTATAATATTACTAATAAATTAACATAATACAATAATTTGACAGTATTTTACACAAGAATCCTTAATATGATAATTATATTAACATCAAATTTAACATAAAATATAAATATGAATATGATAAAATAAAATAAGTAAATTATAATATATTTTTATTTTATTAATTTTAAAGTCGGTCGATTTTTTTATCAATTTAATTGGGTTTACCGATTCAACCGAGAATCAACTTGTTCAACCGGAGTTTACCGTATTCAAAATACAATTAAATTAATTCTATGAATTAGACAGGATAAATAGCTGGTTTCCAATCGAACTGATCTAGTCCGATTTTTAAAACTATATTTTTATCAAAGACTTCATATTTAAAAAGAAAAATCAACGTGTGCGCTTACTTCAGATTCCATTTCCCTCACCCCCGCCCCACAACAACCTTTTTTTTTTTGGCTGAATATGTCGTTATCGTCGTTGGCTTTATACTCTAGAAGCGTCAATGTTTGGCGCGTGGAAAGTGGGAAAAACGACTCCAGACCGTCAGTTCCCATCCGCTCACCCACTATTGAAGTGAGAAGATGATAAGTGGGGCCGTTTACCAGCTACAGCTATGAATGGAGCCTCGGTTCTTGAGCATGTTGAGGGATTGGGAGCCTACTTTTCCAATCAAGGCTCTCATTTCACGCTTTTCCAAGTCAATCCTTCCAGGAGGAAGGAGGTGGCAGATACTCCCCTAATTCTGATAATTTGCAATGAAGAAGTTCGAGCTCATATTCATCCCAGCACCCGGAGCCGGTCACCTGATCTCGACTCTCGAGTTTGCCATCCGTTTGCTCAACCATGACGATCGAGTCTCCGTCACCGTCCTCGCCATACACGCGCCTTTCACAGCCCATTTGGATTCCTATGCCAACTCGACGGTCTCCTCCCAACCCCGAATGACCGTCATCAACCTTCCCCATGTAGAACTCCCTCCACGCGAACTTCGCACTTCCGTGGAGAAATTCGTCACGGTGTACATAGACAGCTACATACCTCATGTTCGAGGAGTTGTAGGAGAAATTCTATCAGACCGTGCCAAGTCGGGCTCACCCACTGTGGTGGGCATAGTCCTTGATTTTTTCTGTGCGTCGATGATCGATGTGGCCACGGAATTCGGCCTTCCCTCTTACATTTACCTGACCTCGAATGCCGGCTTTCTAGGGCTCATGCTTGAGCTACCTAACCGCCACGATCGGATCCAAAGAGAAATCAAGAGTTCAGATCCAGAGTTGCTGCTTCCAGGCTTTGTCAACCCTGTTCCTGTGTCTGCCCTCCCTGGAGCCGTGTTCGACAGAGAGCACGGAGGCTACTCTACCTATGTTAGGGTTGCTCGAGGATTCAGAGAGGCCAACGGCATCATTGTCAATACATTTGCCGAGTTGGAGCCGTTTGATTTCAGCTCTCTCTTCGACAATCGTCAGACATCCCTCCGGGTCTACAAGGTCGGGCCGGTGCTAAGTCTCAAGAGCTTGCCCAATCCTGCTTCAGATCTGGTCAAGTGGGACGACATCTGGGAGTGGCTCGACGGTCAGCGTTCGTCTTCTGTGGTGTTCCTGTGCTTCGGCAGTGCAGGGACTTTCGGAGAAGCCCAGGCAAGGGAGATAGCTGCCGCGCTCGAGCGCGTGGGGAAGAGCTTCTTGTGGTCTCTGCGCCTCCCCTCGGACAAAGATGCCCGGAGTCCTCAGCACGTTGACCCGGGAAGGATCCTTCCTGAAGGGTTCCTAGAGAGGACCAAAGGGAGAGGGGTCGTTTGTGGATGGGCCCCACAAGTGGAGGTCCTGGCTCACGACGCCATCGGAGGGTTCGTGTCTCACTGCGGGTGGAACTCGATATTGGAGAGCCTCTGGAATGGTGTCCCGATCGCAACGTGGCCCAAATACGCGGAGCAGCAGCTGAATGCATTTAGAATGGTTAAGGAATTCGGGTTAGCGGTGGAGTTGAGATTGGACTATCGAGACGGGGCACCCGAGGCTGTGATGGCAGACGAGATAGAAGCGGCCATCAATTGCTTGATGGACGATAACAGTGAGGTGAGGAAGAAGGTGAAGGTTATGAAAGATTTGGCCAGGAAGGCAGTGATGGAAGGCGGTTCTTCATTTAATTCTATCGGACGGTTCATTGAAGATCTTACTCCTTAAGCAAGGATTCAATGCACGTATGCCTGTGGTCCATGTTTATCTGAAATTTCAGAGTTTGCAGATGTTGTGGAGATTAGGTCAGGCGTGTGATGATGATCAAGCTCATGTAGCTATTACACTCTGTTTGCTGTCTTGGTGTTTGCCTGTGTTCTTATTTTCCCCTGCCTTTGACTCCTGGTCCCGGGACGGAGAAGATGACATCTCTTACGTGTACCCCGATCCGAGGAGGAGACAAAAACCATTAATATATAGAAGTCCAGAGTTTATGCAGTTCCTTCTACAGTGTATCGACTATCAGCAAGAGCAACTTCATTGACCTTGTAAAATAACAGGACTTGGGAGGTCAAAGAGAGATTTGAGAATCGGGATGAGACCGTCAATTTCATTCTCAAAACAGTCTTGACTTTGGCTATACATTCTATTATTCAAAATTGTTTCTTCATCATCCTCATGGACCGAACAATGATGGAAACATCTGCAGATGTAGGCAGCCGCACATAGTATTTAAATCCTAAAAATCATAATGACCTCTAACTGCTTTACCCCAATCCTCCCTTCCGTGGCTGGCCGTCCATATCCCCCCCGTCATCGCTCTCTGTCGTGTTTGAGCTCTTGTTATAGAGTTAAGATCTAGTCTGAGTTACCCTTGCAGTTTGCCAAGCAAAATTAAGGAACCGGAAGGAAATCTCTCTCTTTTGGGATGCTCAAGATAAGTTAGATCCATCTTGTCTCTCAAATCTCCTCCCCGAGACTTGTAAAAGTATGATTTTATTATCAGCAGCAGGAGCTTCTCTCTTTTGATGCCTTCCACTGTGCATGGATTCTTAGAACATGTAACATGCCTGCCCCATGGACTTTGCCAAGGAGGCAGAGCCTCTCAATCCCATGGCTTACATATTTTTGATAGTTCCACTGAGTTTGGTTAGACAACACGCAAACTACCGAATTACTGCCGGGCAAGCAAAGGAGTCCTGAATCTAGAACTTCCCCCGATGATTGGAAAGATGCGTTCTTGAATAACTACTGCTGGATCCACGGTAGTCGGGAGTTCCTATAAAAGAAAAGCAATTCCATATATGATTTTTTTTTCCAGCTGTGACTTTTACACATGACAAGACAGTACAGCTAGGAGGACTTCAATCAGGGACGTAATTAAGAAAGAAAAAAGCTTTCTCGGTACAAAGTGTGCTTGGATACGTAATTACATAGTTTAATGTTAATGAACAATATTGGGGAAGGTACGTACCATCAGGAAATCAAAAGGTGAAGATCTGTTGGAAAAACAGGACATGGAATAATACACAATGCAGTGAATGAGATGAGATTAGATTCTCTCTGATGCTTTGCTGCCAGAATTAGATGCCTGTTACCGAATCAAAGGAAGGATTGTTGCTTGAAACACAAAGATTCAGGATTTAATAGATTCTTGAAACCCCCACCCCCACCAGCAATCTATTTAACAGGAAGAGTAGAGTGACTTGCAGCATATGGATACGGGGGTTAAATGAAACCAATGAGTATGAATACACATGCAATTAATTCCTCATATCTTCACCTACAATCATGCTTGGAGTGAAGCGGCAGTAAGAGAACGCTGTTGAACGCTTGGACTTTTGACCTGGGGGATAGTGGGAATTGAGGGGTGAAACAGATTTAGAGCCCCCTGAAGGAGTTGATTGGACAGCTATATTAACTAAAATGGATAGATGGAGATGAATGGAACAGACGTACTGATGTACAAGTTGCTGAATGGGCTCCATTCGACTGATAGGGTTAGCATCCAGCTACCATTCAATTCGTCTCATAACAACTACAAATGAAGAAAAAATCTCTCTCAACCCACAGCCAACCATTCTTCATCCTCAACCTTCCTCCATTATTGCTACTGTGACACTGACCGAGCGGAAACCCTTTCTACTTGTGCCTCTGCTTCTTTACCCACGACCCCAGACCATCGGGTTCTGGGGGACAGTGATGATGGAGGTCTCGTGGGAGACGAGCGTGACCGAATCGATCAACACGGTTTACCTCCTCTTCTCTGCATACCTGGTTTTTGTAATGCAGCTTGGCTTCGCCATGCTCTGTGCTGGCTCCGTCAGGGCCAAGAACGCCATGAACATCATGCTAACCAACGTGGTCGACGCCGTTGTCGGCAGCATCTCCTACTACCTCTTCGGTTTTGCCTTCGCCTTTGGGGACTCCAACCCCTTCATCGGTACCTATTTCTTCGCCCTCAAGGACATCCCTAGTGACACCTACGATTACAGCAACTTCCTCTACCAGTGGGCATTTGCCATCGCTGTCGCCGGCATCACTAGCGGCTCCATTGCCGAGCGGACCCAGTTCAGCGCTTACCTCTTCTTCTCCTTCTTCCTCACGGGCTTCGTTTACCCCATCGTGTCCCACTGGGTCTGGTCCTCAAGCGGTTGGCTCAGCCCGAGTACGACCACTCCCTTCCTCGGCTCTGGCGCGATCGACTTCGCTGGGAGCGGGGTGGTCCATTTAGTAGGCGGTGTGGCCGGGCTCTGGGGCTCTTTGATCGAAGGCCCCCGAGCCGGCAGGTTCGACGCCTTCGGCAAGGCCGTGCCCATGAGGGGCCACAATGCGACACTTGTGGTGCTCGGCACATTCCTGCTGTGGTTCGGATGGTTCGGGTTCAACCCGGGATCGTACGACAAGATACTTGTGTCCTATCCGAGCACATCCGACCAGGGAAACTGGACCGGAGTGGCCCGCACCGCAGTTACCACCACCCTCGCTGGGTCCACAGCTGGGATCGTGACCCTGTTCGGCAGGCGCCTGCTGGTGGGCCACTGGGACGCACTCGACGTGTGTAATGGCGTGCTCGGTGGGTTCGTTGCCATAACCTCAGGCTGCTCTGTGGTGGAGCCGTGGGCTGCCATCGTGTGTGGTTTTGTGGCAGCCTGGGTCCTGATCGGGCTCAACGTCGTGGCCCTGAAGCTCAGGTTCGACGACCCGCTCGAGGCAACCCAGCTTCACGGGGGATGCGGCGCCTGGGGCCTTATCTTCACGGGCCTGTTCGCGAAGGAGGAGTTCGTGGTTCAGGCGTACAACTCTGGGGCAAGTGGAGTGTCCCGACCATATGGACTCTTCATGGGCGGTGGATGGGGTCTTCTTGTGTCGCAAGCGGTGGAGGTTCTGGTGATAGTCGGGTGGGTGAGTGCGACTATGGGGCCTCTCTTCTACGCCCTTCACAAGCTCAAGATTCTAAGGATCTCAGTGGAAGAAGAAATGGCGGGTCTGGACATCTCTAGCCATGGAGGATATGCATATACAGGCCACTCGGACGAAAGTCATCCACGGTATTATGCCGATTACATGCGGATTCGAGGACAATAGCGACTTGTTGATCATGTCTTGATGGGTCATATGGTATTGGTTTTATTCAATACAATTTCTTTTGCACGGTATTTGAACGCACGTGAAGTGCTCGTACGAAAAGAAAATGTCGAAGTTTCAAAGTTCAGATTTGTTAGTTCCTTGTATTGTTTTCCATCTGTATTTGTTTAATGCAGCTTTCCTTTACCAGAAGTGTCCCCTTTTCATCCCAGAAAAGTGCTTCTCGAAGACCATCTTCCCTAATCTTGGGATCTCACGAGTCTGGGTGGCTACTTTGATCAATAAAATATGCCCTCAAATCTTATGGACAGAATACCTCTTAGTTTAGGGGACAAAATCAATACACTATGACAAGTTGGGCGAGTAATCAACTCTCGAGTGCTCGCCAGTTTCTGGACAAACGCCAAGTCAAAGGAATTGGGCATATATTACATGGTATCCACTCAATAGATCGAAGGAGCACTTTCGTAACCAGTCTTCAGTAAGAGTCAACAATAAACCCAATAGCAGATGAACTTCAACAAGATAATGATTCAACCAACAATCACAATCAGTGTTGCTGTTTGCTACTTAAAATACAACCTAACAGACTAATAAAAGGATCACTCAAGCATATGAAATCTAACATACAGCCAAGACATGCAGGAGAAAAACATTGATCACATATGCCACGACCAACTCTTTCCATCTTCCTCACTCTCTCGTTACCCTTCTCAGTTTCTATTTTTCTTTCATCTTCTTCCTCTCGGTCTTGCTCTTCCCGTAACCCCAGCTCTCTCTCTCTACATCCTACTCTGTTTTCTCCGCTCTGCATGTGTTCTGTTCGATTCTTCTCAAGATGGATGCTCCAGCTGAAGGAAATGGAAGAGGAAGTGGAGACAGGGCTGGGCCAAAGGAGAAGATGGGCTGGATTGGGCTTAGTGGGATGGGCGTATGGTCGTGGGATTATGTTCCATTAATTTATGAGTTGATTGCCTTGTGCCCAATGGTCTCTCTCTCTTTTTCTTTTCTTAGTATTCCCCCTAGTCCGTTAGGGAAAATGAAATCGTGAGCTGATGATGGGTCAACGCACGTGTCGGTTTAATTTCAACTCATCAACTATAGAAATCTAACTATTTCACTTTGAGTTGGACTCCTTACACATGTCTCATATGAGTACGATGACATCGAAGGTGTAAGAGAATTGAAGCTATTACATATAGTCGGCAAAACTTTTGATTAGGGCTTATAATTCAGCAGATCCAAATTTAAAACTTGTATTAAAAAAATATTAAAAAATATAAGTAAAATACTGGAAAAAAGGAGAGAGAATGCAAATCCTTGTAAGAAACGGAGGGACCGTTAACGGGAGAGGTGGGATGGGGAGGATATGTAGCTATCATGGGATGGAATGAGATGAGATGAGAGGATTAAGAAATTACTTTTTCAACTTTTTATAAAGTTTATTTTGAATAAATATCAATAAAATTAAATGATAAGGAGACTTAGTTGTGAAGCATTTGGGGAAAAAAATCTTGGCTCATGTTATATACTTTATATATATATATATATGTCTGTATGTGTATCATTTTGTAGATATCTCAATTACTCTTTTGGTAAACGTAGTTTTGTATTTGTATTACCATCTTTATATGTGCCGAGCACAGTCAAAGTCAAAGATTCATGCTTAACCCGTTAATGTGAGTCGTAGTTATGCTTCAGCTATGCTCTCTCTCTCTCTCTCTCTGCAATTGCATCGATGAGATTCCTCCAAATCCCTAGTTTATCTCTCCTCGGACGTCCAATCCACCGAAGATATAGCGCCTGTCCGTCCATCTCCTCTCCTCTGTACTGTAGAGTGATCTGCGCTCATTCCTGATCGATTCTGATCGACATGAAGCCGGGCCAGCGAAAGAGGAAGAAGAAGCAGAAGTCACGGCCCTCGAAGCCAGAAGAGAAGGTGGACGCCGTTGATCCCAAGCCAACTGAAGAAATTCTCGGTCCTGGCTCTATAGCCGTTGCTTTTGGCTCGTTCACTCTCGAGGAAGCTGAAGGAAACTTCGAAAATGCTCCCGCGGCTCGCCGTGCCTATCTATTAGATAATGCGGCCAATCCCTGGACAAGTTCGAGCTGGAGCTTGATTACCGATTCGGAGCTTGGAACGGCCTCGACTTCTGATTCTGGTTCTGGCTGGAGCAAAGGGCTTTCGGAGTCCAATGTCTCTGCTGGCACCGGTAATACAGTTAGAGTTACCAATAAGGCGAAGAGGCTGGTGGCTGCAACGGGAACAGTCTCCACAGTTCTCGGAAAGGATTATATGAAGCGGACTCCTAAGAGTGGGGTTAAGCCCGATTTGTTTTCTAATAGGGTGATCGTCAATGCGTCTGAGGAGGCAGAGCAATTTCTGATGAGTATGCTTGGAGATAAATGTGATCTGAGTTTGGATGTCATTAGAGCTGTGCTCTGTAAGCAATCTGAGGCTTCCAACAGTTTCTGTTTTTTTTCCTTCTTTTATGCTCTATAGCTCAATGGGAATCATTCATTGAGTTGATTCGGTGTAGTAGGACTTCCTAGAGGGATCAGATTGATGGGAGACAAACTTGGTGAGGGCATGATACAATAAATTGCATGATTCCGTCATATGAGTTTGGTGTTCTTGTCTTAAAGCTAAACCCTTCGGTGGTTGATGCCTAATTTTTGGATAGCGTGGTTAAAACTGACTCTGGTCTATGGATGTACAATCTGGGATGGTACAGGGTATGGAGGACTATTTAATCAATTATAACTCTTATTCTTAACTTTAAAAACTTCAAGTGATTAGCAGAATCTTTCTTCCTCATATTGTCTTGGTGAATTATATCATCTGAGATTCTAAATTCAGCTGATCCTCAAAATATTTTTTTTTTCAGGTCAGTGTGGATATGATGTAGAAAAGGTACCTTGCAATCTTTCCTGGAATCTTTCAATATCTCAAGAAATTTCATCTTAACTTTGCTTGCTAATTAGTTTAAGAAGGCTTGAGACGCCAGCTTGGATTCTCTGTCATGGGTTCTTCCTATACGTGGCACAATGAATAATGTGTTGGGAAATTTGGGAAGTATCAGTTGTGTTTTCTCAAGGAGTTGTTTAAAGTAAAGGGTGTTCAACTCCCTTGAAAGTAATTCTTTTTTATGGTCATATGCATTTTTTTTGTGTGTAGATTATGGTGATATGCATGTGATCTTTCTTTTTGCCCTCAACTAATGGCATCTGAATCATTACAATCGTTAGTATTTGAGGTCAATTGGCTCTCTATGGTAGTCATATATTTCTTTTGCACAAGTTGTGCCAAGGATCTTGTGATTGCACAAGGATTTTTGTTATTATGAATGTTTTTAACCTCTACCAGCATTTATATTTGTTGTGCCCCTTCTTTCAGGCTTTGGATATATTGCTGGATATGTCTGCTTTGTCTGATGAATCCTCAGTGACCACTAAAAGCTTGATTGATGATGCAAACAGCCGAGAAGATAGTAGGATTATTGTCAGCAGTGATGAAAATGTGAGTTATACAATTGTTTGTTCAGAGGGGTGGTTCCTTGTACTACAGTATGTTCATGATTTTTGGCTGATAGCATTTTCTTCTGGATAGAAGTTTTAACCCTTAATTATCATGTCTCGTTGTGGTATGGAATTGATTACTGGGTATTCGTCAAATTGCATTATTTTATTTTCTGTTTTAACTCTTGCAGATGGCCTTACTGGGCTCATTTGTTCATTCTATCATTCTACAAAAGAAGATAGAATCTTTACTTTTGAAATCTTTCTTGCGGATATGTGTGACTCCATTGCATATTCTCTGTTTCTAATGGCTAAGGAACATATTTTTTTGTTTTTATTAACTGTTTTGCAACTTCCCATGCATATGTGAAGTTCTTCATATGATAATCCTTCTTTGTAGCATAGTACTTAGTTGTTGAGTAGTAATAAAAGGTCATGCAATCACCTTATTGAGGCCATTGTGATTTAACATTTCTTGTTTTCAGTTGGCTGATAGGGAATCTGAGTGCGCTTCCAATTCATGTGACAGTGAGTTTCAAGATAGCGTATGGTTCATAGGCAATAACTGCAGGTATTTTTCCTTCTATTTTGCCATTGAGGTCAATATTTCTTTTGTTTTTGTACATATGGATATTGTATAGACTTCAAGTACTCAGCATAACAGTGTGTTGTTTGCTTAACTCAAGTACTTTGTTTAGTATTTAAAAAAGATTATTATATAGTTAAATGTTATCTTGGAAGTGCAGTGAGCTTTCATTTCAGTTCTTGAAGTAAATTGAGGAGGCATTTCAACTAAAATACTTTGTTAGTATGTAAAAGAGAGTACTATATAGTTAATTGGATTTTAGTTCTTCAGGCAAATGCATGAGGCAATTGACCTTTTCTTTCTGACAATTCAACTTTATTAGTTGTTAGAAGCCACATATTGCAAACTAGTCTACTTATAGATTCCTCTTAAGAGGGTCAGTCATTCAGTTGATGAAAAAGGGGCCAGATTACTTGATGTCATCTTCACCTTTCTCCAGCTATAATCTTAAAACTATAACTTTAGTATTTGTTTTATTTCTCATCATGAAAACTATAATCTAAAACGGATATTGCTACACAGGAAGATTCTTGGGAACTCTGCTTTTCTTATATGTAGAAATCTTACAGCCAGAAGAATGGAAAATATCAAGAGACTCCTTCTGAGGAAAAAATATGTAGAAGTAGTTCCTATTGTGTTCTTTCTTGTCCAGTGCCTTTTATGTTTAAATGCTACAGTTTATATTTTATAATAGCATTTTGCATCACGGATTTACTTAAAACACAACACCGGTGGAAAGTACTTTCCAATGGTGCTGCTGCTTAAATGGAACTTGCATTTCAAGTTTCAATGTAATTGTATCAGTCATATGATGCAGTCTTGCTTTCCACTGGCTGTGTATTTAATTAAAATCCTTTTGTTGTTGACAGGAATTATTCTGAGGTTCTTGATGGTTCTGAAAGTCAGAGTACAACTTATAGAGCCTCTAGGTCAAATGTCTCACAAGAGGTCTTGGAATCATTTTATAAGACTTATAAGAGTCCGCAACATGAACCAAGAACTATGAATTGGGAAAACATAGCAAAAAAGATGAGTTCATTCAACAATGAGATTGACCTTGGTCATAACATCAGAGAACGTCGTGAGTGCTCTAACAAAATGCTACTTATGTTTTACATTTTTCTCATAAGAGGGTTGAAACATCTTTTGCATGATTAGTATTCACCTTTACGATGTCATAATGTAGGAGTGGCTTGAGTGGGCCTATGTAATTCCCTATTGTGATCTCTGTTGACTGAATCTTCTAATGGATTGAGTATCTTTCTCTCACCCAGATACATAGTTGGCCAGAAAACTAGTGTCCCTTCTTTAAACTATTAGTTTGTGATTCTTATTCCAAAAAAAATCATATTACTTAAATTTACCATAATTATTTTAATAGGATCAGTTCCTAAAAGGGAAAAAGAGGAAAAGGGAAAAGTCATTCTGATGTTTGTATCATCTTAAATATATGGAAAGTGGCTTCTGTAGTTGTGTTGAATGTTAGTTTGATAATTGGAACTAGGTCTAATAGTCAATCTTCAGAGAGGATCAGATTTCCCTGGTGCTCTGTTACCCTTAAATAAGAACTGTCACGAAAAGCCATTTACTTGTCTCTCTTTTGCAATGCTTGTTACTTTTCGCTGACATAGGTGTGGGATGCTGTTTGGGACACAACAAAGTTTGAATTGGTTAAATATTTCCTTGAATTGCAGCCAAAGGAGAGGAATACGTATTGTACCAAAAAGAGGCCCAACAGCATTTGGATTCCATGGGATCTGCTTATCAAAAAGTAAGGTGGTTAGCTTGTAATGTGAACAGGAGCAGTTATGTATAGCATGGTTTCTCCATCAAATTTTTATGGATATGCCCTTTACGTTATCTATGAAACATTTTGGCAGGCTTCAACTGCATATTCCAAGGGAGAAAAGAGTTACGCAACTTACCTTTCTGATCAGGTTAGTTTTTCTTTGCTGTAGTTTTCACATAATTGTCTCCATTTGTGTTGGCATAAGCATTTTATTATCCACATGTAGATTTGGCCATTAGAAAAGAAGCTCTAACTTAATTGCTTGGGTTAATAATGCAAATTTTCTTATTTTATTATCTTAACATGATTGTTCTGGTTGAGGTTGATCTTACTTGAAGTTGTATATCACAGGGAAAGAAATTCTCCAGAATGGGCCAAGAGGCAGATGATAGGGCAAGCCAGGAGATATTTAGAACTAGGTTAGTTTTTTATTACTTTTTTTAATGTAGCAGCCTCTTTTATGTACTGCTTGCCACTAATTTTCCTGGATGGAATATGCTGTTAATTTTGCAGAAACAAGAGTATAAAAAATGTGATAACAATTGATTTGCATGGGCAGCATGTCAAACAGGCGATGAGGCTTTTGAAGCTTCATCTCCTAGTACCATGTAAGAATCAAGACTGAAGGTTGAATAGTTATTCTTCTGCATTTTATGCATATTGAATTGTGTGTAATGAATTTTCTTGTTCGTCTTCTTTCATTTCCCCGATGGCTAGCTATTCAAAAACTTAGGGTTATAACGGGCTGGGGGAGTCATGGTGCTGGAAAGTCAAAGCTTAAGCAAATGGTATGGATTTTATTCATCAACCATGTGATTTCTGCATGTTTCTAGCACAATCAAGAATTATTTTGTCAGTCTCCTCTAGCCTGATCAGAGCTTCGGGCTGTTGCATAATAGTATTAGAAGCATAGATGAGAAGTTGAAGAGCAACAGCGAAATTGCTTATGCCTCATTTTGAGGAAATTTGTTTATATTTTTCATATGTGGCTTTCCCCAGTAAATAAACGATGCCTACTCTTCATTTCCTTTTTCTATAAATGAAGAAATCCAGACCATCTGCTGGGATTGCATATTCGGCTGTTTTCTTTTCATGCACAGGTTATTAGACTAGCAAAGGAGGGGGGCATTGAATGTGTTGAGGAAAACCAAGGAACTTTGATGCTCAAACTTGATCAGCTCCGGGATTTCAGTTTTCTGGACTCTGACTGTGAAAGTGATTGAACTGTGCTGGCGCTGCTTCATGTTAGAAGGTATTTAACATTGTTGGTGTAGCCTTCTAGGGATAGATTATGACCCCTCAATATATTAAATTAACGAATTGTTAGCAGTTTCTGCCAACAAAGTGGTCGGTTTCAGATGTTGATAATTGTGTCTCCTCTCGTAGCTGGGATGGAGGCGCATGTATAGGAATTATACCTGTAACTGGGTGGCTTCTAGCCTATGTGGGGTTTCATATTCTGCTACGCTGTCTTATTATGGGACTTGTATTAGTTAGCAACTAATTGCTTGGCTGCTACTGTTGAAAAATGTAAGTTATCTTATTCAGCTCGTATCTGTCTTCGTCCATTTAAGCCAAAAAGCCTTTTTATGCATGTTTTATGTATGTATTTCCTCCTGAGCTAAAACGAGTAGGCTGTTGCATTGCGACCTGAACATTGGCTCAACCCGGGGAAATCTGCTCGTTTACCGGCTTAATAAGTCATGATCTGGTTGACATATTGAATTTTCCAGATGTCACACACACACGTTGCCTTCAAGCAAATCTCATTTGGAATAAGGCATGGTTGTGAAGTTCTTTGAATGTAGGTAACATTGTTATTAGTATAAAGCATACTGAGATTTGTAACTGTTCTAGGAGATTTCCACCGTTCTGGGGGCTGATTTGGCGGGTACTACGTTGGATGCGGGAGGGTCCGCATTTGCAACCTGTTAGTGCTTGTTTGTTACACAGGGGAAGGGTATTACCGAACAAGCCGTTCGATCGGGGAATTGTGGAAGCAATCGTATCTCCACGGACTGTCACGTTATCTAAGTGGCGGCAACCGATCGCCCGTCCATGTCCACATAGCTCGTCAGAATCGTGTGTCCCGGGGACCAAAAAGACAAAAATGCCACCGCGACACTGGGCGCGCATGACCGCTCCTCGTGTATAAAGTCCCTGGGGTCTCTTCATTTTTACATCTCGTTCTTTTTCATTTTTTTCACCCCTTTCGCTGAGACGACGGAGGGGGGGGGAGATGGAGACCATTCAGAAGACCTGGTATGTGCACGCACCAGTGAGTGGAGTAGCCGACTCCTCGTCTCTTCGAGAGTCGGAGTATGGGAGAACGCCTCAGGGGACGCAACGGCAGATGCTGCCACACGATGATCGCCGCCAGGAACCGCCGCTTGACGGAATCCAATTTGATGGGAAGCGCAGGCTGGAATTAGACGTTGGTGAATGCGACAGGGCGGCCTACTAGACGCTGAGCAAGAGTATCAGGCTCGCACGGTCTCTGAGCTCCATCGCAACCGTGCGTTGATTTCTCAGGTGAATGAATCATCACTCAAAACTATCGGAAAATCTCGTCCCGTTCTGTTTGCCTGATTTGACGTATCAACGGCAACATCTTCAAGGTCCGGTTGATGTACTCTGATTGGTCAGCCAGGTTTGCAACATTTCTCGTCAGCGGCATGAGCTGCAGCAGAGTAGTGGCAGGAGCTGCTGCTACTGACAGGCAGAGCTGGAAGTGATCAAAACGGTCGATGAATTACCAGTTGACTACGCTCACTTACTGCACATTCTGTTATTGTACTAAACTAAACAAATATGGACGTCGGTCAGTTAACAATGAAATCCAGTTCGTCTCCAATTTTGTCACCGTGTTGGTTTGCTCTGTTCTCTAAGGCCGAGCGGAGATCAGATGTTTAACGTTTACAAGTCTCTAGTGAGTCCACCGTATATTTTTCAGCCAAGTCAGTCATCTTGTCTATATATATTGGTGCTTAAACGCTGAGATTCAGCTGCTATTGTTCTGTTTTGAAAGGACGAAAGCAGCTAGAGTGCTTTTCAGTATTATCAACCCGCAGATTTAAAAGGTTATTGTGTTATATATGCTGCCTTAATGTTTTGGGCCGACTTCTCCGGCATTTCTGGACATTTATAAACTCGATAGATTTTTTAAAAGTTGAATTATAGATACTGTCCATGTCAAATCAGAGATGAATGAGATAGGGATTGATCTGGAAGTTTGAAATAGATTATCGTGTCACCGATTAATAGGTGGAAACGTCTCTTTTATCTGTAATTCCACATATATCATGATCTTTCATTATTTTATCTTTTGGTACAAACATATGTCACGATCACTCAGCTTCCGTCTACCGACTACAGAAGCTGTTGGTAGGGTCAGGTAAATGATTCATTATTGGTGCTGTTATTTCCATAACCGTAAATGTCTGCAGGATAATTTTGAATTTCTTTCCTCCAAAAAAGGGGCAACCATGTCAGTTTTATCCGAGTAAATATTCAGTTTGTAACGCATAACATAGTCGCTTAAAAACTGCACAGAATGTCGCCTTGATATTTTATTATGCCAATTTGGCAGGGTTCGGTGAAGATGGAACAGAGTTTTGTTGTATGATGTCTGTACTTTCTTTTGGAGTGAAAAATCTCTATGTTTAGATGGTATAAATATCTGTCATTGCACTTTCAGTTGCTTGTGGTCATAATTGGTCTTCCATTATCCAGATGTTGAATGAGTAATCAGGTTCATGATAATTATTTATCAAATACCAAGTGCCAATTATGTAAGTTTTACATTTTTCTGATCGAGTGTCGTTCTTTCAACTGTTTTTGGCTCTCTGTTTTATTGGTTGATGGCCATCATTCAGACCCACTGGCGTAATCTGTGAGGAGATGATGTTTGAACATTCCAAGGTTCCATTTGAGATTCCTTTGTCTACCTATTATGATGAATTATCTGTTCTGTTTGGGTTTGAGTTCCGTGAATCTGATGAATTAGGCATGTTATTTGGTTTCCTGTAATGGAAATGTTATTGGATGCTGCTTATTTAACGGAGCCCTCAGATTTTGCCTCCAGTTTACCTTGGGACGCCAAGATAGTTAGACATCATAAACAGATGTGGACTGATGCCGCTCCACCCCGGGTATTGGAGATGAAGGCATTGTCAACCGATGGATAGCCCATTTGGGTGGTACCTTTCTGGTAAACTGCTTGAATCACCTCCTTAAATCATTCTGATTTTTTGGTTGTTGCAGCATCAGAATTAACCTTGTTGCTGGTGTTACCCCTAAAAGCTGAGTCCCTTCCATCTTTAGGAATAGCCGGTCTTCATCTTATGCAATATGAATGTTGATTGTTTATGTGCAAGCACTGCTCAATCATACATAGCCCACAGTAACATATGTTCTCTCGTTAGTCTGAAAATTGCAGCTGCATAATATATTTCTGGTGTGTTAAGCTTCCGCTTAAGTTTTTTACTATCTATTAATATGCATTACACGTATATGTATCATGCTTCATTTATTTCTTACTAGTCCTCATCAGCATACTCAGAATTTAATGTAGCCCTGAAGCATTCAACCCTACTGGTTAAAGAGACCTTATATCATAGTATCATTCTAGTTGATATAGTTGCTGTACTAGGAAGATTATTTTTTTTGGCCTCGTACTAGGAAGATTGCTCTGCAGAAAGAAATCATTTTTCTTTCTTAGAGCTTTGTGATGTTCAACCCTTTTACTATATATATATATATATATATACATTTAGTTGTAAGCTTCTGGTGAACTTCATCAGTATGCCTTTATGTCGGTGACATTTATGATGCACGGTAATAACTTCTATGGATAGACCGTCAATTTTTAGCAGCAACGAGTAATGTTTCTGTTTGACCCCTCTTCTTCTGTCTTAAATTGCAATCAAATGTGATTTCATTCAGGTGACCTGCATAGTGGCTGCATGTATAATCAGTTCCTATATTACTTTCTAGTACGTCCAGTCTTGATTCAGCTACAGGGAGAGCTTAAACTTCTTGTCAGATGAGTATCGACTTGTTTAACTTGACAAGTCTGCTAAACTCCTGGCTATTGAGCAACTTGTAGGGTATCCAAATCGTATGGTTCAGCTCCCTGCAATTCTAGCTTTGGCCTAGGCAGCCAGGAGCAACTTGCAATCGATGCAGGTATTGAGTTTCTGGTCGACCTAGGATCTTACACCTAGGTTTCAACTTTGAGAAAACACCTATGGTTAAAAGCTAAATTTCAAGAGAGGTTCATATGCAATATTAAGTATGACAATATTTCCCTTAACTCCATTTTAATTTAGTTCAAAAAATTCCACCCTTTCTTCTTTCTTTCTTTTTAAATTTATCTAAAGCTACCTTTTCATTTTCAACATTATTTTTTTAATTTAAAACTTGGAATAAGAAAGAATCCTAAACATGCATGCATATATGACATAATTCCACTCCAACCTGCCCCAAGTGTGTAAATTCTAATGTGATGCTAAGGCAAAGATGAAAAAACACAAACTTAAAAACATGGTTTATGGATGGTGTGGGCTTCAGAAATTACCAAAATTTATCGGTTAGTATGCAGAAATCAACTCTCAGTGTGGTGCATCTGGGAGTTTACAAGAGGGGATCACTTATTGGAGCCTGCGGTCAATATCTCAAAGGGGGAGCTCACCACTATCAGCAACCACGACTTTGCTCTTAGGGGTGCCACTTTGCCTACCTTCAGCCTCAATCTTGTAGATCACATCCATCCCGGACAGCACCTTTCCAAAAACAACATGCCTTCCATCTAACCTGCATTTAAAAGAGTACTCCTCACATCAGATGTGCCAACCATATCATCTGATACAGATGGTATCCACACGAACCAGGATCCCAAGATCATTTCTGAACTCCAAATTAATCATATATATTTCACATTTTTTTCCCTTACAGTTTTGATTTGAATATAGTGGAGCTATACTGTGACTTACATTACATGATAAGAAAATGAGGGGAAAAAAGATTTAATTGACGTCTTAAGGACAGTGACTGGATTCTTTTTCTCAATTTAAAAATGCCAACAAGGCCATGAAAAGCTTTAGGACTTGGAGCAACAATTAGAGACGGATGCAATGACACCATATGTGTGATACTGTATGTTTGGTCTTTTGTATTAAGGGAGTTTATGTGGATTGATTTATGTAGTGTAAAGACAAGTTCACGAACAACTCTTTATAACTAGAAAGGAATCCTTGAATGCAATTCAATTCTAGAGTGGTTAGAAGCTTACTGCTTGCACTTTATATTATATTAACTTACCAGCTGGTCGTCACAGTTGTAATGAAAAACTGGGAGCCATTGGTGTCCGGACCAGCATTTGCCATTGAGAGGAGACCTGATAATGCAATGAAACAGTGAGAAGGAGAAGAATATTAGCTATTTATTCCAAAGGCCTGCGATAAAACTTAACTAACGTCATCCTAATTTGCATGAAAGAATGGTTCGTTCATAACGTCACCTGGGCCAGTATGCTTTATCTTAAAATTCTCATCAGCAAACTTCTCACCATAGATGGATTCCCCTCCTCTGCCATCACCAAGAGTGAAATCACCCCCCTGGATCATAAAGCTGGGAATTATTCGGTGGAAAGTGCTTCCCTTGTAATGAAGAGCCTTCCCACTCTTTCCCACACCTTTCTCCCCTGCATAAAATTATATAGATATACGATAAATGTGAAACATTGCAGACAGTATTACCAGCAAAAGGGCAGATACAACTTCTCCATAAGATAAGAAGAACAAGCAGGCATTGCGCAGTGTGACTTGATTTGGAATACAGTCTAGCAACTTTGCCATAAAGTTTAGACACTGACAAAAAACATTTATAAGATCTTTGATCAGTTTTGATTTTGTTCAACATTCTGCTTACCGATAAGTAATAACGAATCTACTAACAGTTTCCTGTCTCATGAAGGCCTCTATATAACACTCCCAATCTTCAACATGATTGAAAATCCAGAGTCTAGTTTTCCCAATGATAAAATATAGAGAGCAGATACTTCTGCTCAGCCACATCTCGGCCCAGAATTTGTTGATACTATAAGAGGCACCTTCCATTAATTTAAACAATAAAAGACGAAATATGTCCCAACTTATTGTTTTGTTAAGTTATAGTGGTCTGCAACACGTAGACACTATGAGAGAAACCTTCCACTAAATGTCATTTACAATGATGAGAAATGCACCAACTTCTAACCTGTATCAGAGGAAATGCTATGGACAAAAGCTTCAAAGAATAGTGAAGGGTTAAAAGCACGTACTCTGAAGAAAATGAATCTGATAACTAAGCTTACCTGTACAGAGTGCACGGAAGTTCTCTGAACAACAAAAGATAAAGATAAGTTAGTAGATCTCCAACTTCCAAGCTTCAATATATGCACATTCAACATTTTATAATACCATGGATTGTGGACAGCGTACCTGCAGTCTTAGGAACTGTTTTCCCAAAGAGGCCCATGACTATACGGCCTAAACATTAAGGGATACACATGAGAAAGAATTTACAATTGATATCAAGACAAAATTAACCTGACAAACTTGCACAAGTTTCTTAGACAGATGTACCACAGGACAGATCAATTACATGTAATGAAAACAACTTTCAAGATCTACTGAAAATTCTATGTTTAGTTAATGTTTAACATTTTAAGTGTACTCAAATATTCTCTAGTTTGAACTTGCAGTGATCTGTTTACATGGGACCAGGAGATGATTGGTTGTACGCCACTCTATTTGGAGGTTGTAACCTTAAGATTTACTTGCAAAAATGAGAAACACCCAAGTCTCCTTGAATTTAAACTATTCATATTGCCTCCATGAGAAACTGTTCATTTTAACGGATACAGTAGAACTAATTGGAAGAAACTTAATGGAACTAGCTGCTTACGAGAAATTCTGTTACTACTGTCAAGTTTTATTTACAAGCATTTCACTGTAAAGCCACTAGGAATTTTGGAAAATGCATTGAAGTAACCAACCAACAGGCTACTCAACATAATATTCACAATATAGACTTAAATTTAAGCCGTTTACAATATGAATTATACCTAAGCAATGCTATCCTCAGTCTAGTCCCCGAGAGAGGCATCATTAACTTATACACATGTATATCTATAAGGACATGTATATCTATAAGGCATATGCAACCTTACTCATGATCGTGCACCTGAAACATTGACATCCATAACCTTCATCCAAGCCATTCAAAGCACTAAGAGTTGGCATTTCTGAAGATTAAATACCCTGAAGCTCACGCATGTTTGCTGTTTAAGGTTAACAAATGAACTCCATGTAAAGAGGTGAAACATACCAGTTGATTTTCCATCAATCTCTACATCAAAGTATACTTTATGAGTCACTTCCTTCAGGTCCTTTGACTTTTTGGCCTGAGAATCAAAAGTTCAGTCGCCATAACAATCATCCATCCTGTTTCTTCAATCACGTTTTACATTTAACAGACTTCCTTAGAAACAGATCTTAGGTCCGATCGTTCATGTCCCTATTCTATCACTAAGTTAACGTAGAGAGCACCTCAATCGCATTTAGAATCTCGATCTAAACAGGAAGTGAAATGCGGAAGATGATAGATGTCTCATGATCTATCTATAGAGCTGGAGGACATCGCTTACAACAGAAAGGAACTCTGTGAGGTCGAATCAGTACTCTCAATGATCGGGAATTCGCAGAAAAGAGAGACAGAAAACGCTAGATTAGAGCTCGATCTTAGATATTGACGCACCAAACCGAGAGATGAGCTCGCGAATAGGACCAAACTCAGCAGCAATATGGACCTCGGATCCACCATCTCCTCCGCTCTTTCAGTTCAAGCTTCTTTGGAATGAGTGAGGATGGTACGAGAAGCGTGAGAGCGAGCAGAACCGTTAGAGAACTGAGGCCAGACGTGAAACCTCCGTCGTTCTCAATATATAGGCTAACCTGCCAGGGGTATTATAGTCATTTTACGAAAAGAAATCCCTTCTAGTCCCAGACTCCCGGTAGTGATGAACTGAGGTGGCATTGGCAAATTTGGTCTCAAGCCATAAAATGAACCGTGTAGAGGCCTAGACTTATCGTGCTGGGTCATTGCCGGGCCAGCTTGACGGGTCAGAAAATTTCATTGGGTCAAGTCAGGCTCATATTTATTAGGCTAACACGACTCGATAGCTCGACAGGGCAAGACGAAGGCTCAATAATTTAGTTTGGAAGGACTAGATAATAGTAGCCGATAAGATGAGAGCCCAGAAAATAAGGCATAGCAAGTTTTATGTTGTGCTAGATTAGCCATTTTCGGCCCATCAAATTATCGGGCCGGTCGGGCCCAGTTTTCTTTTCATAATGTGCCCCAGCCCCATTAGCAACCGCAGCACAGATCAAGAAAATTCATCTAAGGGCTATAAAAGTGCAATGTTGAGTTTAAGGTTAAAATGAAATAATTGTGTAAAATATTAACAAAATTAGGTAAATTTTATTGGTAAAATGAGACGGGTTTCTTTCTTTTTTTTTTTTATTTCCCTTCTTCTTCTCGAATTTATAGAAACTTTGAAAAATTAATCTGATGAACCCAAAATCATGGTATGAGATTGAATCATGGTACAAGATTGAATCATGTACACTTACATAAATATGCAAGCCACCCGTGAAATTTCATCACATATTTGAACGAAAACCAATCTCAATTTACAGTATAAATACATTCACACATGTAAGTAACACACAAAACCCAAACTCTATTTCTTTTTCTCTCAAATTTTCTATTCACTTTCCAATGGCAAATGAAGGCCCAGAAAAAAACTTTATATTTACCTTTAGCCATTCAATGGCAATATCAGCTCTGAGCTAGGACTGTACTTATTAAACCATTTGAATGCCATTAATTTCTTTATTTTTTTTCATAAATAATTCTACTAATCAATACATTCAACTTGGATCAAGATTGGCTTTGATCGGATTTTACATGAACGGATCTAATTTCTTACAAAACAATGATGCCTTCACAGCTAGAGTTGATTTTCCTTGTGAAGGCTTGGCTTGGCTTGGCCATACAGTAGGTGCTATTCTTGCAGTTTGATGATGACCCATCGGTTGAAGGATAACTCTAGTCTCTAGCTGCTGTTTCTAACTTCTCCGGCAGAGGCATTGACTGGAAAGTGGAGTAATCCGCACAATACATCACACGAAATTAAGGTTAGTTGCATTTTCGATCTCGTATGCGTAATCTTCGATTGCTCTCTCTCTACGGGACATTTTGGTTACGATGACTGGCACAGCGAATCCTCCAACGGTCCCTTACCTCGTCCCTCGGGCGAATGCCTAACTCGGGGGCAAGGCAACGAACTCCGACGATTCAAGTTCTTCATCATTTGTCCAAAGGACTGGGTGCAATCATTGGTGTATATTATTGGACTATGAATCTCTGCATTATCCACCACACATGAGCAATATCAGTGATGATGCGAGGCCTGTAGTGGAATCCATTGGACCTGGCTTGCAGCTACGAGTATTTCAACCCCAACTCGGCCGATGAAAAGCAAACGCATATTGCCGAGCCTGCTGACTGTCATTGCCTAATAATTAATCCAAGGCGTCAGCTAACCGAACCAATGATTGATCTAACTGTCCGTTTAAATACAGTTAACGATCCAGACGAGCTTGTTTCTCTCATCCCAACCGACAGAAGATTTTCGCTGTGCTTACGTCAATGCCAGCCATATTTCAACCAAACATCTTACCTCCAATTAGGACCGTGCAATACTATTGTCTATCTGTAAGATACATGTCATGTCTTGCAGAATGCTGTCCATAATGATCATATGGGCCCATTAATATTGAAGACTCAATATGGAGTGCTTAATACCGCAAAAGACAATAAATCAATTATGTTTTAGTGGGGTAAAGAATAGACGATTAATTTCCCTTGGAGTGTCCGCTCAACTACCAATATTTTTTAAAAATAAATCTTTAAATCTTAAGTTATTTAGTTCGAATAGGATTATGTACTCTTAATATAAATTCTTTTTATTTATGATATTTAAATTTAAAATCTTATTAAATAAAAAATATATAAGGAACTAATTTTAACCAACATAAATATCCTTACAACCTAGTACATTAATTAAGTAATACTTGATTCATTCAATATTATTCCCTTTCTTTAATCATTTTTATGTCGGCACAACGTACCCATATATATGTGTGTATATATATATATATATTCTTATATTTACGGTGGATTCTGCAATCGTCAGCCATTACATTTGCTTTATTCCAAAGAAGAAACGAATGATTGGAATTTAAATTTTAAATCAAAGAGAGAGAGAGAAATATTGGTGGGTGATATCCTTCCCTCTAATAATAATTAAAAGGTGTAATTTTTATCATAAAATTATATATATATATTTTATTTTTATTATATTATTTTAAATTAATAAATATTTTTATATAATTAAAGAAATCAAATAAAATAAAAACGAATTAAAATGACCGGTTGGCAAAACAGTATCCAAAATATCAAGTTCCGAAGACAGAAAAATAACAGACCGTATAAAAAAGGGTAAGAACAAAATTAAAGAAAAATTGCCGAATTAAATTGGAGTTCAACAAGATATGTCAACTATTTGCGCACGTAAATACCCACAAAATGTGCACTCTTAACCTGCCTTGGGATCCCACCATGATATACAGTTCAGACATATCACTATAGAGTCCAAAGGATACATATATATATATATAATTATTCTTGTTCCCTCCGGTCCGTTTTCCATCGGCAACTTCTCCAACGCCTGCCATTAGATTAAATAAAGAAATAAAGGGGACTGATTAATTATTTAGTAATTAAATTTCACATGATTTAAAAATGAGGGGGGAGATTAATTTAACAATTAAATTTCAAGAGATACGTAAGGTGGGGTGCACCCTGCACTGCTTAGTGAGTGGCGTAACTTTGTTCTAGAAGGGATGCAATGCGTCACCACTAAATGACTAAAGATAGTGCAACTCCAACGCCTCTTTTTTTTTTAATTTTTAAATTTAGATCAAATTTTATATGTTTAATTTTGATTAAGTTGGACTCACAACGCTTGCTTCCTTATATACTCAAGCTTAAATCGTTAAAGGTAGTTAATCCTTCGATGATGTGGTGGTACAGTGCCTTCTACTTGCGAGGGAACTAAGTAGGATACATTTAATAAAAACATACATGAATTTATGTTGAAAAAAACTAGAAAATATGTATGGGTTTTATTCAACTAATTAAATTGCTATTCTCTTATCCGAATTCATGAGATTTATACATATATATATATATATATAACAGCTAGCTATGTTTAGGGTTTGGACCCATCATTCGGAAAACATTAACAACAACGAGAGAGCATGAGGCATCCATCCACGGATTTACTCGTTGGCACCTGACACAGGGAGTCGGCGCTCTCTTGTTCCATTTGATCGACAAGACAACAACAAGTACTACGATGATTATGCTCCTTTAGCGTTATACATATCCATAAATACGCGTAAATATATAGAGTTGATCTTTGGATGCCTTCGTTGTTCTGGTAAGAGAACGTAGTTCTGAGCCTCAATTCAACCTCATATTATTGCCCGATCTGGCATCCTTACGTGGGCCGAGCTCGTCATGTAATCTGCAAACTTGACCGGCGACTCTTTTAACACATTTGAAAGAAAATACCACACCACATCACTGTTCTCTTACCATTATTAATATTCACCTTCCTTGATTTAATTGACGTGGCACTTTCCCATTACATGTCAAACAAGTATTGATCAAGTAAACCGTGTGATTCGTACCCGCAGATCACCTAAGAAATTTTCATATATAATCGTTCTGGACAGCGCAGACAGATGCGGGTAACGTAATGCGTCTACATATATAGCTAGATGACAACACGTGTGTATATGAGAGATCCAACTAAGAGGAAAAACAGACAGATCCCCATGAGGGGGAGAGGGAGAGAGGGAGAGAGGGAGGTGGTCCAATATTAGTTGTACCTACTCGACGACAGTCCATAAATTTGACCAGTTATGAGGGGTCAGATGAGAGGCTGCACATGTATGTATGCATTCTATCTCTGCCCTGCCCTTCCCCATCGTTCAATTGCAACCAGATGAAATCTAGCTCTCACTTTTCTTCAGCCTGTCAAAAGTCTGAATTCGACTCAGAGGGAGGGAGGGAGGGAGGGAGGGATGGGGGGTGACAGTACGCAGTAATAAGCGCATGCGATGCATGTGCGCTGAATGAATACGCTGAGAGGCCAAATAAGTGCAGATCTTCAGTACGTACAATAATCTCTCCTCCCCAGCCAACTCAAGTGTCATATTTTCTTTGACCGTTCATTCAATCTGGTGTCACTTTTCTTGCAGAGAAGTGCAGCCTGCAGTTGGTGCCATCTGGGTAGCTTCAGTTGGAGGCCCCGCTCTCATTTAATTTTGTATTTTTCCCTTATGCATAGCTCGTATGCACACTAGCATGTGTTCTTACCCATGTACATTATGTGAATATACTAGAACATGGAGAGAATTATACTGAAAATTCTCAAAATTTTGTATCTTTTTATAGGTCAGTATTAAAAATTTGGAACTATCTTATTCGGTTCTAAAATTTTGTAAATATTCTATTAAGTTATGATGTTTAAAACTGTTACAAAGTTAAATTCTCTCCATTGACAAATGGTATAAATAGAGTGACATGCACGTACGGATGTTTATTTATGCATATGTGTCGCATCGTGTGCATTGCTTGTCGGTGACATGGCAGGACGTTTTAATTTGACGCGGCCAATTTGAAAGCCCTAAATCAAATGACGTTATCAATATGGTAAAAATCGGAGAGAAGAAATTATGGCTGCAGAAGGACGAATGGCAACATTGAAGAGGAGATTTTGTTGGGATTGGCAATATTCGACGCCTGGGAGATGAGATTCATTCAGCACTTAGTCGAAGGAGGAAACAATGAGGCTGGATTTCATCTGAAGCGAAGATCACAGTTGAAGGGGGCCAATTTTTGGAGAATATCCAAAGAGAGGAAATCGAAAAATAGCTAATGCGAAGATCCTAGGTGAGAGTCGGCATCTCGATGAACTTTGTGATGGTGGTATGGTGGTGTTCCATTCTTCAAGTGTTCCGAAGGGTGATGGTCATCTTTTGTTCTTGTGGTGTTTGCAAGTAATGAGATTTCTGAAAGCCTACTTGAAAATGGATACGACGATGGTTGTTTTGATCTTGTTTTATCGATTGATTGTCTTCTATACTTGTCGCGGTTCAGAAATGCCAGAAAGGAAAGCGACAACTTCATCAAATGAGTCATCCATATTCTAAACGAGCAGTGACATCTTCTGCAAATGTGGACTCCAGCCAATTCAGAGGACATCATGCACAAAATCGAATCTAGGAAGGCATTTCACTGGTTGTCAGAGATACATGGAGAATGGAGGTTGCAGCTTTTTTAAGCGGGTTGACTCCCCTATCCATACTTAAGGCAAAAAAGCTGAAAGACAAAGCAGTTGAAGATGTATCATCTGTTGATTTCGAATTGAGGTATGCTATACCAAAGATGGAAGAGTTCAAGGAGGAGACGGAGGGAAGAAATGACACAAGTTGTAATGTTGTGAAAGCATGTTTATTTTGTGGTACTGTTGGCTTCTTATTTGGATTCTGCTTAGGTTGTAAGTCAGTATGATTGCTAAATGTATTGCAATGGCTGATGAACCTGCTTGCAACAATTCACTCTGTGTCCTCTGTTCTATATGAAAAAGCTTGCCCATAAACTGAGTACATATGAGTCATAATTCAAGAGCTGAGCTATTACAAACAAAGCTACAGCATATACCAAAACAACTATCTAAATGCAGCTGAACCCTTCCCAACAAAATGACTCATTCGACTGCTACAAACTAGAGCACATACTCAAAGAGCTTAATTGACAAAATAAAATGGACAGACCTACAAAGATTCAAATTGACAACATATTTGGATTCAGCCTACACAGAGCTACTCTGCAATTGAACTCCCTTGACTTCCTATCTGTCCCTGGCTCGATAAAGTTACTCCAGTGTTTGGTCTCCTTGGTCGGTCCCTTTGGCCCTCATTGAATGCAGCAGATCTTAGTTTGCATACATCCCACCGACAGAAGAAAAAAATGAAAATTGTTGAGTATATGGAAAAATGATTTTGAAATTTATGACACCTGGCAGTGCGAAGGCCGAAGAGTCGATGATTGTACCCACCGACAGAAGAAAAAAATGAAACTTGTTGACTACATATATACTTGATGTCGAACTTTTGTGACACCTGGCAGTGCGATGGCCTGAGAGTCGATGATTAGGAGCTTCTTTTTCTTCTTTTTTGGCCTTTTCCTTTGGAGAAATCAGAGCTCTGCCCTGCCGACCTCGATCGACCATCTGACTCAGATTCTCTATTATTGACTAAGATTCGTTTCTATGCTGACAATCTCTTGTAACCTCAATCTAAGAAGAGAACATCAGTTTGCCCACATAATTAAGCCCCACTTATGCAGCTGCACGAGAATCTGCATACATGTGTGTGTACACAATATATACACCACCAAATACTGCCTTGTACATGGAAATTAAATATGATTAAGCTACGATTTCACTGGAGATCACCATTAGAACGTAGGGCGATATCGACAATGTTGCAATTAGTGATTTGAGGGCTTCTCCATCCAGGATCGACAGATCTCCTCAATTACAGAGTAATTAGCATATCATTAATTATTTTATTCATATATATTAAATAAAATTGTAAGATATCGACGGCTGGAAGGAAAATTATAATAAGAGGATATGTGGGGAGCATACGGCACAGAATTGGGACACATGATTGAAACAAAAGGGTTGGCTCCTGGTCGCTTTCACACTGGGGTGGGTGCGTTATAAATAATCAATTTTAAAAAATTGGAGGACGAAAACATAAATTAATGACAAAAATATACACAGACATTCGATTGGCCAGCCACGAGCCCCTTCTTCTTCCCCTTTCTTCTTCCTTCTTATAAGGCTCCTCTGCTGCTGCTGCTTCGAGATTCCAGTAATCATAACTACTCAGGTGGAAGCACCGCCAGTCTATTAATAATTAATGATTTTCGATTGAGGTTTTTTTTCCCCAATTGAAACACTTAAAAATTAGTGTCGAACCTCCGTAATCGACCTGGATCTGCGTGATCGGTGGCAGTCACACAAGCTTTTGTTGCTATCTCCGGACGGAACGTTGCTTTCTCACCGGTGAAAGCGAAATAAATAAAATCTCGACTAGGAGGGAGGAGGGCCACACCGCGCACCCATCTTGGCTCAACTGTGTGCGGGAAAAGTATCTAGCTGAGTTGTATCATCGTATGATAAAATAACATCTCTGTGGTTAACTGCTCATAGTCTCCGTATCTTTTCTTTTATACATCACGTCAAAATTTTCTAGGGTTCTCAACGTTGCTTTAGGCCTCTTTTAGGGTTTCATTACTTGATGTTACCGCTGAAAACGTGTCAAGTACCGTAAAATTCGATTAACAAGGCTGGAAGAAGAAAATAATCTTAAAAGAGGATCCAGCAGATGGTGCAAAGTTCATGAGAATTTCCCACCCTAATTATGATCAGATGCAACCGGGCAACTCGATGGCGTGAGATTCACATATGTATACAGTGTCTGGTGACTCTACCAACAATAATTTAGATTACAACACACGCTGGTTTTGATTGGACGGTGGGGCCGGTCTCAAGGATTAGAAGAAAGCAAAAAGGGAGACAGGAATAATAACATCAAAATAATGCACTAATACTTATTTAATTTCATTTGATTATTTCATCCTCTAAAACTAATTTATATTTAAATCAGATCAATTTCTAAATAATAAAATTTTTCTAAAATAAATCTTTTCTCCATCAAACTTCAAACTAAAATCTAATTTAAGGGAAGAAGGGTTTGAATTATTTTAACCCAACTTATTTCGGCACGGAATTTCGTCAATCGAATGATGGGCATAAAGCATATTTATAGGAGCGAGCTTGCGTTCGTAGAGGGTATCCCTATTTTTTTTCCTTCTTTTTAAAATTATTTTATTTTTTTAACATCGTGTACTGTTCGGGGTCTCATTTTCCACAGGTGGGCTCCGGAATCGTGAAAGGTCTGCCTTCAAATCAATTTAGGTCCTTCGATTAACACTGTTAACTTTGTTCCCGAGTTTCAGTTTTTCAAAAAATTCAAATCTCAGGTTAATTACATGCATTCATTTCCTGGAATAATTGTAACCAAAACCATGATCGTGTCTCACACTAGCTGGTAAGAAGTATTTAATGGTAATCAACTCAAAAAATTACTTGGAATATTATAAGACTTACTAAGAAATGGTGTCAATGCAATACATAGACATAAAATTGGAGGAGGACAGACTTGCCATCATGAATCTATATATATATATATATGTAATGAATTAGATCATTCAGTTTGTAATTGGACTGTCACTGTTGGATCCATTTCAACAGAGTTATCAAAGGGTTACTTCCCGGGAATTGTAAAGACTCATAATTACAGTTTAAAACGGATAATCAAGACTAGCTAATCAATAGTTAAAGAGAGCTAAAGCAAGAGCTAGGCCCTAGAATTATATAATAACCCCAAAAAAAAACATGTAGACGATTATGTCACCTGAAAAAAAAGAGGAAAAATTCGGTGAACACTGTACAGCAGCCGTCGTGGTATTAATTGGTTGAGCCGACAGTTTTTCCACCATCACCACCACCAGTGGCTGTACCTTCACCGCTGCCACCAGCGGCCCCTCCGCCGCTGCCACCAGCCTGCCGGCTCGCCTCCACCGACACAGTCCCCCCTGACGTCACCGCAGCGGTGGCAGTAGCCAACGTGGCGGATGATGATGAGGGCCGCTTTCGCTTCTTCTCGTAGGGTATCCCCCGGGCCTTGGCCTGGCTCTCCCTCACCTCTCTTAGGTAGATCCTCACTGCCTTGGCCCCGAAAGGGTTAGACTCCGGAGGTCCGCCGTTCTCCTCGTAGGCGGCCCTCAGCCTCCCGATGAGGGCGTCGAGGCTGCCCCATGCCTGCTTTAGAGGACAGGCACAAGGGGCCGGCGGGTTCGGGTGGCCGAAGTAGGGGCAGCCCGCTGCGTGGACCTTGGTCTTCCCGAACTGGTCCAAGTACTTGAGGAACTCGATGACGTGGGCACCGCTGCACCGTGCTAGAGTCAAGGGAGGCTTGTGGTTCTTCAGGTACTGTAGAAAGGTATTCCAGTCTCTCCGCTTCTGCGACTCGTACCTGCTCGGCGCCGCCGGAGACGATCCCTCCGCCGCCGCTGGAGCTGGCGATGGCCCTGCCGTCCCTGAGGGGTCCTCTGTGCTGATCGGTTCGGGTGCGCCCGAACCCGATGCTGTGTCCATATGCACAGTTACGAATAATCAATATTCGTCCGGTCAGCAGCAGCAGTAAGTAGCAGAGCCTTCCTCTCCTGTCTACCGGCGGAAACCACTACGGTTTGTTTATGTGTAGATGGGACAGTGATTCTCTCAAATTGGGGAAAATTATGATCAATCGATACATACATATAAAGCAGACTGTCAGCTCTACCTCTCTATATATACAACAGCGGTATACTAGTGATTCGTGGAAAGTATGTACGTGATCGCAGAAGAGATCAGAAGCTGCTCATGGGGATATCGATCACGGGAAAGAGGAGGTCACAGTCATATCTGGGCGATCGAGAGGGAGAAGAAACGGGTGTAGAGGGCCGGGGGTGGGGAGCTTGAACTTAAGCTTGGTGATGGGACGTGCAAAGAAATCGCATAAGATGAATTGAATGTGGGACGCTGATCAGCAATAGAGAGAGAGGGGGTGGGGGAGAGACAGAGGGAGGTACACTGCATAAGGGTTCACATGGTGGGCCCCGAGGGACATGACTTGTTCACAATTCACCACCCTCCGGCCCCCACCATTTATTCGGAAAATCAAAGCAATATACTATATATATATATATGTATATACACCATCCGCACTCCTCAAGCGCCGTGAGCTTCCATGCACGCACCGTTTCTTGTGAGTTGTGATTAAGAAAACCCTTTGCCCTTTTCCCTTTTGGTACGCCACACCAGAACGATTTTACCGTTTGCTTCCGATGATTATTCATTTATTTATTTATTTGGATGTCGAATTCGTAATACCCATTTCATAAATATAGATTTTATCTTATCAAAGTAAGTTGAACAAATATTATGTAAAATGAATAAATAAGGCACTATTTAATTATATATCTTACACATTCCCTTTATTTTCAATATAAATGTAAAATTATCAATTTTCTTTTAGCAGTTGTATCATTAATTTTACTGTAAAATATATTCATATTCCATAATACTCTCCCGAGAAAAACTAGATTCTTATATATGCAGATCTGGTGATTATTTTTATGGTTATTCATTATTGATGTGATCGATATGGATGTATATATTAATGTTAATTTTGGATTATAGGAAAAAATATTATAAAATTATTATTTTTAATATTTAGTTTTACAATTTTCATTAAACTCAGTTATTAGATGTAAGATTTTTGTGACTGTTAGGATATATATCATGAGCGACAAACCATCGGAAGGAGGGGAGGCCGGTCGAGAGGGGCAAATTAAGTCGGCGGTGAAGGCCTCCCGACCCGTCGTCCGTTTCCTTCGAGACAAGATCATCAGAAGCCTCTCTCTCTCTCTCTCTCTTCGAAGTTTCGAAGAGAGGAGGAGATCTGGCGATCGAGATGGCTTCCTCACCGATCATCTTCCTCCAACGGGGACGCCAAAGGGTCATGGCACCGTCAAATCAACTTGCCTGGGGAGGAGGTTACTCCCAGGGCCAGAGGCGTCCCATTGTCGGGTCTCCCCTTCTCTTCCTTCTAAAAAGAAATTATTTAATCTTTTTACGCTGTAATTAATTAATTTAATGTTCTAAAATTGTTGTGTAACCAGAATTATGCCTGGCATACAGTGCGCGTGTTATATCTGCAAAATGACAACATCTAGACACTATTTGAATCAATAATTGGTATCCCATAGCTACCGACTCATATCCAGTCCTGGTCTGAACTGTACATGCGAGTGAATAACGAAATATACGTTTTAGAAGTGACTTATCTAAAGTAAAACATTTGATACCTAATCTTAATAAAAAATGTTAATTAATCCTGTGAGATTTTCAATATTACTTTCTCAAAAATCAAAGCAACCAATTTATCAGATATAGTGTTCGTTCATAGTAGTTCATTATGGGTACAACGCACATATGAAAAGGTTAAAAAAAAAAATTCTTTGGGTAGAAGATATGAAAATCACCACCTGTTTGAGGAGGGCGGGCCGAATGCGTGGCCGAGATGCTGAAGAAGAAGAAGAAGAAGAAGAAGAAGAAGAAGGTACATGAGAAACGTGACAATTCTTTTTGAATTTATAAGGTAAATGGGTAATTAGTGATGCAATACAATCGATTTATTAATATTATAAATTTTAAAAATTCAAATTTAAAAATAAAATTGGGTTGGAAATCTTGTACTTGGTTTGGTTGTGGGGGGGTAAGGGGGGTAATCGGCGTAAGGGTCAAGGATGGTGAGGAACAAACCCCGTGTAGCCGCGCGTGGGATAATACACCTATCTTTTGGATAAGTAGATAATAAACCCATTGGAGGCGAGGGGGCAATGCAACAAATAGGTCAAACACCTCAATTGGTCTACTCTACTGTGGCAATTAAATTGTCAGTCCGTGCTTTTCCTCTTAGTCATATTGAGGAGAATATAGTTTTAAAAATTGGAATATGTTGGTTGGTTTAATCGGTTCGATTTGAAATCGATCACTTATTCGATTTGATTATCATAAATAATTCAATTGCACTTTAAATTAGGTCAAAATCAATTGAATTAGTCAATTTCTGGTCAAATCAGTAAACCTAATTGAACCAGTGAGAAAATTAGCTAACTTAAAATAAAAAATAAAAATAAAAATTTTATAATATACTTATTTTATTTTATTAGATTTGTATTCATATTTTATGTGAAATTTAGGACTAATATAATTATAATATTAATAATTTTTATTATAAATTATAATATTATCTCAATTTATTGGTAATATTATATTATTAATATAGTTTATTAAATATATGATTCAGCCTATTGAACATCTGGTCCGACCTATGAACCCATGAATCCATGTCTTGACCGATTCCTAGTTCGGTTCGATTTTAAAAATTATGAAAGAGAATGAGTTTATTATTTAAATTTCATTTAAATAATAATATTATATACATTAATTTTAAATTTTAAAAACTCTGAATAATTAGAAATAATCTCATAAATATATCTATGTTATTTTTTTAAGATAATTTTTACTTGATGAATTGTTTAGCCATTCGCCACTGCCGGGTACACTCAATTTCACATGCAACCGCTTCCGAAAATTGCCACGTTTCCCAAATTAATAAAAATAAAAATAATAAAAAAGACACCGTCGTATCTTTGTCCAGATTTACTCTAATCAACCCTCAACTCAACTCACGTGATATAACCACCGCCAGGCTCTGAACGAACATTCAGGAGTCGGTCAGACGACAATAATACGTAAGAGGCGTGTGAAGCATTAGGAAAAAATAAAATAATAATAATAAAAGATATTGAATTTTGTTACATCTCTTTTTCTAATTATGAATTCGTTATATATTTTTATGGACTGAATACCTATTTTCTCCGCTGTACCAGAAAAAAAAACCATCAAATGAAGATATGTATAAATGATACATGAAATTGAGTCATCCCCTGCTGGGTTAATTGTATAAACGGTACATTAAATTTTAGAAAAAAAATAAATTAGTGCAAAAATATTTCTTTTGCACTTAGTTGGTATAAAAAGTTACAAAAGTACTATCAATTAATATAGATCGTGAAGATCACGAGAATGACGTCAGTGTTAACAGCATAATTTGTACAACATGTTTTGAATTATTACAAAATGAAAATTCTGTGCACAATCATTATAGAAAATTTTAAATTTATCCCCGCACTCCTTCAGTTCAGTTCAAGCTTAAGGCGATCACACGCACACGTGCTTGGATTTGGATGGCTAATGGTGAGGCTGGGGAGGAGATAAGGAATTGAAAAGTTCAACTGGATTTTTTTCCTTCATGCATGGATGCAAAGGGCTGCACGGCACTATCGACCTCATTGACAAAGTTGAAGGTAATCAAGGAATAGTTATAGGAGAAATGTAGGAGAATAATTTTATTATGAGATTTCATGTTAATATTTCTTTTTTTATTTACTAATTTGAAATCTTTTTAAAATTTTTTGTACTATTGGAGAAATTAACCCACATATTATAATAGTGTTATCATAATTTTGACTAAAGGAACATAATATAAATCATATATAAATGCATTTCAGTCTCGAGCAATGGATGCCTCGAATGTTTTTTTGGTTTGACATCTCCTAGTATTTCCAAGCTATCCAAAACGTACCTTGAGGCTATTTTAGAGTTGAGCCGAGATCACTCAGAAAATTCTCATAAACCCTCCAAATCTAAAATTTAATTATTAGTCCACCAATTTAAAATTTTAGTAAAAAAATTATTAGTTTAGCTCCACCTCTGTTCGGATGGCTTAGGAATTGGATTTTGTAACACCCCCACTAAATTGGTCTTCCTAAGGATTATCTTGCAAACGCCCTGCCGACAACATCCCAGTCACGTGCTCGATTCTGGGGCTTCACGGCCGGGAGGAACCAATTAATCAGTCGCTCAAGAAAAGAAAAAACTCAATTACTATGATTTCTGAGTGCTCTATACCTTCTTGAAACGTGAAAGGAAACCAGTAAGTATATTATTGAACGTGGGCGTGCCCAGACATCAATACAGTCATCAACCAACCCTGATCACTTGACCGACCAAAGAGTAACAGAGTAAGAGTGCTTAGTGTAATAGTATGCTCTCAGCCTAATAAGTAAGAAATTATAAATTCGATTGTTAATTTGTCTGTGTGATCACAATATTGTCGAGAGAGCAAGTCTGCATTTTAGTACTCCTGAGTTTGTCGTGGGCTCGTGTTCATGTCCCGTGAACTTGTATCTGTGGGTTAAGTAAATATTATATATATGTATATACATAGTGAGAGAGAGATTGATCAACAAAGAAAAATGTCTCCTCTCGCACATATATGTACATACATCGAAATTGTTGGAGATCCTCTGGGTTGACTAAGGATTGAATGAGCAATTCGATACATGGCATGGCCATCAGACATCATCAGAAGGTACTTAATTCCATAAATTCGAATGTATGCACTTATTATTATTATTATTATATAATACCAAGAAGAAGAATTTGAATTTGGTTAGGAGCGCGAAGGACTGACTATATATGGTGGGGATGTCGTTGTCTACGCAACACGTATGTATATTTTATTTTATTTTATCAATTATTAATGTTTTTATGCATTAAGTAAGGGCAAATTTATTAGAAGGAAAAAACAAGAGGGAAAGGAGCAGTGGCATCCAATGCTTCTCTGGAGGAAGAATTTCTTCTAGAGACCAAGTTTAGGACAAAATATGTCAACTTCACCAACGTCCTCCGCATTAATTATGTCCATTTATTTTGTTCACGCCATTCTAATGCCAAAGTTCACGTACTTCTAATTAATAATGATATTTTTTTTAGTTTATATCATACAGTATTTTTAAATTAAGTGAAACACATATTAATATTAATATACGATCAGACTAAAATTCTTAAAAAAATTTTCATTAACCCTTCTAATTTATAATTCAATCCTTAAACCATTCATACGAAAATTAATAAAAACAAATACTACTTTTAACCGTAAGTGGATAATCATATCTTCCTCCCCCACATCCCCCGATCCGTAGCTCAAGCTCTCTCAATCCGTTTGATGAGTCAACCTAAAGTGACTAGTCCCTAGCTACCTAGTAAATAAATATAAATATATATATATATATGTGAACTTGTTGAGCAATATAAATATATATATACACACTCACTAGCCTGCTCTCTTTTTTTTTTATCCATAAATTAGAGCGAACAAATTTTGAACGTTAGTTTGTAATATGATTCAATATATTTTTTCTGTAAAAAATATTTTGGATTCAAATTTTATAAATTAAAAAATTTTATGTTAAAAATTATTTACTCTTTAATGGATTGATACAATTCAAAAGTAGATTAATTACTGAACCAATAACTTAGCACTTATTTATACAAAAAAAAGAGCTTTTTTTCCCCCATCACAATAGTAATTACCCAAGTGAATGAAAAACTTTTTCATGACATATAAAGTCGAATATTATATGTACCATATTAATACTCCAATGTGGACTCATTCCCATAATTTGATGCTTTTTATGTGAACTTTAAATTAATTTTTTTAATAAATAAATAGAAATTATAATTTAAAAAGTTTGTAAATCCAGTTCTAATCAGGGATATGACTTCTAGTAGTTTTTTTTTTTACTATGCATATATTTGAGTCATGTCCCATTATATTGGATAATGGTGTGCTAATGTGATAATTATTTAATAACACATTATGTTGACACGGTAAAAATATGCAAACGAGACAAAAACTTGTTCATGTGGTATGGCGGCATATCATCAAGTTGCTAATGGATGGAGCCACATCAGCATGACATGCATGCCATATATGTATATATGAATAAACAACTGTTAATACATTTCATCCAAGATTTAACAATAATTAATGACTTGTATTTAATGATATAATGGACTTGAGCATATATGAATTAGTTAGACCAAAGTGACAAATTTGTATTACTTCCACTATAAATCAGTCGGAAGCTTACAAGTTCAGACAATATGCTTAGCTTCCTAGCTATTCCGTGAGTGTTAACTTCCCATTACGTAGTCGCTGCAATTCTTTAAACGCCTTCAACTTCACGGTCCGAAATGATGAGAACTACAGATACTGCCAGCAGTGTACATGTTCACATCACCATCGATAGCCAGGGAAGCGACCAAAATTAGGTAACGCTCCAAAACGTGCACGAAATTGCTGCAGCAGATGGTGTATATCTATATATGTGGTCCCGTTGTTAATAAATAATATATAATTGACAGCATAATCGTGGCATCATTTGTAGCAATTCACCCTCATCCGCCCGGACCCAACTAGCTGAGCGTACCATTCTGAATATTATTGCACTTTATGTAAACATCGGATCTTCTGCTCTACCACCCCCGCGCTTCGTTTTCGGCCGAGCAACCGAGGATAGAGGAATGGAATTCTTCAGTTTAACTCAACTTAGTGAGGAGGCCCCGATGGCCGGGCCACTCGTTGGTGTTCCATAGAGAGCCCATGCAGGTAGAGATACAAGGTTTCATTTCTCTCCTCTCGTCTCGCCTCGTTTTCATGAATGGAAACAACAATTACGTTTTGGATCAAAATGGTTAGCTTGGGTCCATATATTATTATATATTTATTCGGTTTGCTCGAACTGAGGAATGATTCAACTGACTGGTCTCACTCAAAAGTTTTAAGGCAAATTTCAAGATGTTCACATGGGCTCCCCAAGTAGTCAGTCCCAAGCCCAAATTTCTCCCTGCGGTATCCCGGGCCCGTTTGGGCTCTGTTGGTGTGTTAATTTATATGGGTGGATTAATAAAGGTGTAAAATGCTGGCTCTCGCAAGGTGCCTTCGTAATTCAAGGTCTTTCCATATAACATTAAAATCGATGTCATGACATGAAGATTGCTTTTTCTACTGTATATTAAGAGCAATGGGCCAAAACAAATAACCTGAACCCAAGCCCAATGTGATGGCAGTTCCAACTATCATCATCATCAACCTAACATGCATGCCCACATTGGTAATCGACTATGAATGTGCATTTGTGCATATCCCGCTTAAATCGATTCTGATCGAACGTTTCACATTCATAATGAATGTGTGATAATAACTGAATGTGTAATCACGTCGAGCGAAGGACAAACATGCTCGTTCATTCAGTATAGAATGATGGTCCTAATAATTTCTTCCATCGGCTTTACATGGAGGTGGTTTATCTCATCGTTTTCCGTATACCGGCTACTTAGCCTGCCATGCCAGCTCGCTCCATCGTATTAATATCACTTAAATATTAAATATTATAACTGACATTTTTATGATATTATAAATTAATATTTTCTTGAAGACAATGACATGCATATGCATAATATAAGGGGCAAAAAAGGAAAAACTGCAGAGAGAGAGTTGACCTTGCACTGGAAGTATCGTTAGTTGTTCAATTCTCAATGACAATCGGACAGAAATGCTGCTTTATTATATCTCTCACATGCAACGACCGGACATTGGACAAAAACCAACTTGGAGAAAAGGCCCAATCTTTCTCTCGAATCTCGGCCATATATATATATATATGTATAATATGTATGTATGCACATACCAACAAGACTGAGAAATTAATTAGATTTCACATGTAAATTCATGTTCTACCTCATTATATTACTCTCTTCTTTTAGCATAGTCGCACATAAGACCTATAAACCGAATTGGTTCTCCGTATATCTATAGTTAGATTTGAAACGATATTATCCTATTTTTTAAAATTTTTAATTAGCTATAATTTAAGCCTTTTTTTTCTTTTGCTTGGAAGTTGAAATTTAATCTAACCAAGAATTGCTGGGAGTCGCTGCCTTTTTCATTTGAGATCGAGCTCGTTGCTCGATGTGGACGAAGACGACAGGATATATGTATTTATATTGAGGGATACCATAAACATTAAATTAATTAATTTGGGGAGGCTTTAAAAAGTCGAAATGAGGAAAATCATAGTCGTTAGATCGTTCGACAATCAATTGTGTTGGGCAAGAACAACAGACATCAACTCCACGCACCAGTTAGTTAGTAATAACAGTACTTCAACGAGAGAGAGAGAGAGAGAGAGAGAGAGAGATCGACCGAACATGTCCCGATGCACGTAAATTCACGACGTAAGGGAATTGCCTACTTGATTACCCAAAGAAAAAAAAAAAGATAGAAAGAGATTAGATCACACGAGCACGAAGGGAAGTAGTACGATCACTTGCAAGTTATGAATATATATTTTTCTCCATCTGGGTCTGCATGCATGTGGAGCTTCCCATCCCATCCTCCATCTCACGGACAGACTGACATGATCTTCCATGACTCGAAAACCATTAATTTTCGTGCAACATCTGTATGATCATGTCATATGTATGTCCTTTTGGACAAGGGACAATGGGGAAAGGCGCATCGAATCGGGTGAATGTCTGTCAAGTTCAGAGCACCATACGTATAATTATATATATATATATATACACCAAGATGTCAAAATAATGATTCTTTATGTAATTTCTGCATATTGAGTAGGGGGCCGGGGTCGAGGAATCCTGGGGAAGGCAAATGGAGGAGAGATTTTCGTTATTTTATTAGGTGGTGAAGAGGGGTCTCACAGATATCTTTTAATAATTAACATAAACAAAGATAAAATAAATTTAAAAACAAAAATTAAAAAAATAAACCAAGAGGAACGCCGACAACAAGAATCACTTCCCCTCTCTCGGAGACGAGAATGGCAGTCTTACCAACGTAATGCTCTGCCTCCCTCTCGATACGAATCAAGTGCCCAGAAATCGGGTCGGGTGAAAAGTTTCGCCCACCACTGGTTAGCTCCACCCCCTTTCTCTCGTGACAAACAACCAATCATCCAAGAGGTATGTACTTCTTATACGTATGCACACGATTCCTCTATCATGAATTAATAGATCATGAGTAACCTTCTGTCTTGAATGGGGTTTTTGTTTGCACAAGGTTTTCGCCACCGTCAGCATAAATTGATCTTACAAGAAGCTTAAATTGTCAATGATGGGATAAATGAGACTTCAACCATGAACTAATAATTAGCCCTCACGGGAGGGGCCGATGGGAGCGCCAATTCCAAGATTAGATTAAAGAAAGGTTCCAAAAATAGATGATAGAAGGGAATCATTGCATTGCATGCTATGCAACCCATTCAATATCCACTTCTCACCGCCCTCGGCACCTGTCGACCAAATTTCGGTTTACTGCATGTGTTTCACTGTTAGATACTCCGGTCCAAGTAATGACTTAAGACCCTCATAACAAAAAATACCAAACAATTGGCCCTTCTCAATATTTAAAGCTTAATCATAAGGATGGAAATTAAGTTGGAAACGGTGGTGGACGTACACACTGGTGGATGATCCGACGCTCACTTTCCCCGATTGAGTGTGTTCGTACAGTTTCAAATGCTCGCTCGACATCCTCTGCTACATTACACATTAGTTGCAAAGAGACGAGAAATGTGCTTAAATCATATTTGGTGCAATTAATATACTCGAAATAGGATTTTAAAAAAGTAACACAAGTAACAATTAATTATAATTTTTTGAAGCAACATTTAATTCCACTAAGTTTAAGAAAAACAATAGAATGAGTATTTATTTTATTATATTATATTTCATCCCATTTTCACAAACATAACAAGAAGGTTTTTGTTTTTTTTTTTGGGTGAAAGGTATTGTTTGTAATATAAGTACGTAAATAAATATATATTTGTGTGTATGAGAATAAGAACGTGGATCTACGTATGCATTAGTTATATATCTTCATACCGAAGACTGGGTCTCTTCTTGGGTGGAAAATCAGCCTGTCAGTTTGCCAAGACTTTTGAGACCACCATCTGAGAGCTACGGTTTGTCGGCTTCCATTTCCCTTTCTGATTCATTTCTCCAACATGGTGTCCCCAGTTAGTTATCAGCAATTTTTCAGGCCAGGCCAGTCCATGTACTGATCGATCACACTGATCATCTGTAGATATGCATAGATCGATCGCCGGGCGCTGGAGTTAGATGGAAGAAAGTAGAAGCTGTGATGGTGGTGGGCTACGGGTCATGGAGTCTCTTGCCTCAGATCAAAAGAGTGAGGAACTGGATGGAGATGGTGAGAGCAGTAAGACGAAGACTAGCGCGAGCTCGAGCAACAGTGTGGTTGAGGAGAGCGAGAAGAAGCCGACCACGACTGGGGTCAGGCCCTATGTGAGATCTAAGGTGCCGAGGCTTCGATGGACTCCTGAGCTTCATCTCCGATTCGTTCAAGCTGTGGAGAGACTTGGTGGTCAGGAAAGTAAGCTCTCTCTCTCTCTCTCTCTCTCTCCCTCTCCACCCCCACCAAGCCACCAACCCTCCACACCCCCCGCCCCCCTCTACAATACCTCTCCAATCAGTGCTACTGTATCTCCCGCAAAACGATCTCTTCTTGACATTTTTGTCTCTCTCTTTTCGAGATTTTCTTTCCGAACCTGTGGCTGGTCTCATAGATTTTCCTCTTGACTCTGCAACTAATTGTGTGTCTATTATATTCATAGGGGCGACTCCGAAATTGGTTTTGCAACTCATGAACATCAAGGGGCTCAATATTGCTCATGTCAAAAGCCATTTACAGGTACTTATGCTGATCCTCAGGTCACCAGCTTATCCAGTCTACATCTACCCCCGATTATTGACTTGCGGATCTCATAGATCTTTTGGGTTGATGGCAGTCAAATCTGTTTACTCAGTTCCTCTGCACGTGAATTTGATGTACACATCTCATCATTACATATGCGGTGTTTTTCTTTGGGCACAGATGTATAGGAGCAAGAAGATTAATGATCGTGGTGGAGGTATATGCATACTACTGTTGAAACTTTAAAAAGTATTCGGTTTGTTCTGGGTTAGGGTTGCTCCTCTATATGCTCTACCTTTGGTTATGTATTTTCTCGTCAATGTCGATTTTAACTTACTAATATTCACAGTAATAAACATAAGACCGGATCTTATGGACTTCCCTCAGAATATCTGGCGGCAGTCTATGTTTACCAGTATCAACCAAAGTAGTTCTTTCAGCAGGTAAATATCATCAACACAGATTATGAATTGCTGAGGGATGTTTTATGCTTTTCGAGAGTCGTGCGACATGTTTTTTTTTTTTAATTCTTTCTGCGGTTTAAATCGTGAGCAGACATGAACGTAATTCGTAAATGAAATTAAATTCCTCTACGCCTCCTAAGAGCAAATGATGAATTCTTGGCTTAGTTTTTATATGTTCAAGTTATTAGCCAATCGATTTTAATTTAAAATACTCTTGAGAGATATTATTTGGATCTTACAGGATGCACATGTTTGTAGGTGCAGTGATATTGCTTACAATATTATAGACGGAAACAGGAACTGGACATCCATGTCTTATGCGAGCAATGATGCCTTGAATATGTGGGAAGGAACTGGATTTCATAGTCTGAAGGTGGAGACAGGATTGAAGAAAGGAGCTCTATACCCTAACGGCAACTACTGTAGCTTCCAGCAAGAAAGAAAGCAAGTCCAACCGTTCACGCAGGAAACATTTTTTCCTTCAGCACAGTTTGCTCGAGCACCGGTGGAAGCCAAGACGCTTAGGTCAACCTCGACCGCCATTCAAGCATCCCCTTACTATGAAGAACTAATGCCCAGAGGATGGGGAGGCAGCAGGGTCGATATTGGAGGCTGGAGCAGCAGCTTTAGCGGGAACCAGGAGGCAGGCACGGCAAAAAGAAAAGCTGTGGATGAAGATGGTGGCCTTGATCTTAATCTTTCCCTGAGCACGAACCCAAGAGGGAAGGGGATAACAAAGAGAAAACTATGGGAGAATGATGAGGAAGATCAAGTCGTCCTCTCTCTATCCTCTTGCTCATCATCATCTCCAAGGAATATTACTACTGTGATCACAGGACAGTACTTTACGGTGGATCTAAACAGTAGGCCGCCCGACCTTAGCTAGTTAGCACGCCGGGAGAGGACAGGAATGTTTTAACTGGGCGAAGCATGTATCACGGGTGGACAAGTACCCCGGATCTGACTGTGAATTTGGGGTCATGTATTCTAGTGAGATCTTGTTGGTACTTGTACTGGAGGTGATGATACATATGTATAAACCAAGGGACATGACATCGAGATTGCGAATCATTTGCCTGCGCTATTGTCGTAGATCATTTGGACGTGGTATTTTCTTCTTTTTTCTGCCTTTTTCTATATACATATAATCATGAATATGTCTGTTTTCTTATAGAGTCAGTAATCAAGATGAGGGGATCACCTTAGCGTTTGGCACTCATTCCATTGTTCTGGGTAATCGAAGGGGGCAAAGAAAGCAGAACTGTAATGCTGCTTCTTAATTAATACATATCCTGATCAAGTTGAGAGGCTGGTTCAAGGAAGCAGAAAGAGCCTCCTCATTCCTTCTGAGCCGCATCATCACACTCTCGCCCTCCACCCTCCCACCACCAAAAATATATCGAGTGAATATTTAGTGTGTAATAAATAATGAGTTTTTTTGTATAAAATTCATTCTAAAAATTACACATACACGAATTAAATAATAATAAAAAATCTAGAAGTTTGAATGTACTCTCTCTGCCCAGCCCAAATGGTGAGTATATACACCATTTTCTTAATTAAGCTCCTGAGTTGCTTCTCAATATATATAGTAAATATACAAGCGCGGTGGGTGGGAAATAATATAAAAATAACAATTAACTGTCGGCCCTATCCAAACAAATTTAACTTTGGCTTAGTTGCATAAATTTAGTATAGATATATATATATATAGTCAAATCATCTATGCAATAGATATATTTAAATGGTGATTTTGATTAATCTAACGGTTGCAAAGTTAAACGATTTGTATGGGCTGCATTTAGATGACAAAAACATATGTAAATTTATACGGTCCGAGTAGCTAGTTACATAGTCCTTAATCTTTGTTATCATTATAACAAGAAATTATAGCAAAAAATTTATAATTTTTTACCGTGAAATTCTATCCATTTAAAAGTAACTCTTTAAATATTATACATTTCACTTTGTAACATACTTAATCCATAATTTTAACGATTTGCTTAATGTTGCCATGCGGCAATTGTTTACTTATGTGGATTTTTATTATGACACATGGGTCATTTTTTTACCATGTTATCATCAGATGACATGTTTGCCACTTCCTGCCAACATGTCATTAGATAACAGTTACATTATCTAACAATTAAAATTATTACTCAAATACTTTATGAAATTGAATAAATATAATAAAAAAATTATTTTAAAATATATAGAATAAAGCGTTAAAAATAACAAAAATATAAAATTTATATTATAACTATTCCTTATTACAATCATCAACTTTGTAATTTGTCTTTTTGACCCCATAATAGTTCCTAAAATATCTTTTTTTAATAAAAGAATTTACTAATTTAGTCCAAATGTAAATTTAACGTGATGAACATCTCAACGCATCCTCCGCAAAGGAGTGCGAGGCCGCATGTCCTTCTATATATTAATTAAAATAAAAAGGCTACAAATAATAATCTAAAATGTTTTAGAAAATGAAAATTAGTGAAAAAACAAATACCCATCATTTTGGTAGCAGCGATTGAATGGTGGTGGGTTCGCTCGAAGCCGTCACTTCTAACTAAGGGTGGATTATGTGGGTTTTTCATCAATTTTTTATTTGATTTTTTTTAACGGTAAAAAAATTATATTAAAATCATTTAAGAGAATCAACTCAGTTTTTTTGAGTGGCTTTTTGAGGCTTCATATTTTTATTAAACTAATTAATATTCCTTCTTGATATTATGTAAAGAAAAAAAATAAAGAGTGATTTGTTAGAAATACATGATTAAACCTATTTTTATTGGGGAAATGAAGATCTAAAAGGCATCTAAATACATTAACTAAAGGGATCAAACTCATTTTAAATTTATAGTGATGAATTAAATAAATTATTAAGCATGAGAATAAAAATGGGGTGAGGTGAACTCACCGGTTTTTTTGGTTCGGAGCCCAACTTTCCCACACCAAATTTCTTAGAATTAAAAAAAACCTGAATTTCAAAAAGGGCCCAAAAAAACTATTTTCGGGTCAGTCCGATTCGATTTTTCGGTTTTTTTTTTCCTTTCACCCCTACTTCTACCAGATTATGTATATAAGGCAGGAGTCACCGGATAAGTCATCATCCTCCAAAAACCTTATCCTTTTAGGGTTTGTATACATTATTTCTGGGGAGATGGAGGCCCCTCAGGAGCCACCATCGACTACAAAATTGATGATTGCAACAAAAATCTCACTTACAATTTACTCGATGAATGTTGATCGATGGTTTACTTATGTATTATATATATGAGCTAGAAATCAAAATTCAGATTCTTCAACATGCGTGATATGGCAGGCACGGAGGGACAACATTTTGGGCACTTCCATCAGTCAGCACGCGACCAATACCTCCATTAATATTTATAGGCTACAGCGAAAACCATACCAAGAAGTTGCGATATCCAACAGGAATCCTATGAATCAAACAAAATGCCAACTGATATACGAGTTCCCAATAGTATCCCAGAAATCGATCCTAAACATCTCTTGAAGTTTCATCCTTGGATCATCGGCCAGCTGTTCACAAACCTGATCCGAGAAAAATCGGAACAAAAACGAAGCAGAGGTTGAAAAAAATAAGATAAAATAAAATCCAAATAGCTAACTCTATACTCTGCAGTTCAGTTCAGCGAAAATCACAATTTGGGTCTATATATAATGAATAACTGTTTAATTAATTAATCACCTGTATTATTATAGCTAGGGCTTGCGTGTGGGCTACTGGGCGGGTCCAGGAGAAGGTGGTTCCAACTTTGGACCTGCCGCCCGCTGACCTGCTGCAACTATCTGGCGGGCCAAAGCGTTATGCTGCTGCTTGAGCTGCACTAGTTGCAGCCTTTGGAGCTCTGCCTTCTTTTCTACTATCTCCGCTGATCAAATAAACCATATCTTATATTTAATATTTACGTCATCAAATCGGGCAGTCTATAGCAGTCTATATGTAATATATGTGAGAATGTTCTCGATGTAGTTGAGGAGGATAAGAGATTTGAATTTGTTTATATTAGTACCATCTATGGGCAATCTCTTGTTGGCGCAGGCAGCAAGCCGATGGCTCAAACTCTTATGCTCAGTGAGCAGTAGGGACATTCTGTTCTTGTAGAATTCCACTTGAGGGGTGATCGAGGCTATGGTCAACTGTGCGCATGCAACGCTAAAGAGGATCAGATATATATATATATATATCTATAATCTTCTTTGACGGATCCTTCCAGAAAAGGGAGGAAAAACAAAGTAAATGGGGTGTATAAATATCAATTGGTTACCTCTAAAGTTCTAGCCTTCCTTTCCAAGTCAACAACATATTGAAGCTTCTTCAGTCTGGACCTTTGAGCTGAGGCTCGATTCGACAGGATTCTATATAGAACAAATTAGCTAAGTTCAGCTCCTTGCGCACGTTAAAAACACTCGTGATCGCAACATACATATGTAACCCTTGACGTCGAATAAGTATAACAACACAAGATTATGTTAATTAGCTGAAACCAGTCCGTTGTGGACTGAAAGAACAATGAGCTATATATATGTATGTATATTCATATACGTATAGTTCAGTTCACCTCCTGAGTTTTCTCCGTTCCTCGTAACTGGGAGCCGCAGCAGGAGTGGGACCCAACGGAGACGGAACACGGCCACCGACCCTCAGGCTCAAATCACTTCCACAGTTGCTTTGCCCATTGATGGTAAGAGATAAACTGACATTATCTGGTGATGGTGACGGTGATGATGAGGAGGAGGGATGATGAGCCGCCGTCATACAGGCCGCGGTAAGCCCCCTTTTGCGTCCGGCAATGGGGGTTCTAGATGAAGAAGCTACAGAATCAATATCAATCAACAACGGCTTCACTGGATTACTGAAGGGAAGCAAGCCGGAGCGCCCGCTAAAATGATGGTTCGAAGAACTACGCGGGAACAAGAGACGGGAGTCGGTCAAGGGTTTGTTTGGAGCCCTCAGCGGCAATCCGCCAACCCCCAGCCAGACTTTTTTCAACTTCTGGGACTCCATTATCTGTCTCTGAAGTGCGAACTGTTAAAGTATTAACAGTATTGGAACACATAAATCTGCACTCCCGCATACTCATATTCTATATTATATATATTCACCCCCGGTTATAATTTGGGTAAGTGAGTCGGGATATGCTCCCTTTCTTGGATGATGTGTGTAATATCTGTCCCAGACTGTGTTACCATAAACGCTCGTGCTACCCTCTGTCCACCAGCTATACATGCATGTTTGACCAATTTCAATTTTGCATTCAATGATGAGGTGACCAAAAATGCGAGTGAATCCTAAAAATCAAATGTACAGATTAGGACGTGCAGGTGTCTATGAGTTTTGCAGAGAAGGGTTCGGCAGGAAGCAAAAAATTTAATCACAAGTACCATATTTAGGGTTCCGTAAGCAAGATGGTTTCTTTGTCATTTGACCATCAATTCGTTCTCATCCCACAAACAAGGAGTCGAATGCAATTAATATCTTACTTCATATCGACCATAAGACAGCCGCCATGTTATATATATATATATTTTTAACCTTTCTTCACCTCTAAGTAAGTAGATTGAGTGATAAATTTTGTGTGCACGATTTCAAGTTTGATTAATCTTCTTGTGCCATGACTAGAGAGTGGAGATTACCTTACCATATTTGGGGTGCACATTTTTTATTTGCACATTCAACTCAAGATAAGGAATGACTGATTTATATAATAGGGATTCAACAGTTCATGGATAAGGATAAAGAAATTAGTACCCAGCCCAAACTTTGAAGATATCACATATGGACAAGCGAGCTTATTATAGATCATAAAAAGGCATTTAGAAAATACAGTTTTGAAAATGAGATTATCCGTGTCTATGTCTTATGCTTGCTGATACATCAGTGGTCGAAATTCATGGCTCAGGAATGACATGTATCCATCTCTACTTCTGACTCAGAGCCCAGGTTCAGGTGGGGCCTTGCATCTGACATCCGACTAAACTACACCTTCGAAACTGGCCGATCCCGACTAAGAATATGAATGGACGAATGAATGAATTCCATATTTGAGAGGTCCGAGAGCACCGACTGTCTCATTTGACATCTTGGGCAAATGTTACAGCATCTTCGGCAAATGTATTGAATTCAGGTAAATAGAAGAAAACAAAAAATTCCTAACAGAATGTATGGAATAATAGGAGATATCAGAAAGGGTTGATTCTCCGTTAGCATCAACTCTGAAAGAAGTCTCAGTCCATGAGCTTGTACCTCTTCTCTTGGACACCAGTTACTCCCATTTGTATCTCTATGATAGTATGAAGCGGTATCTGCAAATCCATGGTAAGGGCAATATCAAAAAAGGAAAACCTTCCTTGGCACTCTCGACATTAGACAAATCTGCAAACTTTTTTCCTCGAAGAAAGGTCAAATCCAGCACCAATCATTTATCCGATAACTTCAGCTATGGCCCAGAACCACCGACCATGTGCACAACACAAGGTGCTGCTATATCATGCCCAACAAAGACAAAACACCCTATTGGAATGTAGCAGCTGTTAATTACAAACAGTTACCTCAATGTGCGGGATTTCTTTGAGAGGCCTATCTGCAAAATATGCGTATAGTGCTCTCAACACAGCCTGCATTGAGTGAAATGATGAAATCTCCGACAGCTAAATGTGGGAAAGTAACTCCAGAAAGAAAGTTCAACTTCAAGGAATTCAATATAACCTGATGAGAGATCACTACAACAGGAGCCCTTTGTCGTTCAAGCTCAATAATTACAGGCTCCAGCCTGCATATATATACAGAAGGGAAGTTAAAATTTTTTACCATTTTTGGTTGGTTCTAGGCACATTAACCAATTGGATAATAACAGACCTTTGGATAACATCTAAATAAGATTCACCACGAGGATACCGATATCTTAGCTTATCCTTTTTGCGTCCCCTGCAATTCAATGAGATATTCAATACCATTGTAAAAAGAATATAGACTCATTTTTAATTATTGCATGCATATGTTTGCAGTCTCCAATAAATGAGGCTTAAAGAGGGAAAAGGCCAAGAAAGTAGGCGGACAGAAACTTCATTTCCTTGCATCCACCAAAGTGAAGAATGCAACTTACTCATACTCCTCAGGCATGTTTTTCTTGATCTCTTCATATGTCATCCCATCACAGACTCCAGCATTTATCTCATCAAGGGAACGCCATTGTATCTAGAACAATTAATAATAGCAACATGCAATCAATTAATCCAGCAGCCAAATCTCTTTGCCCATTAATACAGGCAAAAAATAGGCAAACGGGCCAACTCATGAAATGACCTACCTTTGGGAATCCAACTATTGGACTGGCTGTCAGGATTGACCTCTGCAGTGTACTAGTCCATATCTAGATAGTAAAATCAGAAGAAAAAAAAAATCAATTAGCAATTTCCACACTCCTCAAGACTGCGGTAAAAACTCCAGCAGACCTGCTCAAGTGTTAGTAATTATGTCAGGCACTAAAAGAAAGTTGTTTTGGAAGACCTAGATAACAGTAGGAAAAGAAATTGCCCGTATTACAGAGAACACGTTTTTAGCCAGATTTCTAATTACAACACATGATAATGTGCATTAGAATCTGTCATTTGATGTCCCACCCATGAAAAGCAGATCCAGGACTGGGAAGGTCAGGAGAGACTGGCATCATAAAATTATGAGAAATGAACATTAAGGAAGCTTACTGAAGCAGCCCTTTCAGACTTCAGTCTCTTCTCAACAAAGTTTCCCAGCTTTTTTGCATAAAGTTCCCCAGCATCGCTGTGCAAATGAACTATTAGTATAGATAATGTTATGTCAAAAAATTGCTCCCTGGTGGTGAGATTGGCAGTGGAGGCAGCCAGAACAAACATGCGTGCCCCATGGTCATGCACCACTTATGAGAATTAAGGTACCCCATGGACTCTCTTTCTTAAAATAAATTATTAGTCCAGTGGTTACTGACATTTTACATTTATCAAATGGAAAATAAAATAAAATTACCCACCAAAAAATATGGAAAATTTTCAGCAGGATGGTTACAGACCCTTAAAAGTAACTGTGAATTGTCACCTGTAGTTATCTTATCTGATACTGTAGATTTACATTGAAATATATTTCACAAAATATGTAAAAAGTGCACAAAAGATAAAAGGATGATCACATGATTGTCATATAAGAATAAATCCTCAAAGCATTTACCATCAGATGCAAACCATGAGAAGTCAGACATATTCTGAGATAAATCTGAGAATTGATCAACCAAAAGAAGTGTAAAAAGCTGAAGTAAAGTATACCTCAGTACAGTATCACCGCCTATCCTGCCTCTAACATTGTCCTTGCTCTCCCCATGCCTAGTAAGGAGTATCGGGCGTGGTGTGAGGTGTGTATTCACCTATGGAGAGTCATTGGACCGAGCTCAGAACCATATTCATGCAAAAAGAAATAAAGAAACAATATTCTTAAAAAAATCACGACAGAAAAGTATTCATAGAGGAAATGGGTCCTTCTAAAAGAACAATGAAATTAAACATACCAAGAAAAAAACAATCCGTCCAGGGAGATACCCACTAATATTGTTCACCTGCACCAAGTATGATGAATTTTTTCAATAAATCAAATCTCCATTTTTAAGTAGCACCAGTAACTCTGATGTCTGAAAGTACAAATATAGAGAGAATAAGCCTAGGATATGTAAAAGCATAAAATTTAAACCAATTGATAGGTGGGACTAGACAAGCTTACTTGTATCTGGCCTCCATGTCCACTAACCATATCAATCATTTTAATATAAGATCCTTCTTCCACAGGCTCATAAACCTAGAGACAGTCATGGTGAGGAAACATTTTTTTACTGGGACAAGTTTTCAGTCATTTCTCAAAGTAACCAAGGAATGGATGTGCAGGGGAACAACCTTCTCATAATTGACTAATCTACTCTTGAAATCATTTAACCCAGCTTCAAAATCTGGTCTGCAAAAGAATGTCAAGAACTAAGCTCATGAATCCCACTAATTCACTAAATAAACCATTAAACTAGAACAATGTACTTACTCTTCCGCATAGTCAGGGCTTTGCTGAATTTTAAGTCGTATATTTCTATCAATAATGCGCTGATCATTGCAAATTGTTTCCAGAAAAATAATCTGCAGAGAAAGAAGTTGATGTGTTCAAAAAACATAACAGAACTTCAATCATGAATATAAGTAGGATAACCTAACTTGAACGATAAAAAGATTTATTATCATAAACCACCTCATGAAGCTAGTAATTTAGAAAAGTCAAGGTATTTGCCATGCGATAATCACGATACCTTGCATTTTCCTTCAGCAATTTTCATCAGCATATTCCTCCTTTTTCTGGTGCTATTTGTTGCATCAAATATTCCTACCTAAAGCATTATTGCAGTGATTAAACTAGTATAAACAAGCAGAAGCAGAATTTTTCCCTGGCAACTTTAAAACAGAAGAGACTAACCTGACCCCCTTCCTGCATCCAAGATATCATATCTTCCATTGCCAGAGCTGCCACCTAGTAGCATGTGATATGTTAATATTATGTGCAGAAAGAAAGATAGATGATGTCAGTAAGGAAAGTAAATAGAGTATTGACTTATATAAGTGGTATTCCCTAATTGTTCTGTACATCTTCAGTTATTGCCTCTGTGAAAATAGTCAGTGATGATCCTAACGTGTTGCATAAGGCAAATATTGTATAATTGTTCTATGTTCCGCATTTCTTTGCACCCCTCTATAAATAACCCAATATTCAAGATGGCTGCGCTAATTTCAGAGATAAAGATAAAGCACCATACTTGTTGCACTTTGTTGCTTTCCGAGAAACATGGAATAATTCTTTATCTGTCAATACGTTTTGTTTGTTTTTTCTGGAAAAATGATGTTGCATTTCGTCAACAATCACTATATATCAACTCAGTTTGTAATCACTAATCATCCCCGTGGAATCACATTCTGAGCAGCTGCAGCACCAGCAGCATCAAGCCAACAACACCAACCACACACCCCACCAACACCAAACATAAATAAAAAGGGAAGCGGGGTGGAGGGGGGGGGATGGTGTGGGTGGCACAGAAAGATTCAAAAACACAGCTAAAAGAATCAACATTTTTTCTTCGTTAAGCTTTATGTCTTTCTACTCCGCTCACTTCATTCACAATATTTAAATCTTGTCCGGATCTCTACACTGCATTTAGCTGATAAGCTTGACGCTTTAGAATAGTTGGCCCACAAAATCTTTCTCAAATACTCTGCAAGCTTCAGGTCTAAACTTCACAGTTTCCAAATAGTCTGCCTCAAATAAATGCAGCTACTACTAATATCTAAGATAAAAAGATACAAATTAATGAATATGTTCAACAGCATGAGTAATAATGACTGCCGAAGTAATAATCAAACTACTTCCATCAGCAACACCTAGTAAATTACTTAAGTAAAAGATATCTGTAGCATTATTTAAGCAATCATAGCAATACATACAACCTAAACACATTTATAGAAGAAGGCAGTATTGGCAGCATGGTTCTCTTAGTAAACAGTCACCTCATTCCGTGCCTCCACACCTTCTGGGTTATCAGCTCTGAAGAAATCTGCAGACTGTGTCAAGCAATAAATAGATCAAGCAGCAATTATGCCAAAATATAACAATAAAATATTGACAATTGAGACATTAGTGATAGATTATAGGCACCACTATATCACTCAGAATTAGGAAAAACAACCAATGTTGGTGATAAAAATTACCACTGAAGAAAATGCATAGCAATTGCTAAACCAAAATTCACCTGATTAGCCCCATGCTTGAGACGTCGATACTGGAAACAGAAAGGAAAGAGTTATTTAGCTACTATTCAAGTCAAATTTTAAAAAGAAGCAGAACAATTTCAATTCAGATGATGTTACCTTCCCAACATTGAAGTGCTTCGTGTCATGGCCCAACCAACGAAGGTATCTTGTAAGTTTTGCTGCAGTGAAAGTCTTGCCTCGAGCTGGTAAACCAACCTAGAATATAAGGAAATTTTGAACACCTTAAAAGCCTAATGAATTCTGGTCTTGCAGAGCTGGTGTATTAACTAAGGTTCAACAGGTGCCAGTTTACTATATAAACCACCAGGTGGTGGAGACAATAAACCCATGAAATATTTATCCACTTTGAAGATGAAACAACCACTGGCATCCAAGAAAGTCCACATTGATAAAAAGATTATAAAACTTCATGCACTATACACTATTTATTAGAATCAATATGATGCATTTCAAGATAAAAAACACTAGTTGCGAATCACCTTAAATTTATACATAACAGATGGATGTATCTTGACAGTCTCCTCTTCAATTAAAGCATAAAAAAGAATGATTTTTAAGTTCTCCATATATAAAAGTACCAGCACAATTGCTAAATGTCTATCCTCCTTAGGTCCAAGCATCTGATCAGCTACAGCTGCAGCAGCCACAGCTCCAGCAGCAGCTGGCATTGGATTCTAAAATTCCAACACAAAAATAAATGAATAACAATGGGAGAACCAAACCAAATCATACTGTTACTTTTCAAGAAAAGATAATAACTAATTCTGTCAAACCTTGTTTTCAGCATATGATTTAAGATCTAAAGTGAATGCACTTGAGCTTGAAGATTTGACCAATCTAGGTGAACCAACACCACGATCTACAAAAAGTCCACGGTGACTATCTTGTTTTTGCAAAGGGGAAAACGTTCCTACTGACTTTGACTCCACCATGCCTGAAGCTGGATAACCCTTGGATGGATCTGGAAGAATAATCTCCAGCTACAAGCAAAATAATGTGAATTATGCTAGAGCTTAGCATTATCACCTCAAAAATGAAAACATGTATAAAGGGCAAATAAGCATCTGCTAGCCACATGTAAAAGCAGCCAAAAACTGATATGCAGCAGCGAAGGAGTAAATTAATAGTCTTACCAATTCAAGGGGGGAACAAGAGAGTCATACCATCATTTCAAACATCTTCATCACATGCCATAATGCATTATAGAAAAATAAATAAAATAATGCAGGATAAGTAACCAAGACAAAACCTTTATTCCAGGAGGCAGTTCTGAAGGAAGGCTGTTGTTATCCTTATAGGGATACAAGGTATTGCTTAAACCATCAGAAGTAGGAAAAACACCAGCACGAGTTAATGACCTTGGAGTCTCTGTCATATTAGCAGCATAAACCAAACCCGAGTTCGCCGAGGTCGATGGTGCAGGAACTACATAATGCTCCAGATCAAGCTCCAAACTAACAGAAGAACTGTTCTGCATAGTGCGGTAGAACAGGTCTCATTAAATTATGGTGACGACTCCATATGAAAAAACCACTAGGACCCTTGAATTTTTACATTCTTCAGAATTGTAGCAGCAGGAAAAGCAAACAGTCGCAAGAAGAAATTTCTGATGACATCAACTATCAAAACTTGCAGAAACAGTTGTAAAGAGTCTGTTGACAGCCAGGAAGTAAGGATGTACCTCTGTTCCAGTTTCAGGCACTGAATTAATACTAACATCCGGAATCCCACGAACTGTTGAAGGCTGGAGATTGTCCTGATAAGCCCTCCAACTGGCTGCAAGATCAAATGGAGAAACCCGATCGGCTTTAATGACCACGGGATGCTCAAGAACCTCATCTGCATTGAACCTAAAGATTGCAAGCCGTGCATCCCCTTGCAAGTGGCCTCCTGCAAGCAGCCGGTTGGGGCCCTCCTCCACTATGCAGGGCGCATTCGCATACTTGGACTTCAAAAGGAACTTGAAATCCAGAGTCTCTGTCATGTCCAATCAAAATAATACACAAAGTGAATTCTTTTTTCCTTCCTTTTTTTTTGGCGCATTCCGTTTATTCAGTAGGAGCAGAAGAAGTAACGACAGATGCAATAGGATAATTCCACCATCACTCTCCAAGATCAAAAGGGGCCAAAAAAGCTTTCTTCCTATGATCATCTAGTTGAAATTTCAAGTTGGAAAACGTAAATCGTTTACCGTGATTAGGAGGAACGACAAAGCTTAGCTCCCAAGAGGATTTCGACTCCCGCCCCATTGGGAGCTAAAGATGAACAACAGAAGCAGTTAGAAGAACTATAGTGGGGGAAGTGGCACAGTGCAATTTCTGAAAGCAATCAACTTTGAAATTTAAACAAAGAGAATACAATGAGGGTCGGGAAAAGATACAGCTTTGGAAGAATCCCAAGAGCCAACAAGGGGGACGGAACCGTAAACGTGAGGGATGAGGTCGGCCTTGCGCTTGTAGTTCTCCATCTTGAGGGAAACATAGAGCTGCTGGCCACCGGCATGGTCCTCTCTCTCCTCCCCACCATGCGAACTCCCCTCCGAGTTCTTCGAAGCACCTGTTCCCATTCAGTCGACTGCGGTCTTCCGCCCCTCTCCCTCGGTGAAAATCTCTTCAATCTCTAATTCTGAACGACAGAGGGAACTGGGATAAGAGAGGGACACAGGCTCAGAGAGAATCCAGAAAAAAGTCGGTATATGTATATTTAAATATTCGAGGTTCTTGTGCTCGAGGGGCGTCCAAAGTGGATAAAATTGGGGATGGTAGATGTGAGGAAAGAAGCAAGATAACTTTTTGATTTGGGCCACTTTTTCGAGCTTCTCTGGTCTGTATTTGTCTTCCGTCTTCGGCCCTCTTCTTTCTCTCTCTCTCTCTTTCGGCCTCCGCCATCCCCCATCCCCATCATCGCCGTCCCCATGGTGAAGATAAAGAGCCTAACAACGTATGAAGGAAAGAGAGGATCGAGATGGAGAGGAAGATATAATGGGTCTACGTGTGTTAAAGTGCCGTAGCCAGCCCAGCTAGCTAGCGGAGTGGCTACGTGGGACTGACTTCTCAGTCCTTACTACATATCAGCAGGTCTGACTCACTCACTCGCCACAACACCACACCACACCACTTGAGCCCCTGATCGAAAGAAAAAATTTTTGCTGGTCTAACATTTGTGTTATGAACCAAATTGGAACCCAATGAAACGTATTACACGATATATATATGTAATATATTGCTTATCAGTATATTTGTAATGCATCCCTCGCAGTAGTTAAGTATTGTTCCTTATTTAGTACCTTTTTCTTTTTTTGACAATATTGTTTCTCGATTCATGTTATTTTTTTGGGAAAACTTTATACATATATATACACACGCTTATACTATGATGTTCTTGTGAACAAAATGAATAATTCAATTATAAATATACCATTTTATGATTTTATAATATAGTATGATGTAAATTTTACTTATTCCTCCTCTTTGGGTTTCAATTTTCCAATAAATTTTCATGATCCGTTCTTACCTATGACAGTGGACCACGCATGAGAATCAATATCTCGGCATGAAATTGATTCTAATACAATTAAATATAAATTAAATGAAAAAATGTACTATAAAAAATTACTCTAATAAATTGAAAAATGTAAGAGTGACTATTTAAATGTTAATTAATATAGGATTGGCCTACATGGCAATTTCCCGGAGTAGGTTTCCAATTGGATTGTGATACCTTTTGCCTCGGCCTCGGGCACATCGCCCAATGTTTTGCCACGTCAGCGTGGATTTGACTCTGCATGAAAGTGCGGTCAAGTGATTAACTCAGAGGAATGAGCTGAGATATATATATATGTATATATATGTATTTTCAATTCATGTATGATTTAACACATTAACTCTAAAATTGCATTATCCTTATGCTAAATGATTATTATTGGCTATTTTTTCTTCCATCGATAATCTTGAGGTAAACGTAGGAGTTCTATGGTATCGTGTGCAATTCTATCGCCAGCTGGCAAGTTGAGGTGACCATATAAATTAATAAAAAAAATTGGTAAATATATATTTTTAATTATTAAATTCTAAGTAAATACTAAGAAGAATTAGTGAACACAAAAAAAAATCAATTATCACGTAAAAAATTAAGATGGGAAGATGACATATGTCAAAATTCTATTGGACAGTGTAACATATAGACACTGACATGTCGTTCCATATGATAGTCTCTCCCATGCAGTCGTTGCCATAGTTGAGGGGCTTGCCATAGATATACAGATATGAGAAACCAATTTTATAGTTAAAACTCGATCGGGCCGGGCCCCAATCCGTTCATAAGATGGACGACGGACGGAGCGAGAGACCCGGCCCATTCACGGATTGTCGAACCTCATTAACTTTCTGCCTCCCCACCCACCCGACACTGATGCCTGCTTGCGTGCTTTAAGACGGCAAGTCGAATGTCGACTACATCTGTGCGTGTTTTTTTTTTTTTTTTAATTTAATTTCTTACCTTATATTGTCAATGAGTTAGTTCAGAATCAGTGCTCATGCAGGATTAGGACCCGTAATATATATATTCAGCATGTATAACATACCAGCTAGACCACCGACGCTGTGGCTCCAATCTGGATCATTCATATATTTGTAACGTATGCACAAAGAAATGATTTGTTCTTTGTGTGACGGTAGCCGGGAGAGGATTCACCTGGTGTATTCGTTGGGCAAATCGGACTCCGAGGGGGCAATAGGTTTCCTTCCAGTGGGCACCCATTACGTGCCCATTGGAACGAAGGTTCTCTTGCTGCCATTTTCATGAACTCCTTCCCCGCCCAGTACTGTCAATGAGCTCAGTGAAACTGATGATGGTGATGGTTAAATCGAGAGGCAAAGTATAGACAATCCACCCGAAGCGATCTCTCTTGGACGGGGCGACATGTTCGGAAGATTTCTTGTGCAGAGATGGCGTTCTTATGTGGACACACCACTTGTCATTCACAGGACAGCTTTCTAGACTAGTTTTCAATTTCTGCTCTCTTTTCCGATAAGCAAACTTCATATTCGAAGTGTCATAGTGTACAACTACTAAAATCAGAGAAGATTTTTCAACCCAACTGAAGCGTGTTGCAGCCAAAGGGCGTATATCCAATCAAACTCTCTCTCCTTCTTTCCCTGGGAAACTAACAGACAAACTTGCTTCATTCAACTGCCACAGACTAGACAGGAGAAGTCATGATCAGCCTGTCCTACCTTTCCTTTCATATATATATGTATACATAAATAGACACATGTGAATAAAAAAAATGTCCCGTCCCTATATATAGTGGAGCTAATAAGGCCGGCATCTGCCTTTAAATTCAAAAAAAAAAAAGCCAAAAACACATGTATACATCCAACTTCTAGACCTATATATATGTGTGTATTCACGAGTCTCTAGCCAGTATGTTATAGCACCAATATCCCCCAATTTCAATCTTGCTGATGATTATTGTAAAGCATATATATATATATATATCACTTCATGATGATTTCTGTTGTTACTTAATTTCGTCACATTGTAGTAGATTTTGTCATTTGTGATGGTATACCCAGTTCTCAATTTACCCGATTAATTGTATGCGCGAAACTACATATCATAGTTAAGCTATCTCTTGCTTGATAACGTGTAAGACCCGGCAACGATTGAAATATCAGGGAAAAAAAAAACACTATGGGAAAGCTAATAATTTTTGGAAGTGGTACCAACACTCTACATCACTGAGCTTAATATGAGAGTATAGAGGCGAATTTAAAAGCTTGAAGAATAAGAAGTTTAGTAAAAGTAAATATATTTAATATAATCATAAATTTTATTCACGATCTTGCTCTCTTGACTCTCTGAATCCATCTCTGAATGGCGTGACGTGTTGAAGGAGGAAACTGACAACTAAATGAGAGATTTCATCTCCGGGGAAGCTGATCCATGCAAAGCAGCTGACTTTGAGGAAATTCTTAATGAGCAATATGATAATATGACGGACCAATGTTGTATAATAATAATAACGCGTATTAATATGGTCAATGTGCTTCATCAGCACCACGTAGAATAGTGGAATTTAAAAAGCCACATAGTTGCCGGAGCCTCTCTTACCGAAAAAACTTGCTACTTTTTCTTTTTTTATATATTATATAATATTTAGAAGATCAATAATTAATATAAAATTTAAGATATTATTAATATTTTATTTGAGAGGAAAAGATATATCGAATCATCTCAATTAAATTAAAATAATCGTTTGATCCATGTTCGTGAAAAGAAAAAGTCATCTTGCCATGAATTTTTGGAGTAGCGGTGTCTTACGGGGCAAGTACTCCTTCCGGTTCTTGATCAATCTGTACGTACTAATAAAATGAAATCACGAACGAAAAGTATGAGCATAGATTAATTGAAAACAACCCCATTCCATACTCTCAATTGGCCAAAATTAGACAAAGAAAAAGAGATCGTGCGGCTCACATGCATGCACGCTGCCGTCACACTACTTCCTCCTCTCGCTGCTAATATATCTCTATTGTTTAACATTCTCGATAAGGGTACCGACCACACCCAGCTGGATCACCTGATTGTGTCCGATTAGCCGGTCACACCTTGTCCGACAAACCACCAAGTCGGCCAGCCTAGCCACTACATGGATATCTGACCTCCCTTAGTCGGACCAACACGGTTGCCTAGGGCATATGAGAACCACGTTAAAGATCACTATAATACTTTTACTGCGTGAGAGAGAAGAAGGTAAGTTGATTCTTAGCGACTATCTCAATCCCCTAGCACTCATCTCCTATCATACCTCACTAATTTAAGCATTGGAATGCCATTCCGGATAAGTCATACATGATTTGACTATCTTGTAGATCTTGCGGCCACGTCACAGCCCACCAGGAGAACGGGTGCCTTCACGGAGATCCAATTCACCCCATCGGCAGACGGACCCGCCCGTGTGCCCCGAATCAAATCTGATGGGGACATTCTCTAATTTTAGTTATTTTTCTCCGTACTTGTAGGGTTTTAATTCCATTCTGTGCACCAATATATATTTAAATTTTCCGGTCATGAAGAAAGTGGAAGGAAAAAAAAGGGAGCCTCCCAACTAATAACTAAAAATATCGCAGGAGGCAGAGGGTGAAGTTTCTGCTGAACATGTGTCTGTGCATATATATGAGATTTAGATACACGTAATGTATTTTTTGTTTTGAGATGATCTTGAAATCTTATACTTCACGACTTAGTAATTACCATATATAAGTAGTTATTGGTCTTGCTTAATTAGAATTTTCAAATCGATTGATCTCTTAATTTTGAGAGGCCCGTCAATCTTCTCCTCCTCCCCCTTCGTCCCCTGCCTTCTTTAATTGGAGCAGTTGGCCCTTATTCCAGATTAATCGGTGGTTGGTATTCATTCTCAGTTATCCGCTTGCCCTTTTAAAATCTTTCGAGAGATCTGATCTGGGTAGAATGATGGGGACCTCCATGAGCCTTGTCTACTCCATACAGTCCTCTTTTTGTCACCCTTTTTCAAGCAATAATTGGTCAAAAAAATTAAATATATTATAAGAGAGACGGATAACCATGATCAATTATACACTGAAATTATATTTTATTAAATTGAATAATTCACTTATTATATATATAATATAGAGATAAATAGAGAAATAAATAAATTAAGAATATTAATGCATTACATTTTAAATATATAAATACAATATTTTCGACAGTTTCATTTTAGATTAATCAACAGCTGGCTTTCATTTTCAACCATCGGTTTGCACTTTGAAAATGCAGACTTAATTAGAGCACCTTTCGAGGGATCCGATCAATTTTGGTACAACTTTTGTCTAGTCTATATACATATATACATATATATATGTCCATACGGGGTCTATTTCTCCAAAAGAGAAAAAAAATTATTGATTTTCAATGTCCAAGCATCAATCTATATATATATATGATATGATGTGATGTGTAGACATATGTGTATTTTGCCCATGTAAACAATTCATTCAGAAGCTACAAATCATGTACACATGCAGTCACGTGCGTATGCCGGTACAGCTATGCATGTTTTCCGGCCCTGTCCAACGCCCCCAATACACCGCGCTCTTATCTGCTTGTACGCTGCTGGTCCTCCGTGCCTACAACTTCTATATATATATATAAGTAAATACCTTATAATCTTCCGTTTGGTGATAGGAAGTTAGAAGAGACGAACGGGAAAGAAAAATTGACACAAATGACAGCACAACGACAACGCAGGTATATAATAAAGAGTGCAAGAAGCTGAGCTCCGTCGATGTCAGGATGTACTTGAAATGGATTCGCCCTCTCCTCATCGGTCGAAAGACGGCACCGGACTCCGAGCTCTGGCGTTATCGTCGTCGGGCACTAGCTAAAAGCAATGCCCATAAACAGAGATGAGAGCGTATGGGTGGAGTGGATAAGGCCGCATTTACCACAGCTTATAAAAGTGATATATATATATATATACACGTGTGTGTATAATGAATGGTTTTCGCCTTTGTCATCCTTATCCACCTTCTCCATCTTGATTTTCTCGTGACAGCATTATTTAATTGAAAATATCAATATGTATGGGAGGAAGAACATGAACGCCCCCAATAAAAAAGGCAATGCTTTTGTATTTATCCTATTCCATCTGTCCCACAATTACTGCGAAGCATAGATACTACGTATCCTTCTTGGGTGAATTGAATCGCAGGAAGGTTAGTTCCTCTTCTTTGACTGAGGAGCGCTGACGCAGCAATGGAGGATAAAACCGAGCAAACACCTCCATGCTTGGCGTGTATGTGTATTTTTTAAAATTTTAAAAATATAAAAAAATTAAGAGAAAATAAATATGAAAATGAATTTATTATATAATAGACACCAAATATAAGACCTTGAGGATAAAAATTTGAAAATTTCCCCGGGAGACCCAACCTCTTCATGATGGGAAATTACGTTATTATCCCTTCAGATGTATAACTTGTATGAAACTTTGCCTGATAAATCAAGCAAATGGATTCAGCCAACTGTACGATCATCTCAACATCAAATCCTAGATTTTTTTTCTTTCTTTCTTTCTTTCTTGTATTTCATATTAAATTTTTTCTTGGGCCAACAGATTTTTTTGATGTCTTTCGCTTTCAGTAATTAAGACACCAAAAATTATTAATTAGTATCACCGTGTAAGCACTCACACGTGGCGATGTCATTTCGGTAGGCATCGAATTAGGGAGCCGGTCAGGCGAGGCCGGCGGTAGACCTGGTCAAGAGAAAATCACCTCCGATTAAATTTAACATAACAGGGTCATCCGACGGTCCATATAAATAGTTAAGGTTCGAAGGAGAGATCCAACGGCTGATATTATTCTCTCCCCCAGAGCGATTCAGCCCCCGATTTCACGGGCGCCTCCGCAACTATAAATTCGTTACCCCACGCGGCGTCGAAACGCAACATCCTCTACTCGATCCCTGTCTCTCTCTCTCTCTCTCTCTCTATCACAGCCTTTTCCATTTCACCACCAAATCGAGGAGTGAGCTTTTCATGTTTATCCATTCAGATCCGATTGGCTCATCCCAATTTCATCTTGCCGTTTCTACGGCTTATCCTTTCCGGTAGAGTCGGAACAGATTCTCTTACCTTTCTGTTCTCCCCCATTCTCCGCATATATATATATATATATATAGACCTTGCCTGGCGCAAACCGGAGGGTTGTTATATCATTGTTGTATTTTTATCAAAAGATAAGCGCATCCTTGAACTTTTCACCGTTCGAAGGAGGCACCATGTGCGGAATACTCGCCGTTCTCGGCTGCTCCGATGACTCTCAGGCCAAAAGGGTCCGAGTGCTCGAGCTTTCCCGCAGGCATTTTCCTCAATCTCATAACTTTTCATGAGTCATACTATTGACTGTTTCATTATTTTGCCTTCGTGGATGGGAGGAATGGACATTTCTCTTCTATTACTCTGTGAAAGTCTTCCCATGACTCCTGAAAGAACCAAAAGGAAGTCTTACCATGCGCTGCTATCGCATGCTTTTTGTCGTGGAGGGCTTCTCCCCTTCCTTCCATCCTTAGCATGTTACTGTCTACTCGCACAAATGGAGATTTACATGCGGAGAGATATATCACAAAAGTGCATATTGTGTTCTTTTTCGCTTTCTTGATGATTGTAACAGTTTGGAATTCTTTATTTTACACCACGTCAACTTATTGAGCTTGAAAAGAGATGGATAGAACGGATGAGTCCCAGCAGAAGATAAGGCGATGGGCAGATATAGAGCTTTTAACCTGAAAAGACAACTGTTTACGTCCTGGACTTCTTTCTCACTTTTTGGCTAACCACCACAGGCTAAGGCACCGGGGCCCCGATTGGAGTGGAATTTTTCAGCACGGAAACTTCTTTTTGGCTCATCAGCGTCTCGCAGTTATTGATCCTGCTTCAGGAGATCAACCCCTTTTCAATGAAGACAAAGCAATAGCAGTCACGGTCTGTGTCGAATTCTCCTGTTGCTTAAAACAGTACTTTCTCGGTTTCTTTTCTACAGTAACGTTGCTAAGTAAGGTTGATGCCTCGCCTGTGATCTAGGTGAATGGAGAAATCTACAACCATAAAGAACTCAGAAAGCGTTTGCCAAATCACAAGTTCCGAACTGGCAGTGACTGTGATGTTATTGCCCATCTGGTGAGATGAGACACCCCTGCCATATCTTTTACTACTATTTTCTTTAGTTTATTTTTCCTGGACGTGAAAACGAATATGTTGGGATATATAAATAACCCTTTATGTGTTATAGCCGGAGGAAGAATTAACATTTTCTTCTGCGGTTTTTGAGCAGTATGAAGAGTATGGAGAGAGTTTCATAGACATGCTAGATGGAATGTTCTCTTTTGTTCTGCTGGATACCCGTGACAACAGCTTCATCATTGCTCGTGATGCTATCGGTATTACCTCCCTCTATATTGGCTGGGGTCTCGATGGTTAGTGTCTCGTTCAACTGAGATTTCTCTGTCCTGTTAATCATTTTATCCTGGGAAAATTGAACACTTGATAGATTGTTAATTCCCTTTTCCCCACTTGAACCAGGTTCAATTTGGATATCATCAGAGCTGAAAGGCCTGAATGATGATTGCGAGCATTTCGAGTGCTTCCCCCCTGGCCACATGTATTCCAGCAAAGAAGGTGGTCTTCGAAGGTGGTACAATCCCCCTTGGTTCTCAGAGGCTGTCCCCTCGACTCCATATGACCCACTTGCTCTGAGACGGGCTTTTGAAAATGTGGGATTGTTTCATTCTTCTTCCCAGTGAGAAGTCATTCTGATCTTCACACGCTATAACTGGGACTTACTTGCCAAGCTGTTGATTAATGCAGGCTGTGATCAAACGGCTAATGACTGACGTGCCATTTGGGGTTCTGCTCTCTGGGGGGCTTGATTCATCCATCGTTGCTGCAATCACGGCACGTCAATTTAGAGCTGATAAGCAGTGGAGAGCTCCACTCCATTCCTTCTGTGTTGGTCTAGAGGTCGTTTTCAATTTAAAATCATATCATGAAACAGATGCAGCAGTGCTTCAATAGAGCTTTTGTTTTTCTGCCCTCAATGTTAGTATCTTATCCATTGAGCAGGGCTCACCGGACCTAAAGGCTGCAAGAGAAGTTGCCGACTATCTTGGGACCGTTCATCATGAATTCCATTTTACTGTTCAGGTATCAAGCCTTCATTCTTTTTTCTCCAAGGTGGTCTCATAGCAGACCTCTCCGAGCTTATCAAATTAATTCATGAGTATGAAACAGGATGGAATTGATGCCATTGAGGATGTCATTTACCACATCGAGTCTTATGATGTCACCACCATTAGAGCAAGCACTCCTATGTTTCTTATGTCAAGGAAGATCAAGTCGCTCGGGGTGAAGATGGTTTTATCTGGGGAAGGATCCGATGAAATTTTTGGTGGGTATCTTTACTTCCACAAAGCACCCAACAAGGAAGAGTTTCATCATGAAACCTGCCGTAAGGTAATTAATTTACAGAGAGCACAAAATAATCCATGAATATTGGGCATTGAGCTAATGAAGGCTGGTATTACATCTCTCTTCTTCCTGTGATTATCTTTTTCCATTTTTGGCAGATAAAAGCCCTCCACCAGTATGATTGTCTTAGAGCAAACAAGGCAACATCTGCGTGGGGTCTGGAGGCTCGAGTTCCCTTTCTAGACAAAGAATTCATCAATATTGCTATGACTATTGATCCCGAGTGGAAAATGGTATTCGGAAAAAAATTTGTTCATATGAGTTGTGGTTTTCCTAGAATCAGGTATATGGAACATGTGTTGACTGTGAATCATAAAAATGTGGTAGATCAAACCAGAGCAGGGCCGTATAGAGAAATGGGTTCTTAGGCGAGCTTTTGACGATGAAGAGCATCCGTACCTGCCGAAGGTCTGAAAGAGACTATTTGTACAAAGTCTAAGTATAGGGCACCTTAGATGATTAAATCTAACAGGCATTCCTGGGATGGTTACTTGCAGCATATCCTATACCGGCAAAAAGAACAATTTAGTGATGGAGTTGGCTACAGCTGGATTGATGGCCTGAAAGAGCATGCTGCACAGAACGTTCGTATATATTTGTATTGCAAACTTATCTATTCATATCATCTCTCAACTTTGTTGTGGTTATCATACCACTGGGTCATTTTTAATCCAGGTGACAGATAGAATGATGCAAAATGCTGCAAATATTTTCCCCTACAACACTCCAACAACAAAGGAGGCCTACTACTATAGGATGATCTTTGAGAGGCTCTTCCCCCAGGTTATCTTCCTCATAAACGATCAACCCTCATATACTATTGGACTGGATTTATTTTGATCTGAACTTCTATTGTGCTCTCTGTCTTATCATGTGTAATCAGAATTCAGCGAGGCTAACTGTTCCAGGAGGAGCAAGCGTTGCTTGCAGTACCGCAAAAGCAGTAGAGTGGGATGCCTCATGGTCAGGCAACCTTGACCCTTCAGGGAGGGCTGCTCTCGGGGTCCACCTCTCAGGTTATGATCAGCAACAGCATGCTCCTTCTGTTAGTGCTGGGGTGGTGTCTTCAGGGATTATAAAAGATGACATTCCCCGAATGATGGAAGCGGGTGCTTGTGGACTTGCAATCCTGAGCTAAGCTAGTCAAAGTGTATCTGCTATTACTGTATGGCTTCCACGGCGGGTGCTCAAGTGTGCCCTCTAATTACATGTAGTATATATACAGTGTGTTTGGCATTGAACTTGGTAAATATGCTCAGCTAATCAGTAAATAATGACGACGACGTTGTCACCGGTTGTAAAGGGGAACATTTGATCAGTCAGTGAAAACAGGTGCGGGAATATTAGCTTTCTTGGCCTGTTCACTGCTTGGTGTGAAGAACCATGAATGTTTACCTGCTCAGCTGTCCTTCATTCTCTTGCATGGATTTTTCATCAGCTCGAATCAAACCTTGTCCCATTAATATCCTGCAGGATGCTGGTAACATTTGACTCACGAAAGAATGATAGAACATATTGATGTTGATGGTAACTAGGCCTTGCCCACAAAAATACGTATGTTTGCAGCCAGCAATTGTAATGGAAGGATCGATACAGTCGGTTACCAATTGAGCCAGACCTGGATATCTCGAAGGGTAGAAGGGGAAACGGTAGAAAATGATCCAAACAGAAGGGGAATCACCATATACGGGAAAAACTCTAATAAAACGGGGCATAACAGGATAGAAGCGGAAGTTACAGGTACCAGGCAAAGCCCGGCAGGTGCCAGCGGCTGCAGTCAGACGAGTGGCCAGATTAGCCCTCTTCTCCGGGGTAAGATCACCATTGCAGATGGAGGAGTGCCCGTTTCTTCCTTGGGCCCGACAACATCGTCATGTCCAGCAAGTAGGCCGGTGTCCTGAGCACGGACCAGTTCACAGCATCAAGCACGTAGCGGTTCTAGTCATTTGCACCGTCTCTCTGTAACAGTTCTACGTTCCGGTGGTTGTGGCCCGGTTCTCCAGCCGCTCGGGCTATTAGTAGAAACTAGAGGAGGATTGCTCTCTGAAGGTGGAGAGAGCTAACACTTGACAGTTACTAGTCTAACTTAACAAGAAAAAGCGAAACACGTAACTCAGTCCCTAGGTATTGCGCAAAGAAGAGTATCATTCTTCTGACCTTTAAAAAGGCTGTCTTTCCGCTGGATCTACTGATGTGAATCCATTTTGAAGTAATTGCAAGAAAATCTCATACTTAATAAATAATATTTTTAAAAATAAAAATGAGATAAAACTTTATTAGATACTATACATTAAAAATTCTGGAAAAGGAAAAAAATAACAAATGTAAAAAATGAAGTCTCAAATTTCAATATATGACTTTAATATTGTAGAAGATTTTTTCCCAAAATAAAAAGGTATGCAATTTTTCATTTCTACTTTTACAATTTGTTTTTGCAATATTACACTTTTTAAATTAAAATTATGCAAAATCTTTGCAATTTTTTGAAATTAAAAAAACCAATATATCCTAAAATTTTCTGAAAATTGCTTTCTCCGGTGAATAATGATCATGCTAACTAGACTTATTATATTAATTCATTCACCTGGTCCATAACCAATATGAACAATATGAACAACGTTAATCGATGTTTCATAGAAGACGGAGATATATACTATAATTTAATACTTTCTCGTATTAACATAAATTAACCAAGAATTTCTTGATTTACCGGTGGTGTGCGCGTATTGTAGTATAGACATACAGCACCGGTTTGGTATTACTGGGCCATCTGCTAGAACGTTGGACTGCCACGTACTTTCCATCCGGTGAGCTCAGCGGGTAGCTTTGGCTTGGGCTTGGCTTCCAGTCCTCCAACTCCACCTCCACCTCCCGTCGACGATTGATCTATTCACCAGAGTCAACGGCCCTTACTCCCTGGCCACTGTGATTTCATCGATCAGAGATCAGCACCTCCCTCCCCTGCGCAATGAATTGTCCACCGAGTTACAGGACCTGCTAATGTAGAGACTGGCGCAGAAGAAGAATCCAGAGAGCGAGAGATGAGGGCCATGGCATTTTATCCCAAAATCCTCTGATTCAGATTGATCCTGATTCTTCACATACATCACCCAGTAGAGAGAGAGAGAGAGAGAGAGAGAGAGAGAGGGGACGCCCTCCCTCTTGTTTTCGTGGAAGAAGTAGAAGTAGTCAACAACCAATGGCCTGGTTTCGGAACTTGATTCACGTCCCCAGCCTCAAATCCGCTATCAAGTCACGGAACACAATGATAAGCCCCTTCTTCACCGCCCTGTCCCATTTTCAGCACCGGCCCCCTCGTCGGGAGCCCGTCTCCGGTTCCACGATCCCTGGAGTGCTCGGGTCTGGGCCCAACGAAGCCCGAGGAGAAGCCGAGGGTGTTGGTCCTGGGATCAGGTTGGGCAGGGTGCAGGCTGATGAAGGGGCTGGACACTAGCTTGTACGACGTCGTTTGCGTGTCTCCCAGGAATCACATGGTGTTCACGCCTCTGCTGGCGTCCACTTGTGTGGGGACGCTGGAGTTCAGGTCGGTGGCCGAGCCCATTGGGCGCATCCAGCCTGCCATCTCCGGCGCTCCCGGCTCCTACTTCTTCCTCGCCAAGTGTACGGGGCTCGACCCTGTTAAGCACATAGTATGTTATTTTTATCTTTCCTTTTTTCAATTTATGAGCTGCTATCCTGCTTTTGTGTAGTTTCATGTTTCACACGTTCACCTTTATCGAGGAAAGTTTTTTCTTTTTTTGCGGTCCGGTATACCGTGGAAAAGTGCTTTGTTTGCTCTGTTAGGTCCATCTCTTCAAGGCCTCGGAAGAAAGAACATAAAATTTGAGTTTTGTTAAAACAGCTGAATGAACAGCCGGTCATTGACTTACTGATTAGGAAGCTTCAATTCGTTGCATTTGTTGTGATTCCTTTTGCACTTGGCTGTTCATAGTTTCTCTCGAAATCTTCCAGCTTTGCCAGCTTCAGTTTACTGTAACGGAGGAGTCACTGAAGTTACTGATTTGCCATCTTTTTTTTTTTTTTTATGCTCTTTGAGGTTCGTTGCGAGACTGTAACAGATGGAGAAAACAACATAGATCCATGGAAGTTTGATATCTCTTATGACAAGTTGGTTATCGCTTTAGGAGCTGAGGCATCAACTTTCGGAATCCACGGGGTGAGAGAAAATGCAATTTTCCTACGGGAAGTCCACCATGCTGTAGAAATCCGCCGGAAGCTGCTCCTCAATTTGATGCTCTCTGATGTGCCTGGTATGATACTGCAAGTCACGGCTAGTCTGGCTTAGGAATTCTTTCTATGCCTCACTTCTTAAGTTTTCTATGGAGGCAGGAATTTCTGAGGATGAAAAGCGCAGGCTTCTACACTGTGTGGTTGTTGGAGGAGGCCCCACAGGTGTTGAGTTTAGCGGTGAGCTAAGTGATTTCATCATGAGAGATGTTCGTCAGAGATATGCCCATGTTAAAGATAACATACGTGTTACTTTGATAGAGGTTTGTTTTATTGGAACTCAGTATTCATGATAAGTAAAATTAAACACAGTTTGCCTCTCCCGAAGATTGTCTCTTTGGTGTATATGATGCTTTGTCTTTCTTGCCATGACAGGCAAACGAGATATTGTCTTCCTTTGACGATCGTCTCCGGCAATATGCTACTAACCAGCTGACAAAGGTGAGTTTTGGGATGGTAGGACCTCATAGCAGTATGGATATGTTTGGTAGAATGCACAAGAACTAACTAAAAATACGATCAGTGGGTTTCTATTCAATTCATTTTTGATTTCTTCCCATAATGTGAAATAAATTCTTTTCCTGAATAATAGTGTTCAACATGCTGATTGAATTTTGTTTCTCACATATTTTCAGTCAGGAGTTCGTCTAGTTCGTGGTGTTGTGAAGGATGTTGAATCTCAGAAGATAATTCTCAATGATGGAACAGAGGTTCCTTACGGTCTGCTGGTATGGTCCACAGGTGTTGGTCCCTCCCCTTTTGTAAGGTCTCTTGAAGTTCCAAAATCTCCTGGTGGGAGGTAACTGATTACTAATTCTTGGCCTTTTGAAGTAGTGAAGTGCTTTTTAAAGTAACTGATTAATTGCAGCAGAATTACTGGAATATGATATTGAAGCTCTCATTTCTCCATTTTCTAATGCCAGAGACCTGTCTTTGCCTATCTTCTTGCCTCCATTGTGCATTCCTTCACAAAAGACAATGACAATCCTTCACGGCCTCTCTGTTTAGTGTTCTTAAACCAAAATTTCCTAACTACATTTTAGGGCAAAGTTCTCTCTCGTGCTCTGGCTTTCTTGAGCTGCTGACCATACTTTGATTTTCTCTCTATCATGTCAATTAATACTTGTTTGACATGAATTTGGTGTGATAAGAGATAGGTCTTCTTGTTGTAGGATTGGCATCGATGAATGGCTTCGAGTTCCTTCTGTACAGGATGTGTTTGCAATTGGGGACTGTAGTGGATTTCTTGAAAGTACTGCCAAACCAGTTCTTCCAGCTTTGGCCCAAGTAAGCGCTTTGAGCTTTTGTTGAGCAACCAAAAAAAAAAAAAAGTGCTTTGAGCTTTTCAAAATTGTCAAGCATCAATTGCATTATGCAATTATTTTGGATTTTGGGTATCTTGTTGATATTTTTAATTTTTCATATTTGCGTTTGTGAAGGTTGCTGAACGGCAAGGGAAATATTTGGCAACACTGTTGAATAGGATTGGTAAAGCTGGGGGTGGACATGCAAACTGTACGAAAGATGTAGAATTTGGAGGTCCATTTGTTTATAAGCATCTTGGGAGTATGGCAACAGTTGGAAGCTATAAGGCTCTCGTGGATCTTAGACAGAGCAAGGTAGGAAGTTTCCCCATTTTACTGCCTTTTAAGAAGTAACCAATTAGTTGCTCAACCGGGTGATTGATCAGAAAGAATTGATGCAGGAGGGTAAAGGGCTTTCACTTGCGGGATTCATCAGTTGGTTCATTTGGCGTTCAGCTTACCTGACTCGAGTAATAAGCTGGAGGAACAGATTCTATGTAGCGATCAACTGGCTTACAACTTTTGTGTTTGGCCGGGATATTAGTCGAATATAGGGTCCCAGCAGGTCACTTCTCCTTTGTCAGCAGCCAAATCCCTTTTCTTACCTCTTTTCTGTCCCTCGTTATCAAAAACTCGCAAGAGATTGTTTAGATCAAAGGTATTAACTTTTACAAGTTCCTTGATGTTGTGATACAATTTTCATGAATATATGCAAGTTCATACTCAGTATAACTTTTAGATGTCTGCTTAGTAATTCAATTCACGTATGCACTGATTGAGATGAAGACAACATTGTGATGGTGCAAGTCAAAATATATGATGAGGAAGAAAGTCCAAAGATGTACGATGAGATGTGATGTTGTGGTGGGAAATAGAGTATGATGTCTATTTTGTGTACAGTTGATGCAAGTATTTTAGTAATCCCTCACCTCAGGAGGAAGGCCACTAAAGACTTCTGAAGAAGACCACTGGCATCCTGTGGGGAGTTCATGTTCCCGTTCTGTGATTACTAGCCGGTCTGTGCATATGCTTATTTTTGAGGCCTGAATGCCATTTTCATGGGTATGTTAGCCCTTTACAATCACTTGTACATATAATCAAAGCCTTCTTGTCTGCCTTGGTTGGGTTGTGCATTCCCTCTTATACATACAAAGAGATTTACTGATTTAATTTTAAAAAGAGGGAAGGAAAGAAGTATTAGAGACAATGATCAGCCTCACAAAAAAATTTGGATGGTCAACAAAAGGGGAGAGATCCCAAGTTTAGCGCATTTCCACATATCCCTTAGGAGTACTCTCTCCCCACCACCTCCTCTCCTTCCCCTCTCTTTCTTGTGGAGTGCAATTGGGATTGTGGATAGTTTTCAGTAATTTTTTAGTAGTTTTTCCATTTTTATGAGGTCAGTATTACAGTAGTCAGCATGGTTAGGACGATCAGATCAACATATGGAGGTCTCAGGCCAGAAGGGTGGCCAGCGGCTGCTGCAGCCGCCACCGCCAGCCCAGAAGGCTTTCCATATGCGGCTGCCACTGACAGCTTCAATAGTAATAACAACCATGTTGCCGCGGCGGTCCTTCGGTTGGCTGACTTCAAGGTCACCTGTTCTAATTCTGGAGGTCACCCCTATGGCCTGTTCTATGGTGAAAGCCCTCTCAGCTACCCGTTCACCCTTGTCCTGTTAGAGTTTTCTTTCATCGTCTTCACGATTCATGTCGTCCGCTTCCTCCTCAAGCCATTTCGTCAGCCTCGGATCATTGCTGAGATCGTTGTCAGTCCTCGAATTTCTCTGTCTACATCTCTAGCTACGTTTCTCTTTTTACTTGAATTCAATCTGGTGTAAATCACATGAGATCTACAGTAGATACATATTAATCTGTTTCTTCGCTTTGAAGGGTGGCATAATTATTGGACCGTCGATCTTAGGACGCAACAAGAAGTTCAGGGAGACGCTGTTCCCAGATAGCGGGCAATTCGTCATCAAGAACATCGGAGTGATGGGTTTCATGTACTTCCTCTTCGTTTCTGGGGTGAAGATGGACATGACCGTCATGCTGAGGAACCTAGGGAAGAAAAACCTCTACACGGCGTTGATCGGAGTGGCCCTTCCCATGGTAGCGTCCACTGCCGTGGCATTCGCGTTGCGGAGCTCGATGGACGAGGAGCTTGCCAAGGTCTCCTCGATTGGAGAGATTGTAGCTTCCCTTGCGATCACCACATTCCCAGTTCTCTACCAGGTCCTCAAGGAGCTGAATCTGCTCAGCTCCGAGGTTGGGAGGATGGCCTTGAGCGTGTCGATCTGCGGGGATGCAATTGGGATCAATGCGGTGGTCGCCTTTGAGGCAGCGAACCAAGCTGAAGTCAAAGCAATCAACGCGCTGTGGTATATGATTTCCCTGATAGGATTGGGCATCTTCATGGTCGTCGGAATCCGCCCTGTACTGGACTGGATCATCCGCAAGACCCCTGAAGGCTCCTCGGTGGACCAGTCCTATGTGGTTGCCATCCTGGTTGGGGTCTTGTCGATCGGGTTCCTCACCGACATGTTTGGGATAGCAATCGCAAATGGGCCTCTCTGGCTTGGGCTGATAATCCCAGATGGGCCCCCGCTCGGGTCTACCCTGGTGAAGAGGAGTGAGACCATTATAATGGAGCTCCTGATGCCCTTCGCCTTTGCGTACGTGGGTCTCTACACTGACGTCTACACCATCGCTCCAGTCTGGCCAAGCCTGAGGCCGCTCCTCTACATGATCATCACCGGCTACATAGCCAAGTTGCTCGGAACTTTAGTGGCCACCCTCTTCTTTAAGATGCCATTCCGGGACAGCATGGCGTTGAGCCTCATTATGAGCTTAAGAGGCCAAGTTGAGCTCCTCTTGTTCTTGCACTGGATGGACAAGAAGGTGGGTGAAGTTGAACTTTTAACTGGCCGGTTCCTCCAATGCAAAATTTGGAGGGCATGGTTAAAGAATCTCTTTCCCTTCTTTTTTTTTTTTTTTTACCTTTTTAATGACTGTGATGTGGTTTTGTGAATGTGTATATATTTATGCACCTATGTTACATCTGCAGATAATAAAGATACCATCTTTCACGATCCTGGTTCTGCTAACAACAGGCATAACCATCATAGCCACGCCGCTGATCACCATGTTCTACGACCCGACGAGGCCGTACATGGTCAACAAGAGGAGGACCATCCAGCACACTCCCCACTCATCGGAGGTCCGGATCGTGATGTGCATTTACGACCAGAACAACATAGCTGCACTCGTCAACCTCCTGGAGCTCTCCAATCCTACGAGCACCAGCCCGCTCTCCATATACGCCCTCCACCTCATCGAGCTCGTCGGGCGAGCTGCTCCCCTGTTTATAGACCACCAGAAGCAGTTGAAGCCTTTCAAATACCCGATTCATGACTACGACACTATCCACAATGCCCTCATGTCGTACCAGGAGACGCGAGACGAGCTTGTGCACTTCGACGAGTTCACCACGGTGTCGCCCATGAGGACCATGTACCAGGACATCTGCGAGCTCGCCCTCGTGAACAAGGCGACCCTGATCGTCCTCCCTTTCCACAAAGAGAGCCTGGACGCCGCTCCGGGAACGGAGTTCGTGCGCCAAGGTGTACAATCCGTGAACTTGAACGTGCTGGCCACCGCCCCGTGCTCGGTGGGCATCCTAGTCGACAAAGGCCGCCATTTCAGGAGCAACCCGACAACTGGCTGCTCCTTCAGCAGTTCTGTCTACTACCTCGTTGTCCTCTTCTTGGGAGGACCCGATGCCCGGGAAGCGCTGGTGTACGCAGATAAAATGGCGGGGCACCAGGAGGTCAGGCTCACCGTCATACGCTTCCTCGCGCACAACGGGGAGGGCGACGACGAGATCGAGAAGAAGCTGGACGACGGGGTGGTGACCTCGTTCTGGGTCAAGAACGAGGCAAACGAGCGTGTGGTGTACCGGGAGGTGGTGGTGAGTAACGGGGCTGAGACGGTGGCGGCGATTCGGGCAATGAACGACGGTCCGTACGACCTGTGGATCGTGGGAAGGAGACAGGGGGTGAACCCGGTTCTCCTCGAGGGGCTAACGTCGTGGAGCGAGAACCGGGAGCTCGGGATAATCGGGGACTACATCTCGTCCGCGGACTTTGGGAATAATGCCTCGGTCCTGGTGGTGCAGCAACAAGTTCTTAGAGAGCAGAAGGCCGGGTCACTGGAGAGGCTGTGGAGCCGAATTTCCTCATCTTAGGCTTAGACAACTAAATAAGTTTAAAAAAATATATATTTATTCTCTTAAGAAAAAAGTTTAGCAATCAATTCCAGGTTTAGTAGCGACAATAATCTTCTCTTTCTTTCTAGGTAAAAGGGAAAAAAAAAGGAAGAAAATCAAATAGGCACTCCAACCCCGGTTGTCCTTGGAGTTGGCAGTGGAAGGTTTTTTTTTTTCGTGATTATATAAAAGAGTTTTGAATTTAAAATAAAATAGAATAATATGAAAATAAGGAAATATATAGTTTTATAATGAAAATAGAATACATAATTTCTAAAATTTTAGATTGAGATGGTGTGATTATATCAAATTCTCTTTTTTGGAAAGAATTTAGCTTATACTTACATCAAATGCCCCTTAGTTATATTACTTATGATGGGCTCTTGAAGCAACCAGTGCAACAAATTGAATCATCTCATTTATTTATTTATTTGGAGACATTTTAAAAGAATTGAGTTAATATGAAGTATTCATAATTTTGAGAGTTTATCATATGTAGATCGATAAAACACAAATATTATACGTTATTATTCGGTATATTTGAAGAGAGAACGAGCAAATCTTCCGTGGATAATAGAGTATGATGGTGTAAGGATGATAAATGAAAGGATTGGTTTTGGTTGGGAGAAGCAATAAGAATTTGATATTATTGTTATTAGAAAAATATATTTTATAATATTAAATAAATTAGGTAGTATATATTTTTAAAATATTTTAAATTTAATTTAAATAATTTTATGATATTTTAATATTATTCATTTCTAGATATTATTATTATTTTTAGTTTATAAATATTCAAATCGTCTAGTATAATTTTGGGATTAAGTCAATAAAGAATTATCGGTTGCTCTCGTGTGTTTGACATTCGAGTTACCATATTCCATCATTTTCTTCACCCATTCTCTATCTTCTATATAAAATTTGATAAGAAATACAAGAATTGCGACCCCTTATGAAATAATACTCCCATTTAATCGATTTTGGGCTACCCATAACTACTTTTGGATGACCATGTTGCCAAAAGGGGATATAAAGCAAAATTATAGATTCAAATGCATGTTGTCCACAATACCTTTTATTATTGTTATTATTATTGTTATTAGTGGCATGCTTATAAGCTCATCACTTTTAATTTAACCCCACATGATAGTTTAACCGAGTAGAGTGTACACATGACTCACGAATAGTTCATAGGGGCCGTGGATTCAATTCATTATTTGAGCATGTAACCACTAATAAAATCATCCATCGATGGTATTATGAAACGAGTGTTCATGGTCCTGGAGAGCATCAACTCTTGACTACTAAAAAAAAGTTCAACTTTTTAATTTGATGAATTTTCTTAATTGCCATCATTTCATAACTTTTTAGATCCTAAGCTCCTCAAAATTGTAAAAAAAAAAAAAGTTTATGACTGTATCGTAATTGAGCTAATTGTTAATTGTTAATTCTTTCTCCGACAAAATTCAGTTCAAATTTATTAAAAAAAAGTAAGCTTTTTCAAAGTAGGAAGTTTTACCTGAAAATTCGAACGGGGCACATCACTCGATGCAGAGATAGGGCCGTACTTCATGAGCCACGTCCCATTGGTAGGATGAAAGTCAAGCAGCTCCGGACACGTCATACGGTGTGGCTGAACCGACCTGCCTCCGCGCTACGGTAATAGCTAGCTAGCTGGACCAGTCAAAATGGTCAAACGTCTTAGTGTCAGACTCGGTACCCTTCCCCCCTTCTCATCCTCTTTCCTCCTTCCTCCTCCCTGTTCTTCTGACTTTCTCTGTTTTTGATTCAATCACGTCAGTCTCTCTTTGTCCCTCTCTCTTTCTCTCTCTCGTCAATCCGCGTTTTGTTCAATGGAGTCTTTCTATTAATAAGATAAAAGAAAAGGAAATTCATCGGTATAGCTCTCATCGTCTCTGTGCACATTAATTTTGATTGATGCCATCCTCAAACTCGGTCAATCTCTCCTGTTGTTCTTGTCTGCTGCGATTCCTTTGTTCCAAGGGAAGGGAAGTGAAGTGAAGGGGAAGGGAATCAATCATCTAACAGCAGCCCAGCTAGTGGAGGACTTGAGGAATCTCCTAATGGGTGAGAACGGAGATGAGAAATTGCTGGCCATGGCACGCCACATCGCTAAAACCCTCGGCCGTGATGACTCCATGACCGACGACATCCTCCAGATCTTCTCCAAGTTCGACGGTCGTTTCTCCCGCGAGAAGTTCTCCTCCTCCGACCCCGACTATCCCCACCGCGCCTACGCTCCCACTCTCGAGCCCACCCTCCGCACCCTCGACCGCCAGATCTCCCAGTACCTCAGCTCTGACCATTCCATCTGGTCCGACACAGCAGATTCCTCCGCCTTCCTAGACGCCGTTGACGAGCTGCTCGCCACCATCGGGGACTGGAGCCCCTCGGCTGCCTCGGACAAGACGGTCCTCGCCTGCCTCTCTCGCGCCGATGAGCTGGTGCAGCAGGCCATGTTCCGCCTGCGGGACGAGTTCAGGACCCTCATGGAGACCGGTGGCGACTCTCTCGAGCTCGGTCAACCCTACGGTCGCGGCGCTGATCCGGCCATTGACGACTCAGAGGAGGATATGGAGGAGCTGGAAGGCGTGGACGACGACCATATTCCGGTAGCACGCCCGGTCACTGACTACGACATCATAATCGACGCGCTCCCCTCCGGGACGATCAACGACCTGCACGAGATGGCAAAGCGGATGGTGGCTGCAGGGTTTGGCCAGGAGTGCTCCAGCGTCTACAGCAGCTGCCGGAGGGAATTCTTGGAGGAGAGCATTTCGAGGTTGGGGTTGCAGAAGCTGAGCATTGAAGAAGCTCAGAAGATGCCATGGCAGGACCTAGAAGATGAGATCGAGCGGTGGATTAAGGCCATGAATGTGGCAGTCCGGATCCTGTTCCCGAGTGAGCGTCGTCTCTGTGATCGAGTCTTCTCTGGCCTCTCTTCCGCTGCCGACTTCTCCTTCATGGAGGTCTGCCGCGGATCCATGGTTCAGCTCCTGAAATTTGCCGATGCAGTTTCCATAGGATCGCGCTCACCGGAGAGATTGTTCAAAGTTCTTGATGTGTTTGAGACTCTGAGAGACCTGATGCCTGAGCTGGACGCCCAGTTCTCTGATCAGTACTGCCTGCTTCTGAGGAACGAGGCAATAACCATCTGGAAGAGGCTTGGAGAAGTGATCAGAGGTATATTCATGGAATTGGAGAATCTGATACGCCGGGACCCTGCAAAGGCTGCGGTTCCTGGAGGTGGCCTTCATCCCATTACCCGGTACGTCATGAATTACCTAAGAGCAGCCTGCAGGTCGAGACAGGCCCTGGAGCAGGTCTTTGAGGAGAGCATCTTATCCCCGAATGAGTATGCTAAGCTTGACAGCCGAGCTGCCTCCTCATCATTGTCGGTCCAGATGGCATGGATCTTGGATCTACTGGAGAGCAATTTAGAGGTGAAAGCAAAGATCTACAGTGAGCCTGCCCTGTGTTCAGTCTTCAAGATGAACAATGCCAAGTACATTGTGCAGAAGGTAACAGATAGTGACCTGGGGGCTCTCTTAGGTGAAGATTGGATCCGTAAGCATGCAGCCAAAGTTCGGCAGTACCAGCAGAGTTACATCAAAAGCTGCTGGAACAAGATCCTTGGGGTGCTGAAGCTAGATGCCAGCGCTCAGGCTGCTAGATTTGATGCGACCTCTATAAGGGAGAAGCTCAAGCTATTCAATTTGACTTTTGAGAACACATGCAAGGTCCAGTCATCATGGGTATTCGCGGATGAGCAACTGAGAGAGGACTTGAGACTGTCTGTGACCAAATTACTGGTGCCGGCTTATCAGGACTTCGTGTCAAGGCTGCAGAATGCTCCTGAGATGAGGAAGCATGGGGAGAAGTCTGCTGTAAAGGGCGTAGAAGAGATTGAGGCCCAGATTGGTGACTTGTTTGGAGGAAGCAGCCAATCAGCTGGAGGCAGAATATGATCCAGAAGGTAAGGCACCGAGTCCTAGTAGTTTTTGTGTGTAATGTAGCTTGAGACCGCACTGTGAACTTTTTATTTTGTGTGAAAAAAATTTGCTGGTAGAAATCTGTCAGTCTGTTCATTGTTTCAGCATCGCGATCTGCTGTTCTTGTAGTTGCTTGCTTGGAAGGGCCTTACTAGATAGAGGAAAACTGCTGCTTGCTTGCATGTATGTTGAAATCCAAGGCTGGGCGTGGTTTAAATCCCTGCTTCCTTCCTTCCATTTCAGTGAGTCGTCTTAGAACCATTGTATGTTTCTTCCTTTTTCTTTTGGGTATGAGAAACAGCTTTTAGGGGTTCTTCTTCAACTGCCATTGCATTTGCTTTTCTGCCCTTCCAATCAGGAAAAAAAAAGGATACTAACCGCACTATTTCTTAACTAAAGGATCTCATCCGAAAGGCTTGTACATCTCGGCAACAGATGTGTATGTTGTGATTATAGACCCGGCGTACAGCACTGGGTACATGATGGGATCAAGGTCGCATTCGGTTCATGGCTTGTGGCATGGAGTGAAAATGAATAGTGAGCTAATGACCAGAAAGCGTCTGTGTTGAGAAAAACTTGGTTGATTCTTCTCTTCATTTTCGAAAGATGACGAAATGTTACTTAGTATTCATGAGGGGGAAAAGAAGAAGAGGAGGAAATGAACCGTTAAGGGAAGTGATACAGATGGACGAACTTGAACACTTTCCAAGTATTCCCCCATATTATAAGAAGTTAAATAACACAATACTCTCTATCTCCATGTACAACAATATATATATATATGTATATATAAGGTTAGGTTGGAGGATAAAACATTCAGTCAGACATTCCATTCCATTAATGAGCATCAAAGGTGACGTAAATGTTTTACTATGTACCTACGTGAACTTGTTGCCGGCAGGGTCGAATAAAAGCACCCTTTGTTGGCCCGTGCCACGGCGGACATTCGCTGGGAGTAAGGTGGAGATGTGATGTATACAGAGATTTTCCAAGCTCGTAACTGTGGAGAAAATGGGCTTTAAGAGTTATTTAGGGTGAATAAGCCCATATTTCAAACTGATGGACATATTTTCTGGCTGGCTCCTGGAACAGAAATGAATTAGGCCTGAGAATTCGGGCCGGCTTGTCGTTTCTGGGCCGTGTCGGCACAGCCCGACATCTTAGGCAGCCCGATATGCTCGGCCCAGGCACGGATTGTTAGGCCGCCCGGCCCGACGCGAACCGAAGAAAATAATTATTTTTAAGAACAAATTTAAATATGTTTAGACATAAATATCGAATTATTAAGTGTTATAATTAATAAATTAATCTCAGTTTGTTTTAACTTTAAAAATTATTCAAATATAATTAATTATATATGATAAAATTAACTATGATTTATCCCCTCATTTTAAAAATACTTCACAATATCCAACCTAACATGCCAGGTGGCTCGAAAATCTTGGCCCATTTTCAGGCTGCTTCTATTTTTTTTGCCGGGTCTGAAATAAATGATAGATTAAGGGTCTCTAAGAAAAATCAACATAGACATGAGAGATGTTGTAAATGGGACGGTTGCATCTAAACGATAAAGAGAAATTTACCTTTTATTTATGTTCATGAAAGCGATTGAATTAAGGAGTCAGAAGCCACGTAGCTCTAACTCGCGTTGTGTCTTTGATTAAACCTTTCACGGAGACGGAGAGAAATATCGATTTGCGCATTTTCTGATGTCGCAGGAGGAAGGAAATCGATACCGAAGTTGACGGTTAGCTTTTTTTTTTCTTCTTTTTAAATATAAATTAACTGGTGTACAATAGTTATTTGATCCTAACTAATGTAATTTAGACTGGATCAACCAAATGAGGGTCGGATATGAATTCATCTCAACCCATGAATGTTGACAATTAGTTGGTGTGACGCTATCAAGATACGGGAGTTGTTACTTCTTATTATCAAGTGAGATATTCAATTCCAATGGTACGCAAAGATTGTGGCCTAGGCTCTTGACTTTCTTCTTCTTTTAATATCTTGTGGCTAGTTAACCTCTCCATTTGACGGAGTCTCGGAGATTGAAAATGAGCACCCCCCCCCTCCCTCCCTTTTCCCTCGATATTGTGTCTTCGTGACGTAAAATCTTGCGAAGCAGATGGGAAATTTTTTACTTGATTTGAAATTGGTTCGGAGGGACTGAACAGTGATTCACTGAATCCCTAATATTTTATGTCAAACGGAAGAACATGGCCGAATGGCGGCCGAAGGCCTAGTTGAGGGAGAGAAACAACATACTACATACTGTAACACAGAGATAAGGGGAACCCAACAATATTGTAGGAGGAGCAACCCGATATTGACCATAGGACGGTGGTGGTGGTGGAGGAAACTAGAACTAGTAGTGAGTCTGCACATGTATCACCCTGTCCAATAAGTGCGGGTGACCTTGTCCGTGGACGCTCATTAACTAGGAGGATCTAGATGAGCGCACCCCTCATCGGAGAGAAGAAGACACGAGGGATACACGGAGTTGAGCCTCGGATCACGGCTAGAATGATTCCGAAGTCGAGCTCCGGGGGAGACTCATCAAGAACCAGGCACCCGAGCCCGTGTTCTAACTCGATAAGAGCACCCCGTGACTCAGCTACGTGCACGGTGATTCCACCGATATTTGTCAGGGAAGCCGGTTAGCCAATCCACTTCCCTGTCCGTTCTTTTGAATTCGTTCGTATGAGGAAAAATGAATTAATTATTGAGGCACGTGGTCAGTAGATGTTTGAGTCATTTGCTGTTGAGTTTTGATACCATTTGATAAAGAATGGCATCATAGCTTCCAGATGGCTTTGGTGCCCATCAATTTCTTCGTAATTTCTGTTTCCCTCGTATTGGTCTTGTCAGTTATCTCATTCAAAGCCGAAGGTACTTGCAGACCCATCCCAACAGCAAAATTACGACCACCACCTACCGCCCGGGGGGTGCGGAAAAAAACCCCTTTCAGCACAGTTGGTCAAACCTCCCATTTCTTCTCCTTTTTTCTTATTTATTTTTTCTCTTTTTGAAAAATATTACCATCTCCCACTTCTTATTTATGATTGTAAATGTGTATGCTCATACGTCGGAGGTTGTTCATTATCGTTGTCAATATCATCATCATCATCAATGTGGAAAAGATGGCTACTGCTCCATTCTTCAGCCATTGGTGCAGCATTTGTGCTCCTGTCCCCTACAGCGGACCTGGTCTCAGCCCCATCGGATTCGTCGTCTCCCATGAGGTTTGAATCTTTCACTCCAACTTTTAGCAATGAAGAGAGCTAGGAGTTCGCGTGCTGCAAAAGTTTCTTCCGCTCTTACGTCTTTGAATATGCAATGGATATCTCATCTGCTGCTGCTGCTGCTGTAGATTCCTTTCATTTGTTCACATGGCCTTTCCCCCTCTGGGAGCTGGACTTAAATAAGATGTTAAAATGGAAGCCCTCCTCAACTTCTAGCCCTTCCCACATCAGAGAACTTTCGTCACCGACGATGGGCCATTCCGGTGCTCCTCGCAAGATTGGTCCATCCTCTTCAGGATTCTCGACATATGTATCCTCCCTGACTATGTTGGTCCTCTGCTTATCCTTGCCCGTGGTTGTCCGAGCTCAGGATGATTCCATCACGGATCCTCTCGAAGGTAACAGTGATACGATACACTCCTAGCACTCTCTTAAACTTGGTGCGGTTTTTCCATTTACACATCTCTCTCCGATGGTCATGATACAAATATATCCTTGCTCCAGTCTCTTTCACAGCTTTGCTAGCTGCAGACTTCTGGTTTCTTTGTTGCAGACACATAGATAGATAGAGATAAAGAGGAAGTTGAATTTATGTCATGCAAATACTAACATCTGAGAGACATTTCAGAGGCTTGTATTTGGTGAAATTTGTCTTGTACAGTGGAGGCTCTGCAGGAAATTCGAAGAAGTCTGAACGATCCGTACAACAGACTCAGCAACTGGAACCTTGGAGACCCGTGCACATCTAACTGGACAGGAGTTATCTGCTTCAATAGAACCATGGACGATGGTTATCAGCACGTTCAAGAGCTGTAACCATCAGAACCCATCTTTGTCTAAACCCAGAATATTCATATGCTGCAACCACGGGTGCCTTGATTTTGACTCAACCTTCTTCTCTGAATTTACAGGCAGTTACTTAACATGAATCTCTCTGGAACGTTGTCACCGCAGCTTGGCCTCTTATCTCACATGAGAATATTGTGAGGCATAACTATGCTGATACAAGCTTGTCCATGCATTAATAATCTGCTAATTGCACCTATACTATTCGAGTGAATTCAGAGCTGACACCACTTCTGATACCTTCTCGTTTCAGGGATTTTATGTGGAACAACATGAGTGGCACCATACCCAAGGAGATTGGCAATCTCACGTCTCTGGAACTCCTGTAAGAATAAGATATATATATATATATATGTGTGTGTGTGTGTGTGTGTATAAAACACTAGCTCTTTGTAAATATCCTTTTCGCCCTTCAAATTAGTTGTTTGGTGGCAATGGAATTTCGACTTATGAGATACGTTCATGATCATGCCATGTTATAAATGGTGGAATTTCTGGCCTACTTGAAATTGCATGCCACTAGCTGTCCAATCCAATTCGTTGTTGTCCTGTGTCTCTAATCTTGCTTCTGCTTTGCTGTTCATTTTACCAGGCTTCTGAATGGAAACAAATTAACAGGTCCACTGCCTGAAGAGCTTGGATACTTTCCTATTTTGGATAGGATACAGATCGACCAGAACTACATCTCAGGACCTATACCTAAATCCTTTGCAAACTTGAATAAAACCAAGCACTTGTGAGTTTTTGATACTGTACATATCAAAAAACTGCAGATTTTTCGTCCCTTAAGTCTATTGCTTTTGTCTTGCCTGCTTTTGCATGTTCCTCTTTCCTCCTACGAGCAGTCATATGAACAATAACTCACTTAGTGGCCCAATCCCACCAGAGCTGTCAAGATTACCAAGTCTTGTTCACCTGTAAGTTTGCCAGTGGTCATTTCCCTAAATTGATGGCTGGAGATTTAAGTAATTTATAGTTCTTGAATTCGTTTGTCTAGTATTATTCAAGTTATAATTGTATCTAATGAACTTGTGCAGTTTACTGGACAACAACCACCTATCAGGGCACCTTCCGCCCGAGTTATCTGAGCTGCCAAGCTTACTTATCCTGTATGGTTTCTACTTCATAATAATGCAGTGCTCTCTTCTGTATTGATTACTGTTAGACCACCCTAGTTATATCTGATCATTTTAAAAGCAGGCGGAGATGGAGACCTTTTTGTTGATTTTAGAGAGGCTATTTTCTTTAGCCCTCTTGCATTGTCGTTTTGATTGTTGCAACTGCCGAGTTATTAACTTTTATTTAGCTGGCATATTGTTTGGTAAATTTAAGCGACAGTTCCAATATCTTCTTTTCCTACAGTCAACTTGATAATAACAACTTTGACGGAAGTGAGATTCCTCCATCTTACAGCACCATGTTCAAGTTGCTGAAGCTGTAAGTGGAATCATACATACACCTGATGCTTCTCATTTCAGTCTCAGCAAGTATACTAAATCTTCACTATTATCAAGCTGATGATAAAGCTATGATGAACGGAAGTCACTTGAATTTGCATTCTTAGCTCTGAAAGCAGTACACTCCACAACGTGTCGGGGTTTTCAAGTTTTTAATTCGGAGAGGTTATCTCGGATCTTAGATGGCTCTCCATTTTCTCCAACATTTCGAAAAATATTTGTTAATCTTCTTGCTAAATAAACTTGGGAGTAATTCATAAGACGACTCAAACTTGTGCTTAGCACAAAACGGATTGAAACTGAAAAATTGGAGGACTGAATTAGATTTCATGAAATACATGGATGGTTGAGCTTGCAGTTGGATTTTGGGGTGCATTTTTTTTTCCAGCTCGTTGAGCAGGTCGACACAGATCACAAAGTTCTTAAGGAGATGTTTCTTTTGTTGCCTTTGTAGGAGTCTGAGAAACTGCAGCTTGCAAGGACCAATTCCTGATCTGAGTAGCATACCTAATCTTGGTTACCTGTAAGTTCAAAAGCAGTGAGCAATGGTGGATGCTGTGGGAATATTTCATAGTACTACGTTTTGCTAAAATACACACACATTATACTACTCTTTCTGAGTATGCTATACTTATTCAATTACATAAGTAGACAACTCTGGTGTTTATCACTGTTAATGCTGAAAGATTACTCCTATCTCAGAGACCTCAGTCGGAATCAACTGAATGGATCCATACCGGCGACCCAGCTTTCAAAGAATATCACAACAATGTAATGGCCTCTTATCATTTGAGTGTCATACTTTTGCAGCCCTCGTATGGAATGATCTTAGTCACCAACATCTTAGACTAGTGAAACACGGACTCTATTCTCCCCATTTAATATGTTTTTTCCACAATCATGCAGAGACTTATCCTACAACAAAATATCTGGAGAGATTCCTAACATCTTCTCAGGGCTCCCTAGCCTTCAAAACTTGTACGCAACATAGCCATTGTCTATTCCTTGTTATTCAGTTATGCTCTTGACAAATGCCCTCCACCCCGGTCTCAATTGAGCTAGTATCATGGCAGGTTGCTCACAAACAATTCATTAAATGGTTCTGTTCCATCAACTATCTGGCAGAACAAGACTCTAAATGGAACTGAAAAACTGATCCTGTAAGATGCAGCTTTTCAACCTCTTTAATTGCAGATGATTTTTTATATATCTCATGTTTATCCCACTGAGCATGTCATCTTCCTCTCTGCAACTCCAGGGACTTCCGGAACAACGTACTTTCAAATATTTCTGGCAGCAGTGATCTCCCTCCCAATGTATCCATGTGGTATGCTACTGCGTTCCTCCTCCTCATAACAGTTGGTGGATGAGCATGAAACTGAAGCTTCATCATCAGAAGAATGCTACTGTATCTGCTGTGTTTTATCCTTTTTTTTTAAAGAATTTATTTGACTGTGGTCGTTTCAACAATTAGTTATTGGAAAATTAATTGCAAAAGGAGTAGGGTGTCTCACAAAATGAACACTCACCATCAATGTTGATTTGTTTCCTTCCTTCCTTCTTTCTTTCTTTCTTTCTTTTTTAATTTATTTGGGAGAACATTTCAGGCTTCAGGGGAATCCCCTCTGCACAATGACCAACTTCATCCAGTTCTGCGGAGCTGAAAATAACGATGGAGATAAGTGGCAGGGCGCAACAAACTCCACCCAAGGCTGCCCCCCTCAAGCTTGCCCACCTCCATATGAATATCTGTCGCTCTCACCGGGGCCTTGTTTGTGCAGTGCACCGCTATTTGTTGGATACCGCCTGAAAAGTCCTGGATTTGCCTATTTCGAACCATACATGAGTAACTTTGAGGAATACCTGAGCACTGGTCTCAGCATATATCCTTACCAGCTGCAGATTAGCTCGATTCTATGGCAGAAAGGACCTCGTCTTTCTATGTACTTGAAGATTTTCCCAGTGTATGACAACAATTCTCGTATCTTCAATCAAAGTGAGTTACAGCGAATCAGGACCATGTTCACAGGTTGGGGTATTGCAGACAGTGATTTGTTTGGGCCCTATGAGCTTCTCAATTTCACTTTGCTGGGACCATATGAACAAGGTTTGTCTCGAACGAGAGGTTTCTGTTCTTCTCTTAATATTTTCTGGGTGAAATGTAGCTGATATAATTGTAAAAGTTTTTGTCCATCCTGTCGAGATAATTAACTATCATGAATATTTAATGCAAGTTAATGGTCGTATAAGCTCTCTCCATATATATATATATATATATGTATGCATGTTCCCATCCCTTCAGTGCAGAGTTCTAACTGTCCATGTACATGTGACATCAAAATTGCACATTATTTCTGACATTGCTAATCATCAATACCACTCTATGTCATCACAGAGAACAGTGCCACTTCATCATCTGGTATAAGCAAAGGGACATTGGTTGGAATCGTGCTGGGGACAATTGCTGGTGCAGTTGCCCTATCTGCTCTGGTGTCCGTTCTCATCTTAAGGTCACGTCTGAGAGACCATCATGCACCCTCACGAAGACGAAAATGTGAGTATGCATGCCGACAGTAAGGAAAAGAAGTATATTGACTAGCACTTGATGGTGCCTGCCTCTTTCTTAGAATTTGAGTCGCTTGAGTAGCTAGAAGACTTTACAACAACGAAGATGACATCATAATCCTTTAATTTTCAACTCTGTAGCATCTCTGCTGTCCATCAGAATTGACGGCGTGAGGAGGTTCTCTTATGGAGAAATGACCTTGGCTACGAACAACTTCGACAGCTCAACTCAGGTAGGTCAAGGCGGATATGGAAAGGTTTACAGAGGCCTCCTTGCTGATGGAACAATCGTGGCCATAAAGCGTGCCCAGGAGGGATCCTTACAGGGAGAGAAGGAATTCCTGACGGAAATTCAGCTGCTGTCGAGGCTACATCATCGTAACCTTGTTTCTCTCGTTGGGTACTGCGATGAGGAAGGCGAACAGGTACCATCTTCCTGTATTCTTTGCTTTAATTTATCCTGCGCCAAGTCATTCTAGCAAAGCGGGGTCCTGTTGATCTTAGTGATGGGTTTGCCGTGAGTTTTGGCTTATGATGATAACCGGTGTAGTTCCACGACTGGGATTGATTTGCAGATGCTGGTGTACGAGTTCATGTCCAATGGAACTCTCAGGGACCATCTTTCAGGTACATCTCCTCTGTTTCACTGTCAATTGTAATTGCATGCATCTCGTCTCGAGGGTGGTTTACTGAGAAGCCACAGGAAGTTCGTTACTGAAAAGTGGGTACCTTGCATGCGCAGCTCGTAGCAAAGATGCTCTCAGTTTCACAATGAGATTGAGGATCGCGCTCGGTTCAGCCAAAGGAATCTTGTACCTGCACACGGAAGCCGATCCTCCGATTTTCCATCGTGACATCAAGGCCAGCAACATATTACTTGATTCCAAGTTCACTGCGAAAGTAGCTGATTTCGGGCTATCCAGACTCGCCCCTGTTCCAGACGTCGAGGGGGCTCTGCCAGGTCATGTATCGACGGTTGTCAAGGGAACTCCGGTGAGAGGCAACACAATTCTTGTCCGGCTGATTTCATTTTTGCTTCTGTTCATCAGACGCATTTCTCTGTGTTCTCTTTCATTCCTCGTTAAGAAAGTGACAGAAATGGAGGCTGGGTCATTAACAGCGGACAATCCTCCGTTCGATCATTGCAGGGATACCTTGATCCAGAGTACTTCTTGACACATAAGTTGACGGACAAGAGCGATGTCTATAGCCTCGGCGTCGTATTCCTGGAGCTCCTGACTGGGATGCAGCCCATCTCACACGGCAAGAACATTGTTCGAGAGGTAATCTACTAGACCTCGGTACATTTCTTTCGATTGCGTAGGTACGTGTATACTATCGCTTGGCAATGAATGCCTGAGTCAATCACGAAATCTGCCAGGTCAATGTTGCATATCAATCCGGAATGATCTTCTCGGTCATCGATGGGCGAATGGGATCCTATCCTTCGGAGTGTGTGGAGAAATTTCTGGCTCTGGCCCTCAAATGCTGCAAGGAGGAGACCGATCTCCGGCCTTCCATGGCAGACATCGTTCGCGAACTCGACAGCCTGTGGCTCATGACGCCCGAGTCCCTCACTGCTAAGGTGGAGTCGGACGCAGACCAAGGCATCAGGAAGGAAGCAAGAATGGAGTTTATTTCGTCGTCATCCACCCTGCTCAAGGATCCTCATGTGTCATCTGACGTCTCCGGCAGCGATCTTGTCAGTGGACTTGTTCCCACCGTAAACCCCAGATAGGCAAACGGCAGTTCGTAACTTCATCGTTAAGTTTTAAGGGCTTTCGGATGGCCTCCGACACATCTATGTGTGACTGAGACTCGGTTAATTATTCATGCGTGTTTGTATTTGTTGTCTGGTTGGGTAATATATAGTTCCCGTGCGATATCGACAGTTCCATGTATTTGACTAAGACTCAATGCGTGAGATTCCAGTGTTACGCCAATATATAGGATTTATGGCAGTCTATATATACTGCTGAGCGTTTCCTGTTAAGTATGGAGAAGATTTCATTTCTCATACTTAAATGAAAACTTAAGTACGAGAAGTTTTTATTTAACCCACCGTATTCGGTACTCATCATCTTAATGGGAAGACTCGAGTTCGAATCCCACCTACGGCGGGGAGCTCTTAACCCCTTAAATGGACCGACTCGGGACAATCCGAATTAGTCAGCTGGACAAAGTTCAATTGAATACCGGTAATTTATATAATAAAAAAAGAGAAGTTTTCATTTATAAAAAACCCACCAAAAAGCTATTGGCAATAATTAATGGTAGAAATTGACTTCCATCCACTCCCACCTGCTGCACCCCTCCAGGATCCACCTCTAGAACTGGAAAGGGCTCTCCTAGCTGAAGCATGCACGTACGTATTTGACTATATAAATTTTAAATTTCAATAATTGATCGAGATCTAATATTAAAGTTTTTAAGTATCCCGTCTCAACCGCCTTCCCCTACCGGTCATTTCAGTTTTTTTTTTTTTAATATCTGAGTAAAGTACCCAAAAAAGGGGAAATCCACATATATAAATATAGCGGCTTGCTTGGCCACAATCTAGAAGAAGAAAATTGCACAGGGACCACCTGGCCAGATTCACAGCTACCAAGCTCCTATCTACCTCACCATTTATAGTGATAAGCTTGAACTTCCTGGAAATCCTTAAATTGGATCTAACTGACCCGTTGACTGTAGTAAAAACCAAATTGCATTGTTATGGGTCGACGACCTTAATAAGAAATGCAGTCTCGAGGGCTGATTCTTTGCATTGCAGATACCTATTCTCCTCAACAATGTCTGTCACCAGATTTAGCAGAATGGGCCGTTCAGGGTCGTATATGGTGCGTTCACGGACTCGAGCCGCCCATTTTGCAGCTTCCCAGACGCCAAACCTGAAACATGCAGAAGACGTAAGGAATTGATGCTTGATCACATTGAAATCACGGGTTGCCAAGCTATCAACAAATAGCTTGATCAAAGTACATATTTATCGAGAGGAACAGTACAAAACTTGCTTTATCTATCAAGCCATTCTCATGTCAATTTGTCCTACTTTTAGTATGAAAAGATCTACATGCTCACACAAGACAGACTACTAACCCCTAGCTTTTCATACATGTGTTTCTTAAAAAAAAAAAAGAAACTAGAGGAGTTTTTCAAATATTCACTCACTTATGGTTACAAAGGCAAATCATGGAAGGCATTACTTCCGCTTCCCATGTGTGTGTATGAGAATGGAAATGAACATGTAACTATAAAGTCTCCCTGGCAAAATTTAAGACGATTGCCTTCATCTTGCTCCATTCTTTTACGCCTAAATGTGGCCCATCAATCCTAGACAGAGGCTACAGATTTATGATTTATCGGACTGGGAATTCTCATGTTCGCCAAACCAAGTGGATGAAAAGAACATAAGGAGAGAGGATCAATAGGAGAAGAAAACCTACCGAGTGCTGAAACAGGAAGTCACTAGTACGGCAGGGAAGAGAGTATCTTCCGGAATATTATCATAGGGAGAGTATCTCCGAATGGCATTGAAGTCATCAATGTCCCAAGGATAACCAAACTCTTCATAGTCAGCAGGTATTAGAGGCAAAATTGGATACAAGAGAGTGTTGGTAGGATCCAAAAATGGGACCTAAAAGGAGAGTAAGACAGATAAGGCAAAATATTAAAACTTATGCCTTCAGTTTTTATTCTCATAGAACTAGAAAAAGGGTCAAATTTGACTATACAATGACTTTTCTGTCCCAGAATGCAGAACTTCACCCTGTCTATAGAACTTAAAATGGACGCTGCTTTTTCTTTCCCCTAAAGGTATGAAGATAATATATCTACTTAGAAAGGATCCTGCTATTGGATCAAAGAGTATCATATTTCGTCAACTTTAACACCAATGCCAATCAGATAAACTGCATTAAAATGCTACTGAATCGATGCCTCTTCCTACATTCCAGTTCTGTATTAAATGCAGAAAATATTTCCTTCCTTGTATCGCACAACATATGAGTTGAAAACACACAAGAACAAGTGTAAATTGGCCTAAACTTTTGTGAAACAAAAAAGGGACTCAAGACTGCAAAAGTTCAGACCAACCTCTGGTTAACAAAAGGATGCGTAGCAAAATTTATTTAGAGAATGGAGCAAATCAAGAGAGGAGCCACCATACCTTTAAAACAGCAGCACAAAACAAGTCAGGGTGCTTATTGATAGCTGAAGCAACCAAGAGTCCCCCAGCACTATAACCCCAACCGGCAAGTTTACCTTCTTTCACAATCCCTTTGTCAATTAGGAACCTTGCAGAAGCAATGTAGTCCTCAATGGAATTATGCTTCTTCATGCTTCTTCCATCATGATGCCATTTCTTACCTCTACCCCCTCCACCTCTGAATAAGGAGCCCAAAAAATTAAAATCAACACCTCCAACAAAATCTCTAAACAACACCCTAAGAATGCAGCTATATTTCACATATCATAGATAAAATGAATCTGTGACAAGCATAATGCACCTGATGTTTCAGTTGTAGAAGACTTTGCAAATGCTACAGTTTTCTCCAATTCTGATTGCACAAATCTTTAAAATTATTTGAAATGCATCAGATGATTTTAGATCCAATTTTGAAGGTGAAAGAAGGATTTCCATGGATTTAGACCCAATCATAGTTCAGCTTCACATTTTCAGTGGTAAGTGGTCTTAAACTTGAGATTTCAAGTCCATCTTGGCGATATATGAATTTTATGGCGATAATTATGCAGACAGTATGCAACCTAACAGGCATGATAAAGGACCAGCCCAACATTGAAGAGAGCAAAATGACTACATAAATAAATTAGATATTTAACGAACGAACATAATCCTCACCTCACATCAGCATAGGCTAATACCCAACCACGATCAAGAAGGCTTTTCAATTCACTGTGCCAACGTTTGTCGAGCAACTCACCATAAGCTCCATGTCCATGTAGAAGCCCAGGATTTGAATTTTCTTTTCTATTACTGTGAGAATATACAATAGTTAGGGGAACCATCATCCCATCATGTGAAGGAACATCGAACTGCTCACAGCCATAAAACTCGGTAAGTTCATTCCAGGGGTTATTATCAGAATTAGCTTCACTCAGGGATGGTAAGTCTTGATTGATTCTCCCAGAAGAAGCCGTTCCATATAAAATCCGTGTTCTCTCATGAAGCAAATTCTGCTGCTGAATAATATTCCACTTGCCATTTGACAAGTCATAGTCAACCACAGCATCAGGCATCTAACAGATTCCACGGAAAAGATAAAATATCAGTAAGGCTACTACACTTAACAAAATATCATGTAGCAGCATTTCAAAAAGTGAAACTGTGTATTGATCCTAATAATTGATATACCCATACATCAGAAAATGCACGCATGACTGACAGTGCTAGCTACTTAAAAACCATAAAACTGAATGGACCTCTATGAATAACATGTGCAGCTAACAAAAACACACGCCAATAATGCTGCAAAACCTGGTAAAAGTACTGTCTAGTCCAAGCTCGTTTTAAGAGCTCTTAAGGCTTATAAATCTAACAAGACTTCATTTCAGAGAAATTCGCAGCACTAGTGAGTTATCTTCTCTGGTACAGTTCACCATGATTAAGAATAAAGACTTGTTTCTTCAAAAACACAAGCTTCCAACCTCAATCCGTCTTCTGAGAGAAAATGAAGCCATTTCCTTTTCCAAATAATAAAATATGAAGCCTTTTCTTCCAGATATTCTTTACTATTGCAATAGTGTGCAAATTTGGGGTGAATCATGCCATGGTGCATCCTCATTATAGAATTTGTCACCATGTTTCTATTTGAGAACTATTGTGGAACCTCCAAACAGATTGTCAAGGTTTGTTGCAATCTCTAGAGACACCATGATATGCTAATAGTTGCTTAGAGTTTGCCCTGGTCAATGTTCAAATTTGGATCTTACTCTCAAAAGCATAAGCTCTAACGTCCTTCGCCAGTAGATCAATCTTTTAAGCAGTTATACATGATGAGAAATGTTTTATTAGTTTTTGGTTTACTTCAAACATTTTGATTCTCTTTGGTATTGGGTGAATAAGTTGATCAATAAAAGCTTAAAACTTCCATAGATGCATGTTATGTGCACAAGTATTACTCTTTCTTTGACAAGTTGATATTTCCAGACAACGAATTATTATACAACTTTATGTATAAGTATCTATTACAGGAATGACCATGAAGAAATCATTTCAACTTCAGAATAGCTAATTAATAGCTTGATAAAACTCATACTTCATCAATTGATGACTGACTTTTTATCTTCACAACTACAAAAAGGAATTAGATAGCCTGCAATCCAGTGTTTAAAAACTAAAGATCATCTTGGATCATCTTGCACCAGGTTGTTTAGACAAACAAGAAAAATATATTGGAATTAAGAACACCTGCCAATTATATACCAACCTGCAGGATTTAGATCCCAGAGTTTCAGCCACAAAACTTCTCATCTTATAAAATTTTATTGAAGAATTTATTTATCATCACAGCACATCATGGGATGGACAGGTCTAATAATAGGTCTATAGAAATTGCAAGGAACGTACTAACTGTATTTAGAAGTGGAGTTTCAGTATGAGCATGGAAAAGAGCAGTAAGCAGTAGCAAGTACCCATAAAAAAATCCACTATGGTCCATTTTGACAATATTTAGTGGAAACTAAACTTAACTGTCTACTCTTAATTCAATCCACTTATTACTTTCGAGCATGGATTTAAGGAAAATGTGTCACATACCACAGGCGATGATATGGTAAAGCGCATGATAGTCGTATAGAAGTCATAATTCGGACCAGGTGAGATTTGGGTAACAAATTGTGGAAGTGGTAAAAACTGTGGATTAAACTCCTTCAGATGAAGGTCACCCTGCTACAAAAGAGAATTGGTGACAAAAAGAACAACTCATCATGAGATAATAATATTATCCTTAAAGTTGCAGTTGTCTTCAGAATTTTACCTTTCTAACAGGCAGAGGTAGTGCAACAGAGCAAATTCTAAAGTTCCTTCCTTCCCTTATAATAAGTGCTAAGTACTTATCACTGAAATCAACATCTTCAATGACTGAGTCTTCTCCATGAAAAAATACATTCTACAGCATAGAGAGGAGAAGGCATGAGGTACTTGTAGCAAGCAACAACCATGCAATAATTATGGAAGAAATTTTTCTTCTTTCTAACCTAACCCCCTTCCTCTATCTTCTTTGAGAAGCAAGTACAATGCAAAAGGCAGAAGACCATTTTATCTTAACTGACCAAGTTTGTGAAAAGCGAGAGGCACACTCAAGGAAAAAATGTACTATGTTGGCTAAGGCGCAAGTTGCAAAAAAAGCACGTCTCTAGCTCAAGCAGGTCACATCTTTTCGAAAATGCCATAATCTGTGATATTTTCAAACAATAAAAAAATTATATGCAATCTAAGAATTAAATCACATGCAATTAAGTGCCAGCACAATTAGATGATATGCAATCCAGTCTCCATAGGATAAATTTATACTTGGAATAAACAAAGCTATTAACCAGGTTGTATCATTATCTTGTCCATGTTAGTTCTGTGTTTTCATTATCTTTTCCCTTCTAAGCCCATTTTCTTAAATTAATTTCACTTCTTAAACCAACAATCCAAAGAGGAAAATGCAGCCCTTTCTATGTAACCAAAAGAAAATGATTCATTTTGTCAAAGAACATAGATATGCAAAATAATTGAAGAATTTTTTTATAAGGTACATAGACATTTCAGTCCATGGTAAAAACAAAATCACTTCTCTTTCTCCCAGCGTGAATAAATGAATAAAATAATCAGTCATTTCATTATGCTTGTGGTATGAGCAATCAGGTCGCAAAGCATGTTCCATCTCTGCTCTGGACCTCATGCCTGAAGACATTTTGAAGAATAATTGATGACACATATTTTAAAGTACTTGGTTGCTGGAATTAAAAATGAGAATAATCCACATTTTTTGAATTTTGAGAAGAGTACTAGGGCATTTAACAAGTTCCATTTTAATTTAAAATGTAAATTAACTTAACTTCTAATGTTTGGCTTCACTTTTACTTTTCATCTTTTCCCTCCTAGACAAAATTCTAGGTTTTAAATCCATTTGTTCTCTTTACCTGATCATTGGAGGAAAAATGTAATAGAATTATGGTGAAAGAAGAAATGGGAAAAATATTTTAAAATGCTAGATGGAACAAGAGAAGAAGACTACAACAATAAAGAAATGCCATGGCAATCAACTTTCCAAAAAAAATGATAGGTAATGCTTACCCACTGACCTCCCAAATCCTTTTACCAGAAATGTTGAGAGGACTTCGCAAAAGATAATGATGGTCAACAGGTTGACCATCCCTAGAAGCATCAGTAAATAAGTAAAGGAACCCTTGATGATGTTCAACTATGCAGTGGGCTTGCTCTTCACATTCCCAAATCAATGTCAAGCCAGAACATGGATCAGCCGCATTTATTAAAAAAACCTGAAATATAATCATCATTCGTGCAGTCATTTGCTCACAAACTCAAAGGTATCTTCTGTGACAAATTAAAATCACTAAGAGCAATACCTTTGAAGACATTGGTGAGAATGTGGTAACAGTCACAAACTGAAAATCTTTGGTATGCCTCAGATTAACATAAACATTGTCATCAGATTCTTCTAGGAGTAAAACATCTTCTTCAGTTGATCCAATCATGCTACAATATATCCTTAACGAACGAAAAAAAAAAATCAGCAATCTCAACTGGAAAGCAAACAAGCAATAATAACCAATGCAGATTTAATAGCATTTCATGGAGCATACCTAAATGGCCTCTTGTGCTGATTGGTAACAACATACAGCAATGCCTTTCCTTCCATTGCCCATGCCAAGTTTGACACCCTATCTGCTTGAGGCTTGCTACATAATGAACCAGAGTTTAAGTTCCTTACGGATAACTTAAAGAAGTCATTGTCCTTATCGTACATAGTGTATGCAAAAAACTGGTGATTTGGTGATACTTCTGATAATTCTTCATATGCATAACCTAAAGATTCAAGAAGAGAAACAAACATCAAATGTGAAAAAAAGGTTTCATTTCCTTGCATGATCACTAAGAGTCAAACAACAGATCTCATAAAAACGGTAAAGGTAAAAGTTTAAATTTGTATGGCAAAGCATGTAATTGAACAAATTTTTTCCTTTCATTTTTATATTAGAATGAATTGGTGCAATTTATACTGGCAGAAAAAGGGGCATACTACCTCCAAATCTTTCTGCCTCCTGATTGTAATCAACCAGCTTCTGCTCAATCCTTTTTCCAGAGGTAAAATCAAATCCTGCTGAGGGAGATTTATTAGAGATGAACTCTTCGTTTAAGCTGAATAGTCTTCGACACAGTACAGGATATTGCTTCCCTTCTTCAACCCGACGATAGTACAGCCTAGCAAGATTAACAACAGTATAATTATTTCAAAACATATACAATTCCTGAAATTGGAAAGCAAACACGTATTGCCATCATGAAGGAATAAACACTAAGCCAATTGCTACAGATGAATAACGTGTCCTGAAAAAATGTAGCTGAGCAAAACTCTGACGGCCCACCTAGTAAGGCACTTCACATGTAAAGAAGCATCATCCAGAGCAAAATAAAAGCAAAACCGCACCAACAATCTTATTGTAACTGTTGTTTGGTGTATTTCACATGCTAAGATTGACTGATTTACTGAAAAGCGAGAGGTTGAGTTATCTATGATGAGCAATTGCCTATACTGAAGCATAACAAGAGACTGATATTGTAGATCGTTTACGTATGCAAAGCCCAAATCGTCGCTCATTAGCCTTCACAAGACAGGTGACAGTGTCTACTGGAAAAGTAGAACATCAAAGGCGTGATGAAGGCCACGGAGTCAGCTCAAACTAATATCATTGAGAACTATTTTTCTAGCTGCTCGTTGATGTTTCTCAAATTCTTGCATCTGTTTGTGCTTCTTGGTTGAATAGAAGCAGCGCGCTGAATCAACGATAAAGAGCACAAGACATCCAGCCAAGGTATATAAAATCGGCCATACGCGGACGGGGGGCGCGGGGAATGAGGCGTAGGCGGAGACAGAGCAGGAGGGAGATGTACCAAGGGCCCCAGCGAAGGGGTGGGGTGGAGAGCTCATAGGAGAGGCGAGAAGCGATCACCGACATGAGCTTGCTCTGCAGCTGCTCGGTGTCCGACATCACCGCCTCCGTGTACTTCTCCTCCTGCTCCATGCACATATCCATGTGCCTCATCGCCACCTTGTCATTGAGTTTCGACATCCAGCTGTACGGGTCCTCCCATGATGTATCGTGGAGACTGAAGCTCTCCGGCTTCAGTGGCGGCTTTGGCGGTTTCGGAGGCGCCGGCGACGTCGCCGGCTGCTTCCTCGGCGTTTTGGAGTGGGCGCAGCGGAGGAGACCGGCGGCGGCGGAGGCGAATAGCGGATGGCGGTGGCTGCGTCGAGCTAAAACAGTCCAAGTGATTCTCATCAATGATTTTCTCTCCCCGCTTCAGCACATTCTGCTTCGAAGAACAGGACCCTCCATTTGTGGGGGAAAATTAGGGTTTAAAAAATAAAAAATAAACTCAACCGCCATGAAGAAATCCAAACTCAACCCATTTAATATTTATTACCCCTTTTTATTCCTTACTTTACGGGAAGTGGAAAGGAATCAAGTGACACGATAATATTTATGCATGTGATTTTGGGTCTTATTACTTATACTTATGGTCAGTACACTTTACTTAGAATATTTGTCTTGCTCCTTTCATCACTTTTTATTTTTTATAATAAGAATAACTTTATATTCAAAAATTTGTAACAACCCAATTAATCCAAATTTTAGACATAAATCTTTCATAATATAAATTCATTCCATTCAATATTATTTATGAGTTCTCTACCTACTTAATTCCATACCTTATGGGCAATAAATGAGAAGAAATAAAAAATTTTTAAAAAAAAGGGTGGAATTAGATGCTCATTCTTTATAGGGAATAAATTAATTAATTTCTTCAAATTTTTTTAGAGTAGCCCGAGAATTCAGTAATTTTTTTGAATGCTACTTTATTAAAATTATTTAGATTCTATTATTTTGTACCAAACATGACTTAGTCAGGTCTGGAAGCCGTAAATAGGAATTTCCCCAATCCATGGTTAGAATGGGCTACTGAGCCAGATATGTTTTTCTTTTCTATGCTTCTATTTCGGTGCAAATAAGGTGGGAAAAAAACTTTTGCGAAATATATTGTTTTTGGCATATAAAAATATTTATAAAAAAAAAACCTTTTTGTTGGAATTTTTTTAAAGGAAAAAATTATATCAAAACCATTTAAGATAATAAAAAAATTATAACCTATCAGCTTCTGTGATTTTTTTAGATTTTAACTTTTAATATGAAATTATAATTAGTGCACGGGTTTTCTTGACTTGGTGCCCGACTTTGCAAGATGGTAATAGCTTCTGTTGCGCTATGCGCGTATGGAGGAGTATATGAAAGTATTGGAATCAAGCTTCTATGTATGATTGTGCTTTCTGAGGCAAAACCTGAATAGAGGTAATTTTCGGCCCGGCCTGTGCCTGACCCAATAATACCGTGCCTGGACTGGGGTTATTAGGTTCGGGGATTATTGGGCGTGCCAGCCCGTCCCAATAGCCCAATAGGTATAGAACAATTTGGAGGACAAGGGGAAGCCCGATGCAGCCCTTACATGCTAGTAGAGGACACACTTCGGTTCAAATAAATTTCGGACTTTCATTATGAATTAGTGTTGTTAAAAGTGCGGTCCGGACTTATTCAAAACAGGCATGAAACTGTTAGACCTGATTATGGTTCGACCCATTCTACTTAATGTGCCGATTAATAGTTTGGGTCAGTTTGGCCCGTGAACTATCTATCTTTTTAATTTTTTTAAAATTTTATTTAAATAATTTTCAAAAATTTTAAATTAACTTATAAAATTCAACCATTAATTTGCAGGATTTTTGATGATCTTGGTCAGTCTAGTAGGATAATAGTTTGGATGATTACAGTTTAATGGGTCTACATTTCTAAATTGACCAATAACCCCACAAACTCAATAAGAACGGTTATATATTGAGTTTGGAATAATCTAGACCAATTCCAAGTTTGAACAGTCTAATTCTAATTTGATTAGGCTAGTTTGACACGTTTAAAATCTCCATTGTGAACACTCAAGTGGGACTCAACCCATTTCTTCCCGTTTTCGCGCCCAATGCCCACCATGAGTCTTGAAGGGTCTTATCCAATTTTCTCATCTTATGATTCCTGATTTCCCAATCATTTAACCATACACTATTTTAAAATAATACTAAAATTCTCATTATTCCTGAAGAAAAAGAACAGGCCATAAATGGCCCTCGTGTAGTCGCCACCTGCTGGAACCCATGAAATGATGAATCATATGGGGAACTTGCTCCCTTCACTCGCCAAAATGAGCTCCCACTCATCATCCAAAGTATCTTTGATCTGCCAGGTTCTGAGACAGCCACGTGGCAATCCCTGAAACCAGCAGCGTTACACCCGCCACCTGCCTTCAGCCAATAAGAGAACACCTTATCCTATCCGTTTATCTTACTGCCACCATGGCCGCCAAACAGAGAGAGTCCTCCCACGCTTCACACAAAAAGGCTTCTCTCTGCTCTCTGCTCCATTCCAGGTACCATTTCTAGGCACACTCTCCTGTGGCAGAGAGCAACACCGTGAAGGAAAAACATGGCTGCTTCATTACAGGCGGCTGCTACGCTGATGCAACCCACTAAGCTGGCCGCGCCAGGGAAGAGCGGTCTGCAGCTGAGGTCATCGCAGAGCATGTCGAGGGCTTTCGGAGTAGAACCGGCTGGAGCTAGAGTCAGCTGCTCACTGCAAGGTGACCTCAAGGATCTGGCACACAAGTGCGTGGAGGCTACAAAGATTGCTGGTTTCGCCCTCGCTACCTCTGCCCTCGTCGTTTCTGTACGTTCATTTGCCTTGCTGTCCCCGCTTGCTTCTCCTGTCTGATTGATGAATCTGCTCGGGACATGTTATCGTGTGCCTCTGCGTTAGTTTTACTGCCATTTGATATTCAATTAGCCTGCCACTTGACAGTTGACATTCACTGGCTTGCCGTGCTGGCTGCACCCTTTGTCTTAGATTAGTCAATTCTATGTCTTGATGCTTTTTATGGATCATAGTGCATGGTGTGACATCCAAGGAATTGTGTAAATTTAGTTTAATACCTTATCGGTCAGTCACTTGGCATCAGATAGATCAAGTGACCTTCTTCTTTACCGTCCTTGGTTTTACTGCATTTAGGTCAAAAACCAGAGTGTACTAGTATCATAACAAATATGTAGACGATTCAGTATTCTGGAGGACTACAATGGTGTGCCTGTGTCATTCCATAAATGGAAATTAGTTGCTGACTGATTGGTTATCTTGTTATATGCTATACGAAAGTTTCACATAGGTAGAGGAGGAGTTAATGGTCTAGGAATAAGCTGCATATTTCATGAATAAGCGTAATTCCCTGTAAGGCGCAAATCAGAAAACAAAATGACGAAGAAGAAACTAGTATGGTTGATTCAATAAGGATCGCTACAACAGATTCAATAAGGCACGGGCCTGAGCAAATTTTATGGTCTTGCTATTAGGGAGCCAGTGCTGAAGGAGTACCGAAGAGGCTGACCTACGACGAGATCCAGAGCAAGACATACTTGGAAGTGAAAGGAACTGGGACAGCAAACCAGTGCCCCACCATCGATGGTGGGGTCGACTCGTTCTCCTTCAAGCCCGGCAAGTACAACGCCAAGAAGATCTGCCTGGAGCCCACCTCCTTCACCGTCAAGGCCGAGACCGTCAACAAGAATGCTCCGCCGGAATTCCAAAACACGAAGCTCATGACACGGCTGACCTACACCCTTGACGAGATCGAGGGCCCCTTCGAGGTCTCGCCCGATGGGACTGTCAAGTTCGAGGAGAAGGACGGCATTGACTACGCTGCTGTCACCGTGCAGCTCCCTGGGGGTGAGCGGGTTCCGTTCCTCTTCACCATCAAGCAGCTGGTTGCATCAGGGACGCCCGAGAGCTTCAGCGGAGAGTTCCTTGTACCCTCTTACCGCGGCTCCTCTTTCTTGGACCCAAAGGGTAGGGGTGGCTCCACCGGGTACGACAATGCTGTCGCCCTGCCGGCCGGTGGCAGGGGAGACGAGGAGGAGCTGACCAAGGAGAACATAAAGAATGCGTCCTCTTCCACCGGGAAGATCACCTTGAGCGTTACCAAAAGCAAGCCCGAGACAGGGGAGCTGATCGGAGTGTTCGAGAGCCTTCAGCCTTCGGACACCGACTTGGGGGCGAAGGTTCCCAAGGACGTGAAGATCACTGGGGTCTGGTATGCTCAGCTCGAATAGTAGAGAGACCTTAAGTGTGTGCAGTCATGGGTTCGGGTTTCGATGTCATCGGGATTTCAAGTCGAGGAAAGCTGAGATTGTTTACCTTGTTTTGCGTATCATCGACTCTTCCCTCAGATAATGGTCTATTCAAGTTCCATATTTTTGTTTCCGGAACATCTGGTTGAAAGTGAAGTTTTCTTGCTCGTCGGTGGTAGTATCATTTTCCGTCAGTTAGTGATTTTTTGAGGCCAGAGGAAGTCTCTATTGCTTGTCCCGAGGGTCCACCAAGGAGCAGCCGTAGTTCCTTACTAGTTATGACTGAAAGGGGTATGTTCGAATTGATGGATCCGGAGGGGCCAAAAACTTTCCCATTGAGGGTTATGGAGGGATTTCGAGCTCCTCAATATCTCTTAAGTAGTCTATTTCTCTCTCTCTTCAAAAAATGGGTAATATAGAGGTAAAAAGAATGATAGAGCCCTTTAATTCAATTGATTAGAGGGAAATATTTTATGAGTTTTTCTTATGTATTTTAATCCTAATTTCACCTTCATCTGTAATACCACCGTCTATATAAGGATAATCGTATCCCTCTATATATAATATTTACCTTCCCCTCCCCTCTCATTTACTCAATCCAAACATACTTCATCAAAGAATTGGAGATTGAAGCGCCGGTTCTTCTCGGGGAAGCCGAGTCAAATACTCATCGAATGGTCCATGCGTTGAACCCTTGCTAGAGAGATCTATCTAGTTGATGTTCGCTCAAAATGGCCCGGCTAGCTAATACTAAGGGGTGGGTTGCAAATGATGATCCGCTGGACTACAGCTCGGGGCCCATCCATGTTCCCGGACAGATTCTTGAAGCCCACGGGACGCGTGTAAACCGCCCGTGCGACAGGTCCACTGGCAACTACCACCCCGGCCACGGCTCCCCCACGTGAATCGATTAATCCTCTTCGTCCTCTGCAATGAATGAATGAACGAACGATGGACTCTCCCGAGTCAACATTGTCACGTGCACGCACCGATTCCGTGGGTTCGGCTTCTTGACTCATTTATTAATTTGCGGTTCGAGGATGAAACCCACTAAACAAGTCCACACTAATCTATGATCCTTTTGACTCGTGCGATCCCGATTGGCATTTTGTTCGTCAATCAATTCGTCCGTCAATTGACCTGCCGAATACAATACCCTTTATAACTACAGGTTCATACATCTCAATGTAATAAATACAAAGGAACTAAATTTATTATACCAAGCATATATTATCATAGCTTTCTAGTTTTTCAAAAATTAGTTTAATATGATAATTTGAAGGATTTATGTATATACACATATATATTTGACTTATTTAGATATAAAAAATATTGTTTATTATTCAACCTCAACCTCTCTAACCCATATCCAATTGCAACTTTTTAAATTAAAATTCAATAAAAATTTTAAGTGCATTAGAAATGGTTACAAGTGAATTGGCCAAATCAGTTTACCTAAAATTTTTAGCCCCAATTGGAGCGAAGAAAATAGTAGTAGAGTCGATAATTTTTTATATGATATAATAATTCATGGGACAAAGTTAAACAAGTTTGGATTGAACAATAGTAAATTTATATAACTCGATAAAATACGGTTAATTTAATATAATTTATTTATTTAACTGTGTATATATTATTAATTTAATTTATTATAAAAATATATTAAAATTTATCTATTATATTTTATTATAATAAATATCATTATCATAATTATATAATAAATATTTATTATTATTATTATATTAAATATATAAAATATATATAATTAATACATTTAATTTGTATACTAGTTAAATATAACATATATAAACACAAGGACGTAAATTAGTCTCCAGTAGCAGCTGCCCTTCTTAAATGGGGTCCTTTCTTCTATAAAGTGAATGACAGAGGAGCAAGCGTACCCATCACCGAAAGAACGGAGGAGTAGATATGGCCCAGTTAGTCTTGCTCTCTCTTGTCCTCTTAGCCGTGTGCCACGGATCCGTTCAGGCCGTAAGGTCGATGGCGACAAAGCCATCGCCGACCCCGGCGGCGGCTGCTCTGCCAGCCGCGAGCCAGGAGTTCCTCGACTCGCACAACGAAGCAAGGGCGGAGGTCGGGGTGGGCCCTCTGAGGTGGAGCCAGGCGCTGGCCAATCTGACGAGCCGGCTGGTGAGGTACCAGCGGGACAAGATGGGCTGCCAGTTCGCCAACCTGACGGACGGCAAGTACGGTGGCAACCAGCTGATGGCCAGCGGGCAGGTGGTGGCCCCACGCGCCGCCGTGGAAGAGTGGGTCAAGGAGAAGGGCTTTTACAACCACACCGACAACTCCTGCAATCCTAATCACCAATGTGGTGTGTACACGCAGGTCAGAAATATCAACCATTATTTACTCCAAACTGGTGCAATTACTCAAACAATTACCCATGTATCTATTATTGCGAATTGAACAATGTTTTTTTTCCCTTTCATTTTTACGGTTGAATTCGATCACCCAATGACTAACCAGGCAAGGATTTACAGTCATTGATGTAATTATTATGGTGCGTTTATGTCTATTTTTAAGTGTTTTCTTTCCCCTTTTTTCCTGCATAAATCAGGTGGTGTGGAGGAAGAGCATGGAGTTGGGGTGCGCCCAAGCAACATGCGCGAAGGATCAGACCAGTTTAACAATATGTTTTTATAATCCTCCGGGTAATGTCATCGGGCAGAGTCCGTATTAATCAGATGAGACCCACCCACGTGGTAGAGTGACTTAAGAGTCACAATGGACGGTGTTCAACACGTGTGTGTGTGTGTGTGTGTAGATGGCCTGTCTGCAGCAAGCAAGTTCCTGTAATCTGAGACAGATTATGGGACTTATAATAAATGTTTTTTTTTCATAAATATCTTCTTTTTTTAAATTTCCAAAAAGACATATCAAACGGTAATGTATGATGAGATTAGATCATAATGTGAAAATGAACCATAAATGGTATATTAAAGGGAAAAAAAAGTTTAACTTGTATGTATGCGTGTCATTTGCCCGACTCAAGTCTGCAGTCGGTACGTACGACCTACAGCTTCATCCGGTTGATAATTTACAGAAACAGAATCCTGCAGTTCCGGAACTGACCCAATCTACTAAGGACAGATTCAGTCTTGGTTCATGAAGATGTCTTCCGTTAGCAAGATTTCCTCGTCCATCCACCCTCCTCTGCTTTCACATGAACGAGTAGGCAAGCCCAGAGACACCAGATCATGAGCCATGGCGGCGCAGATGAGAAATCCAGCAACAGCGATGACGCCAGCCACCGGCGGTGGTCGTGGTCGGACATCCTCCCACCAATCCTAGACGTCGTAGTACCTTGCTGGCACTGCCAATGCCACCCCTTCTACTACCTCTTCCTCCAGTATTTCTCGAGCAGTTCAACGTCGACTGTCACCGGGACCATCATCTGCCCCGTCAGCGCCAGCGCCAAGGTAAGGCTCTGCATCCAGCGGGCTCCACACAGCCCGCTGCCGGTCCTCCTCGAGCTCCCCCTGCGGACTTCGGAGTTTGCGGGCCTCGTCGAGCTCGGGACAACCCGGATGGTCTTCACAGGCGGAGAACCCAGCGGACATGTGTGGGCCATGCTCTGCAACGGCAAGAGCATGGGCATCGTGAGGAGGAAGGAGGTGGTCGAGAAGGACAAGGAGCTGCTGCGGATGATTAGTGCAGTGTCTACCGGGGCTGGAGTGCTGCCTTTGAGGGACGGATCGAGTTTCGGGGTCAAGTACTTGAGGGGGCAGTTTGAGCGAACCGCAGGGCCGGATGATTCAGTGGTGTACCAATTGGTCGATCCTTCAGGGTGTCTCGGGCAAGATCTTAGCTTATACTTCATTAGGCATTAGCTGTAAGGCATTTTTTTCCCTCTTTCCATTCTAACTACTCGTGGAATGGAATGAATATAGATAATGTGAACTGTTGATGTAATTTGACAAGCTTTGGCAACGGAGAAAATGAATGGTTTGGTCCAATATGACTCAAGACTTCTTCATAAGGATAAGTACACACCGAGAAGATGAACTGTTTACTGAAAAAAAATGATATCAGTCTTGATATGGGTAGGCTAATCAGTCCCTAGAGGTAATTAAATTAAGCCCCTTAACACACCACAATTATCGAGCCTTAATTGAAGGCAATTAATCAGGTATTAATCTAATGAAACTGCATATTTATTCACCCGTACATAGGGGAAATCATCCATTACGAAGAGGGGATCGGACAGTCGTAAGGAGCGAGACCCAGGAGCATACTTCAATTTCTTCCTACTCTTCTCCATCTATACCTACTATGCCACATTTCACTTGATCACCAGAAAAAAAAAGGGGGGTACGATATATACAACCCATCTCTAACTCAAGTATTGAAGAGGGAAATATGGATTTCCTTCTGATCTTCCTCTTCTGCAGGCCATTGGAGTGGCTACAGCGAGAAGACTGGGTCGAGGCCATTCGGGGCAGCGACAGCAAGGATATCGGATTGGGACGATTCCCCTCCCTATCACTTGGCGCTGTCTGTGGGAATTGACATAGAAGCCGAGCCTCCAGCATCAACCTTGAGCTTTAGAGACAATCACGAGAGCTTGCAAATATGTGACCGTTAATAGGAGATTTGGGAGCAAAGCGGCAAGGTGAAGTCGACAACTCTCCTGGTCCAAGGCAATGCCAGAAGTCACAGCCAGCATGAATGGATGAAAGATCTCTATCAAGGCACTGCGATGGTGAGCATTCAAGCCACTAATAGCAACAGGGTGAGCCGAAATCAGATGCTCCTGCCAGGTGGCTCATACCAGCCGGTATCAAATAAGCTGGGCCAATCTGAGCAAGGCGGCCAACACCGCGTAGTTCTGTGGACAAGAATATGAAGCTGAGATATAGGCCAATGGAGAACGGGGATTGGAAGTTTGCATCCAGGGCCAAGTCCCCACTCCATCGTCCAAGGGACGACCCCAGGGATGATTGATCCTGCCAATCAGAGAATCTGCTCCCCTAAGTCTCACTTCCAGCCATACACTGAGTCTCCTTGAGATCTCAGTGTCCCAGTGCTTCCAACAAGCACCAATCACTTCGCAAGGGCAATCTGGACCTCGACCTTGAGTCCCCTGGCCACTTTGTCTCCCATGAAAGTAACTGACATCCCTGCAGCTGTTCTTTTCTTCCCAAAGTTCTTGAACTTGGCCTCCCCCGGAGGATGTATGCAAGATGCTTCCCGATGTTCTGTATGTTAAAGCAGACCCACTCTCACCATACGACTGACGAGTCCAAGTGGACATTGAACTCTTTTTTAACCCTTGTGATCTGAACCGTGACAGTCATCGGGAATTTACTGAGAATAGCAAGGATGTGCTCAAGGTTTACACCATCGTAACCACAATCATGGCTGCAGACCAGACGCAGCCTCCCATCATTGCCGCTCATTTCTTCCAGTGTGTGGTGTCGCAGATCGAGGACAGCGTCTCCAGTCACGCCACTTCGCTCTCGCTGGCTGCGCCTTTCGAAGCCGCGCCACCGCAGATCAGTTCAACTTTGGGTCTCCCGCGACTTCAATTTACTCCAAGCGAAGAACGATTCTCAGTCAAGAATTAATATGTCATTTTTGTTTTCGGGAAACACATTATACGGACATCGAGGGGATGAAAATTAGGGTAGAACCAGCGGTGTATTGGCCGGCAGACTCGGGTCGTGACGAGATGGGCTACTAGTATCATCACACCAGGTAAGCTTTCCTTCTAGTATCTCTTTCGGCTTTATTTTTACACAAATGTTTTTCTCTATATAATTAAATGAATGAGACGAAGTTAATAACGCTAGATCGAGGAAGCATGTTATCTTTTGATTATTTTATTTTGCCACGACTTCCTAAGATCAAATGGTATACATGGGATACGTATGCAATATGTGGCTAACCATGTGGATGAATATTATCATAAGGCAAGGCAATGCAACTCCAGCCACATCGACACACTGTTGGCGGCGCCCCCACAAGCCAGAAAGGCAACGTCGTGGTAATCGCCGCACTGTCAGCATGGCTCCGCCTCGCCGATTGAGGAGAAACAGCGGCGCTACCGCCTCAGCCCCATCAACCACAACAGCTCCACATCACTGATTAAGGCGAAAAGTGCTAACTGCCCCATTCGTGCCGGCGAGCTCCAACAGCATTCAATGGCACAGATCAGAGCGTCACTGCGACGCATCTTCATTAGCTGTGTCGTTGAAGTCTAACGACATTTCATGGGACATATCGAAGTGACACCGCAATGTAACTCCTTCAATTGTGTCGCCAAGCTGCCACGCCATTTCATGGCATAGACTAAGGCACACAACCTTGACTCTTGCAACTTTGTGTCAAGTGATGCTTCACCGAATCAAACTCAAGCCAGACTCCAGCAGTGGTGCCATCTTGATTGAAACCCTCACGGTGCCGCTTCACCCTGTCCCCGTAGCAGTATTGCCTGGGCCGCCTTAGACTACGCCACGCAGCTCCACTGCGACGTCGTGCTGTTGTTGGTCAAGGAGCCATTTCACTCTGACATTCCAGCTTCCCAGCTATAGCTGCATGACTGTGCCATTACATGTCAAAGCAGCACAGCGAGACTCTTATTCCACTTGCGTCGGTGCGGAGTCAGCAGTGCCCAACTCCCCCTCATAAGGCCAAAATCACGGGATTGCTACAATTTAGATCCCATTTACTAAAATGCCCTTATCGAGAAATTGAGTTAGTTTATGATAGGTGGGAAGCAAACGATGAAGACTCGTCAGGTAAAGATAACAAGGATGGGGACTTGGAGGACACACTGTAAAGACTTCACTATGTGACGAGGAGCAAGACCTCCATCCAGAGGCACCACTACGGCCGAGACAACTAGAGCAACAGACAAATGTAAAAAAAAAAAAGGTCTATAGTTCTTCCATATTTCTATTTATCATGTCATTATATATGCTTTTATATGCATTACATGAATAAAACGCGCAAAGGCCGATTGAATTGTTGGTAGCTCCAATGCAAGCACAGCGAAGGTGAGCTTCAACAGCCTCAACCCCGACACGCTTCTTGGACCAAGACATCTCCACGCTGACGTACACCAAAGACCCTTATTCACCAAGTGGACAAAAACCTCTCTACACCGAGAGGCACCAAAGACCTTTCTTGTACATCAATGCCACAGAGACCCCTCCACACCGAGGGGGGCACCAAAGACCCCTGTAGAGCATAAAGACTTTTGTATGTCGCACGGCACCAATAACCCTTGTACACCAAGTGCACAAAGGCCCTTGCGCTCAAGGGGGCACCTCAGGCGTGCACCGCCACATCGGTGATGACAGAAGCAAACCAGTACAGGATCCTTGTGAAATTTCTGTGACTCGTTACTTTCTTTAATATCATATGACTTGCTATGATGATTATAACAAGATGCATTCCTTAATCTTGCTTGAAACCTCATAAAAGTTGAGAGATATCACTTCCGCACTCTTAAGAGACTATGGGAATGGGGGCTAATGATAGCAGTAGGCTAATTATCCCTTAGAGGCAACAAAACCCCTAAGACACCATAATTATCGAGTCTTAATTGAAGGCAATTAATCAGATATCGATATATGAAACCACACATTTATTCACCCATTAAGAGGTGGAATCATATTACAAAGGGGGGGATTGGACAATCGTACAGGAGCCAGCTCCCAAAGCTTACATCATTTCTTCCTACTTTTCTCCATCTATACATACTATGTTACATTTCACTTGATCCCCAAAGGAAAAAGGATAGAATATATAGAATTCATCTCTAACTTAATTATCAAATAGGTAAATCGAGAATAACTCCCATTCTTTCCTTTTTATAGGTCATTGGAGCGGCTAAGGCAAGAAGAGTGGTCGAGGCCAATCGGTGCTACAACAAGAAGGATATTGGATCGGGACAATTTTTCTCCCTATCAAGTTTGAATCAACCAATTCTGTCATGGTTATAGAGTAGCAGAGCATAAAATTTGAACTGATAATTTACAATGATTATATTGACAATGCAGAACAATCAACATCAAATCGTCCACTTGCTTCACAAAACTGTGAAAAATAACCAATTACCAGGACACTTGAAACTACAACATTCAAAAGCTGAATTGCTGCCAGTCACAATATCTCAATCCTCAATCTCCTTGCAAGTTGAACTTTGTAGTTTGAGCACAGACAATCATGCATTGTCATCGGACCCCATTAGAGAGCTCCAGCAACCAAAGTGTTGGGACTTTCGCATTCATTCGATAAGCTCTTTTGATATGAGATATCTAAAGTTGAAATTATGGGGAATCCACAAAATGTTCTTATGGGACTTCCCTACCTGGCTCTTCTTCAGGGTCTTTTTGAGAGGATTAGGCAGAGACTGCTGGATCATTTCTACCACACCAGCAGAGCAGAGTCCTGCATCTTTTGCAAAAGTCTCAATGATCTTTGGCAACGAGACTTTCCTATCCTTGCGTACACCAAAGTTGGCTCGAATATACTCATCCTTGGCAGTCTCCAGGTCCTGAATCATTCTCTTTGGGGTATATAATCGAATCTGAAGAAATTAAACTAAATCAGATCTCAAAGTTCATAAGAATTAAACAGCTATACTAATGATTGCAAAATATATAGAGGAAAGTCAATAACTGCAGGATCAGAGTGGCTTCCAAGACAGAGAGCGAAGTGTAATAGTGGCTCAGGATGCTCTATTGCATATTCTTGCCGGCGATCCCCAGCCTTGAACTTCTTCTTTGGAGAAAATAATGCACGGAGCCACTGCAAGCAGAATTAATTCCATAAGCTCCGCCACAAACTCAGAAATTGGAAATTGTTGAGATGACAAGGTAAATTGGCTAGAATCCAGCATATTTAACTTGAAATCGGTATAGTTAGAAGCATATTAATTCATTTAAATGTCAACAAGAAAGAACTTTAACTCACAGCCTAAGCAAACAATTACGCAGTGAAGTCATGAAAATAAGTGAAGATCCTACTCATACATATAAGCACAAATTTGGAATTTTACGGGCAAAGTTTTGTTATTCCAGATGCTTGCACACTCGATGTATGCTGCCTTACATTTAGGAAGGTAGCTCACACTAATGAAAAATGAGCCTCCGAAATAATTTGTGAAAGATCAACTTAGTTAAACCATGAAGTCATGTCCATACAGAAGACGAGGTTTGGTACTTTCAACCAAAGAAATGCAACAGGAGCACTTGAATGAAGGTCATCAGTTGGGGTACCTGCCCTGGACGAGACATTCGACATCCTAGTATAGTGCTCTGTATTGTGTCAGCACTGATAGTGTGACCCCCCACATTATAGGCAGCCTGAACCAGCAACTTGGTGAGTAAACAGAGAAGTGCAGCGCTATGCATGGCCAAAAACAAAAAAAGTGATATCTTTTGGCACATTTTTAGGTTACCTTCAAAAGTAAAACGATCCGCTTTACACTGTTTTGAGGAATCCCATAAGCTAAGAATGCCTGTCAGTCAAATTGAGGTGAACAATCACATATTGATACCATAAATCAAACATCCAAAGTGAGGGAATTAAGACCATAAGAGTAAGAAAATATTACATGCATCACCAATGCATTGTGGATGTTAATCCAAAAGGCTAGTTTCTCCTCGTGTGTTAACTTCCTTGGATCCACCTCTTCTAAGCGGCAGATGAGCGATCTGTGACAGAATTGCCCAATGAATAATTACAAATTACATCAGGACCAGATTCGAAAATGGCTCGCACATCCAATCTTTTGTTAATGACTCCTCCTCAGCCCCACAAACTCAAGTCTAGCTTACTGATAAATTATTACCAACTGGTCAAATATTTTAAGTTGTAAACTAGTTCATGACTAGTTAAAGGTGAGGGAGTTAACGACCAAGAAATTGGAAAACTCTCAGTATATTCAAATTTTAAGCACCCTAGATTTAAAAAATAGTACTTTATCTATTACTGTGCATATTACTAACCTGTAATTTTGTAGCAAATGTTCAATATCTCCCAATTTCTGGCTGTCTCTATAAATGTAAGGGACTTCAACCATTGTGCTATATGGTCCACTGAACTCTTTGAGCCCCTCAACATTGAACGGATTATCTAGCCTTGTATCAAATGTAACATTATTTCTGACATTTGGACTCCAATCAGAATGTTCCCTCGGTGAGAAAGCACTTGCGGATGAGGAGGTGGGAGAGGAGAGGCCATGATTTGTGAGTGGAGGGTCGCAGAGTTTACAATATATTGCTGCCATGCACTTGATCATCTCCTCAGAGAGCCTGTTTGGTGTCTCAGGAACATGGTCAGATATGCTGGTTCCAAGATACTCAGCAAGACTGATCACGCTTGTTGCATTCTTCTGAGCATACTGCAAATAAGCCATTGAGAGTTATCATAACCATCTCACAACCAAAATGACGCACTTGGCAATATGTTTTCATTCAAATAAACAGCTTTCTATGTGGAATATGATTTGTGTATCATCTTTATAGTGAGAGAATGGAAAAGAATGGACTAGAAAAACAGGTCAGAAGTTAATACGTGGAGGTTCCTTTCTGGCTAAATACCCTCACCAAGCATGGGCTAAACTAACATTCCAATCCTGCCCTTTACCATCATGTTAGTGGCCTTGTAACATTGTCAAAGAGATCAATTCAGTATGCAAGAAAGGAAACATAGGTCATGCACCTCCATCAGCGATGACGGTTGAGACTGGCAAGCACGTACAGCATTGTCCAAGCTATCATCAGGGGGACAAACCCTGGCTGCAACAGCTGAAAATTGAGACAAGGAGGAGTGACAGCGTTGAACCCCTGAATCCAACAGATGCTCATCCACTGAGAAAATATTTGGTTTTATTGACGGCGTTTCAGGTTGCTGACAACCCGATATTACTGCTTGGCTCAGCCTCCTTGTTGTGGATGTGACACCAATAGGTTTGGGAACTTTGAGAAGCCTCCCTCTGGGTGTTTCTAAAGGTGAGTTTAGTTTTTCGTCCTTGGCTATTGGGGATACAGATATAACTTGCTGGTCAAATGCTTTTCGGTACAATGACAGAAGATATTGCTCCAAGTAAACTACTTCCAACTCCAATGCTGCAATTTCCTTGATTAATTCAGTTGCCGGCTGGATTCATGCACAAGATAGCACTATTTAGTTGATAGACAAACTATCTGAGGGATCAATCATATACTTAGAAATTGTTTCCACCCTTCCCCTTTTCCGCCAGCAAGTATTAAGGACACCATTATTACCAAAAGGATCAAATAACTAAAATCTCAAATATGATTTCTAGATCAAATATACTGAATATCATGTCAGAGCTGTACGATTAGATGCCTCAATGGATTTGTGAATAGTCAAAACTTCTAGCTAGTACAAGTTCATCTAGACTGAGAAGCAGCAACAGAATCCACATTTAATTGACAGCAAAAGTAATGTCTACCTTAGGCATTGGGTTACCAACTGCACCACCCTGGGAAGAGTTCCTGTAACCCAATGCTTTCTCTAAAGCATGGCGCACTTGAAACTGACCTTGTAACCTTTTCTCAAGCTGCAAGATCTGATTAGACAGATAAAAAATCCCATGAATGATAAGCTTTTGTAACCTTTTCAGGAATTTAACATATCTGAGATACTGTTCAGTGCAAACCTCCTGCTTTAGAGAGTTCTGGGCTTCAGTACACGAGGAATGTTTCTTGCTGGTTTTGGTGGAGTCCTTCATATTATCCATGCCCTGATGCAGAATGATAAGAAGAGACTAATGATTTGATAACTATCGGAGACAGAATTAGTTCACTCCTATCAGAGAATTAGCATTCTAAACATGAAATTTTAGCCGACATTGATAACTTGTATAACTAGGAAAAGATTTTATAGAGTTTTCCTGATTCCTTTTTCTTTATGTACAACACCAGCAAGGCCCAGAACAAGATAACAATTAAACAACAACCCTCAAAGCAGAACCGTGCCTAGAAGCAAAGGGGAAGAAAGAGCGTTCTCACCTGCTTTAAACGGAGAAAAGATCCCGGAGAAACTGAAACCTCGAGACCGTCTACAGGAGCCTTGTTCTTGCCCGGTAAGCTGCCACTGAAGGAATGTAAGCTTAAAGGAAACAGGAAAAAGGTACCAGAAAGCGTAATCGGTGGCCGACTATCAAACAATTTCAGTATACACTTCATGAATATTCGAAATCGGCAAGCATTCTACAAACGGGCTGGCCTTGTAACTGGTCTGAGCAAACCAATCTCAGAACGGTTTTCAGTAGTTTCAAAGTCGTTCCTTCTCACTACGCCAAAAAAAAAAGGACGTTCCTTATCATTGATTTCAACGTTTATCAGCACAAAGCAGAAACTAATTTCCGTACCTTTCACATTTTACATGAGAAGAAAAGAGGTCGAGTAAAATTCTGAAAAATTGCTCATTTCAATCAAAGCCGCGTAGTTTTGTTTCTCGTTTGGGGTTTTTCCCACCAAAAGAGACCCTTCGAAGTACTCTGGTACTACTAGTAATCAAAATGACTGAAAAATAACGGACAACGAATTTAATGCCTCACCTCTTCGAACGCTTATGCCGTGAAATCATCCGAAGCTCCATAACCTTGCTAGTCTCCCCAGCAAAACCCATCACTGAAAGAGAGAGAAGCACGAAGAGAGCAAGCAACCTAACAGCTCAGGACATGAACAATGTTGTATACTGGGAAACGCGAAAAGAACAAGAATAGCAATCTGGGCGTCAATGAACGATTTGGACTCACACTTCTAAGATGAACGTCAGGGCAGTGTGTTCATTGCAATTTTAACCCTCAGGAACCAGAAACGGGTTCTCTGTGATCAGCAGAACGAAATAGAGCGAAAAGTCCCCCTCAGTTTCCTCGCAAGGATCCCGCAAATCGAGCTAATAATAAGAAAAGATGGCAACTAATGGGGCCTTTGAGTCTTTGACCGGTAACAGAGTGCCTGCTGCCCCCCCGCCCTTTAAGATAAATGAGATAGTAAATGCTATGGCTTTTTCTCGCATTAAAAGAAGCATAGAAACCAAGATTAAAAAAAAAAAAAACCAGCTCTCGTGGGCTCTGATCTTTTTCGGAGGAAAAGTTGATTTCCAAAAGAGAGCAGCTCATGGGAGTCACAGTAGGGAGAGCAAAAGAGTCGTCTGAGAAGACTCTGAACTGTCTAGGTATTCCTAAACTAACCAGTCTTCTCAAGTTCCAATTTTTTTTAGCTCGTTCCAGTGAAGGCGAACCAAGAGCAAGTTATACACAAGAAAAGGGGTACAGAGAGAGAGAGAGGGGGGGAGGTGGGCTACTGCCATTGAATTTGACTGTTAGACTGGGGGAGAGATAAAAGGTGTATTTTAGTATTGGTCTTGTCGGTGTCGGGAGCCCAAAAATTTCCACATTCTATTCTCTTGTTGGGAAGCAAGTGGGAGTTGGTGACCGTCTCTCCACCCCCTTGTCTTCGCATTGCTATGCACACAACCCCTTGTCCTCTTCCTTCTCGTGGACGAAAAATCTCACGTTCCTGTAGACACGCTACGCTGCTAATCATCCTATTAAATCATAAACAATGGATTCTCTGTGATTTCTCCTGGTTAATTACTTCTGTGAGAAGCTGCCCCCCCTTTCTTCTTGTTCCTTTAGCTTCTATGACATCACTGTAACTCTTCCTCTCGATGAAATTGTATGTCCATATAACACCAATTTGGAAATTTTCGATCAATGGACTACTGTGAATATATGTATGTATGTATATATTAAAATACAGCATATATAACAGAATAGGTGTTCCTTCGACTAATGTGAGACATCGCATGACTGAGAAATGAGGTTTGATACAGTGACAATATCATACTCAATTCTCATTTTAAGATTTCTTGAGTACCTTAATTTCTCTATTCGCCTATTATGTACCTCTTATGTAACCGAAAAAGAAAAAAAAAAACATTGCAGGGCTAAGGTTGCAAGAAGAGGGAGTTCTATTAACGATAGATTATACGATATGATCAAATACTGATAAGATTTTTGCCAAAAAAAACTGTAAATAATGTGTCACTAATTTGTCTGAGGTAATTTTTTTAATTTATTTATTTTCCATCACATCTTACATTTACATTTTGTAAGGGCTTGTTTTCGGGCTCAAGCGCTTAAAAATTGTCTCGTTATTGACATTTATGATTAATTTACGTATCCGTGCCAAACGTGAATTGTCCTGCCCGTGGCATCGAAATATCGGACACGCAAAGGATCAATTATTGCCTACGAAAGCTATATATTGACAATTGATGTTCTCATTGTGATGTGAGTTAAATTGACCCATCAAAAAGTGTATATAAAACCCATTCCAATAAATGAGTTCTCTCCTATGTAATACTAAAACTTTAGAGTATATCGAGGAAAAAAAAAATAGAGATTGGATGCTGCATGCAGGACAGAGAGGGCGGGGAGGTGATACTCTCTTTATTGACTTATGCCGTGTTGAGATTCACATGAGCAAGAGGTCACAAAGTCAAGACTCTTATCGTGAACTTCTTCCACGGGGTGGAAAATCGACTCGCAGTACATATAATAAAAAGGTTTCAAGCCTATATATATATATAAGTATATATATGTATGTGTGTATATATCACCTTGTTCGGTTTTCTTTTCTTTTCTTTTCTTTTTTTGGGTAGGTAATTTATGCTGAAAAGTTAAGAAATGCCTTCCCTAGCTATCAAATATGTACGAACAAGTTCGTATCTGTTGCCTTCTTCTCCAGCAGAAACATTTTCAGCTTCCGGAGATCCAAAAGCAGTCCCGAGCACTGCACCGTTCACAGTATCGAACAAAATCAATCAGACGGGAGAAGGGAGAGGGGAGAGGGACAAAGGGGAAAACCCTAGAGGGGCTCACTCCACTCACGGTCAGAGTCTTTTCTCACCTCAAAAGGGCTGAAAGGGTTTGATTGATGAGAGGAGGAAAGAGGGGAACGCGAGGGAGGAGGGATATGCAGTCGGCATCGGATGCTCGAAAGTAAACGAGACTTTGGGTATTTTCCCTTTGTCATAATCCTCTACTTCTTCTTTTTTTTAGTGATATAATTTTTGATTTAATAATTAAAAAATTATATATTTAATTATTATCATAACACCTTTAATGATCTCGTACTCTTATCCAAATTTGTGGGTCTATGGTATAATTAAAGGGAAAATTTTTTTTAATTTCTTTAAGAGCACCGGAAAGGAAAAACACACCGCATAGAAAAGTGAAGGGGTGATGCCCTCATCTTGTCCTCCAGCGTTGAAGAAACTACTTCTTGTCACAGAATCAATCAATTTTTTTAAGGAAAAAAAGGGCAAGAATAAAAATATGTTTTCCATACCCAAAAAAAGGAAAAACAATTTTCGACCCAGAAAAGTTATTCTCATATTTTATTAATTGACCCTTTCCAAGATCCATGCGATACCCCCAAACAAAAAAAGAAAAGAAAAAGGTCGAGGGAGAAGGGTGGAAGAATGGCAAGGCAAGGCAAGGCTGTCCGGTTCTCTCCCTTTGTCGTGTCTCTGATTGTCCGCTGATTACTACTCTTATTATCATTTTCTCCTTCCTAGGCGCCATTAAAATGGATCGGATTTAATTAATTTATATATAAGTCAGATAATACTTCTTCATAGAAATTATACTCTTTCCATTATAAATTTTTTATTTGTGAAATTCAAGTTCAATATTTGAATGGGTCTGCATTCATGCCAATTATCACTTATACTGTTTGTTTTTAAAAAAAATTTTAAAAGTAAAATGGGAAAATGATCGTGTCCTCTTCCCTTTTCCTTTTCCTTTTTTATTTTCACTTTTCACTGCAACAAAACATGAAAGTAAGCTTCGTGCAGGCTGACAATGGAGAGAGAGAGAGAGGCATGTTTCCCTTTCCTCCTCTATTTCTGGCAAGATGTCAATATTTGTTGTACCTGTCTAACAATTCAGTGCTTTCGAGCTGCATATTCGATAATATCGACATCTAAAACTATAGTAGATTAGAGAGCGATGTTATGTTGACTGGACTAGCATTGAGCGTTGATTGTTCGGTTCATTTAAATACTGTGCGGTGGGCCGGCCGGTTAGATTGTCGCTAATTTTTTTGAAGACACTGCATGATCTCAATGGATTCAAGGTGGGACACGGGCGAAATTTGTCCTGCAAATTACTTCACATCTCGAGTGCAATACTCTAGGGTTTTTGGTTTCTGCAAGAGATAATTAATAATTTTTTTGGGTGAATATGCTCTGTCCTGAGATTTTTTTTTTCCTTTTAAATGATTGGTTAACTAGAATAGCACAGCAGCGACCGCAAGCGATCCCGTTGCGTCATGTTCGGACTCTCGAGTTCGACCACAACCGTGTTAGGCGAACTGAACAACCACCGTTCACTGAGGACGTAATGAAGCCCGACTAGGCGGTGGCGTCCGGAACTCGGATCCATATATAGCTCGCGCGTCCGATAGGAACGCTCCATCACGAGGAGCACGAGAACACGAGAAGGAATTCAGATTCAGAATCCCAGGCTTGTTAAACTGAATGAGGGTGAGATTTTTATAATTTCATCTCCTTGCTTTCAGACCCATGGAGGCTCAACCCACTGCACCACCAAATGTGTTCTCGCTTAGTATGTCAATGGATGGAGGAGTAGGTAAGTGGTTCCTCTCAGATCTAGTGCCTCGTCGGGGCAATTTCCTTTGGGTACTGTGAGTAAAAAAAAATAAAGAGTTGAAAGTCACAGCTGATCTGATCCTCGGGGCTACTGTATGAGAGAGTCCGTGTGATGAAATCTCATGTTATCAAATGGAGAGGGCACAAAATCTCGAGATTCCAATCCCTCATCGTACTCGTGTTAAAAATTCACTCAGAACATTTATAGAAAGAACGATTTTTGGGCATGGGTATCGGAAAAATACAGATTTCTTAAATTATATTATCCGAGTATATTGCAGAGTATTCAATTATTCTAATATATATCATTAAATTAGCCTATTAAAGCAAAATTATTATTATTTTAAAAAAAATGGTGGTGTCACTGCCCACCGCTCCCTTCCCCTCTAATTCATTTTCCAATTTTTGGCTTCAGCTTGTGTGCTGGTGGGGCGGCGTCACCTGTCACCGCCGTCGGCCCGAAATAGCCGTCGGCGATCACTGAGTCACTGACGACCCGATTAGTGGAGTGGCAACTCTGATTCCATCCCTATGCTTAACTTGGTGCATATCGCCTTGCCAAGTACATGAGTGGACATTTCCCTCGACATGCATATCTCAGTCTCTGCGTATATAATACAGGGAAATGAAATTGTCCAACAAGAAAGACAAAATGAAATTTCCGACCTCCTCACAACTTGCCCTTTTGTTTTTATTTAGCCTTTGACATTGTGTTGTCCTCTTGTCCATCAGAAAGGCAGCATCGTATGTCCGCAGCCATCTGACCCACAGTGGGCAATAATAACACAAGAATTGTTTTATTGTACACATTGGAACATTTACAGATAATTATTTGGGGAAAAAAACGGAAATAGTGTCAAGTGGGAAGTTTCCATTTTTTTTAATCCATACACATCACTAAATATTAAAAAAAAAATTCAACTGAATGATTCAAGTATGTATATGATTGATTCATTGTAAAATAAAGTTTTCACCGCCCATAATTTCTTATTTGGTTGATTTCAAATGCATGGGAATTTCTATGCACCATTTGAAACTGCACCAGGATCGATGTGCGTTGCTACCAGCGGGCATTTGATCAATCACGCTATTGGCGAAGATTGGTGGACGCGCTTGCGTGCCTCGATCAAGAAGAAGTTGGGGAACGCAAATTCACTAACAATGAGGAACGGAATACACAGTACGAGACATTTCGGGATTTTTTTTTCTTTTTTTGTGGGGGGTTCAGTCCTTTCATTAATGCCATCGACAATGTCGTAGGGCACCTCCTCGTAGTATTCATGGTTCAGCCGGTCCATCGTTTAGACAGCCTGCCGGTGGTGATCGGGGTCACCTTCTGGTTGGTACCTGTTGTTCATTCGTGTAATTGGAAAGTCCCCTTCTTCAATAGTCAATTTAATGTCAAGGTGACGGAGAAGCAATTCATTTGTTATTTCCTCAAGTTGACGAGATAAATGGCCACCAGCTCGGCCGAGAAAGAGGGGATCCCATCGTGTCTCTTCTAATCCCGTGGTACAAGCTGTACTCAATTCCTGATCCCCCACCGACGAATTTTCTCATATAGAGCATAATAAAGTTACTGTGTATTAGCCGCGACTAGGACAGATGAATCGAACAAGGGTCAATAATTAAAGAATTAATATTTTATCGAACGGTTTTATCGTGTCAGCATGTCACGTGATATAACTGTTATACGAGATGCATTCTCGTGGGATATTCGGTCTTTCATTTCCAAGAGTTCCGAATTGTTGTTGTTGTTCCCTCTTCACATTATCTTCGTATAAGATCGTCTAAAATTTGCCCCAATCGATGGGAAATTCCTTGTTCATCTTACGGCAGTAGAGAAAACCCCCATCACGAATTGAAGCAGATGATTAAATCGGCGTGCATTGACTCGGCACTCATTGCAATCTTACTGGTGTATAAGCACTGATCGTCCCTACAGTTGCCATAATTATCTGTAATTAGGGTTCGTTTATTGTTATTTCCTCGATAATTGAGGCTATCTAAAGCTTGCTGGCAAGCACATGCATTTTCTTGTTTACGTACAAGAATTACTTAAAGTTAATTTAAGTTGAGTTCTAATAATTGGTCAAACTTCCCTAAGTACATTTAAGGAGAGGAGAGCTTGTTTTGCTTTGCTTAATCAGTAGTCTATAAACAATTTTGACGACGGTGAGATATGACGATTGGCAAAGACTTAAGGCTACATTATGCTCGTTACCTAGCAAGATTGACGGGCAACCTAAATCACTAAACGACTCTTTATTTATTTTATTTTTCCATTGTACAACCTCTATTATTCAATAATTCAATTGATTGGCGATTAATTCATATTCAAAATACATCGGTTCACTTGAGAATAATCTTCTTTAATATGAAAATTTTCAATTCACAATATTTAAATATGACACTTTACTTTAAGGAACATAGTCAATAATCTCATAATTTAGGTAAGTCCAAAAATTTTGTGGACTTAACTTCCTCATTTAGTGATATTTCCTAGGGTTGATAAGGTCCGAATATCATGTGTTTTCCATAATCCTAGAAGGCCGGACCCCATCTCTAAAGGTTCGATTTTTGGTCAAACCACAGGGATCTTAAGGTACAACTGAGAAATTATCTCCATTAATGATGATATGATTTCTCTCGGGTAATTCTCAAATTTCATCTTCTCCCTAACTTCGAAATTGAGAGTAAGAAATGTTATGACTGAGCCATTGACTCTAAAAGATTTGATAAATGAATTATATCCTTTTAAAACTGTATTATCTCCTATTCTATAATTGAGTAAAATCTCTTGGTTTGCTCATTGCTATTTCCCACGAACTGTGATCGGAAAATCGGTAAGGAAATTATTAGAATTAAATAAAAAATGGATACCTATGCTAGTTAATTTAGATATTCAGTGGATGTAACCCAACGTTCTATAAGTCCAGCTATTGTCAATATTTAACATGGATATTAGTTTGCTTATATGATAACATATTATCAAATCAACAATAATGGGGAGGATATCTTATATAATGGTTATACCACATAGCATACCGACGTTATGTAATAATTTTATAAAATTTGATAAATATTAAATTTTAAATTACTAAGAAATAAAAATTTTTAAATAAACCTAAAATGAAATTAGTTAACCCTAAAAAAAAAGTAGCTTTTAGATTGAAAAATAATATTATATAAACGCACTATAACCATTGCCGATGATACTTTTCAAAGTATGGACACGCAGGACTTTCCAAGTCGAGTAATTGGATCATAAGATATTTCCAAGGTCATGTGATCGCATTAGAAAGAGACGAGATCTGCTCGTGAAGACGTGATGGATAACAAAACGGCCAACCCAAGAAAAGGAAATAATTATATGGAAATAAAAAGTCAAAACTTCGATGAGAGGACCTCTAGAGGTGCAGTGCAGTATATCCAAACTGCATTGTCAAGCAAATGCCCGTCAGTCTCAGGCAAGAAGAACGAGCAGTTGCCTGTGATTAAGCAAGAAGAGTACTGTGAAGTATCAGAAGCTTTTATTATGCAGTAACCGGGTGGGTCCTGGTCGATATAGATAGTACGGCACGGATTTGGGAATGCCGAAATGCATCAATTGGAAGGTTATCAGAAATCCAATTGAGATGAAAGTGTTGATCTCTTGCCGGTCAAAGTATAATTATCGCAAGCAAACAGATCAAATGCCACTCCTGCCCCCATCGAAGTAAGTGGTTTTCCTCCGAAAGTGTAAGTCAGGGGCGCCATTGAGAGTTCGGAGACCATCATAGATTGATGGTCTCTCTTTACTCGCAGTTCATGAGCAATTAGGGCTAAAAGCTGTCCCTCCAAAAGGTGGAGTGCATCATCGGTCATGACTTTCAGTATTGGATACTAACCAAAGGCAATAAAGATTGCTCATCCGTACCAATCCTATCATATCCTTGAGCATAACTTTTTGACTTTGATGTCCACAAAAGGGCTGTCCATCTAAACCCATTTAGAGAGTGAGCCTGTGTGCGTTATTGGCCCACCACCTCGCTCCAATGAAGAAACGCGAGTGGTGCGATGACACTCTTGTCTTGAGACGAGGCGATTGTCTCCTGAGTTAGTACAGCTGCTAGCTCACTTTTGCATGCTGACAGGAAAAGTCTAGTGTATGCAATACAGTGTAGAGGCACTGTTCCTGTGGAGGCAAATTAGGTTATCACTCTTGCTTGGGATAATTCCACTCTCCAAAACCGATTGATCGGTTAAACGTCTGGTCTTTTTCTTCAACTGCAAGCAAACTGTTTCGTGTTACATTGTTTCATAGATTGAACCAAGTGGAATGGAATGAGGTTGATGATGAAGTACAGATAACATTAACACGGATTAGTAACTTTTGTACTGGTATTAAAAATGTAAATGGATGAATTTCAAATAAAATTGAAAACAGTGGCAGAATGAACATAATAAACCTTTTAAATCCTACCAATTTTAGTAAAATAAGTTAAAACAATGCTGGAATTCTTAATTACTAATTGTGAAGAACAAATATTTCTTTAAAAACTACCTAGTTTTCTCTATTTATAAAAATTGAATGTGAGAATTTAATTAATTAAACGAAACTGAAGGAACCCTTTATTAATTAGTCTTCTATGCGTCTAACCCTTTCACTCTGGGCACTTTTTTAAGTGCAAAATTGGTGATTCTGTTTTCCTTTTGGAACTGACTTCCTAAAGAATACAGATGAAAAAAAAATGAGTGGATAGAAATAAATTTGTTATTGATATTTGTAGTCACAAAGGGTGTGATGATTGGATCTTACATTACACTCCATCCATATAGAAACATTCATGAATGGGAAGGGAAACGAGGGGAATGGAGCTGTTGACCAATCAATCCGAGCAACTTTGACTATGTGGGCTCATAATTAAGCTTTTCAATCACACAGAGTTTATTAATCCTGATTCGGTTGTAGCAGAACAAGATTACGCAAAAAAGATAACTTCCAAATCATCATCTGGGTATACAAAGCTCTACCTACTTTATCAGCAATAATTCCTGTCACATTCGAGGCTGAGATTCCCACAAAATTATGATATATGCGTCATGTACGCATCACAATTATATGTCGAGTTATGGCGCAATCTATAGTATCTGTTTCCGAGAAAGCATCAGGCTCGTCTATCTCCATACCCCCGCCCAAATTTACCAGAAATTTGAGAAGAAAGTGCAGATGGCAAGATTCTTACGAGGGATTCGCTTCCTAGAGTCAAACCCAGCACCTTATGATCCAATAATTGAGCTGAACAGTGAAATTCCCCCATTCGAATGTCGTAGTTACGTGTTTTCATCTGTGCAATATTGCAAAGAGGCTTGGGACAGATTTATATTGCAAAGAGACTTGTGACAGAAAATCTGTCCCAAGCCCAGTGAATGGTACCAGGACCGAACCCGGCTCAACCCAAGTGGGGATAAATTTCACATGCGTTTGGGCTCACATGAAATTATGACCAAGATTTGTGGATCTGACTCCAATGACTTAACGAGTCAGCCTATCACGAGCACATCCAATCCGGGCCAACCTGAGCAAAGGTGTCCTTTGACGGTACGTAGGCCCGCATAAAATGTTGATCTTAATATTAGAATCGTTCTATTCATATTTTTACACACTACGCTGTGTATTGTATTGCACCACAAATAACCACACTATTTTGAGCAAATGGGAATCGGAAGTCCTCTTCATTATATGATTGTGGTGACGGCCCAAGAAGTCAGTACTCCTCGAATCATAATCTTTTTTTTTTTCCCACCCTTCTTCATACCTCTCTTTTGGGTAGGCAAATGTGCCACTCATAAAATCAAGAAGATAAAAGTGTGGATGGATGAGCCACCACGAAGATGTCCAGCTTCATTAAGGGGGGGGGTGTTTTCCCTTTAAAATTGATGCTGATTATGAGCCAGTAATTGCGCATCAATTCCCATTTGATGTTTCACGATGTTCTCGGACATTTCGTCATCCTAACTAGGGAATATCAACGGCGACGAAGAGTTAGAATAAAAGAAGAACAGATGTGCTGTGTTCCCCGGTGAAGCAACGCTACGTTGTTGTCCCAGAGTTAGCGGTAAGCCCCCCGAGATTTTCATGTCCAGTAAAATAAGGATTTAGTGCAGACACCACCAGAGGTCACCGGGTTCGGCTCATCCTGATCGGACTCGACTGACCCAACTCCCCCACCAGTCACCGGAAGGATCCTCATTTCCTGTAAATTGTTCTCCCTAACTGATGCTTTCTATGTTCTGTTGCCTTAATTAACTCTTTTTATCAAAGTTGTCCAGCTTAACTCATTGGCCCCTCAGAGCATCAATAATGGGCTCGTCTCACCCTCAGACAATAATTTTCTAGATGGATCCAACATCGACTTCTGCATCAATCGTTCCTTCATTGATGAATAGGCTGCATTTATTAGAACCTGCCATGTGACAATACGTACGTCAATGTCCTTTATCTCCGTGAGTAAAACAGAGGATCCGACCGACAGGACAACTCTGAGAGGGGGTCACCAACCATATGACTCGGCGAAACCGCGAGCCGTTGCCGGCAAGGTCATGCCTGGGGGTGCTGAGATTGGTGGAATCATCGTCGGCGCATTTGGAACAAAGCCCACCGATTTTTGGCGATTCAGGGCTCGAATTTCCTGCATTGCTTAGGGGAGAAAAGGAGGAAATATAGAGATTTATATCTCGGTCTCTACACTGTGGTCTTTGTACACATCAATATATCTCTGCAGCTACAAGCAAACGTAGAGACCTGTGATATCATCTTCCCCTTCCAGCTAACTATCTGCGTATTAAACTTCTCTATTCGGACACATTTAGTATTACTTGTCGGTTGCGGTCCCTTTTCGGTACCGTATGGTAATCGGACGCAAAGAAACGACGGAACGGCCAAACCAATTCGTTTCCTCCCAATTCATGTCACCGTCTTAACAACACATGGTATAGATTAAAAGAAAATATATTGAATAACTTCAACTAATCTAATCTAATCTTTCCAAAGGTGTTATTTTTCAATTTGTCGTATTCTCTAATACAAATACATATGTATATGGGCATGCCCATGCGTACGCATGATAGGGTATCATCAAGATGGGCCCAAGGCCTCCATTATCGGTCTCAATACAATACACCTCTCAATTCCCAATATGCAGTGGGCCCTGAGCTCTCAAGGCTCTTCTTTCGGTCGGCACCTTCCTCCACTCTACTTCCCATCAACGAGAGGAGACAGCTTAGGGTTTTGTGGTCCATTCCCCTCAAGTTGCAGTCCTTCGCAGGGACGCTCTCTTCCAAAACCATTAACTCAACCTCTCATCTGCTTCTTCACATCAAATTTTGCAAAATTATTCGTCCAGGCAAGAAAGACAAGGAAACCATTCTGCCGCATTAATTGATTGGGATGGGCTGGCTCCTTTGTCCTCATTACTATCAGCCTTGATGTGGGAACGGTTACTCATCAGAGATCAGAAATCGTATGAGATTGAGTGCCCGAAAAATCTAAGCGCTCGATACGGAGAGCTCCTCCTGGCCACGGTCCACGTCTACTGTGGTGTGCCAGCTATATATATGTATGTGTACACACACTCACACGTACAAATGAGTGTCTTATACACTTTTTCAATTTTCGGCCGAACGCATAGTACAATTATTGGATCCCGGCATATGTGGGGGTGCCTCGTAATAAAGAGAGAACGCATAAAGTTATCCTCATTGCATATAAAAGTCCTAGTTGATTATATCGGGGTGAATCATCACGGGATGAATGATCGATCAAGAAGGCGTTTGGGTGGGTTGGGTTCTTGGCATTTCTGTGTAGTCTCTCTCCTATCTTCCTTTTCCTCAAGCCACAAGTTTTGCAGGATCATGGATGGACGGATTTGATAAAAATTGAAGGAATCAAAGGAAAATCGTTAAACTAACTGGTATGAATCTTCCACCTTGACAAAGCATCAGCTAAAGTAACTTTTAATTTACTATTTTATAGGTAGGAGAAGTGAATTATAAGATAAAAAAACATGTAATGATTGGAAGAGTTGTACCTAATCAATAATTGCAAAAGTAAACACTATTGATTACTCTGTTATTATGATTAATTGCCGTGGATAATCAATATAATATTCTTCAAAATTCCGCGCGCCAACCTCACCATCAAACATCACCTACGTGATTGTTCCCTGTCGTCATTCTCCGTCTTGGCACCAATTTCTGGATCCATCCTAGAAGCAAGAAATATACAAACAGTGTACTCTGCATTTATATTTATTTATGAGGCTTGGTGTCGGACATTAACTGGCTATCAGTATTAATGCCCACCCACCATAAAGGAACATTTAATTCTCAGATCGGATGAAATGTCTTAAATGGGCTAAAACTAGAGAGAGTGAACGGCATTCAATGGCCCTACAATAATTACTTTCACTTGTCAGTTGTCAAGAGTCAGCATTTACATATATCAACCAGACTGCACTAGCTGGGGTTTCTCTCTTCTTTCTTTCAGTGGATGCAGATCTTCAGTTGACTCTGGGAAAGCTCGACCATTCACCAGGAATAAACAGTTCCTGGTAATTGACTCTCACATCTAATAAACCGCAATCAATGCTAAACCTGTGCATGCTGTATTATATCAGATCCATGTAGAGCCGGAGGTTTTCAGTTGTTGATTTCTCCATGGCTACTCTGGGGGCCTCTCTATCCATCCCACGTTTCGATGTATTCGGCAATAGAAAACAAACCAATAATATCCCCACGAGACATATCTTGAATTGGATAGGTCGAAGCTTATCTTTGATTTTGAAGAATTGATTGATGACTTAACTCCTGGGATCTTGCGAATTTATCGGTATAAATTGCAGTATTTTTCTTTAATCCCAAGATCATGCTGTTCGTCAAAATTAAGCAAATTGAGGTTATATGCTAGATTGACAATTGTAACTACATCTTTTAGACGGACCGATTGAGTAGTATTTCTTAATTACATGCTCTTTTAAGGGAAATAAAAATGTGATTTATCTCGAGATTGGATGATACTTGGAAAATTATCAATTCAGATCCTCAACTTTTCCCATTCCCTTTGTGAGGACCAAAGTTGTGCCAAGCGTGAAAAATACTAAATTATTTAATTTTATCCAAAAGGCACAGAGAAGCGATTTAGCATCATAAATAATTTATTTATGTAGTAGGTATCACGTATAGATAAAATTGAGACGACAGAGACATTACTCGAATAAGTAACTGCACATTGAAAGGGAAAGGATATGAGCTTTCACCATATACATGGGGTTGCTTTCTGTTCTGTTTTTTGCAGATACCTTAATGTTACATCAATGTCGCATATGGTTTCACCATGAAGCTTCAGGTTGGATGTTTCCAATGATTGTCACTCAGTGAATTGATGGAACTTAATATTGTATTAATTACTCACAAACTTATATATATATATATATAATAACTTCAGAATGTATACACATTTTATTCACTTACACTAATTTTCGCATTCCCGCTGCCATTTCTTGGATGAGAGCATGATAATTAATATGCTCGAAACTTTGTCAGTTGAGAGGTTAGGAATTAATTTCTCATGAACGAAACAGACCCCAGAGAATTTTAGGCATGGTCAGCTAGCAAAACAACTGTACTATGATTAATATGGAACAATAGTCTCCTGTCTTCTTATATAATCTCAGCTCCAAGATTAAGTAAAAATGATTCAAATGACATGGTGTGAGGTAGCAACAGATAAGTAATCGATAAGTTTGGAGGGCCGGCCATCATTTCCGCCTCTTTTAGCTGCAAATTAGTTTTGGCAAAAAAAAAAGGGCAAATATTAGATTAGGTAAAATGCACTTGTTGCTTAGCAAAAATACTTGTTTAATATTCAAGGTAAAGAAATACAGGTCGCTTGTACTTGTATAGCAACAAAACCTACCAGTCTATGAGATGGGAGGCAGCTTTGAGATGAAGAAAGACAAAATTGGCGGCCAAATCTCCCCCTGTCTGGGTTTCATGGAATCAGCAGTTAATTGTAGATGTAAGAATCTCCAAGGATCCATAAAGAGTGATTCCGACACAAATTAATTATACTATCATTTTATCTCATGATATTTATAATTTAATTTGGTTAAGAATAATTTAAATTATAAAATTCTTTTTTGTAGTGTATTTTATCTTATAAAATATATTATCTCTCTAAAATAATAAGAACAATAATATTATCACAGTAAGAGTATGTTATTCTATTGATTTTATAACGGGTTTTTTTTTTCAAGAGTACCCTTTTCAATTCTTCTTCAGACCAAATGGTATCTATGCCCAACCCTTACCGCCTCTAATCCAAAATCCTGGATATGCTTGAATTTGTCTCGATCAAGGAGGGGTAACTCCGACTCCACCCCGTGGATTGGATGTGGGAAGTTTAATTTGGAGGATAGGATCTTGATGTGATACGAATATAGTTAGACGTTATAAGGGTTGGGCTTGTGGCGTTTTCAGTAGTTTTCATTCGGTCGAGGGAGTTTGTCGGTCACTTTCCCATTGTACCATATATATTGCGTCATACAATAGTCTTTCCGACTGTCACCTACCACAATGCGTTAGACAACAGTGGCATTTACAACACATTAACGGCCGCTATAATCAAGAGAAAATGATCAAACCTTCAAATTTATTTGAGCCTTAGGGGGATTCTGTGGGAGTTACCGGGATGGTGACAGATCTAGATCAATTCTTCCTTATATATTGCTTCGGTTTCACTATTACCATGAATTTTGGCATTGTTGTCAATGCACATTTTGGCGGGGGAACAATGAACACTTTCATTGTCTCATTTGTCACTGCTTAACGGGGCAGCATTGTTGTCAGGGTCGTTGTACAGTGTGCACAAGATATTGCTATATTCTGCAAATGATAAGTAGGAAGAGTTTATCTATCTAGGTAGGTGCCCAATACACAAAAAACAAAAGGGTAACCAAGATTGCCGTGCATCCATCAATCTCACCATTTTTGTCCAATGCATATCCCGATTACAGTACATGTGATATAATCCGATGTTGACCCTCACCCGCACCTGGTCCAAATTAATTGATACTCACTTAATAACGACACGTTAGAGCAAATTTAATAGAATGAAATTAAGTTTATAATTTATGCAGAACTCATGATATGTAAAGCTATAAATTAATCATTTTTAGCAGTATATATGCGGAACTAGTGTCCCTTGTGCCAGATTAGTACCCTAAATGATACCTTTATGTATGTTTAATTCCTTCCTCTAGCAAATTGATATTGAGGTAAAAGAAGAACAAAATTCATGAGCGCATAAATGGAGATTAGAAGGGTTGACAAGAACATTGAAATGTACTACTATACAGCGCCATTTCACTGGCTTGCTAGCTAGAAAATATAGATATAAACTACGCCCTTTTGCCATGTATTCCTTTTCCTCCCAAACATTGTGTGAAATCCATACTAAATGAAATATGAAATATGAAACGAGAGGGAGAGGGAGAGGGAGAAGTGATGGGGTAACGTTGACAGACGCGTCAATTCAGAAAATTCTAATTCTTTCTTCTTTAGTTTTAATTAATTTAATAGATACTAATTAATTAACCGAGGCAAACTTGGCTAACAGCCCCCAAATTCCGTCACCGAGAAAGAATCCTTCTCCGGCATGCTCCCAGCATGAGGCAACCCTAGAGTGAGCGAAACGTCGCCGGCTGTAGTCCCAAAGTTTATGACAGCGGGCGCCATCTCCGTATTCCCGGCGACTGCCACGTACTCAGGTGCGAAGCTTCCACTTGGGCGGCAACCGTCGTCGATCTCCATTCTCTGGTGGAAGTGACCCGGATTGAGGCTTGACAGGATGGTGGTGGGCACCGCCTCGCTGGCGATTGCGGCGGTGTAAAAGTTGGCAGCTGCGGCCGAGGAAGGAGGGTGACTGCTGTTGTCGTTGTTGGGTAACCGGGTTTCCGGCAAGGAGTGTAGAGAGACAGAAGAAGGGAGGAACGGGTCACTTTTGGCGCCGGAGGTTTCGGGTCTTTTAGAGGAGGCGGCGGGGGGCTGCAAGTGGCGGACGGCAGGGGTGGATGTGGGGCTTGTTGGGTTCTGGTCTCTCTCCTGGTCGGTATCCTCTTCCTTGGCCTCCTGCTGGTACATCTCCTCCACCATGGGCTTCCAGAGCCGAACCCTTGCATTAATGAACCAATTTGACACCTAGAAAATTGGAGAAAATAGGTAGGGTGAATTACTACAACCAATATTGCATTTTTTTAATGTGTTTACTGCATAATAATCATTATAGATGACATTTAACTTTAAGATATATATATATATATATACATTCTTATGCTAATTAATAAATACACTTCATTCCAACGGTAGTTAAAACAATGATATCAGTCTCGCTCGATCTCCTGACAGAAAATTAACAATGTTTTTTTTTTCTGGAATTAAAAGGCTCAAAAGACCATGCATGGAGCCAAGAATGACACTTCGTGGACAAAGCTTAAGACAAATAACAATGACCATGTCCCTGCTTTCCGCTGAATAACATTGTCTGATTAATGCTTCTCTTTTATCTTTCCTCCCCTCTTTCAATGAAAAGAGCAAATGATGACAATATCTACTGATCAATCCTGCTTGCTTAGATGGGAGACTTTCTTGATGAGACTGTTTCACTGACGCCTGTACGGGCGCAGGTAAGGCCAGTCAGAGTTGCTGACTATCGTTATTGTGTTATTATTATTAATTACATTCTTCTATGCATATTTTCAGTTGTTTCAGCCTTTCATGAAAGTAACCTAAAAAAATTATAATTACAATTTCAAACAATAACATGCATAACAACTTTTTACTAATCACTTAATTATCCTGATTTCATATATTTCTTTGTGAGTTTGGATTTAAGTTCTTACCTTTTTTTTTTCATGTGCAATTTAATATTTAGAAATTGAGTAATTTACATTTTAGTTAACTTGATCATTAAAGGATAAAACTCTCATCATAATCATTATGCATCATAATTAGACTGAACAATAAAGGGTTTAAACTTTAGTGTTGATGCTCTGAGGGAAAAAATTCGATGTGGATATAAATCATTTCAATTTTGCTTTCAATAAGAAGATATCCTTATGAGCAAAAAAAAAAAAACCCTTTACATAATGAAATTGAAGAAAAATTGTAAAATTATCATAACGTTTTCTTAGTATAAAAGATTTTTTGTCAGAATCAAAGCAGGGGTAATATGGAAACACAAGAATGTAACATTGCCATAGACTAAATACTTAAAAGATAGTCTATGTCTATAATTTAAGGATTTAAATCTTATTCTTTGAAAAACGGACCCAAAACCGAATCGGGCATTCCCGGTGATCTCATAGAGAATAGTTGGGCAGAAAGAGGAGCTATAAGCAATGAACATCGCGTTCAAAACACAGTGCATAATGGGTTTTTTTTTTTATCATACTACATTGTACATTTATTATGAGTTTTCATCAAGTGGTTGGATCTTTTAGAGAGAAACGGGGTGCAAGAGGGTGGGGTGGGGAAGCAGAGGGGCAAAGCTGCAAACTCTCATGGTATCAGATCGTCGTTTTGCGTCCTTGTCTCTAATCTCATTATGTCGAGTCTTTTTTACTGTTACGGAATTTATGTCTCTGGATCACCAAAACGAATCCCAAGACAAAAGCCCCAGACAAAGCAAGGAACTCCGCAACCTTTCTCCTTTATCTCTTTAACAGGAGAAAAGAGAAAGGGGGAACCCAAAAGCGAGCCGACCAACGGCAAGGCCAATAATCAATGTGTAAGAGAAAAATGAACATATATTTTACATGTATGCAGACATATAATTGTATCCTAAGATTTATTCTTTTCAATACCCCCACCATTTATATATCTATATGACGATAATAAGTGTTTAAGGTGAGTTTTGAATCCCATATAGTTGTAGATAAATTATAGCCTGGCAGTTACACCAATTGCCAAATGTGCCACACACCTTGCGGCAACTTTGGAGTGTCTTTGTGTTTTGGTGAGTAAGTTTAAATGGGTTAATCATTCCTGCAGTTTGATCACAATAGTTTATCCATGCTATCTCATATAGGTCGAAAACTGGTGAAAAATGAATAAATATATGCGGATGTGATTAGGGGAGGGAGAGTGGGGAGTGGTGATGAAAGAAAAGGGACCAATTACCTGATTTCTAGAGAGACCAGTCTGTCTAGCCAGCAGATGCTTATCAGCGTCGCTTGGGTACCTGAGAAAGAGACCAGAAAGTGACATCAGGCAGGAGTCCTAATATATGGAACATATATAACACTTCTTCCTCCTTTTTTTTTCCCTTGCATGATTATTAACTTTTTTGCATTATAATTCTAATTTTTGAAGAGAGGACTGAGAGCAGTAATATGTTCGCTTTCGACTTAAGAGAATAAGAAATCTTCAAAACAATTGTTCTCGGATGAATGCCTCTGTCTCCATCTACTCCCTATTGTCTATGAAGTCATTGGACCTCTTTTTAATCAGGGGAAAAAAAATCCTTTTGGCTTCTCTCTCTCTCTCCCTCCCTCTTGTACCTGTGCATCTGATTCTTCTGCATGAGGCGTGAGAATCTAAGTGAGAAAGATCATATCGATCAATCTGATCACCTTCTCTCTTGCAGCAGCAGTGGCAGCAGCAGCAAAGATGACAACACTGCACTCACTGACCTCTCTCTCGAACTCATTACTCGTCTTTGCCCCCATTTCATTTTCAATCCAAGACAACAACATATACACAGCACGCACATGGTACACCCTAATTTCTCGAACCGATAAAAGGCCTAGTTAACAAATAACCTACCCAAAAGAATGCTAGGCTTTTAAGTTATTCCAGTGTCCTTAGATTAACGAGGAAGCTCAAGCCATAGTGAAAATTTCTTGGATTATGTGCCGAGATATGAGATTGTGTTGTTTGGATTAATATTGAGTTTCTCGCAAGGTTTGGTAAGTATATGTAAAACAGTTGTAAAGTTAATATAATTACACACTATAAAGTTTTATCCCGTATAACTAAAGTTAGGTAACATTAGAATATTAGATATTTTGGACATAAAATATTTACTCATTACACTGCAAAATTTTATTCCATATAATCTCATATTATAAGTAAACTTTATATCAATGAAACATTTTAACCTGTATGACAAAGTACATTAAATAATTAGCTATATATATATATATATATGACAGTAAAAGTGCACTTTTCTTTTTTGTTAGATAAATTTAGAGAAATGAGCCCCAACAAGAAATGATGAGACACTTCACCGAACATTAAAGCTAAAGAAATAGGTTATCTGTAAGTAAATATATATAGGATCACTTGGATTATCTGAAATCCAGGAGGTTTGGATTTCGGTTTCTTCTTATTCGGCATATGGGATTCAGACTTACAACTCCAACTTACATTCTATATTTCTACGTTTTTTGACATTATACTGATTAATTCGGTCAGCTCATGTAATTTTTAGATTGACTTGGACACAACTTGTCTTCAGCAAATCTTGATGAGGTACCTGGCAATAAATGCAGTTTACCCTAATTTTGAAGTGGTGTACCATGCCATGGAGAAAGAAAAGTAAAGAGGGTGGATCAGACTCTCTCCACAGCTTTTACTGTGGACCTGGCTGTGGTGTTCTCTTACTGAATATAGATCTGTGGTCAGAGAAAATGTATATATTTTTCATCTGGCAAGGAGAGGACGATTTTTTCTTTTTTTGCTTTAATAAAGAAATCGTTTTTTTTTTGGGCTGGCCATCATAAAATTTCTGGGTCAGCGAGGGACCACGGTACTCGGGAGGAAAAAGCTGCCAGTAAATAGGCTTCTTTACACAGCTTTTTTCTTGCCTAAGAGACAGCTCCCAAGGACACTATGTATTGTTTGTAACGCTCATCTCCTTTTGACAATGGACAGAAAGGTAGACAGGGAGAACCAGAGACGTTTAAATGTCTTACTTGTGTCCCCAGCTAGTGCACCTATGAATAAGTGTCCTATATAAGTTCTGATTGTTACATAAGGAGCTGAACCACAGCTATATATAACTAATCATGTTTCTTTATAATTTCCTTTTGCCAAAGATGTTGGGATGTGACCAGAAGTTTTAGATGAGCTATTCGAATAGTTGACTCTTGTGGCCATGAAGGGTCTATTACTTGATGTTAAAGGCACGCCCAAGGAGAGTTTGTGTCTTTCATCGGGATGCATGGAAGTTTTGTTGTTTTTTGCCCTCCAGGTAGAGGACCCGAAGGCCTGCTTGTCACTAGTCCATTTCAGAGGTTTTGCTCGTGGATAATGAAAGCGCGATGTTAATGTCCTAACACTCTCTTTCATATTTAGTTTTCTGCAAAGGCACGTTTTATATAGGATGGCAAAGGGAGTCTCATATCCATATAAATGTATAGCAGTTTGGGGTAGTTTACAAGGTCCAGCTTTTAATTCTATGAATAGATTTTCAGGGTGAAATTGCTGATAATGTTTCTGAATTTGTCATTTTCAGAAGGATAAGTAAATACATTAGGGCGATTAGCTTTTCTAGATACCAGAAAGATGCAAAATGAAGCTTCAGCTACTCCAGACATGCTGTAACTAAACCTTTATGATGCCCCAAATTGCATGTTGTGAAATCACATTCAGAAGCACATAAACTGGACATATCCAACCTCGGGTTAATTTGATGTTTTTGATTTGCGGAATCATATTTAAAAGATTTTCATCACTAGTTTTCTCCTTGTCTCAGTCTAATGTGAAAGATTAGAAAGTTTTTTGTTTACTTTTTTTACTATCTAATTTGAAAATAAAGAATTTCAGTAAGTTTGTGCTTTAGACTGGAACTTAAGAGATGAAAGTTTTATCGAAAAGTGAGAAGGGAGGATCGGTTAGCTTACGGGTGAAGGAAATGCTCAAAAAGCCATGCTCTCAGTATGTTGACCGAGCGTTCGGGCAAGCCTCGTTGAGGTCTCCATGCCTCTTGTTCCATCAACCCCATCTGGTGGAAGGCTCTTTGCTGTCTGAGGCTTTGATCTAGTAACTTAAGCCTCGGTGTTTCCCCTTTTGTGACTCCTGATGTACCTGCACCATCTTTCTCTCCCAGCAGCTCGCAGCTGTGCTTAAGCTGTGCCGCTATGGCATCTTTGAGGCACCTGAAATGCCTTGACATTGCCTTCTGCGCCAAGGCCGTGTAAGGGACGGCTGCTCTGAATCCCATGACCAGGTCGAACGAGTTCACGACCATCTGCATTTGTTCGCAGTAATTATTGTATCTTCGATCAACCTGCAAATACACACAAATGAACTAGCACTAATCGGTTAGCTTCATCAAACCTATTTCACAGCGATCATCTCATTTTAAACCTTAATGTATATACACACATAAAATCCCCGAAAAGATTTAGTGTTCATTTCTGCCGTTATCTGGTTAATCAAGCAACCGGTACAACAGAGATGACACAGATTTTCGATTCCCCCAAATATGCTATATACGCATATGCACACCCACCCATCATATGCTCAGGAAGACAATGTTACGGTGCACAACTCTTTTCATGCAGAATGGAATTAAAATTTGGAGTAGCCCGGACAAAATTATTTGCAAAAGACACAATCATCTCCGCTGAACCTTTCATTAACTGAATCGAGATATGGCATATAATAAATTGATAAAAAGGAAAGCAGCGTAGACATTTAAGCCTTTTTATTGGGCCAAATAAAAATATTCAAATTGAAGTCGGTAAGAAGATGGGCAAACTCGTGAGAATTTTTTATGTTTTAGATGATGCCAGTGGCATAAAAAGGTGAATAAATGATACATAAAATCTAACAAAATTCATTTTCTTTTTTGGCTCAATACCAAGAGCAGTACCCAATTTCTTGAACTTTCTCAACTTCTGATTCAAGGCGCATTAAATATGGTTGCAAATGGTTGCAGGGGAAAAGTTAAAGGAAGAGAAATCGATATATGATTTGGTAGTTGGCGTGATCATGAGAAGGAAAGTGATCCGACCATCGGGATCTCAGAAGCCCGATGATCTTCTCTTTCAGGAAAGCTTTGTAACACTTAGAAAGTTAAATTAGGAAATAAATGCGGGATTCTGCAATGCACTGAAAATGATTGATTAATGAGAACAAGGGAATATATTATCTATCCCTCCGTCTCTTTGTCTTCTCCCATTAACCAATGCGGTCCCTTTTAGCTTTAGGTGTCGAAAAACATTAAATAAGTCGAAAAAGAATTGAATACAAAGAACTGGGAAGAAATGAGAGGCCAATGCTTGAAAAGGAAAACAGAAAAATGTATCGAAGCAGGAGCCCCATACCAATCAGAAAAGGGAAATTCAGTTTTTATTTTTTTTCCCATCTCAAACCATGAATTTCTGCTTCATTTTGTTATGAAAAGTTCCCATGAATCACGCTGGTAGAGAGTCCAAAGAGAAGGTTAAGAAATTCTGAGTATAGTAATCAGTCATCCACAAGAGAGGTTTTGTCTCCGAAAAGATAAGCATGAACCAAATTCATGATGATTGTGAGCTAAATCATCCTTAATTTAGATCTGACCCCAGAGAGGATTAAACCTCTTATGAACTGCCGATATTCAAACATGAATTCGCCTCAGTTAAACTATTAAGAAAATCGTATGGAGTATAACACTTTTCTTTTTATTTTTTTTAATTTCCATATGTTTAATTAGTTGATGATATCGCAATATCACCAGCCGGCATTTTCCTATTTGGAGTATAAAACTTGCGTGGTACTTTATAAAACTTCTGTTTGTCAAGAAGTGATTAATAATTGATTAAAATAAATTAACCCAAAATGATTGGTTAATAGGGAGTAGAGGGGGGGGGGAGCGAGAGAGAGAGAGAGAGAGAGTTTACATGCCTCGTCAAGCATGGATATTAGTTTGACTTTCCTTCTCTGATGTTCCATTCTATCACCGGCTGATAATGGATGATTTTCCTTGGATGTTGATGAAGAAGAAGCACCGCCACCATTGTTGTTGTTGTTGCCACTGCTACCCGGGTTTGACAAAGTAGGGTTTGCGGATCGTCCGAGCTTGGTCTTCTTGAAATGGCCCCTCCCCACACTGCAGAACTCCTCCAGCAGTTCCTGTGCGGCCTTGAGGAACTTCGAGTTCCTCAGGACGTTTACAATCCCGAGAGACGAACCATAGCCGATATTTGCCGGGTAGTTTTGACCCTGACTGAAGTTAAGTTTGCTAGGATATTGCGACGAAGCTGAGGCAGGAGAATTGCTGGCTTCGTGGCTGTAGAACAGCAGCCCATCTGATCCCATGTTTCTCAGTCCCTCAGCTTTTGCTGCTTCCAAGTGTTGCAGAGATGATGATAAGGAAAGCGATAGGCCCTGGCCTTCAACGAATCTGCCGACTTCTGTGTCACTGCCACCGCCTCCGAAAGCAAATTGCTGTGGCGGCGGTGGAGGTGCTATCATGGAGCCAACCCCCGTAAAGGCCCCAGCAGCAATGGACGGGACTGAGAAACCCTGGAGAGATGAGGATGGTGATGGGTTGGGAAGTAGCATGTGGAGGGTTGAGGAGGCTGGAACCTGTGGTTGGTGTGGTGGAGAAGGCGACCTCGTTTGAGGGTTCATGAGAAAGAGTTGCATGGCGGCAGCCGAGTCCGCATTCATGCTCGAGATATTGTGGTGGCTGCTTTGATTTTTCGAATACCAATCACCACCGATTCCCTGCGGCAGAGGCGGAGGTGTTGATGGGGTGCGTGGCACTCTGAACCCACCGGCGGCTGCCATCGAGTGATCCAGGAGCTCACCCGTCCCGCCTGCCGATCCGCCACTGCCAGGTGGGAAGTTGAACATCTCGGATAGCATCCCGGCGCTCTCGTATCCTGGGAGGTTGGCAGGCTCCTCTTCAATCCCCACCATCGGCTCGAAGCCTTGGAGCCTCAGCTTGTCCCGGCGGATCTGCTGGGCCATGTGATGTTGGGCTTGATGCTGCTGTTGGTCTTGATCGTTGGACCGCTCAAACCCATTGCCCGGGAAGTTGAAGATGTTGGGTTGGTAGTCCTGGGACATAGACTTCACAGCCGCCGAATAATTGGGACCCGTCTGAATTAGCACAGGAGACTTGTTCGATGAGTGATGGGAGAAGATTGGTGGAGCCGCTATACCCATATCACTGGTATCATCTCTTTCTCCCTTACAGCTTGGCCTTCATACCTCCTTCCCCACAATTCAATTCAATCCTAGAAACTGAAGAACATCACCGGAGAGAAGAGAACAGCAACGTAACGCATGGTGATCAATGTGTTTTTCGACTTTTTTTTTCCCGATGTTTGAGAAAGAGGAAAAGGGGGATAGATGAGAAGAGAGAGAGAGGTGAGAGAGAGAAGAAGCAAAAGGAGAAAGCTAACGTTTGAGGTTGAGGAGATGGGTTTCAGCCACTTCTTTTAGGAACTTCTTTTCAATATCTCCCCCTTTTCCATCGTTTCCGCTCTGTTCATCTCTTTCTTAAGCTCTGCACAATCAATTCCTCATATGACTATATATGTCAACATGTACACACACACACACACATATATGGGGATTGGGGATGTCAGTACACACACATATATATATACACAGTACAGGTATAGTGTAAGCAGCTTGAGCTGGGTCTTTGTGTATATACCTTCTCCTTGTAGTGCTCTCAAGACATCATTTTCTGCTGTATGTGAAAGGGCTTTCTTCATCAATTCCCTGCTCTTTCGTCCCTATCTTTCCCTTTCCTCTCTCTCCCTTTCTTTGGCTCACTTCTTTGCTAGGTGTCTCTCTCTCCCTCTCTCTCTCTCTGTTTTTTGTTTTTTGGGTTCAATGTGGGAGAGAAACAAGGTTGAGATACACACACAAAACACAATATTATATATTTATGGAGGCTGCAACTGATTTCTCCCTTTCTCTCTCTACTCTCCTCTCTCTCTTGAGAGAGAGAGAGAGAGATGGGTCGCTGTTGTTTCCCCCTTCATCCTCCTTTTTCATTTGCTAATATTTATTTCCCCTTCTTTATAATTAATTGTTCTGTACTTCAAATTGACAGAGAAAATCAATCTTCCTACGAAATTTTATTATAACCACCAGAACCAACCAAAAATAAATAAATAAATAATTAACGGTCGACTTCATTGCCCTATTAATTAGAGGGGCAGATGAGCCATAATTGAAAAAAAAAATCCCACGTAAAAAAGATATATGACATTGACGAATTTAACCATTGACTTTCGTTTTAATCGTCATCAGGATTTACTCTTCCTTTTGCCCTTTCTGCCCCCCCACTATGTCGTACTAGGTTAATTGGTCTTATATATATATATGTGTGTGTGTGTGTGTGTGACAGGAGATTAAGAAGGGGGTCATTTTGGACCTTCGACATGGGTCCCAAATTGCTGCTTGCCTTCGATTTTTCTCTTGTTTATATATCTCCGTAGGAATTCACGGGCAATGAAATTACAAACCAGCCCCTTTCAGGACGCGGATATTTTTGTCATTTTCCGGGAGGTCCCCCTGGAAGAACTGTGTGATCTACTGAATATAATAAGGCCGCGGTCAGTAGAATGTCATCTCAAGTGATCCAAACTAACACCATCCTCTGATGCGATTATGTACGAAAGTACTGGGATGCCCCTACGTTGGCACTGCGTTTCGTCGCCGAGGACGACACTAGCTGCTAGGGCTATTATGGTTAATTCGATCTCGGTAGATGCTTAAGATTCAATCAATAGTCCAAAGGGGGCATGCACCGAGCGGTGGGATGGAGGAGCCCGTAGAGGAAGCTGGAAAACGGAACCGGAATTTGTTATGAAGCCGGCGCATGAGTTGCTCCCTTCGCACGTGCCGGTTGGTAGGCACGTGCTTTTCTGGTTGGGGGCCTCCTCGAAGCAGGAAGGCGGGGTTAGGTTTAGGCGGGAGGAGAGGCAAGAGATGTTTGAAAGGCTCCTCTAACCATATTTCGAATTCGAAGGCCGAGTTCATGAGTTGGGCTAATTTCTCGGATTTTCTGATGCGATGAGTGCCGTGAGGCGAGAATTGCAATTCAGAGACCCAATGATTTGTTAAATTACCGACGGATTAAATGGAAATTGTGGGAATTCCCAAACTGAATACGGGTAGATTCTATAGAATAATATAAACGGGATCCTAGCTGCACTAAAATTTAAGAAAACCCCATCGAAATTTATGGTAGAATATGATGGAATTAGGTGAAAATTACCATGTGTCGAGCTCGACAATTTCTACCTGAAAAACAAATTGTAGTATTCTATTAAAGAAAATAATTTGATACTGTTGACTTTTGTGGTCAACAGTGCCCTTTCGGGTCTTCTTTTAAGCGTTTGGATGCTCTATGTAGGCCAGTATTATCAGCTGCATATCGCATCGTCGCCAGCGTTACTGAGCAATGCCTCTAACCACAATGGCTTTTTCTCTATTCGGTCTATGTTTGTAAGTGGAGAGAAATGACAACCTCCAAGCGAGGAAACAGCCCTGAGGTCACCATCTTCCTCGGGCAAACCAAGTTGAGGAGGTTCGAATAGTCAGCAGACGGTCCGCTGGTTCCAAGGTTCAAATCCGAAACCGAACCGCCTTATCAATGATCGACTGAAAGATATCTCTGGTTGTTTGTATACGGAGAATTCTGTCTCTTATCTCTATGGATTCCTCGAGACTCCCTTGCTCCCCAAGCATCTCTCTAACCTCGGACCTGCCACTATCACATCTGTCGTTGGATGTTTCCTACTGACCTGCCGATCTCGGGCTTCAAATTGCTTGCTGGTCGGGGAAGAGGAGCAACTTGCACTCCTCCATGCCATTAATTTTTCCAGCTACGCTGGAACTCTTGGGAATTAAGAAAGCTCACAACTTGGGAGAGTGGCTGGTTTTGATGCTCGACGAAGAGAGAACGATCGTGCTTGACTTTTTTTTCTTTTTTCCCCTTCCATTTTTAATCTGGGCTAGGGCTTCTAATCTGGGCCCCCCTTTATCACTTCCAGTAACAGTCGGTGCAACTCAGCCCAATCCCTTTTATCACGTTTCTGTTGAAGAGTGCGGGCTCCATAAATTGTCACCCATGTACCTTGTGCTTGTGCGTGCAGAGTTCTGGAGTCCGATGAGGCGTGTACGATCTGCAGTTGCTGTTGATTGCTATCCCTGCTGCGGCGACGAATTCATGAATTGAGCTAAGAGAGAGCGAAAATTCAAAACCAGTGAATTTAGGAGTTGAGTCCGAGGGGATCGTGATCTATATGCTCTAAATTACCTGTTAAAGGGAGAATTAGACGGGATTTTCAATTTTTATTTTCTATATCTCGGAGGCCTAGTTGGAATTAAAATTCAAGAGTGTGATTACCTGATAAATAATCAGGAATTGGAAGTTGTTTTATTAGGATGTACCGTGTGGAGGACTTTTTCATTTATACATTTGTGTGGTGTGTGGTTAAGGTGGAGACGGGTGCAGGGGTGACTATTGGCAAGAGGTGACGATTGACGCTTTCTTGGTCTTCATCGGTCGGGTTTGAACCCTACATCCATATTGGGGTCTATTGAACTTATGCTTGAACCTCTACCATGTAATAGAAATAATAATAATTATTATTATTATTGTAATGAGAGTTTTTTTAAAGATATTTATTTTATAGGATAATTATGGTAAAAATTTATATTTTTACTATTTTTGGTATTTAAATTATGTACAGTTTAAAATAACTCTTCTAGTCATATATATTTGCTTATATAACATATTTGAATTATAATTCTAACGGTACAATTACGTAATCATTTTATGCTAATATGACATAATGATATGATAATAAGTTGTCAATATAGCATATCGGCATGACAAAATTTAGTTGATATGGTATAATAAGGTGGCAAAAAATCCACCGATGTGCCATACCACATGATATCATTAAAATATTATATCAATAAACCGTTAAAATTAATATTCAAATATATTACATAATTATATATATATAACTAAAGAAATTATTTTAAAGTGTATGGAATTTAAACATAAAAAATAATAAATGTGTATGATTCTCATTGTAATTTTATCTTTATTTCTAATAAGGAAAATCAAATTAATTGAGGAACACATGCTTCCCATGGAAGCACTTGGCCTGATAATAGCTGGCACATGTAAAATGCACCATTCATGCGAAAGAATGATTTGTCAAGAACCGGAGACATCACTTTCTGTACACTTCACCTATTAATCGGGTGCACCCGTAAACTTCCGGCTCATCCACCCTGCAGTAAGCATAATTAATTTGCCATGGCTGCTGGAGAGCCAATGTTCGTGCCATTACAAGACCTGCTCCAAGTCCCCATCAACCGGGACCAATTCCTGTCATTTGTCAAGTGTCCATCCTCCCATAACTCATTTTGTACGATATTAGCCCCACAAGTTCTTCGTGCTACGTTCTTTCCCTCTCTAGATGTCATTTCCCAGCTAATTAAGTCCCGTTGATAGTACACAAAATGGCACCACGAGAGGGTGTGACGCCTGATAAGACAATAGAATAATCAATCCAGGCGCATATTTATAGCACTCTCCTTCGTCCGACAGCTCTTCTTGTGCATCTAATTGAGAAAAAAATATCGTCTATATATCGTCCAATGTGCCACATCTTAAATAGCCGACTGTTATTCAACTAATGGCCTGATAACAAAAGAGTCGACATCGTCACCTTAAATGATGTAACTGTCCTCAAGATCTAGGGTTCGTACCCAGATGCATTTATTTACTCTCCATGTCACCGGCTGGCGGCTCCCTTGCGATCCAACTACGTGATCTTCCACTTTTACTCTTCTCATTCGAAGGTACAGAACCGACCAGGAAAACGGGTTATGAAGTGGAAATTTTGGAGTCCCCTGGATGTATATGCCTGACTACTTGAGGATAGGCAAAATTTTGGCGTAGCAATTTGTATCAGCTGCAGTTAGCAAGTTTAGGAGAAACTAACATGGTCTTAAGCAGAAAAAAAACCCCGACCAAAAAAACTTTCAAGGGATCAAATGACAGTGATCGAGTTACGTCTATGACTTGTACTGAAATACCACAATGGTGAAGAAAGGGCAGTGCTTAATTTATTTTTTTATAACATGAATATTTTTTTTCTCTCCAAACCCATGAACACTCCACAAGTACATAGATTTAGGTAATTTTATGTACAAATAAAATAAAATAAATAATAACAATATCGTTATATAATAAAGTTAACATTTTAGCGATTTCTCATTCTATTATAATTTTAAAGTGTGGGTTGACTCAAGGTGCACATTTCTCCCCATTTAACTAATTTCTTGCGATACACCTTTAAAAATGGATATAATCCACACATTATCTAATAAAATTAGTCATTTAAAGAAAATTGTTATCACGACTTCTAAATATTGACCTAGAAGAACTTCTACTAAATTAACTACTTTAGTCATTGAATTTCAACCACATAAACATTTATATATATTTTTCTCATTTATCCTTAATTAGTCATTCATTTGGCCTCAAGCTGCAAATCCCCACCCATATATCCAAAATTATTGGAACCAATGTACTCTTAACAAATTTTGAACCCAAAATACGTAAAGTTTCTACTGACATTTCATAATTAGATCGGCCAACCATCTGCTCGGCATCATCACATCATCCTTCTGTAGATTCAATAAATCGTGGAAGTGTAGATGGTGATGCAAGATGTCCAGTGCCCCGTCAATTGAGAAGATATTTATTATTCTTCAAAATTTGTAGATCTGATCTCATCATTTCTAATATATCAACATCTAATGGACCACCCTCTGTATGTCAGCTATTAATCTCCTCGAAACTCCTAGATCCGATTTTATTCTTGGCCTGGTGACTAGTGTCCAAAGTTTGTCGATTGACATCCTATGTCTCTGCTCCATCACGCAAACTCTTTCTCAGATGATCAGATTTTGGAACCCACAAATTGATTTCGAAGACAGCAACCTCCATGTGCTGGTGGATGCATGCTATTCATTTATATTGCTTATCAGTCATGAGGTCACCTTCATGCACGCTATAATCAGCGAGCCCTAGTTTTTCTTTCCGAGATCCATAATTTCCCATTTGATGTGTAGACTCCAATCTTTCTTCTAAACTGTATGGCTGAGTTTATCAATTTAGGTGTTTTTTCAGTTATAATGACTACCTACGGACGTCGAGACAATTACTGACAGAATGGTTGGAGAAAAATGGGTAATAAATGGTACAAGGAATTATACAATAATAATTAAACTAAGAATATGTTAGTTTCAGTTTAATGATGAAGTTATTCCACTAAATTAAGACATTTTACCTATAAAAATATGATCATAATATTGTTCTATAGAGTGACATTAATGCAAACTTAGTAAGAAAGTTTTATTATTATGATCTTGTGGAGGCTATGGACCTCCCAAATTAGTCAATTTTCTAAATCTATAAATAACTTAATTATCTGTAAAATTGCACTAGTGTGATCTTGATTTGATCTACTATATATGTTTTTTCTTAATAATACTACACACCTTATCTCCCATTCTTCTTTCCTTTCAATTTTTACATGATAGCAATGCAAATCGATTGTGATGAGTCCGCTATAATTATCAAAATAGATGTCGACATTTTGAATACATGCACTGAGATGTATTTGGACACACACAGTCATACAGAATGTATGAATATTAGCAGAGAATGGAACAAAACGAAATGTGATGTGCATTTGATGCTTTTCATTTCGTTATTTGTATTAGTGACACTTTTAAGAGTAAGTGATCTGTGTTATATTCGATAAATTTCTTCATCAACACAGTGGAACAGACATTACCACTTCAACCAAATTAAAGAACATGTATCGCACCAATTCTTTCAACTAGATGGTGACCACAAAAACCAATAAAAAATTTTCATCATTCTGTACAATTTGGCATAATTGCCAATTCGATGTCACTCCTATCAACTAAAAACTGCACCATTTCCACGATGGGTATCTTGAGGGTTCTAGCACTGCAGAAACCTTCGTCTTGATCTCTTCCCCTTTAGTTTCGCCTGTCGGTCTCATTGCCATGAAAACACCACAGTGCCTAAGCTGTTGAGGGAGATTGAAGTAATAAGATCTACATTCAGATCGACTCTTGTGATCTATAAGATGGTGAAACCTAGTATTACTTAATCCATTGATTAAAAATAGAGGGAAAATTGATTTTGTAGGGTGTTAAAGGCTGAATCACTCAGCCAATCAGTGTGATTGATGCCATGTAGATCACTGCACGGATGATCTGCAGGAAGAAAGAGGAAGGAGAGGAAGCAAGAAGAAGGTGAGGACAGTTGGGCTTTGGCTGGAGATGGGCTGAAGAAGAATACACGAGAGCTTTCCAGATCTAGTGCTCTAATATCATGATAACTAGGATGTAATGTTATCTCATCACCGTAAACCACTATGTGATTATTTATATTTAATAGTATATGATACATATCATATTGTAATCCTCCAAAAAGGGTAAAGGGGATAAAATGACCGTCGAAGAGAAACTAGAAAGACACCTTGCTTACATTGACTGCGGATGATTCTTTTTCGATGTACGGCCACCAGCTGGCGTGGCCCAGATGGATGAAAGCGACCTGATGCATATAGTTGAAAAAGATCAGCAAACACTTGCATGGATGCCTCAGCGATTCGAGTTGAAAAGACATGACACGAGGCTAGTGATCATGGATAAAATGAGAAGGGATCAGCTGCTGATCACACTGCCCATGAAAGAAAGAAAAGCAAGGCAGAAAAAGGCTCCCTTGACATGAACTGCTACCAGACTTGCGGCACGCTCATAAATGGATGAGTTGATGGGTTACCGATTGCTCTAAGCTTAAGTTCGGCACGGAACAATGAAACCGAATGGAAATAAACTAATTTGATAGTGTAAAACGAGTTAATTTATAGGGAAAGTCGATGATTTTATTATACTTAATTATACGATAATATGTAATTGAAACAGGGGATTTAACCTTTCTTAATTATGAAAGGTACGGTAATTATGAATTTTTACCCTAAAGAAGTTCCTACTGCCCTTCTACTTATAATTTACGAAAAAGCAGTCGGTCAAAGGGATTGATTTGAATCAAACTTCGTCTGTTAAGCCCTGATCAATGAATCTACAAAATCCATCAACTTGTATAGTGGTGGTCCTCATATGTGGGGTCCACGTGGCAGGAGGGGGGGGGGACATGTCCACGTGGGTAATGTGGTACTAAAGGGCCGATGGCTGCTCAGGTCGGGCCACGCGCCCTCAAAAGAGAGTGCACGCCAGGCTGTCCTCACAAGGGGGCTTGCAGGGAGTTGATGAGCTGCTGCCCAGTGCCGGTGATACCTTCGTGACAGTGGAATTCGTGAATTATGTGGGTTCGCGACTTAAAAACTCTCAAGTTCCTTTTGAGCCTAATAAAATATATACAACTTGTGAGCATCAATTTACAAATCACCGCATTGATCCAGCTACATTGTCTCCATTGCTGCGCAGCCTCAAGCAGCTCACTTTACCACCTCACAGTGACTCATACCCATGCTGCACGATATCATTTATCGTATCCTCACCTGTAACAAAGCAGCCAAAGAGGATGTGATCATGTGTCTGTGGCAAATCCTTGCTAAATACTCACGGAGAGGAAAACGGTGAGTTCCATTTGGCTATTTTGTCCATGGTAGCTAATCTGTCACGGCAGGCCAACTAGCAAATTGTGGAGACCTTGGGATATGTCCCTCGAACCATATCACACCATACCAGCCCACCTTCCTACTCTTAGGTCTACTAGTATACCAGACCTCAGAGACGACAATTTTAGATGAATCTCCCCAGCAGTAGTAGTCTTCAGCAGCAGAGCTTAGCTAACGTTTCAATCTGTGGTAAGCTCCTCACTGCAACAAGATCAGTGAAAGCTGACCATTTGGCAACATAGTTGTGAAGGTTTTCTCCCCCTTTCGGCCAGTGCGCCGATAAAGGGCCAGCACTGAAAAGCCTAGTTGTCGTACCATAATGAAATGGTGTCACCGAACCCACTTTATTGGTTAAGGTTTTGCCGTATGTAGCGGTTAGCCTTGTAGATGTGAGAAGCATGCCAAGATATTTTAATGATAGATGGCCTCTCTCGAAGCCAAAAGCCTTCACCTCCATTATCTCCACCAGATTTAGCCTAGAGCAAAAACTCTGTCTTTTCCTCGTTTAATTTCAATCCTAACGGTAGATAGAACTGGTGCACGACTTCATTTACTGCAGCAAAGGAAGCCAGAGCACCATCATGCTAGACAGCATGTATGACTGTAGGCTCCAATATGCTCCATCCTTCTTTATAAAAGAGAGGTTGGGGAGGGGGATAGCAGGGGGATCCATCAGGTCCTAGAGCTTTCTTACTCTTCAATAAAAACAGAGTGGATTTGATTTCATCAGAGCTCAAGGGATCCAATGGCCGGCTTGGACTTCAGTTTTCCAAATCATATCAAGTCTAGTCACAAAGGATCTCACTATGTGTGATTCATACATAAAAAAAAAAAGCAAAAAGCAAAAAAACAACGGATCGCACTGGGGGTTCTGCATTGCAGAGTAGCTTTTAATAATATGTCACCCACTTCTGTTTTTAGTTCTTGGCTTTTTCTAGCTTAACCCCTGAGTCATTGATGAGAATCCTGATGTTATTCCTTACTTGTCGTGCCTTTATTGATTTTGCAGAAAAAAAACTTGTAGTTTTGATCCCCCAATTGTAACCACTTCACTTACTGTTGCAATGTAGCACTTCCCGTTCATCTTGATCTAAACAATATGTCAGTAAATTTTTTTTTTTTTTAGTTTTACTTTCTAAATTTTATAACCGAGTTCTCGACGTAAGTAAAATTTCTAATAAATGGCCCTGTAGCATAATTCTGTCAATTCGTACGCTGTAGCTAGCAATCATTTGATGCACCAAAATTTTATGAACTCAACAAAAATTATTATGCACTCAATGTAAATAGGTAGCAGAGATCCAGTTCTCTGTGAAGACAATTGTTATTACCCTTTTACGTTCTGATAATTTGATCGAAGAATAAGCAAAAGACTATCCGTAGCTGCAGGAGATCTTGGAAAAGGGGACGGGGATGATGGACAGAAGCGGAAGGCAACACTGACTCCTGAATCTTCGCTCCCATGATATTTCTTGAAGAACTGTTGTTGGGCGTCGTGATTTTGAATCACTCCGGGAAGCTTCCAGTCATTCGGACGTAGTTTAATGTTTCTTTGAGACCGTACTTATCCACCACGTGACGCACTTTCCTGAAACCTGGTCCATAGTTAGGACGATCATCCGTTTCAATGCTGTGCTTGATATGCTCGGCGAGCATTCTGTCAAACTGAAGCTCTGGTGATGAACTCGACTTATTCCTTGACATGCTACGAATCTTTGACTCTATCCAGATATGAGCCATGACTTGGCAGACCCCTTCGTTTAGATCCTCTGGAATGGTGCCGCAGAAACCTTCTACATTGCTCTTCTGATAACCTGTCGTAAATGACCATTCAACAATATGTATTGTCGGAAGAAAGAAACGAATAAAATGCGATTCCAAAAGCTGAAGCCTGTGACAAAGTCATTTTAGTTACCAGACCTTCAAGACAAGTCCATGCGTGCATCATCTCGTGAGCAAGGGTTCGGCCAATGTACAACCTGAATTTTATTTGTGGCGGTTAATTAAGGCTATCCCTTGTCTATTTTAAGGACTTAATCCTATCTGTCATCATAATATATGTGAAACGTAGTATAGGTAGGCAGCAGGAACATTACCTGGGGCAACCTTTTAACAGTCGAATACGCTTTACATGCCTGTAACTCACCAGCTTGAAAGGCACTTCTTTTATTCCAATGATCTCATTGTCTGATCCGAACCTTGGTGTTTGAATCATCTGTTGTTTGAACAAAGAGCGCTCATTCGTCGACATGCTTTCCATTTATCCATAAAGCCAAGTTATATAAAGTTTTTTTTATAGTCACTTCAATGCTGTTAATTAATTGAATGAGATGAAAATCATATCTCTAGAAAGAACGTCACGCCGACATACAGTTTCTATAATAGGATGTTCAAATGGATTTGTTATTCCTCTAGCCAATCGGCCAGATGTTGTCTGCATGCACAAGCACAAACAAGGGAAATCAGGCACCGTGATGGTTAAGTAACTACGCTGGAGAGAAACTGACCAATTATTTCTTCTAAAATATAATGAAAGAAAGAAAAATGTTTGCCGTGCTTACTTTCATCTCATTTGGGTCAAGGATGTCTATGGGAATGTGTTCCTGCCACACTTTCATGTCCAAATCTTCATAGAACTTGAATATTTCATCGATGAGTGGTTGGCAATCTCGTCGGTTCATGATTGCAGACTTCTTACAATCTACGCATATCTTCCGGCCGTCACTGTATGACGTGTGTATGAATCTGGCTCCTCTAGGCTGCATATGGTGCGCTGACATTATCCTTACGTACTGATCGTAGTAATTTAAGATTGAAAAAACGATCTTTCATTCTTTTTTTTAGAAGCTATCCCAGATCTGACTGACCTCGACCCTCTCACAGGAAAAACAACGAGCAGTACCGTCGTCTCGGTGCTTGGAACAGTACTTCTGACGAAAAACTGGCACTTCTGTATATTTAGGATGTCCACCTGAATCTACAGGAACCTGCATGAACAAAAGCATAGGATAGACTAGAAGAACCCGTGAGACTGTAAAAGTACGTGGTAAAAGTTTATCGAGCACGTCGATTGTAACTTCTTCTTGTTCCTTTTTTTTTTCCTATTCCTTTTAGGTTTATCGTTCTTTCGAGTCAGATGCTTTCACTTGATCCAATCTGCCGGATGATCTTCCTCAGCAGGCCTTTTCATTGCTAGGTGAAGCTTCATGCACAGGCAACGTACGCACTTAGAAAGGGTTACCTTACTTGAAGTAAGACTAGGATACTTTGGGATCGATTATCAGAATCAGAAATTTCCCGTTTTTCTTTAAATTATTTTCTATATCCGGTCAATATTTATAACCTAAAAATGATGGGTGATATGTGACTACTTCAGGCTTAGTAACTAAGAAAAGCATACTTACATGCTCCTTGCAGACATCACATATTACCGATGAACGAGAAGGCCTTCCATCGGGCGGCCTGGAATGAGGGTGATCTGCTGCCTGATCGGGACGCTGTCATAACAAGTTGAGATTAGAAACAGCAATTACATTGCTGGATCCGAGATCAAAGCTCATATAATATTAGAAGTTCATTTCCAGGAAGGGAAAAAGAAAACAAGAATTTGGAACTAGAATTAGCGTATACCTCATAATCAGCATCCTGTGGATTGCACGAGTTGTATTGACAGGGTCCCTGTAAATCCCAAAAGTTATCCTCGCAATTGACAAATTGTTCATTGCTTACTTGAGGGTAGCCATGTTGATCCCATGCCCTGTGAGGAGAAAAGGGAAAACAAAAAGCATTTTCTGATGAATATAAAGTAAATCAAACATCAAATGTCTCCCCTACTTGCTTGCAGAAAGACAAGATGCCCATTCAGGTTTCAGCTTGCTGTCACTTAGAAAAGAAAAAAGGAAAACCCATAACTCTACGATGATAAGGAGATTCTCAAAAGAAGAATCAATAGATTCCCTGTGAGACACCAGAAAAAATTGTATCTCCAGGAATAATACCCAAGGAAGAACAAGAGGAAGGAGGTGAGTATACCTATAGTCCGGAGGAAAATGAGGGTAAGGTTGGAATATACGGTCTGCGATGCCATCTTGTGGTGGAAGATTTTCCACCCATAAACTCTGTTGAAGACCCAGAGCCAGCTCTTCCTCTGTTACCTCCGGATACAGCCGCGAAGATCTCCCATGGTCGTATCCTCCGCTGTCCACGGCTTGATATTGATCCTCGTGATGCCAATTTCCATCGTACGGATAGGAATAGGCCCCTTACACAAAGCATAGTAGTGATGAACCCCTCTGGACACATATATACGTGTATATGAAGCACAGACTCTGCTCAATTAGCAATTCAGAATAATTGAGCAGACTGGGGGAGCATTAATTGGATATATTCTTTGCTTACCGATGACTCCGTTTCCCTCGTCACAGTCCTCTGCCGTCGAAGACTCATCCTGTAATTCAATTATCATCAAAAGAAAAATAAAGACGCTGCATATTTACCAGTGGAAGTGTACCGAAACACACCTCCGAATCTCCATGGCCATGACACCGGTCTTCTCCTCCGAAGTTGGGAGTCGACGACGAGGGCGGAGAAGAAGCGACTTTCAGGATATTCCTGAGCCAGCTCATTGCTCTCATTGCTCTGCTCCTTGGGATGCAGTGGCATATATATTACTTTAGACAACTCTCTTCATTTCACATCTTTAATTTTTCTTTAATTTTCCCCCTTCAGAAAATGCCAGCACCCAAATGGTCCAGCGGTGAGTGGTTAACTGCGTATGATTAGTTAATAGAATACGAGACGGGCAAAGCACGGCCACCGTAACCATGACACAGACTTTGTCAGCAAATTAACAACTCGCGATTAAATGACATTGGAGATAAGAGGCAAGATGACGAGGCCCCGTCCAATCATTCAAGTCAAGCTAGACAAAGTTTTTTCACTGTCTAGCCACTGAGCCCTCAATAATACAGAATTTAGGCCAATTCACTTATTAAGGTTCAGAAATGTTTAAATCATAAATTTTCTTTATTAGCATAACACGGATACACGACCTTATCGTTTAACCAAAAATACATCTTAAGTTATTTCAATCAACCTTGTTTAAGTCAAAATCAAATAGAGCTGACATTTCAGGCCGACACAAACATTTTTTGCCATGCAGTTACGGCACAAAAAATCAAGCAACAAAAAAATACCAGCCTAATTATGGCATGAATTGTATAAAAAATTATTTTTTAAAAATAAATTTGAATAATTCATATTTCAAAGTAAAATTTTTTACTATATAATTGATCGATTAATATAAAATTTTGTATTAATTTGAATAAAATAATTAAATAATTATTAAAATATTATTATATTTGTATAATTAATCATTTTTTAAAAAAATTTCTTAATTTTCTTTTTATTATAATTTTTTGTGCTTTCAGGTTGATACAATTTTTTTCTGTATCATCCTAGCACGGCTCGAAAAATCAGGTGGCCCAAAAAACACCGACACTGGCACGATTTTTTTCGTGCCATACTCGGGCGATGCTACTTTTTGCCAGCTCTAAAGTCAAGCGTGACCTAATAATATCATTGGGTCACAGAGAAGCAGCGGCATATTTAATTTAAGTGTGATATGAGACATGTGTGTACATGGAACAAATGGGATAGATAATATACAAATGATTCTAGACCATGATTTTATGTGGAATCTAGACCAAACACCCATTGAATTATTATGCTGCGGCATGTGATGAGTCAATCATAGAGTAAAATGTACAATCTCTTTGTTGATGGCAAGAAGACAGACAAATCATGTTAAGATGCCTATGGATGCCATTAGGACCCACCACTCACATGCTATTTTTATCTTTTCGATGTGAAATTTCATTTCTTAGTATTTACTTTTATTCCGTACTCATACTTACCAACAATTAACCACGAATCAGGCGTTTAACCACGAGCCAGTATTATCATGGCTGGGTATTTTTCTTCTGGAATCTGGCCTGTGGAAATGTGAATTAATTGAGAACGATGATAGGTTATGTGAGAGGCGCGGCTAGATTAAGTCGGCAAATTAAACAGACCGAGTGCGGATGAGATCCACATTTATTCTTGCTCCACAAATTGAAGTGTTACAGAAGGATCGATCTCTGTTGCTGGGAAGACTGAACAATGCTTTTATGATCCGTCAATCCAAATGTGCAAAGGTTTCAATAGCACGAATAGTTCAATAATCACACAGGAAAGCTCCCAGTCATTCGGATGTAATCGAGGGTCCCTTTCAGGCCGTACTTGGCGACTGCAGGGTGCACCAGCCGAAACCCACCTCCATAGGTCGGGTCGCCAGATTCCTCGATCCTACGCATGAGATGGCGTGCGAGTTTCCTCTCGAAGTCAAGCCGTGAAGGCGAACTCCACTCACTCCTAGACATGGCACGGATCTCCGACTCCAACCACATATGGGCCATAACCTCGCAGAGACCTTCGTGCACCTTGTCGCTCTCACTGCCCAGATAGCCGAGCTCCCTGTCTCGTCCTCGGATTAACAAGTAAGAACCTGTGGGAAGAAGGAAACGCCAAAACCTTCAAACTTTCCATATGATACTCAAAAACAGATATATCCATTCACCTAGCTAGAAAAGAGAGGAAGAGGACTATTACCGTCGAGACGAAGCCATGCATGCATCATCTCATGGGCGAGGGTCATCCCCGTGTATAGCCTGCCGTATCAGAGTCGTAATCCAGGTTTCGCATGAAGACGCTTTAGAGCTAAAGGATAGCTTATGGGTACCAGTAATCAGTGATCCATGCATAAGAATAAGAAGCGAAGCAGATTACCTCGGAGTGTGGCTTAAAACTTGAACTTTCTCCACCTCCTTGTAGCTGACGAGCTTATGCGGCTCGGTTGCGATCTTGGTCAGCTCGTTGCCATGTCCGAACACTGGGATCGAAATCATCTGATGATCCGATCAAATCAAAACAGAAAAGTTTTAACTCACTGCAGCTCCTTTTGCTTAATTTACGGAGTCGTCAATAATTTTATCAGCTTTTTGTTTGATCAAGAAAATCGAGAAAGAGCCAGACCGTCCAAAGAGGCCACTCTCTTGACCGCGTCCGCCCCACCGTCGTCCCGTCCGTCTAAATTTTCGCCGAAAATAACGCATGATGTACATGCATAAAAAAAAGTACAGTCAAGGTTATTAACGTAAATAAATTGAAAAGAAAAAACACATTTGCACTTACACTCATCTCTTCCAGGCCAACCACCTCGAACGGAAACTGCTCGTAGACTTTCATGTCTAGTCCCTCGTAAAATCTCTGTATTTCTTCAATGAGAGGTCGGCATTCATGAAGATCATCAATTGCCGAGCTCTGACAATCCGAACATATGCGCCGCCCATCCATGAGCCTCGAATATTTTGCTCCATATGGCTGCACTATTACGAAATCCAACTTCAAAACGTACAATTTTCAAACCCCCCAAATTAAAAAAAAAATGTTGACCCTATCCTCCTCGATTCTTCTCGCTTACTTGACCCCACGTGTGTGTGTGTGTGTGTGTGTATGTGGATTGTGCTTAATTACCTCTAGTCGATTACAACTAAAACATTCAACGGTGCCATCATGTTCGTGCTTGAGGCAGTACGTTTGACCCCATATAGGAGTTATTCTATACTGAGGATCACCCGAAGAATCTACAGTAACCTGACATTGCGAGAAAATGTATTTGCATAATCAGCAAAATAATAAACTAGAAAACTGAGCTGAAAGATCCAGACCCAAAAGAAAAATAATGCTGAAAGTTATATATGTAACTGGATTTGCGTAATACCATTGACACAGAGAGAGAGAGAGAGAGCAGCATAGTTCTGCCACTATAGTAATGAACATGAAGGCACTCACCGGATTCCCGCAAACGTCACACATTAGACGAGGGTGATGAATATTATCGTACGTCTTCCGCCAAGGTCGCGGCCAGCCATAATTCCCCTACACCGATTATATTCATAAATCAGTCATAATTAATGAAATGCCTGTGAAAATCAGGTGATGAGAGAATCCTATTTGGTAAGAATCGATAGAAACTCAAATTGTATGAGGGTCAGAGAGAGAGAGAGAGAGAGAGAGAGAGCATTAGACCTCACAGTCGGCAAAGGGCAAGGTGATTGTCTGGTTTTGAATGCACTCCGGTGCACACCAGAAGGGATCCATGCATCCGGGGCATTGCCATCCATCAATCCCTTCATGGCATGGCTCATAATTTCTGAGATGACAAGGAGCCAGCAGGCACTTGATCAAACGTTACCCTCGTAGAAATATATGTGAAACTCGTTTCTAAGAACTAATTGGATCAATCTTACGGTTAATTCTTTAGTTACTAACCTGCAAACGTGTTATATATATATGTTATCTGAAAATGAATGTGCTCAGTTGGGGAATCATCGTTTGTTTGCCATTAGATCAAGTAATCTGTGTGGGCGTTTGCTAAGTCATTCTGAGCTGATGTAACCACTCCCAAGAATGGGGAGGTGCATGATTACCACAGTTAACCATGCAATTTTCACATGATTCAACATCAAATTAAATACATATATACTTTAATAATTAATCGATATGCACACAGACAAAACATGGTAATTGACATGGAAGTGGACCAATTCTTTTCAGCTAGAATAAATTGGGTTTATAATGCCAAGGAATATGAGAGTAAAAGATAAAAGAAAGGGTTCATAAAAAGAGAATTGAATTTAAAATTCATCAATTTTAAATTATGAGCGACATTATTGCAGAACTCATATTTCTCATGCATAATGACATTACTTTTAATATATTTATGCTAATACAAGTTGACACATGTCTGAATAATGCAAGAATCACAATTATTGATCACTGGGAGCCAAGACTTCCAACGTTAGAAGAGCGTGGGTGGGTGTCCATAATGCACAGCCTGGACCAACCTGAATGTGGACTCTTGACAACTTAATTTTGTATAAGAAATGACAGGTGAATTTTGACGATTTATTTATCAAATGAAAAGTTGACTGACAGAGTCAATGCCTCTTCACGGGTGCCCTTCGTGCAGGTGTAACATGAAATCTTGACACTTTGGCCACATTTTGCGATGGGTTTGGGCAGATTAAGATATTAATTTGCTCATGATAACAGGAGTGCCCATTGTCTCATACATTATTTACAGGTTTGCCGCATTGAAGTGGGCCACGGAAGCCAGCTTCCCTCCCCATCTCTCCATTTTGCTTTCTGCTCTATTTATTTTAAACATCAAATATAATATATATTGTATACTATATATCTATCATATATGATATAATCCGTATAAATACATAATACATAATACATAATACAGCATTTGACAGGGTGCATGGGTCGCAGCAAGACCCACACTATCCTTACTGCGAGTCGGTTCAGTTTATAGTCCTAGGCAGCAACTGCTTGGCGCGCGTTACTCGTGCCGAACGGGAACTATGGAGTCAGGAAAAACTCGTAAACTGATGTGATAAAGAGAGCGACCGATTATCATCGAAGAGAAATGCTTAAAGAAAAGATGAGTGATTAACCTGTAAGTAGGGTAAAAGGTCGGACGGGTTTCGAACATGGCTGTGACTTCATACGGATGATGTTGATGGCTTTCGAGAGTCAACTTTCGTTGAAGAGCCAGTGTCAGGCCTTCATCTTCCCCCCATGAGTACCAAGGCCCAGAATAGCTGTTGTCGTCCGCTTCTCCGTCTTCAACCGAATCCGCATCTTTGTCGAGCTCTGTACCCATGACATCAAATTTAGAGGAAAATCTAATGTCCGCCGATCCAAGAGTTTAAACTGAGAGTTGATTTCATCCCAGCACCAATTCCTTCCCGTCATTGTAACCAATGCATTGTTACCTTGCCCATTAACTCCTGAGAGAGAATCGGTAGTGGAGCAGTCGATGTCTTCCTTCTCCGAGTTCTGATCAGATGATCCATCCTGTCGTATCTAAGTCGGTCAATATTTACTGGTTGCTGGAATCTATGAGTGTTCTCTATGCATATGAAAATATGTAGATTGTATACTTACCTCAAAGTTATCAGCAGCATCGACAGTAGAGCTTCCATTGTGATCTCGACAAGTGCAGCGGGCTTCCCTTTTGGATTTCCGAGAAGAAGAAGAAGAAGAAGAACCTTTGAGAATCGCACTCAGCCAACCCATCATAGAGTGGAGTCAACCATCGCATTCATCAATCCTTGCCGAACCTGTCACACACACACATATATATACACTCACATACAGGTGTATGCATGTTGTGCAGTAGGTAAAATATTAGCTGTATAAGCAAGACATAATGGGGAGTTAACGTTAATCATTGAAATATTGGGGACCAAAATTTAATATTTACTCATCTGACAGGCTTGGATAATGGACCTGGTTTCAATTTTGAATATTTTTAATTGCCAGAGCTTCCGGTGCCTCCTGCTACCTGCACCGTTAGATTACCACTGTCTCCCACTTGTTCTCTCACTGGGGCGATCGGACGGTGATGGGGGAGCGGGAGGCACAGAGGGACTCAAGGTAGTTCGGTTCCTCTGTTCTTTTCTTCCCTTTGAGGCTCCGCCGGCGGCCGCTGCATCCGCGATCTCACAGCCCTGTTCTACTGGTCGACCTGGATCATCTGCAGCACCTCCTCTCCTTCCCTGACTCTGTTTGGCCCTGCAATTGCCCTCTTTCTCTTCAACTCTCTCGGTCGGGCCATAGTTCGTTCCCGGCTCTGTTACTTCCCCTCACGCAAGCACCAACCCTGGCTTCGGACCTGTCCGAACCTCGATATGAAGGCCTTCAAGTCAATACTTAATTAGCCAGAGTGATGAACAAACTGAAATGCAGCAGTATCTGCCTGCAGGATCGAGCTATATGCTTGATAAAGGAATGATTTTAGGGGAATATAGTCGGAGGGAAGGCTTGAGAAGGCATGGAGACCCGAGACTTCCTGACAAGCACGAGGATATTTCAGCAATTTGATCGGTATAACCGCATGTCCCCTTTTATTTTACAGCTTGTTTGCATCAAACCGAAGGGGCTACAGTGTGGTGGATATGATTAGTAAAGGTACAAGTAACGTGTATCTTCACATTTTACTGGAAAAAAAAATATATCAACATGGATGGGTGACAAATCGGTGTGGACCCCCAGTTTGGTTGCGCTCCAACTCTTTTGCCGCAGTAAATGATGGTTATGGCTGTTTTTGGACAGGAAAAAAATTCTGGATCTAAGTAATACCAAATGATGCGGTCTCGGTTTGGAGATGTTATGATGTTGGATATGGCTGAATAGAGGTTGGGATGATCAGTCTTGGTCCTTTTGGGTTAATTTTGTTTATGGGCTTGATTAGGGAAGTGTAGGGTGAAAGGAACATCTCTGTTAGAGTTTCTTTGGGTAATCTTCTTCTTCTTGTTTTATTTTTTTTGCTGGTTTCTTTTACATATATATGTGATTTCCTTTCATTATTTTTAACATCACGATAATCCTTAATATGTTACAAGTCATATTTGTTTGCATTGTTAGGGATCTTTAGTGTGGGGAACAATTCATACAGCAATTTGCAGGGTATGAAATCTAGAAACCCTTAATCATTATGAATATTTTGGAGAGTATCTATAGGTTAGTATGGGACATTTGGATCATTTGGTATCATTGATCAGATTTGGTTTGCCTGGGTCTGCCACTGCTCAGTAGAATCTCATGTCATTATGTATGAGATTCACATTTTGAAACTATCAATATGTCTCCAAATTAGATTGAAAGTGTATCCTTAATACTGAAAAGATTTGAAATGTGGATGTTGTCGTGGTGTCATTTACTTATTGATGGTGGGTTTAATGTGATTGTTCTGCAATGTGTCTTGATTGCATTTTCAGGAACCAGTCACATGAATAAGTTCCCCTGATGCAATGTTTGATAGTAATCTCAGCTAACTAAACATCTGATTCAGTCTTCTATTGTTTGGTTATCTGATACAGATGAAATTCCAATGTTGATGAGGTCCTTCTTTCCTTTCTTTCCTTTTAGAAACCTCTCGTTGAATTGCTTGACCCGAGGAATCCACTCCTCAGCTCGCGATCCATTCCCCAGTAAAGTCTCCCACTACCTCTACCGTGCACTGATAATCGACTCCATTCGCCTTGCTCTCAAATCCAATTCAGCTAGTAACCTCTGTGCCCTCCTGAATGACCGCCTCTTGGACTCTTTCATTGTTACACAAGCTCTCCGTGCCTCTCCATCAGCTGATCATGCTCTCTGGATCATTGACACCCTCAAGTCGAATATGGACTTCACTCACTCTCAAACTACAATACATGCTCTAGCAACCATGTTAGCGAAGTTTGGTAGAAGGGATGAACTCGCTGCCTTGATCGATTCTGTGAATGCTAGGAGCTTTAAGAATGTCCGTGTCAGCTTCATGAACCTCTTGCAGTGGTACGCAGAGATGGGAGATCTCGACACTGTCATCAGTTTCTGGAGTAAGTATAGAACAGAATCTGAAAATCGTGTTTGCACGGAGTCTTACAACATTGTGATGCAACTTTATGCCCAGAAAGGTTTGGACTCTGAGGCAGTGGGGGTTTTCTATAGAATGACTAATGAAGGGGCTATTCCTAACTGTAGAACATTTACAATAATGATTGAGCACCTTGTGAGGTCAAGGAAACTGGACTCTGCATTCAAGCTTTTTCAGGTATTGCCACAGATGAGAATCAAGCGGACTTTGAAGCAGTACTCAGTTCTCGTGGAATGTTTTATCCAGGCTGAGAGGTTTACTGAGGTGTTGACTTTGGTCAATGAGATGCTGGCCGATGGTATCCTGCCTGGTCAAGCTTTGCTTTCTTCTCTGCATGCTATAAGGGATCTAGGACATATTCATGGGATCGGTGATCTTCTCCTTGAGATGATTCCGGATGAGAGAATAAGGAGTATTGAACATTATCCCAGTAATATTGGTGATGGTGATTCTGATGGGGATGAAGAAGAAGATGACAATGTCAGGTATGAGGATGCTTACAAAGTTGACAATGGCAAATCAGCTGAGGCAGTAAGATTAAAACCTTGGCTTGACCCTAGAGCTCTAGCACATGCTTTAGATAGTTGGACACCAGTCGAGGTGTCAGCATTGGAGAATGCAAAATTTCTGTGGACCACACGTTTGGTCTGTAAGATCCTCAGGAACTTCAAATCACCAGAATCAGCTTGGGATTTCTTCTGTTGGGTTGCTTATCAACCAGGATTTATCCATGATGCCTTCACTGTCCAAAGGATGATGACTCTGTTAGCACGGCAAGGGTGCATTCAGTTAGTTGACCAACTCATGTTGAAAATCGAGAGGGAGGGAATAAAGCTTCCTTGGAGCACCGTTAAGTTGATCATTGACTTCTATGGCATGTCCAAAAATCCTGATGCAGCATTGAAGGTTTTCCGGCATGGTAAGGCCCTCTGTGGGATGATCTCCAAGTTAAAGTTAATGGTCTTGTACTCGTCCCTTTTAAGGACACTGACCAAGTGCTCCAGGGATTCTGACACACTCAAAGTGCTTGACGAGATGATACTCAATGGCATATGCCCAGATGCCCAGACATTTTCAGGTTTGATGGACTATTTTGCTCTCAAGGGTGATATTAAGACAGTGCAGAAGCTGTTTGTGATGGTCAGGCAGAGCGGGTTGGAGCCTGATGGTTACATGTTCAAAGTTCTGATATGTGGCTATTGCAAGTGTGACAGGGCGGCTCTTGCATGGAGAACCTTTGAAGACATGAGGAGTTCCAGTCTCATGCCTGATGCTGCGACGAAGGACCTGCTCGTTAAGAGCCTTTGGAAGGAAGGGAAGAGGAGAGAGGCTGCGGCTGTGGTAGAGAGCTGTGAGGATGTTGATGGTCCTCTACCTCCTGCCCTACGTGGGCATATTTGGACTGTGAGCTCTGCTGACATCGATCGAGCCTATGATATTTACACAAGTAGTTTCATGTCAGAGGTGCAGCCAGAATGTTAGTCAGGGAAGTGGGATTTGGAGGCTAATTGAAGCAAGAGCATTTTTATCCATGAAAATCTCTTCAAACTGAACAACTCATGTGAACATTAGCCAGACCAGATATACCAAAACCTAGTATTGATACACATGAAATTTTAAGAGTATTTAATATCCAAGAAATTATGATTTTCAATTACCCTGATCATCATCTCTCTCCATTGTCCTCAGTTCGTTGCTCTCACTACTCGGTTTACATCTTACCTTGCTTTGGACTCAAGGTATTGTGCCAAGTATCCTATATCAAGGAAAAGCAATTGAGGGGCTGGGCTGCTTAGAAAGCCAAGATCTCGAATCCCTTCCAATTTGTTGAGTTCAGATTGGCTTACACTTATTCCCATCGAATGTGGTTTTTTCAGGCACAGTTCCTCTGTTGATTTTAACTTACAACATCAAGATGAGCATCAGCTATTGCCAAAGAGTCTGCCAGAGCTTCAAGAGCCTCATGATGGCACATCATGTTGTAATGAACTGGGTCAGAATGGAAGTCATGGTTCCTTTCTTTCTTCTGCAAGTGCATGCCTAATTATTATCCCTGGAAAGGGATCAAGCATCCTATTTACCGTGTGTAGGTGTGAGTGGTGTTCATGCCTTGATGAGTGAGCAACCAAGTTCAGGGTAGAACAGGGTGATAAAACTAACCACAGCAGACTTATAACAGGTTGGCAGGGCAACCTGATCTTAATACCCGGCTCAAATCAAAATTGTTGTATCTCCGTCAACTGATCTGCTATAGATCCAAAGGAGATGAACCGAATGGTAGCATTAAGCGGATTCTAGCCATTGTTCTTGCTGTTCAGAGTTAGCTGTTTCATTTTACTGTTGTAGGTTTGCTAGCATATGTTTATCGTTCACACAAGAGAAAAGCTGCAGGGCCATTAGAGCCAAGTAAGTCATACACTAGGTCCTGGAAGTATAATATTCCATATATATATATGTATGTATGTATATATGGCACTGGCATGTGAAGGTTCATCTTCAGTGGAGACCACGGATTGAGAGATTTCAAGGATAAAAAATCACTGGTGGAGCCTAGTAAAGCTACGCAGATCAAAGTGCCTACTAGTATCTCGAACTACCTGGGCGAGCTGAAATGGAAACAACACCCAGGAGACTTTGAATCTGAAGACCGGACATTTTCTTGTCTTGGGTGGTCCCGATGGAGTTGTTCTCCGTGGTTGGAGTGCTCTGGAAAGGAATTGGAACAATGAGCTTGACACACAGCATGGAGATGCTGAAAGTGGACACCCACCCGTATCCTTAGTGGCCCTTTACCCGGTCGATACACACAGCCTGGCAAGAGCTTGCACGGTCAGACAATCTTCTCCAGACCGACCACGGTGTTCAGGCCTGTTGAGGTCCGGGAAGGTTGGAGAGGTCAAGGACGAGCAAGATAGGAGGTTGGAATCATCAATGCAGACACGTTCGTTGAACCATTGAAAAACATCTTTTCGCGTGTCATCAGTTGATTCCTTTTTCACTGAATCTCCATTCTTTTATGAAGAAATAGACGTTGGACTGTGTAGATGACGTTCGTTCTTTCCCTCCATTAGAGGAAAGAACAATTAATCTAATGAGTGATGTTCGGTTCAATGGCGCCCACAACCAGAACCGACATGTTTGACGTGATACAGCATCAGTTATAGTAGTGCTGTGCTGTAATAAGGGATACATATAGAGCTGATGCGACCACTCCGTAAATTGCTCAAGTTTTCATCCGTAAAAAAGACAATGACCTCAACATTTCGTAATCACTGGTCGGAAGTGTAACTTGAGATTTGCAACTCCTGCTGGTCCAGCCGCCACTCACAAAGTAGCTTCTCATGTATCATCAATGACAAATCTAACTCGTACTCAGTCCATTTCTCATTTAACTGTAATTCTTACTGAAGCCACAAGAGAGAGAAGTAGCTGGTAATTCACCAATCAGTAGAGGTTTTACCCAAGAAAACCCGAACAACCTAAAGCAAATTAACAATGACAAAGGATAATCTACAAATAGGGTACGCATCAATGTTCCTTCAAAATGTACGTCACCACGCTCCCCATGACAAGTAAAATATTGTAAACAAGAAGAGTAAACCTATACCAATGCAACAGAAGAAGCAACGGCAGCTACAGGAGCAGTCGGTGAGTCCTCCAACTCCCTGAATCTCAACCACTACAAATATAACTCCAAGGACAAGACAAAACACGCCACCAACCATGCTATCGCGCAGTCCATTGGCTACCCAATTTGGTGCAATGACAAATAGCACAAAGCGAGCTACTGCAGAAATGAAACTTCAGAATATCAGAACTTGAATCATCCACCAAAATCAGAAAACGGATAATCACCCAACTGCCCGTGTAAGACATGCAATCCTTGAGAAGCTATGCTTGGAAATTCAATAGAGGGAAACTGTTCCCATACTACCTATCAATACCGACAAACTAGAAGACATACATTGAAATTCCACTTCAAGAGCTTGAATCTCTTTCCCTTGCTCACCCCTTCCCCCTCTCTCATGCCCCATTTTGACTGAAATAAATTGAAAATTGGTATTGCACGAGTGAGATCATTTTCATCTTGCACGTGTACTTGCTATGCTCCATGGCTTCAGTGTAGCATCAAAAGGGCCAAGCCAATACTTTGTCCACACTTTGTTTTTCCATATCTTTCAAATGGTTGGAAAAAGATGATCCACCCTCACGTGTCAAGGATTGAGGAAAGCAACACAGAGAGTATTTAAGAATATTAATGCTAAATTACTGATTATCTTTTTCCTCACTTAGCCTTTTTATCAAAACAAATTAGTTCGCAACCCACAATGATGAGGCAGTTGGATTAATATCCCCATTGGAAAGATAATGCATGTTGATCTTAATGAATGACTTATACCTGTAAAAGTTTGTGGGAGAAACAAGTTCCCTGCAAGTGCAAGAAAAGCAACCCAACGCCCAAATTGTCCTCTGGATCATGTTGCAAGTTCAATATGCGGAAGAATAGTGTTCAAAGTAGTATGATATTTTTCAAAAGTTCCTATCACCTTAAAAGGTTGAAGAGTGCAGTTGGGAAGCTTGTGAACAGAAATAATACTAGAATTGTGGTTTGCATCGGTGATTTTCTCCCTGTCCGGTTCATGATCAAAAGAAATCTGCAGGAGAAAGAAACTAAATTATTACTATTATTTTCTTCTTCATTCTATCCAAGTTATGGGAGGGGGAAAACCCCTATACTTGAAGAAGTCTGATTTGTGTATTATCCATAATAAAGTAAGAAAATATTTGTGTAAGTTTTACTTTTGGCCGGTACACAAGGCAGTTGGTTGAAGCAAAAACATATGATTATGTGTTGAACTGCACTTACAGAAATTCCAAGTGCAAACAATTTTAAAGCTTGACCAGGTAGAGATATGCACCACGAGGATTTCACTATGACTCAATAGCAAACCAATTTCATGAAAATCTAAACTGACATGAGTGTACACCAAATACAATATACAGAAACCAGAGTTAACGTTAGTCCCAATCATCATTTTCTAAAGATATTTGGCCATACAATGATGTGAAAGTAGTTGATTTTAAGATCAAGACCATGGAAGGATTAATATCAACTATCAGGGATGATAAAGTACAGTTAAATACACTTGCAAATTTCATTTTTCATAAACCAAATTTAAAATGGAATAAGAGTAGGCATTATAAAGGCTTTATACAGTTGCCAAATAGGCTGAAGGGCTTATTGCCAAGTCAATTAGTAAATTTTGAGAACTTCTTCAATTGTCCTACCTCGTATCCTAGTATTAGAATATACTGATAGAATTTTACAAAGAGGTAAATGTATTGATCATTCAAGTAATGTGCCATAATTTAGAAGCTAATTGAAGTTATCTTATCAATTCTTCTTCCACTCCACATAATTTGATATTTTCACCCTTTTTTTCTGGAAATCAGAATTCAAACACACCATTAATCATATGAATCGGGGAGGGAAGCAGCGGGAAAAGGACAAGTTGTCAAAAGCTTAAATCACTGCAATTGCAACAAAAATATCAAATCAGCAAATTCGCAGGTTTCACATCAGATCCATTTAAGCTCCACTATAAATCCGATGATCACTTCAATTTCCTACAAAACCTCCTTCGCCCCATTCATCATCGCTTTATGATAAGGGAATCAACTATTTTGAACTCTCCGATCAATCCCAGCCCTCGTGGCACGAATCTCATCCCAATCACCCGGTGCGACCAGATCAAGCGCCGTACCCAAAGATGGCGAAACGCTGGCGGAATTGGAATCGCAATGAAACTTAAAAATATGGAAAACTCACATAGCTGAGATGGTTCCACCCCACTGAAACAAGGCCCGCGCCCCACTGCTCGATCCCAAATCCTTCACAAATGATGGAGCGGTAGCCGCAGCAGCAGCCGCCCCACCGAGTGCCATCGCGCTCTGCCGCCGCTCCTCCGCCCGATTGGGTTAGTGGCTAGTGGAGTGAGTGTGAAGTCATTGGGAGCTTCAGGAATATCCGGCATCGACGAATCGAAAGATCATCATCTTCAAAATCGAAGTCAGTCAACCCTGCCTCCCCAATGACTCAGTGGGTCGCCCAGTCGAGTACGCTTGGAAGGACCATTTGGACCTTTCTCTCGACTAATTTCAATTATTTTTTCTAATACGGTGCATTAGTGCGAAACCCTATGTAACCTTCGTTTTATAAGAGAGTTAACATAATATAAGTCTAATTAGGTAGAACTCAATAATTTTTAAATACCATTGATTTATATCTAAAAAAGTAACAGAAATGCGCGAGGGAGTAAAAAAAGGTAACCTCACATGCAAATTGAATTTATGTTGACTTAAAATTTAAATTATTTTAATTAATTTGTTTTAACGGTTATATAATAATTATGGTTCAAAAATAATAGTATCTAAATAGAATCAAATCACATAAGTGGTTTGACAAATTTTGGTTTGGTTCAGTTAGGACTGAACCGAACCATGAGCAGCCCCATACTATTAATTCTTGAGAGACTTTGTGCTTGTTTAATTCTAAAAACAGGTGCTGGGGCTGACATGGGGCCTCTATTCAAATGGGCCTCCTCGCCGGGCCGCTCGACTTGATAAGGCATCTGTTCGTGCCGGGCTAGACCTTTACGGGCCACGAAACTAGCCGTCCCATGTTGGCCCATTAATACCGACGGTATTATATTTTCTATGTCTAAACAAAATTACCAGAGACGTATATATACATATACATATAATTTATTAAACAAAAAAATATACGCATACTTCTGGATATGAGTATAGTTATATATAAAAATATATATATGTACACATACATAGGGATGATGCTCATAATTTTAGCATCTTAAAATTAATGGATTATATCAAACCAACATTAACTTGCGTTAATTACTAGCGATCTCTAATCAAAGCTGGTTAAGTCTAGCGCAATCAAAAGTAATCTCATCACGGTGATCAGAAAAGATAATTAATTATGATAGATGGTAATTTTGACAAGTATATATATGAGGGGATCTTTTCACATTTATATGTATAGGGTTTTCTATCACGTGATAGTTATTTACTATATATATATATGTGTGTGTGTGTGTAATTAAAGGATCATTAAATAAACTAATCCAAAATTTTGAATGTTTAACTTGCCTTTTTATTTAATCTTGAAAGCAACTTACATCTCCCTGATTATGACTTTATCACTGTAAAAATTACATCTGTTGGGGGTAATTATTCCCCCCTAAAAAAAAGGAGAAAGAAACATAAATTATCTTAAAGCACTGACCATGAAAAGAGGACGAATGATTGGTGTTTATATATCTATATATATATATATATATATATTCATCATTCAGTCTTCAGGAATTTATTCTATAATTAAATAATAATAATAATACTTTTGAAACTAAAAAGATAATCATGTCAGTTTATTAATGATTACAGATATACGTATAACAAATCATATTACTTACAACCCATTATGCATATATGTGCAGGTGTTTTAGTGAGAACTTGATATACATACACACACACACACACACACACACACGAATTTGAGAATAATAGAGATAGTTCTCCAAAAATCCGTGTTCACTTCCTGCCTAGGGTTGTCGCGGTAAAACAACGACCAGCAGACTCCTAAGGCCGCATGGACAACGTAGATAAGACGGGGCAGTCGTAGTACCAGAACGTGACACAGAGCACAAAGGATGAGACGGAGTTTTTGCGGAAATCTGATGGAACGATCAGGATGGATGGAATTTAGCAGTCATGATCAGTCGACCCGTGCACATGGGCACACGCGCTGCAGGCCCCGGTGACGTGCTGCCCGCCACAGCCTCTGCTTTCCTTTTCTTTCCAACTTGCCGCGCACCGTCGCCGTGTCTATCCTCGCCTCCCTGGCTCTCCCTTTCTCCCTGTCTATTTCCGACCGCGTGTCGAAAACCTTATCCTCTGTATTCGCCTTTTTCGGTTTTCTTTGACCATCGATTTAATATGTGTGGTCTATACATACTGGGCAAGCGTAGAACTCATTTAAATTGTGGTAAACATACATACATATATATATATAATATATAGGAGTAATATTTATCCAATATGCTTGATATTCAACAATGTGCTCAAAGGAAAGCGACAGGCGACAAAACTTGGACGGCAGGTCCGAATTCTCTGTCTTTACATTGTTTTAGATAATAATCTTAGCATAGCTAGATAAACAGTCTGCTTCCCTATTTCACTCATATTAAACATTTTTGCAGCCACAGTCAAAATCTTAGTCTCGAGTTTGTGATGAATGCAATGACATATATATATTTATGGACAGCGGAGACCAGAAGGAGAAATTCGTGAAGAATAATCTAGAGTGTATATGTTGATCATATACATATATATATATCTATGGAATTGTGTACAGTTTGGTATAAGACGTAAACCGATTGGATCTTGTTTTTATCCGTCGACGTAGCAAGAAAACTTGAGGACACATTTTGCCATTTGGACACGTAGTTATTGAGAAGATAAGAATGGACAGATTAACAACAGACAAGATTTTTTTTTAAATGGAAAGGAAAAAAAAGGAACATATAATTAAAAAAGGACAAACCAAGGGGAGCCCACCACTGCACAAGTTACTGGTCAGTACGGAAGCTGGGACGTTCCCTCGGCCCAATTTCATTAGGTCAATGTACCGTGGAGAGCCATTTGAAACAATCAAATGGAGAGCATGATCAACGATGGGGGATTTCCCCGCTTGCTTGCATTCTATGCATGCTACATTTTCGAGAAGTTCGATAATTCGTTAGCAGTGAAGTACTTTAAGTTGAGTGTGTTGGCTAATAGCAAGATTATAAGCCGTGAGATTCAGTAAGGGTGGGCCTATTAAGTGTCTGAGACAATGCAAGCTTACGTACGTTTGCTCTTCATCTTTCTCATTCGATTGTGTCGATCCAAACTGTCCCGGTATATATAGGCTGGGAATCGATCCTGTAGTAAATTGCATGAATCAAGAAGAACATGCATACATACATATATACATATATATTGGAGGTTCAAGGATATTCATTAATTCTATTATTGCAGTGTGATCGTATTCCCCCATCTATATTAAGAAATAAAGGGGTTTGATCACTAACTAGAATCAGACCTAAGCGCTCATGGAATAAATGAATTCTATTAACCTCGTTCCTCTCCGACAATATTCTTCATCCTCGTACACCACATGTGGGCTAGAGCCACGTCATCCGATCACGAATGGCTACCGAGCTGTTGTTTCTTGATGAATGTATCTGGTCTGTTTTCACGGGTGAGTTTGAGAATTATGGGCAGAGGAAACCAACGACAGAAAAAATGAGTTAAAAGTTGAAGATAAGGACCTGTACAAGCATCTGTCGTTCCTACATTGAACCTGGACATCATTCTTGAATAAATTCGACGAGAGGCTTCCCCCTCGTACGTGCAGAGCCCGATCCTCGAATCGGCCTGTTGTTGCACTCGACGTACCCACAGCATCTTTTTATCGGAAGTGGTAATACCACGTACTGCTCTATGTGCCCATAAATTTGGTCCAGTCTGGCATTGATGGAATCCACCCCCTTTTTTCCGATGAATTGTTGTGGTCATTTGAACAAACCTTTTCTTTCGAGATGAGGAATTAAACTGTATACTCGTACGAGCAAAGCTTTCCGGTTCAATTTGTCTGTGTGCTGAGTCTCCGGCTTCATTAATCTCTCCCCTTGATGTTTTACTTCTTGTCCCGTCTACATTGAAGCAATTGCTCGCCTTCTAGAGGGAGAGTATGACAATATGCATCATTATATATACAAATGAAATGATAGCTATAAGCTTTGGAAGAACTTAAAAGGTAGGGATGTTAAATGAGCGGCCCAAGCCGATTCAAAATGGATATGGAACCGTTTGACTTGGTAACGGTATGGCTCACTAAGCATAACAAGACGGTTCGATTATTGGCCACGGTTCAGGACATCATGAACCGGCCAAGAACCAAGCCTAAGCAAGCCAGTTCACGGTTCAGGCCGGTTTAAACATTAAACTGCTATCCTTTCCTCTCTTTTTTAAATTTTTTTTAAAATTATTTAAAATGAATAATTTCTTAATTTTTCTAAGAATTCTTAAATTGAAGTGATAAAGAATGGATCATTGATTGTAGGATTTTGACGGTTCAAGCCTGTTTCACAACGATTTTGTGCTGGCTACAGTTTGCGAGTTGATTCAATGAGAAAATGTGTTGGGCCGATTTTGATTCAACGGGCTAATTTCTTGGACTTAACTCGTAAGAGTTTCTTAACCTAATAGGAGCAGTTTACGTATTAGTTTAGGCCAAACTATTACGGTGAACATCTCTACTTAAAAGGGATGAAAATGAATATACACAAGAATTATAAGAGACATCTTTAGTCATAAATTGAAGGTTGAATGCCTAGGGCGCTCTTTGATCTCCAATTCATGAGTTTCCTTGGAAAATAAAATTGAATGCGACAATCTAAGTAGAACGGCATCAATAGCACGTCATCGATACATTAAAACGCTTGGAAAGTTGCAACCTTTATCTGTAACTATCCTTGTGCATACACACGTCAATATATATATATATATATAATACTAGGGTTTCGCCAATTTATATGTGTGCACCATGCTGCACGATTTCTTAGTTTACGTATGCCAAAATTTAAAATAAGATAAAAGATAAGAATGCATCATGTCGTATCGTAACATAACGACTGTATCGTCCATTTTTCGATACGTCGTCTAAGTTCGACTTAGAAAAACTGCGGCAGAAAATTAGCCGAATGGAGGATAGAGAAATCGTCCAAGAAATCGAGATGGATCTTGGGTGGTGACGTCACCGGTGGCCACCACCCGGGGAATGAGACGGTCGGCAATTCCTGAGATTATCGGGAGGACCTCATGATTCCGGGAGGCGTGACCGATGACAAGGTAAACATGCCGATTTCTATGTAAATGACGGGGCAAAGTGTAGTATGCTGATTCTCAGCGGCAGAGAGGTTGCCATTCTGCTCATTAATTAAGATGGCTACTAAAACCTGGTTAATTGGTTCAGTAATAATGGTTAGTTTGATTTCTTGTTCAATAATGGTGAGTTTGATTAATATGTCATGCATTATCTTCCTTTCCGGGGTCAAATCATAATTATATGTCATGGTCACCCTCAGTACGAGCAACGTGCTCCAAATAAATTAATATTTGAGGTAAACTTTAATTGGTAAAATTCTTAAAATATACACTGTTTTCATTCCTTACATTCAAACAATCTCATCGTATCTATATTAGTATAACTATGCATAATTTTTATTGAAAGACAAGATTATAATATAAATCTTATATGTTTACTATTTTTTACACTTATATTCTATACGTTTCAAAATTACTCTTTTGATTATATACGTTTGACTTTATAAGACACTTGAATTCTAATTTTAACTATTCGTTTACGTATAATTTAATGGCACCGTGTAAACATTATTTGTTAACGTGGTAATTTTTATATTCACATGATATGACATATCAACAATTATTCTATCACAACATATAGGACCAAAAGTTTATTTTGTCAACAATTACATCAACAATTTATTGCTACATTTATAGATAATAACTATTTAGTAAATAGTTAAAATTATAATTTAAGTATATTATAAAATTAAATATAATTATTTTAAAATATATATAATGTAAATATTATATATATATATGATAAACTCTTTGTATTTATGATAATTTTTACAGTTAAGTAACACATAGGTAAAGAAAACATATATTAATGGAAGTAGCACAAATCATATGATTATTTCCTGCAATGATTAGTCTGTCCGGAAGGGGTTACATTCCAATCCTCCATCTCTATTCATTCATTGAAATCCTCTGGTCCACCTCTAATGATTTTAATTCTCTCTTTGCTCCCCCTTTCTTTCTCTCTCCCTCTCGATTTTCTCTTTTAAATTCTATCTTCTCATCCAAAAAATAAATAAATAAATCTTCTCGCTAGTAATTAGTAAAAAATACTATTTACTTTCAAAAGCCAAAATGTTAGTTCATACTTTCTTCTCCTTCTTCTTTTTTGGCATAATAAAATAATGCTTTACTCATTGAATTAGTCATACATTGATATCTAAACACTTGAAATTTATAAGTTTAAATATTTATATTCCGTCTAATATTTATATTCTTCTCTTAAATTTTTTAAAGAAAATCTGAGGTGGAGCTGAATTGGCAATAGTTTGATGGACAAATTACTCCTCGAAGGAAGAAACAAACAAAATCTCTTCATTATGTATGATTCTTTTTTGAGTGTGCATCTGCTGCTATGGAGGAGATTATCGGAGTGAACTTTTAACGAGTTCCCAATATTCATAAAAGTGGAATGCAGACCTTAATATTAAGATAATATAAGTTAATTTACATGAATTATTTCGACCGAAAAAAATTATATTTAAAATTTTTTATTTTTTAATAAACTATTTAACTCGTATCCTAATTTGTTGAAAAAAATAATAGTTAAAATCCTATAAATTTACCTATTTCACAAGTGAATCATATAAATTTTAAAATATTATATTAATTTTATATATTTAATTTTATAACATACTTATTTTACAAATAATAATAATTATATTGATGTGATAGTTATCTTCTGACATAATAATTTTTGGCACCTATATGTCATGTCTAAGTGGTAAGAATGTTGTGTGATGATGCAGTAAAAATTTATTAATGTGATGTAATAATACAATGATAATTTATTAATATCATATTATATTATCATGATATTTTTGTCATATATATGTTATCTAAAATTTAACAATAATTAGTAATTTGTATTTAACATCGTAAAATCGGATTTAATGGGATATTTTGCAACTCCTAAAATTCATCTACAAAGAGTAGATGAAGTTCATAAAATTTCAGTATAATTTTCCCGTTTGTTGGATAAATATCAAGAAAATAATAGAAATATGATAAAAATTTTCCCCTGTATAGGACTTTCTGAATATAGGGTAGCACGTACGGTTGGGCCAATGAACTGGTCCTAATGTGCTGCGCTGCTGTCATTTCTTTGGACATCATACAGTGCGAAAGCATCGTGTCCCAAAATTTACAACCGGGCATGGTTATCAGGTAAACTTAGAATCGGTAGAAACCTACCCTTTTTGATAGGTTCTAGGTAGATTCTAGTAAAATTTGACTAGGCTCCCAGTAAAAAAAAAAAAAAGCAAATTGGTCAATTCCAGCGTGCAATCGGAACCGATATAATGAGATAATTTTGCTCTATTAATTTTAATTTTTCATAAGTTTTTCCATTTGAACTTCAATTTATTTGGTGTTTGTACCATTAGATTCTTAACGGTATAAATTTTATTTAATTTAGTAATTATGCATATTAACATAATTTAATAACTTGAAATTTTCTTTTAAGAAAAATATCTAACACATAAAAATTTTGATAAGATAAATGTGTTAAATTAATAAAGATAATGAAATTTATACTAAATTTAATTATTTATCAATAAATAAATATTACAAAAAGTAATAAACAAGTTCCAATAGAATACCCAGAACCAGTCGGGTTGCGGGTAGGGTCCACACTCAATAGGGTAATGTTCGTGTTCACAATTTCGGAACAGATTTTACAAAGGGTAAGGTTCGGATATCCCAAAAATTACTGGGTACTCAAACCTATTCACCCCTACTGAAATTGGATATATAAAAAATTTTAAAATAAAGTTTAGTCACGAGATAGAAAGTGTCGTCTTGCCGGAATATATATATATATATATATATTTCCAAATTTCTAAAATGATGTGCAGTAAAAAAAATTAAAAATATACTCTAGTTCACGTGGAATTCTACAGTACAGTCAACCTTTTGTTGGCTAAATAAATCAAATTCTACTCAATTTTCAGGTCTAGAAAAAGGAGAAAATAAAATATGCAAGCCTTTAGTTTTTTTCTCCCTTTAACCTCTTGCATTTTATTTTTCGACCGAAGTTCTAAGATAGTCCGAGCATATTAATATATTAGATTCATTAAATTTTGAGTTTGTATTCGTCTAAAAGACTGAATTAGGTTTTCATCTTCTATCTTCTAATAAACGTGTTACATGGATCTCTATCTCTCATCATCTCAACTGCAAGATGTCATCATCCTGAGGACATTCACATTCACTGAGAAGTACCATCATGCAGCTGGCATCGTGCAGCTGCACAACACGGGATCAAGATGGTCTCTAAATTCGATTCTTATAAATGAAAATTTTATGTTCTTTTATATTTTCTGTCCCTTAATATCCTATTCCATGTACACGCTCATTTTTATTTTTAAAGTTGAGAAATGACGTGTGTTATCATGATTTGTTACTATTTCATTTCCACAATACTAATTATTGCCGAGTGCATCTTCTTGACATGGTGACTACATTTTTGTACATTTTGTGCAGCTAACTGATGGAATAGCATTTATCCTTAAAAAAAAAAAAGGTTACTGCCGAGTGATCGATTCTGGTCCGTCAATTGGGGTTGTCACCTGCTGCGGGGGAGCATCTGCGAGAGGAATATGCCTAGTGTACTATAAGACTCCCTGCTCAGTACCTCCATACCTAGAGTAACATGTTCTCCTGCCGAGGGAGAGCAGCCTTGATATGAGACACGGCAAGAAACCTATCAGAACAACCTCAGAGCATCCGACATATTCCGAATATCCCTCGCCCCGCCGCATAAAAATACGCATTTTAATCAACAGTCCTCTAATCCCCTTGCACCTGCTTATTTAAGCAGCTCAACCCCAACAGCCGGAAGCACCACACAGCAAGAGAGAGAGACAGAGAGAGAGAGAGAGATACCTCCGAAGTTCATTCGATCTGTGGATAGAAAGGATATAGGTATAATAATAAGGGAAGATGGCGATCGCGTACTGTACAAGGCAGAGGAAGCCGTGCATTGGTTGGGTCGAGAAGTACTTCAAGGACTGCCTGTGCGATCTCAAGGACGAGATCTCGTTTGGGTTCGGGCTGATAAGCCTGGTGTGCTGGGGGTGGGCGGAGGTCCCTCAGATCATCACCAACTTCCGCACCAAGTCCAGCCATGGAGTCTCCCTTGCCTTCCTCATGACTTGGATTGCAGGGTAACTATTGGTTTCTAGTTTTTTTTTGTTCCTTTTCCTGTGTCCCTTAATTAATCTTGCCACCATTAACCGAACTCTGCCACCTTCTGCTTAGTCCAAACTTTTAAATCAGTATGCAAGCCTTGAAAAGCTACATATGAAATTTTAGCTAGGTTCAAGCCTACATTCGTGTTATTTCCGAAGCAAGCAGCATCAACCCTGCAAGATGGAGAAGAGACTTCAAATCACAGAAAGCGTGATTTTGACAAGGAAAAGTAAACTTAATGATAAGTTTGGTGTGATAGAATCGAAAGGGATGTAATGGAATAAGGATTATAGCCCTTCCATCTAATATTTTTTGGTCAATTGCACTTTAAAGAGTTCATATTTTTATTCCATTCATTATATTAGATATGTTTCTCATACCGTTAAAATGAGATTTCCTTATTATTAAGTCATTTCATACAATTTCATTCCCTCTTCTTTATAAGAAAATTTTGAATATTACTGAAACCATCTACAATGATTTAGCTTCAGAATTGCAAGAGGAATATTAGTTCTTACCATTTTTTCGAGCAAAAGAAGTTGCTGTTTCCATGAGTAGTCTGTGGAATTCAAGGAGGGTCCAAAGTGAAAGAAAGTATATGATGAAGGAGTTGGGTATAATAACAAAATCATATCATTATATGGATTCGTAGAAATTCTCGACCCTCCATCATTCCATCGTAAACCCTCTTTATGGTCCGAACGGATAGAACATTTCAATTAGTCATTTCAATTTTGCATTGATCCTTACCCAGTTTCACAGTAAAATACCTGAACTTGAAGAGCCCTTTATTTTATCCAGCCTGTGTACAAGATTTTGTGGCTCAGATTATCAGTTAGTTGTCAGATTACACCTGGTTTTAATAACTTTGGTTTATTTCATGTTTTATAATCAGCATCCAACACCCATACTTTGTTTCAGATTCATTTAAATATATTCTCATGTATATATCTCTGTGTGTGTGTGTGTGTGTATGACATAAAGACAGTATGATCTAAAGCCAAAAGGATATCGTGTGACTTGACTGGTGCAGGGACGTCTTCAACCTGGTGGGCTGTTTTCTTGAGCCAGCAACGGTGAGTGCCCATCCTTCTGCTCTTAAAACAAGGCAGCAACAGAAAAAAATTTGCAGAAGAAATCCAGAGACCAGCAAAAATTGTAAAATATGGTGAATGGAGAGGAGCTGAGACCTTCCCTTCCACCACAACCCCCACCCCCCGCGGGTGGTCCAGTGAATCATCCTGAGACCCTGTTCCATTGGGTGGATGAATGAAATTTGGTGCTTTCTAATATCCATCCAACCTCCAAAGACAGCAAAAGGCTCAGATGCTTATCCACACCCTTTTCTGCCCCCCCATGCTTAGCCCTTTTTTCCACCGTACTTGACAAAACTTCATTAAAATATAGATTTATCTTCTTTCTTTTTGTCGATCTGAATTTATCTCTGTTTTTTTTTGTTCTGATTTCTATTTGCAGCTGCCGACTCAGTTCTACACGGCCCTGGTAAGTCATAATTTCCTTTGTTTCAGGTCACTTTTTTCCTGTTTATCTTCCATCACCGTCATTGGAAGAAATTAAAATTATTGTTGGTACGAGAAAAAAAGGGCCCACAATACAATGATATAACTCTCCATCATATATTATTTACATCTTAATAATTTATTAAATTATAAAATAAATTATAAAAAAATAATTTTAGTTATTTATATATATTATTATAACTCATTTTAATATTACCTTCTATACTTTTAGAAAAATAGTTAATTAGTTCTTTTAAGACTATGGGTTCAATTCATCATGCCCCGTTGAGCATGTGAGCATATGAACCCTTAGTTTGCTTGGTCAATGTAAAGTCCAATTTTACAATTATGCCTCTTTACTTTTTGCTTCTCTGTACTGTCCCCTTGTTGGACTGACATACTTCTCTCTTGCAACCGATAGAAACCCAAAACAGTTCTTCGCTTCCTACTTTCTATTAGTAATTTCTTGTGCAAAGGCTATTAGCCATAGGTTCCCCCATCTACATAACTAAGAACAAAGGACTTGTTACATTCATTAACCAGTAACTGTCAACCAACTACTTACCGCATTTTATTCGATGATGTTTTGTCACAACATCTAAATTTGCCGTGGGACAGCTCTACACGACGAGCACAGTGGTGTTAGTGCTGCAGAGTGTGTACTATGATCACATCTGCAGATTCTGGAAGTACCGTCACAGCAAGCACCAGCAAAAGGTCACTGATTAGTTTAGTTTAATCATAGCCTTCTAAGTTTGCAGCTTCCAGGCTGCTTTAACAACTGTGCATTGTTCCCCAAATAATATGTGAATCCATGATTCTCGTGCGGTTCTGATTAGGTCCCAGAAGAGAAAGAACCCCTGAAGCCTAAGTCATTGGCCTGTTCAGGAATACCGATACCCAGAACATCACCAAAGGCGCTGCCTCGCCGGGAGTTCTACTACACGTATGCACTTGAAGACTTGTTTAGAATAATGTCTATGAAATCTAGTATGTTCTTGCCATGTGCTACTTTGATCCCAAAATAATAAACTGAGTATATTTCTTGCAGATCAGCTAGATCCTTGGCAGGCAGTGGGACTCCGCCATTTCGTAGCTACATGAGGGTGGCACAGAGCGGCCCGTCGGCTCTGGAAGTTAACAGCGACTCATCTTCTGATGACGAAGCGGCTCCTGTTTCCCCGAATAAGAAATCACTGACTCAGCCTAGACCGATCCCAAGATCTGTAAGCCTACCTTCTGTTATTGACTTCAATGTCCTGATTCTCAATTTTCTCTATTTCTTGATGAATGGTTCCACTGGAACTTTGTCGAGCGAAACATAATTTCATGATTTCAGGCTGGTTATGGGACATTTCTAGCGACATCGGCGACTTTGCCCTGGAAGGCACTGAGTGACACATATATCAAAAACACCCGAAGGAGACAATTACTTGTATGCGAACCAACAATTTCAGCCAGTAGTGTCATCTTCTTTGAGCTTATGTTGTAGAGAGAAATGATGGAAATACTTGTGATTGGGTCTATCCTTGTTTGTTATCTTTATGTATCTATTAATTTGAAACAGGAAGGTGGAATGGAGCACAGTGTGTTTGGGCAATGGCTTGGATGGCTAATGGCAGCAATTTACATGGGAGGGAGGATCCCGCAGATTTGCTTAAACGTAAGTTTCGTGCTTTCCTTCTAAGAATGATCAGTTTTTTTTGAACTCTTTGGCACAACACTCTCGACTTGCTATTCTCCTAGTTACTCGGAATGATGCTGATGGGGCCTTTGTTGTCTTCACTGTACAGATCAGAAGAGGAAGCGTAGAGGTGAATTGTGATATTAGGTTTATCATCCCGAAACGATACCTTTTAGTTCGGTGATCTACTTTACTTCGTTCTGACACGTGCAATGCAGGGTCTGAATCCTCTCATGTTCATCTTTGCACTGATGGCGAATGTCACCTACGTGGGAAGGTAATCTATTCTCCCCTCCCCAAGTCTGAACAAGAGGTCGCTATAAAGGCCACCTAACAGTTTTCTGTCTTGTAGCATTGTAGTAAGGACCACTGAATGGGAAAACATAAAGGCCAACATGCCATGGCTCTTGGATGCAGTCGTCTGCGTGGCACTTGATTTATTCGTATCCTTCTCTTGACCAACATCCTATCAATCGGGATCTTTGTTCTTGCTATGATTTTTCAACATGACATTATGAAACTGCCTTAACCAGCATTTAAATAGATCATATTGCAGTACGTGTATTACAGGTACTTCAGGAAAAATGCCCAGTTCGATGAGGAAGGATATGGGGACTACAAGGAAGAAGGCAAGGTCGTTGCCTCTTAGATGTTTTCTGCCCTATCGAGCGTATGCCAAAGATGCCTGGATTGAGAGCTTTTAATGTTTTAGAATTCAATTGCCTGTACTGTATGATGAAGTATTGATGCCGTTGGTTTGTGTGATGTCATGTTGACATGTAGCCTATGAGAAGGAGTGATTCCAGAGATCACCGGCTGTGAAACTGTGAATGGCCACGATGAGTTCGAGTTGCTCCTTGGACACACAGAACCCAAAAGCTACTTTTGAGATCAAGCATGAGTGACCTTGAGATCCGGTAGATCCTCGAAAATCTGCAAAATTCGAACCAATATTTGTAGGACCGTCAGATTAAAACTTGTGCGTAGAATGGTTACACTGACAACCATTGCACTCCATGACATGGACTGAACTACTTGTGACCAATTTTAATCCCCGAAATGTCATTGAAATTACAGAGACTCTTGAGAAACGTCAAGGACTCCTATTTATGAACCCGAAGGATCACTAGGACCTCTTTTAGGGAGTTACGAGATTGCCAGAACCATCAGTCAATTGTTATCTATGCGCCTAAACCCCAAAAGCCATTGTGAACCGCTAGCACACCAAGAGATCGTCATAGCCAAATGAAAACGCTGTTGAATTTCTCTTGGAATTTGGCGGGGCCATTTCTTCTCTGAATGTCGGGATTTTGGTAAGGTTTTACAGCCTCTGTTTACAGTAGCTAAGACAGTTGAGCACCCGAAGGGACTAAAGTGATTCCTCAGAATCTTATCGCTGGTCCTATCTGTACCTTTAAGTAAATTCTAGGCTTGTTTGATGGCCGGAGACTGCTTCAGAAAGCCTCAAGAAATGTATGCTTATTGCCAGAGATCAAGTAATTTATGCTCGTACGGAATTTATGATGTTGAATATCTGATTCAGATTGCTTTTATCAGCAAATTTGAAGCATGGTAACATGAAACCCAAAACAAAAGCAGGAACCAGAGTTTAAAAGCATAGGTGCACATTATTTCCATGGACTCTGGTGGCATAGCTTTAAAGGGGAATTGCTAATCCATATAGATCGAAAGCACCATAACACGTAAGATCTTGAGTTGTGGATTTCACTTAAACCACACCTCACAAAAAAGGAAAAAAAAACATAGTAGCTGTTGTAATTAGTGTCAATAACTATACTTATGTTAGGAAACTACAGCAAATTTTGTAAAGAAGCTGGTAATTGGAGAAGGTCATAAGGAGCCCAGAGGGCATCCACTGGGCACGGACGGTTCCTGTCGATCCTCTCCCATGGCTTTCCCTTCCCACTCCAGTGAAGCAGGCTCACTGGGCCAGGATGCAAATCCCGGCATAGTCCCTGGAAATTATCTCCTCCAAGTCCATGCTGGTTCCAGCGAGGATCTATGGGCACAATGTTTCCGGCGAAAACCAACAGAAATGGTGGCAGAGAACCCAACTCATATATCCTCATCCTCTTCTGTAGCTCCATCCACTCTATGATCCTCCTTGTATAGTCTCCTTTCCGCCACCTGTCCAAGTCTATCACCATGACCCCTGTGTTAAAGTAACAAGGCTTCCGAATCCGCCCTTCAAATGTTAGGGAGAGAGTCGGGTTGGACCAAAAGGTAGGGGTGAAGTAGACCGAGAGGTCTGCATTACAATATTCGGGTGCAGCAATGACTGAGTTTCCATCTAGTGAGGTGGAGGCGAGATTTGCTATATCATCCACTAGGATTATATCTGAGTCCAAATAAACGATTTTCTGGATACACAGGGGAAGGATGTTCGGGAGGTAGTTCCTGGCGAAGTTAAGTGTGCAGTCAAGAGCAGAGCGTATGGAGGTTGAGATGAGGCCTGAGACGGAGGAGCTGTCGAAAGGGTAAATCTCGAAGTTCAGGTAAGGGAAGGAGGAAGAGATAGTTTCGCGGAGGTGGGAAGAGGCAGAAGTAGCCACAAAGTGGAAGTGGAGATTCTCAGGACAGGAGGAGTGCTGGAAGCACGAGAGGATGGCAGCCATTGAACCACGGAGGTAGGCAAAGTCGAGGGTCATTGCAATATGGACCGCTTGACTGGAACAGATGCTGTCATGATCTATGGTGGGGCAACTCGGCGAGTTGTAGAACTTTGGGGCTTCTTTGAACTGTTGTGCGGCAGCCGTGTTGGTGGAGGCCACAGCAGCAATGTGGAGGAGGACGAGAAGCAATAGGTGGGGAAATGGGGGATTTGTTGTCATGGCTTTGTGATTTTGAGGAAGAGGAGAGCCCATGGATGGATAATAGACACAAAGAAGAAGAGTGAGTAGTAATACTTGGATTGGAAGGAGATTAAACTTGACTTGGAACCCAAGTTAGGCGAAGAGGGTAAAAGGCAAGACACGGATTTTGATTCCCAAGCCCAAGTGTTTGGACTCCTGTTTTAGTGCATCAAGTATCCATAATCAACCTATGTTCAATACTGACTCTGTCACCATACAACTATCCAAGTAGTGGTATAATCCGATTTAATTAGTCGATAATCTTCTAATTTCATATTAAAAAAAGATAACTTTTGGAAAATATTCTAAGCGCACGTGCAAAATGATATTTAAATATGAAACATCATAATCATCAAAATGTTTTAACGTGAGTTTGGAATTACTGAATCACCGGATCACTACTTCAAGTGATTTAAACTAAGTGAAAATGACATTAAAATTTTACATGGGTCACCCTTACCCACCCATTCATGAAATTGTTCCATAGACCCCCAAGAAAGATAGTCATGGTGGACTCTCTTGGCCATTTGTTTTTCTAATCCTCCTCTGTCAGAGCAAAGATGACACACATTGGCCTAAATTTCAACCTTTTAGACTGGAGTCAATTCATCGAAGCCGAAAATGATGACGTTCTTGGTCCTTATATGCTTTCGATAAGCATCAGGTTGACCGTCGCCTATCCGTTGACCATCAATTTTTCCCCTAATAATGTGTCACATTATTTTCCGAGGTATGTAGAATTTAACCAAGTAGGGGCGGGGGGCGCACATGGCATATCGATGGACCTCACACATCAATTGTACGCAATGTATCAACGATCTCCTCTGCGAAATGTCAACTCTTCGTCTGTCTGTCTTTTTCCCTGCAACATTCTACGAAGGGCCTCGAGGATGGATTCTCCATTTGGGCCTCACCATTCATGATTTTCGAATTTTCTGAGGGCATGGTACGAATAGTACAACAAAATCTGTGGACTTCTTCAGTTTCTTATCTCAATTGGATCACTCAACCGACCGAACCGCATTTTCGTCTCATCGGCAGCCATCCCCCCCGACTGAGGATGGAAAGCTCTCCAGAGTTCGTTGTACCGCTCGAGATCAAAACCCCGGCTCCTCATCAGCCTCCACTGCTTGGCCGAGAACCGGCTCTGGAAGAAGCCCTCGAACGAGGGCTCCCTGGACGTCCTGAGGAAGAAGGCGTAGCCCAGCATGAAGTAAAACGACGTGACGTAGAAGCAGATGGGCTCCATCACGTCCCACGACAGCTCCCAGAAGGTGAGCCTCATGAAGGCCGCCGTCTGGACCACCAGGAAGCCCAGCCCGGCCCAGAGCTCCCTCTGGACCTGGGACTCCGCCTCTCGGTCGATCGCTGCCTTCTGCTTCTCGAGCTCCTCGAGTTCCTTCCTTCTCGGGTTGCTCCGGCAGGGCTCGGGGAGGGGGATCAGCTCTGCCAAGGCTTTCATCACCTGTTACCAGAGAGAGCACGGAAATTCTCCGGTAAAGGTCGGTCCAACTTGAGCACAATGTCCACAGGTATCTAAACCTGATAATAATGTTTATTGTATCCAAATCATCATCATCATCATCATAAGAGTAGATTTGTGGGGTCAGTTCACTGATGTTTTTTGGACTCCAGCATCAAGAAAATGCGTAGAACCGGCGCCAGATACAGCCGAAACATGGCGCAAGTCCCCACATGTATCACACATGTTCTAGAATTTTTTTTTCTCCCAAATGCCCCCTCATCGTTAGAATTAATACTCTTATTGGATTCAAATTCAATATCCATTCTTCAATAATATGTAAAATTTCTTTTTTCTTTTTTTTTGGGGCTAAGTTAGGGAAAATCATATGATTAGTCAAGCATGTGTATACACATGTTGGGATGTGTCCGTTAAGGGCAAATGATGATTCGGTAAAAGAATAATTAATAATGATATTAAAAATGAGGGCTTTTAATGGGATCCTTAGGGGGGACTGTGATTGACTAATGGTACCCCTCAATATTATTAATTAAAAAAACAGTGAAATTAAAAGATTTGGAAAAAATTGAGTCCACTGTACTCCCTTATATTCTAAAATTCGGTAAAACCTTATTAATTTGTCGAAAATCAACCTCGGCATTTTATCCTTAAGATTTGCAAAAGCACACTGTCGGGTCTCCAAATTATAATTTTATGAAGAACTCCCATGTTAAGTACTTTCATGATTTCGCTGAAATATTGCTAATAATTTGACTGCGTGTTAAATTCTGATAATGTAAATGGGTAGATTTTGGGTCCAGCCCGGGATGCGAATCTCGAAGGGGGGGTGAGAAGGTCTTTTTACCACCACCCCCCCGAGGGGTCCTTCAAGTTACCATCTCATGCGTGGAACGTCACACGATATCCTGTCCAAGCATGAAGGTAAACGAACAAAAGACAAAACAACGGCCAGAAAAAGCGTTATCAGTCCTCAGTGGTCTCCGAATTAAACTAATTAAAAATCATTAATGAAAATTAAAATCCGAAAAACAATATAAGTTTTAAAATAAATTCAAGCCAATATATTGATTTTCTCATGGAGAAGACCGATCGGGTCGCACGTAATATTTATCCAATTTAACCAATATGCACTCAACTAATTCAATTAATCAATCACCAGAAAAAAATGGATTAAATAATTTTTTTAAAAAAAGGATAAAAGGAGAGAGGAAGAGAAAATTACCAGGTCAGGTCGGAGGAGCACCATATTCCCCATTACGACGACGTTTCCTGACTGGTCCAACAGCTTCGCTATCCCGACTGCTTGACCCGGATCCGGACACGCCTCACCGCAGACCCGGATAAATTCCGAGTAAGGCACCCAGACTTCCCGGATCCCTCTCAGCCTCGCCCTAACCGCCTCCAGCTGCGTCACCTTCACCAGTTTCCTCGCGTCCTCCGTCGTCAGCTTCGGCCACTCATCCCCCGGAACCGGCGGCGAAGGAGGCAGCAGCCCATCAAGCCAGGTCCTGCCAATCGCGACGTCCAGGGCCCTGAGCCTCTCCCTCAGGGCGTCCCCCATGAGAAACCACCGGAGCTCCGGCGATATCACTGGCACAGCCCTCTTGTGCAGGAACCGCCTGAACAGCCCACTGTCTCCCGGGTCATGGTCGACAGCGGGCCGACTCTGGGAGACACAGCTGTGGGCACCGGCAGACTGAGCAGCGGAGACCGCCCGGTAGCCACCCATCGCGGCCTGTCGGGATCTCTTGGAGATATCTATGAGCCGCTGCGCCAGCGTCCTCTTCAACAACGCCATTGAAGAAAGTAGCTAATCAGGACAATCTAGAGAGAGAGAGAGAGAGAGCGGGAGAATTATAGGGAGAGAAAGGAGCGTCTTTTCTCTTGTGAAGGGTAACAACTTATTCGAATGACTTTTGCCCGGAGATGCAAGAAATTGATGGCGTTTGGGGGCCGTCCTATATAGCTGTCCCGAACATGAGGAAGAGGAAAGAGAAGACGACATGCTGGAGAGATCTGTTGATTATCTCGAGAATATCCGATAAATTGGTTGAGGCAATATGTTAAGGCATATTCCGCCGAATTGATCGCCACGTCGGATAGAGATTTGAGGGGACAGTCACAGACTCACAGGTCCAGGGTCACAGGAGGAAATATCCTGTGTGTGGGAGATGTCTTGGTGGTCTGGTCACCGTCCACGTGGCCAGATTGTTCTATAGTTTTCTCGAGCTTGTCGAGAGCTGAACTCGATTATTTAGTAACCATGGGGGGCGCGCTGCAGCCGACGCTGAGGGGAGCTCTGGTATGCGGCAAAGTTCACTGATGCCTAGCGTGGAATGCGCCAAAGCATGTTTTACACGTGTCTTACCAACGACCGACTGTAATGTCCATTTTTTTTAATAAATCATACGCTTCGTAATTATGAAGAATATTTTTTTTTGGCAATATTGTAAATAGATTTCATTTTTAATTTTAATTAGAATTGGATATTTTTCTTGTAAAAAAAAATCTCAGTTATTCTCAAAGAACATCTTTAAATTACTCAATATAAGTAACCTGGGACAAATGCACCAATTCGTGCTTCTTACAGACACACGGTTGTGAACAAGCACGGGTTGCACCGTAAGAAGCCTGATTCGGATCTTCTCCATACCCCATGATCCACGAGATTACCGACTGTGGTAGGACAGAAGGGTCACTTTCATCTCACCTCACTGCTTTTTGTTAATCTTCACCAAATAGCAAAATTTTAAATAATTTTCCTTTGAAAATACTGCGATGAAAAGGTCATAAATTTTCCTTAGCATACAAATTTATAACTTTTGCTTTGGAATATATATACACGCACGCATATATATGCAGACGTAGCCAAATTGAGCTCTCCTTGTGAAAAGAATAAAAATGAATCCGGCAGGAGTCGAATAATGAAGTCCCATAATTTATTTTTTCTTTTTAGAGTATATAAAATTCATTTCATCATGACTAATATATTTCAAACCTAGTTGACCCATTAATATAATAAAATTTTTATAATATAAATTATTTTTATTTATAAAAATTAAATTTAATTACAAACTATTTTAATTTATTTATATTGAATGGATACGTAATTTCACACATTTGTGAAGGGGGAAAAATTAAAATTGAATGTGAAGGTGGGGCACTGAGTTTCAACATCGTTTCACGAGGGCCATAAAGGATTCGAAGAACTATCAACCGGTGAAGTATTCAACTAAAAGTGAATGGATGTGGCCCCCACATTACAGCTTTTGACGTGAAGTTCGTTCGTGTCGCCACGTACGCACTGTCGTCGTCCTTCTGGTATCCACTTGATACCGAGTTTTCCATTGAGATTCGGCACGCTATTTAAAAATTTTCAAGAAATCTACTTTCTAGGTTGCACTGATTTTTCAGTTTTGTGTCACACCCTACTGGGAAACTTAATCATACCCAGCTCCATCGAATTCAAATTAGACTAGTAGTAGTCCAGATTGATTAGTAACAGTAACACATACTTTTTATAAAAAAAAAATTGATTACACATATTAAGTCTCATAAATGAAATGATTCATTATATAATAAGTTTCTACTTATTAAATAGTTACCCTTTGAAATTATGGTGATTATTTTTAAATTGTGAATTCTTTTAAAGATTCAAAGTAAGATGAATGAAAAGAATAATGAAAGCAAGCCATAGATACGCATGATTTACTGCCATAGGCACCTGCAAGTACGGACCTTGAAGCCTCAGCTCGTGACACAATACCATGGGTACGCAAGATTAAATTGTAGGAAATTATATATTACCGTATATTAAATTGAACCCATAGTTGAAGTAATAAATTTTAGGGCGCCGAAGATGGATGAGACCTTCACCAGCTTGCAAGTTTGGCAGGGCAAAGCGACAAGGTTAGGTTGACTATGCGAAGGTGCATGCAAGTTGTTTGTATCATGGCCAAGTGATGATTCCCACAAGTTTCTGGTTTTCCCCTAAACGTTTAAAAGAGGATGCTGCCTCCATTCTCACCAGGTGATAGCATTGAATTAGAGACAAAAAGGTGAGGAAAAAATTGCACGCGGGAAAATATAGGCTTTTAGACTTTTGAAAATATTATTTTATAAATAAAAATTGGACCAACATTAAAACTGGAATGGGTGTTAAATAAATAAATTGTTTCCTAAACTACAAAATCGAAAACTGTAGAAAATCCTTTATAAAAAAAGAGCAGTGAAACCTGAAATTTCTAAAAATAGAGACCCTCAAATAACTAAAAATCTTTAAAATCCCAAATCATAAAAAAAAAAACTGATAATCTTAAACATCCTAAGAACCTAAAAAAAAGTTCTATGGAACCATCATTTTTATTTTAAAAATAATAATAATATCCTAACTATTGGATTTTTCAATAATTTTGATAATAAAATTTCCAAATTTTATTAATTGTATCCAACTCTAGACGTGCTGAGTAATTAATTAAAACGTTTGTTTATTCTGTTCCTAAAGATACAAGTAATTAATGATAACTTTATATATGTATATGTATATAGAACTAATATCCATATTGAGAATACCCTTTTATTCTAATTTTAGAAATAAGTGGCTTTTATGCAAGTGGTTAGAAATTTTAATTATAAAAATATTTATATTAATAGAATCTTCCCAAAACTAAAAATTTTATATTTTAATATTTTAAAAAATCTATTAAAAAAACCTAGATTATGAAAAAAAACCTTACAAATTTAATAAACCTAAAAGATTTGCAGTGTCATAAAAAAATAAAAACTTATTATTTGATCTATATCCATACTAGTGTATGCAAACCTATAATAAGCAGTTTTGTTGTCTTTTTCCTTTTTCCAAATTTGTCCTTTCATATATTCTATCTCGCTGTAGATTATAAAGACAATATTGTCATTTCACTCTGCCGGTTAGCCCCCACTTCTCCCTCCCTGTTCCCACCGTCACCTTCTTCACCCTCGCACTGCTCCCGTCGTATCTGTTCAGTATCTTTTTCTCCCCTTTTATCTCTCTCCGTTTAGTTCCACTCCTCCACCGTCCTTTTCTCTCTTTCCTCCCTAATTTCAGCCTGCAACCGATGAGTTCAAGTGGTTTCTCATCTGTCTTTTCTTTCAGTTCCATCAGTAATTTCCACGAGTTTCGAACATTGCATGTGAACATAATGTCGATCAGTTGTCAGAGATCGAAGCTTCGGGTGATGACTGATGCTCTATTGTGTGATATCTTTTACATTCGTCTTACCGATATCCATCTCTGATTTTTTTTTTTGAAGCAAACTCTGGCTTTCATGGGAACAAATAAAGGAGCAGAAAAATATCATTTTGCAGGAAGGCTCTTGAAAGAGCAAGCAACTCCATGTAATTTGATGCTAGAATTCTCGGGGTGTTGTTATTCATTCGAGTGATTTATGGGTTATAAGAATTTTTTATACTTGAAATATTAATTACAATGTTAATACTTAGAGTGTAAATTAAATCCATTCTATAAAGATCGGATTGTTTCCATTATTAGCTTCTACCTGCAGTTGATTAGACTCTTATGCCCATGATACTTCAATGTTTCCTGTCTCAGCTTTTAGCAATGGTGGACGAGGCAATCTGTGTCTAGTCGCTACAAATTATAACGATGCTCTAGTTGATTGATGCCAGAAAATTCATTCATACAATAATATTTGAAATTAAAGGAGCTGCTTTCGATATGTATCTCTTACATCTTCAAGTCAGTCTTAGACAGAGGTCGCACGGAGTTGATCATCTCCAAGTCACGTCACACGGATTGTTAGAGGAATAGAAATCCCACATTGGATCTAGCTAATTGTTCGGATCCGAAAATACCTAGGAATCCTTCTCTTGTTTCTCCTCTACATTTTTAACAAATGCACGCTCTGCTATTTTCCCCAGCACAAATGCAACCAGTCAACCTCCATATAATGAGTGAATGGGGTTGCAAGAAGAATAACTCTTCTCTGACCCCCGGATCAGGACTCCCATTCATTCCTTAACCACTACAAGAACAGCTGATTGGGAATATAGCAGATGAGATGGATCACCCGATTCTAATTTGTTTTGGATTTGATTGTGTCTCACATGGGCATGCAGCAGATCTTTACATCTCTAACTTGTACTTGAGGAGAAGACTCGACATTATGTTGCTAATGACCATTAAAGAAGTTCGTACAAATTGACACGTGGTGCACCGCCAAGCATATAAATTAGAGGTAAAAAACTCTACATTAATTTGTAAACTCATTAAAACTAGCGTAGAGATATAACCCTACAAGATAAGCGTCTCGAAGTCCTAAACTAACCTCGAACCACGTCACGTTTTTGTAGATCTCTAAATCCCTTAGAGGGCATGCTCAACACCTTCTTAGGTATAATACGGGAATGTAGTCCAAATGTATTAAAATAAATCAATGCTTACAAAGGCGAGATATGATGACGCCTGCAATGTCCTCGTAAAGGAGAAGACAAGCTCTACTGGGCAAGCATTCAAAGGACAAGTTCCAATAGAGAGTGATTCCAAAGGCGAGATATGATGACCCCTACAATGTCCTCGTAAAGGAGAAGACGAAACTCTACTGGGCATGCATTCAAACGATCACAGGTTCCAATAGAGAGAGCTGCAGGATAAAAGCTCGTAATTAAGCGTATATTATTAAAATTAATATATTTTCATTTCTTTTATTCTAAGCCATTCATAAGCTGACTATGTCATGCCGATCGCGGCTCACTTCAAGAACATCAGTTCCGAAGAAACCTGTCGATTGTCTCGCCCTTTTCAGCCCACCTCCATGTACACTCCGAGCCCCACCATCGTCAAAATTAATGAAGCCCCAGATTTAAAAAAAAAAAAAAAAGAGGTACCAGAAAAGATACCCGCAATTAGGAACTCTGAGAGTTAAAAGTGACAGAAAACAAACGTGTATGATCTGATTGTGGAGTACACAAGTGTATGACAACGTGGGTATATTTATGTTTACAATGTCAGAGCTTGCAGCACTTAATCAGTGCCAGTGTAATCAAATTAATTCAGTCGGCTGCCATGTGCAAATCCAATACTTATCTTTGCAAGAACTGTCAATCTTTCTTCCACATTATTTTCTCTTTTATCCTACTTCCATATAATGAAACCCTTCCAGCTCTCTAAGAAAAACAAGTGGAACGAGCTGCATCTTTCATGCTGCCAGCAAACACACCACAATTTGTTATTATTGTTAATCGTTTCGTTCTCTTCTGCACACGGGAACAACAACGTACAGATAAGAACATCTGCAAACTCATATCCAACCAAAGTCATAATAGCTAAAAGGGAGAGATCGAATCTACGACCTCGCAGACTAATGGCAAAATACAAGTGCATCATATACTCGTTGAAGCAAAATTAGTGGGCTTATTCTGTCTTACTTTATTACGTATGGCAGATGACCAAAACAATGCGGTTTACCAATCATAACAGGAGAGAGCATTCGGTTGACGGTGTCATCGGTGACGGTAATTGTACGACGATACCATCCAATGAAATTCAGTCAACTATTGCGTTGTGGTTCGTAAATCCGATCAACTTCTCTTTTGTGTTTGGCATTTACTCCTTAGGGTTTTTAGGTCTTTAAGATTTTTTTTTACAGTTTTCTTTTGTATCTCATAATTAAAAATCTTGATGTTTATTTAAATTTTAAGCGGTGTCACTACAAGTATCGTCGTGTGATCATATCATGTGACTGTCAAAGTTGAGTGGTTGAGGAATGTGGAAGGATGGTTGAGTTGTGAGTGCGGGAAAGAACCGGCTGATTTTACAGCCCCCTGATTTTATCACTTTACTATCGGCTCCGACCAGCCCGATTATCGGGATGAGCACATGCTATCGATGCAAATGAAGCATTAAGAAATTAGTCTCACCACTCGTTCGAGGTATATTCATAATCAAATTATTAGGACAGGTTGGATTTCTTGGATCTGTATGAATTTTAAAGGGCACGGTGGTCTCTAATTGCTGAGTAGAGGGTCTCTCTATCGTGCCGACAGAAGGCTAATTATAGGTTAATCCTACTGCAAATTGCAAAAAGCCACGTGCTACATAGGTTTTCAGGTAGCGTGAAGAGGCTGCATGTGGTGTTCATTTTCTAGGTAAAATCAGCGAGAGAGCACCATAGTTGGCATGTCAATAATAATTAACTAATAAAATGTCGGACTGTCATAAAGGATTTATTCATGAAGCTAGCATACCTATTCACCCCAGCTGGCCAAAAATAAATAATTACTTAAAATCTCTTCACCTTGCTATAAATTAGTACTATCTTTTCGGTGCATGTGAATTTGACACATTTATTCCGCAATTCTTCAACCCAAATTGGATGCAACTGCATGAGAAAGGCTATTACCATTTTCACCTGCATATATATATATATATATAGATAATTTCACACAATTTTTCTGCTAGATAAATTATTAAATTTAAATATTATAAATGATAAAAATTTATGTGAGAGAAGAGTTTTATTCTCTATTTAAGTTTTGATTAATTATAATTTAATGATTTACTTGATACCAAATAATTCATATAAAAAAGTTATTATTATTTTCAACCATTTCATAATGTGATCACCTTAAATCATTATATTATATAGTGCACATTCTCAATCTTCCGAACCTTTACCGCTTCAATCCTACCGTCTTATGCTCCATTCAAAGTTATGGATTTCCGCTCAAAGGATTTTTTTTTAATTGCTTCTTTTAAAAATTAATAATAATCGCCAATTGAACAATTAGATGGGAGGAGGGTAGTCCAATCATAGTTTTTAAAACAAGATTGGACTAAGAATCGATCAAAAGATGGGTTCATGGGTCAAATTGGGATTTAATAAATCGAACCGTATATTTAATAAATAATATTAATATTATAATATTACATATAAATTGACATAATATCATAACTTGACATTGATTTATAACAAAAAATCATTAATATATCTATCATATTAACCCAAGTTCAATATAAAATATAATAAAATAAAGTAAATACATTATAATGAGTTTTTATTTTTTAATTGTAAGTTTGCCGATCTTTTCACCGATTCAATTGAATTCATCAGTTCGACTGGGAATCGGCCGGTTCAATCGAAACTGACCGCATTTACAATGTAATTTGGTTTATTCTAGAAACCGGAACGAGTGAATGGCCGATTCTCAATCGAACCTACTAGCCTGAACCGATTTTAAAACTATGAGTACAACTATCACTATCAGTCGCCTCCCTACTCAGGGTCGTGAATGAGAGGATGGTTGCTACCTCTAGGAGTTCCAAATCCATCAAGATTAGGGTGTGTGCTGATTTCAGTTGGATCTGCAAGTTGTGGGTATAGATAGATGGTAAATTTTAATATGACACGATAATATGATATGATACAATATAAAGTTAAATGGATTTGGAATTAAACCATGATGAAACTGGTCAAGTTCATTTAAATAGGTCACGTAAGGAATTACTGATAATAAAGTTGTGGTCCTATTCCCTCCCAAGTTGGCACCCTTTCTAAAAAGAATTGATTCATGTTCTTGAATCTTGAGAGTGATAATTTACTAATAAACTAACAATATATAGTATGTTAGATTTATGATTTAAATCTCTCGGAAGTCGGTATATAAGATTTAATTGACGAGCTCTAAATTATATAATACACGTTAGGTAAATTAGTTAATTATTAAAATAATAGACATAGTTTATATTTAAAAAAAAAGTCCTATTCTTGGGAATGCCTCTCATGAGATCATTGCCACCTCATCGAGGTCATTGATGAGTAATGAGTAGATCAACAACCCCGTTCGAGGGATAATAGCCTCCTGTCAGCGATTCCCCTTTCCCCCATCAAACTGTTCATAACTTATTTGAGGTATTCCCTTTCTTCATATCATTTGGAATAACATCAAAGATTACATCGCGACTGTCAATTTGCAAGTGATAAATGCCCTCTTAAGGCTATTTAATTGTGATGATATGGTAAATTTCTATACAGTAATTAACTTAGTTTTAAGGGGAAAAAAATCTGTGCCCAAAAATATAAATCACCCTACCTTGTAAAAATTAACCAATTTGGACAAGCTGGTATGCGAAATCCAGCTACTTTGTATACATATAATGCAGTCTTTAATGTAGACATATCCCTTTTTGGTAATGAATATATCAAGATATGGATTATTTACCCCCAAAACGTTTGGTATTTCAATTAGCTAATTAATTTATATATGTGTATTTTCTTTTCAAAATAAATTATCTAGTATAAAAAATTTTGATGAATTAATAACTTACTCATATTCGAATTGAGATAATTTATTAATAATTTTATTGATATTTTATCACGGATCGGATATAAAACCCGAAGAGCCCCCACAAGTTGAAGGGACATAAATCTTTCTTCTCCATCTCTCGAGCATCCTCAGTTCCATCTTATAGCCCATAATATGGCACAGGCAGGCACAAAAGGTACTCATGTAGCTCTGTTCGCCAGCCCGGGCATCGGGCACCTGATTCCCGTCCTGGAGCTGGGAGAGCGCTTCGTGTCCCTCTTCAACTTCGAGGTCACCGTCTTCGTGGCGGCTGTGACGCACTCCTCGACTGCCGAGTGCCAGCTCGATCAGTGGTCGGCCTCATGCAAGAACCTCCTCAACGTAGTCCTGCTGCCTCCGGTCGACATCACAAGCCCCATGACCGAATCGATGGCCATACTGTCCCAGCTCGTGCTTCTTGTGAGGCAAACCCTGCCAGATCTTAGGTCTGCGATCGCCTCCATGACGACTCGACCGACTGCTCTCATTGTCGACATATTCGGCACCGAAGCCTTTGCCATTGCCGATGAGTTCCACATGCTGAAGTATGCCTTCTTCACGACGAACGCCTGGTTTCTCGCCCTCACCTTGTATGCCCCGTATGTTGATAGAGAGCGAGAAAATGATCACGTTCTCCATCACATGCCACTGGAGATTCCTGGTTGCGCATCAGTTACATATGAAGATACAATCGATGTGTACATTGACCAAAATGATACATTGTTACATGATGATTTTGTGAAGATAGCACTTGAACTGGCAAAGGCGGATGGTATATTGAGCAATACCTGGGAGGACTTGGAACCGAAGACGCTACTGGCATTGAGGGATCCAAAGGCCTTGTCTCATTTCTTCCAGGTGCGAATATTTCCGGTTGGTCCACTGGTGCGTGGTGTCCAATCTCCAGGATCGGCTGGACTGCAGCTAAGTGACATACTGCAATGGCTGGACCATCAACCAGCTGAATCTGTGCTTTATGTCTCTTTTGGGAGTGGTGGGACACTGTCAGCCGATCAAATGACTGAGCTAGCATGGGGTTTGGAGCGAAGTCAGCAGAGGTTCATCTGGGTGGTTCGGCCTCCACTAGAGAATAATGCGTGCGGTTCATATTTCGAAGCAGCCAAGGGAGCTGACGGCACCCCAGAGTACTTGCCCGACGGGTTCGTGACGAGGACGCAAAAGGTGGGTCTGGTGATCCCAATGTGGGCGCCGCAGAGCGAGATCCTTGCTCACCAATCTGTCGGCGGATTCCTGTCGCACTGTGGCTGGAACTCAACCCTCGAGAGCATCACCAACGGCGTCCCGATGATAGCCTGGCCGCTGTATGCTGAGCAGACCATGAACGCGACCATGCTGTCCGATCAACTTGGAGTGGCTCTAATGTCGAGAGACGTGACGTCGGAGGGGCTCCTTGGGAGGCAGGAGATCGAGAAGATGGTGAGAACTGTGATGGACAAGGGGGACGCCACAGGCAGGACCATAAGGGACCGGGTTCAGGACCTGAGGCGCAGATCGCAGATAGTCCTCGCTCAAGGTGGCTCCTCTCACAATGCGCTGTCGCAGGTGGCTAAAGAATGCGAAATCGGGTTGCTGGGACTAAAGAAAAGGGCTCGAGGTGCTTAACTAATTGGCACTTGACAGACTTGCTATGTGTTTAGGCCGGAAAGATTGATCATTTTCGCGTCCTAATTCACTTTTTCATATTATCTAAATAAAGTTAATGTTACCTATGGCTTAATTTTCTAGATATTTATAATTCTATTCCTACTTTATTACGTAGTTTATCTCATGCATGGATATGGAAATCATTGCCCGGTGAGTCCATTTGGTCATACCAACACTAAGTGTCCAATCTTAACTTTAACTCTTCACAATTAATAATTAAAAATTTATATATTTAACTTTTATCATAAAATCTTTTATATCTATTTTTTTTCCATAAGTGAGTCTCCAATGCTATAAGAAAAAGTTGTACTAGTTAGTATTTCATTAATGGCAAAAAGAAAATTGCAATATAATAATGCATTGCAAATTGACAAATCCATTGCACATCACGTCAACTTCACAACGGACTTTATAATCCTTTTACTTTTACGGCCGACTCACCCCATGATCGTAGACGACATAAAGGCCGACAAACAATTTCGGAAGAGCTTGTCGTGGGACGATGGAGTGCTGCAGTGCCCTGCGGTTCTAACCGTAAGCTTGGGCTTACGATCAATTGGGGTTGTGGTAAACAATTTTAGGCACCAGGCAAAAGCTCATCCGCCGGTCTCCAAAAATCGTCCTCCCCGCGGCACTCCGTCCAGAGAGCCCTACTCTTCCCCACAGTACCCGGCCCTTCCGGTCACATCATTGCGGTGTCACTCTGCGTCGACGGTTTTGATCGTCCGGCTGCCTCCACCGTCTCTTTACCAGTCATTTCCCTGATCTCTCTCCCCTACGATGATGAGTCTAAGCGGCTTCAGTGTGGCAGGATCTCTTCCATCATCATATCGATAAGTCGGTTTGGCAAATGATCCAAGGTTTCATGGCCGACTACAGGTGGCTTCATTCTCGGCCTCTTGCCTAACATCAATCGTAAAATCCGTACTTTGCCTGGAACCGGTTCGGAGTTAGCAATCGAACACGCAATAAAACCATACACTGCAAATTCGGAATCTATTATACTGACGATTTTTTTCTTCTTCTTTTTACATACATTATAGATTCATCTATAATAAATTTATGCAGGGTTAGGTAAGGATGCATTGACACTTTAGACTTCAGAGGCCAGCGTGTTACACGGTGGCGTCCTTGAGTCATTGACCCAAAGGGAAGCTTCTGCAGCTTTTGGAAATGAGCAACTCATGGATAACTGGGTCATAATCAATAATACCTATTTAAATTTTAATAATTTATAGAAATTTATACTATTACTGAATTATAAAATTCTCTTCCAGAGAGTGGATACTAGACAGACAAATTTGATAATGAGGAAAATGAGAAAATGACTCCGCTTTTTTTTTCTTCTTCTTCTTCTTCTTCTCCTTCTTTTAAGAATCGATACTGTCTTGATTATTAGTACATTATAAGTTTATATTAAATTAAAGAGGCAGGGATTTCTTATATAAATTATATTTATTTATACATTTTGTATATAATATTTTATTAAAAATAATGTATAGCAGGACTGTAGATCCATCCTCTCTGCATTTTCGTACGGGGGGACTTACTTTTAACTAATTAAAATTTGACCCGTACCATGTCATAGAATAAAGCTAAGTCACCTCACGAAAACAACATCATCCCACGTACTCCGGTTGGGTAGATTTAAAATGAGTCTTAAATTTAACTTGATTACAGTTCGATATATTTATTTAATAGGGTAATATAGTTACGAATCATAATTCAGAAAAATATAAATCAGTCCGAAATCGTTAGTAAATGAGCCGATTTGGTCGGTAAACCGTCAATCTTTTTAATTTTATTAAAAAATATTTTAAATAAATATATTTTATAATTTTAAAATTTAAAATTGATTAGACAAAATTTGACATTAATTTGTAAGATTTTGACGGTCTAATTTGATTTTTCAATTGGTCTGACCGATTCAGCCGAATAACAGTCCGTACTGATTACAGTTAAATGAGTTTATATTCCTAACCTGACTGTCCATCAACGCAATAAGAATAATTACAAGTCAAGTTATGAGCAATTTGGACGCAATAAGAATAATTACAAGTAAAGTCAAGGCAGGAATTTCTTATATAAATTATATTTATTTATACATTTTGTATATAATATTTTCTTAAAAATAATGTATAGCAGGACTGTAGATCCATCCTCTCTGCATTTTCGTACGGGGGGACTTACTTTTAACTAATTAAAATTTGACCCGTACCATGTCATAGAATAAAGCTAAGTCACCTCACGAAAACAACATCATCCCACTTACTGCGGTTGGGTAGATTTAAAATGAGTTTTAAATAGTATAACTTGATTACAGTTCGATATATTTATTTAATATGGTAATATAGTTACGAATTATGATTCAAAAAAATATAAATTAGTCCGAAATCATTAGTAAATGAGTCGATTTGATCGGTAAACCGTTAATCTTTTTAATTTTATTAAAAAATTATTTTAAATAAATATATTTTATAATTTTAAAATTTAAAATTGATTAGACAAAATTGTTATTAATTTGTAAGATTTTGACGGTCTAATTTGGTTTTTCAATTGATCTGGACCGATTTTGCTGAATAATAGTCCGTACCGATTACAGTTAAATGAGTTTATATTCCTAACCTGACTGTCCATCAACGTAATAAGAATAATTACAAGTCAAATTATGAGCAATTTGGACTAATTCCAAATTCGAATGGTCTAATTTTGAATCAACTCGACCTATTTAACATCTGTGCAACAGACTTCCTTTCTTCTATCCAAAAAGAAAAAAAACCATCCGCCCTCCGTCGGATTCCACGCATCAGGAAGTGTGTATGTACGGACACAAACAAACCAAACAACTACACGCGCTCGCTCATAAATGTCACCGACGCGTCCCATCGGTCCATTGATGGCATCGCCAGTGGCAGATTTCACATTCCTCTCCACTGCCTACGCAGAAAAATATTAATGTCACGTGATATTTTATATTTTATTAAAATATATAAATTTATATTTATTAAAAAATTATAAAATATTTAAAATTAGATATTATCATATATATTTTTAGGTAAAAATAGATTATATATCTTATGAACTTATAATAAATTTAATATGATATCAAAAATAGTGAGCTCGCATCTCATTTTACTTGAATTCGAAAGTCGAGCTCGTGATCAGTTAATATAAGTTCTAGTACGTAAGAAAATTGTTCAACTCATTGTTGATTATCCCCTTGTTAACTCGTAAATAGTTGTTGAGGGTGGATATTTAATAATTTATGGTAAAGTGGATCACGTTGCCAGTGGGGTTAAGTGTTAAAATATACGATTTCAAATTGATTAAATAAAAAAATAGTAAATTTATAAGAAAATTTGGTATTATTACTTAAAATTATTTTAGGCATTTATGTGAAATTGGGATCGTGTCTTATGGCCCAATGAATTCAATCTTCTGTCGCATTTCAGGGCGGAGTGTCACGGAACTAACGCAGGTTTGGTGGGATTAATGGTCTTCCTTCTCCCTTACGAGACAACTGTGAGGAAGTTGGCATAAGCCCGTTCACATGATCGGCCTCATCAATTTTTGTGGCAGAGCTTCGCCCCAGAGACGGGCTGGAGATATCAAGTTGTTGGGTCAATGTTCCGAATCCCAGAAAATACCGGCACGGCACGGCCCGGAATTGCCACTTCTATAACAGAGAAAAAATCGAAATTGAAAAAGATGTTGAAAAGGGAAGCTTGCTGCCTACTGTATTTATATGCTTGCGAAGGAGATTGGCAACCCAAACTACAGATGTCTGTACTATATATTCCATCGTGAAGCTGAAGCCAACTTCAACATCGTTTTCGCGGATCCGAATCCAGAAAAATTCCAGGTTTGCTCTTCAATTCATTCGGAATCTTTAATATCGTAATGATGTATTTTTAGTTGTGTAAACTATGTAAAACATATCGAAGTGCAAACTGAGATTTAATTCTCGATCTAGCTTAAGGAATTAACATCATATTCTCCATTGCTCCTCCCCAATCCCCTTTTGGTTCTTTGATTAAAAAGGAATGAACATCATTTTAGCTTGGAAATGATATTCAGTTTCTTGATATGGACACCACACATGAGTGAACCGACCCGGTTTGCCCATATGGGATACCCGATCGAGACACCATAAAAACACCCATCTCTTTGAGGTAAAAAGGATTGAATTCCCCGTCTCTCAGACTCCCTCTCCCTTTTTCCTTCCTCATCTCCCCTCGTTTTCTCTACATACGAATCAATATATCGGGAGGTCATTTGGGCCACCATAGCCGGATTTGATTTTGTTGCAGGTCTTGGAAGTCTCCCACGACCCAAAACAGCCCGGACAGGAGCTGTAGCCAACCGGAGTGCGCATTCCCAAGGACCCGAAGGCACGAACTGTGATCCCCGGTGAGCAAGCCACATCACTTCCCAATAATTTCAACTCATGCAATAAGTTTACTTCCACCAAATATGCTTCAGCTTCCTTATATTCGAGATTTGACACCATCATATTTCACAATGCTGAGTGAATGAATCATATAAAAAGGCCTTGAGTAGTATTTGTCCTAAAATCACTTCTTCACTTTTATTATTCAGTGTACCACCATGGGAAGCAACGGATCTCATGTGGCCTTGCTCTCCAGCCCCGGAATGGGACATCTTATCCCCATGCTAGAGCTGGGCCATCGCCTCGCTTCCACCTTCGGTCTAAGAGTCACCATCTTCGTAGTTGCAACTGATGCATCAACAGTCGAATCACACCTCGAACGAGAATACTCCGCGTACAGGCATATCCTCGATGTCATTCTGCTCCCTCAGGTGGACTTGTCGAGCCTAATGGACAGGTCGATTGCGATTGTACCTAAGGTCATCCTGATAGTGCGCCATTCCCTGCAATCAATGAGGTCCGCAATCTCTTCCATGGAGAATCGCCCGACTGCCCTAATCGTTGACATGTTCGGCACCAAAGCGTTTGAAGTTGCAGACGAGTTTCAGATGCTGAAGTATGTGTTCTTCACTACCAACGCTTGGTACCTTGGCCTCATTTCATACATTCCGCACATTGATAGGAGAGACGAAGATGACCATGTTGTGCTTCACAAGCCACTGAGCATTCCAGGCTGTGAATCAGTACGATTCGAAGATACGATCAGCGCGTTTTCAAACAGACATGACCAGACAATATTTGATAGCTACAAGAGGATGGCGATTGAGTCGGCGGGAGCTCACGGGATACTGGTCAATACATGGGAGAGTCTCGAGCCCGAAACGCTGAGAGCTCTGAAAGACTCGAAGACCATGGGGCAGTTTCTCGAGACCACACATATTTACCCGATCGGGCCTCTGGTCTGTCCAACTCGACCAATGAAACAAGACGCGCAGAGAAACAAGTTGCTGGAGTGGTTGGACCGGCAGCCAGCCGAATCGGTGCTCTATGTATCATTCGGGAGTGGCGGCACCCTGTCGGCCGACCAGCTCGCCGAACTGGCCTGGGGATTGGAGCAGAGCCGCCATAGATTCATCTGGGTGGTGCGCCCTCCGACAAAAGACTCCGTCTCCGGGTCTCTCTTCAAGCTCGGCAAGAGGACCGATGAGAACCCTGAATACTTACCCGATGGGTTCACGACCAGGACCCAGGGCTCGGGTCTGATAGTGCCCGCCTGGGCCCCGCAGTCGGACATCCTCTCTCACCCGTCGGTTGGCGGTTTCCTCTCGCATTGCGGGTGGAACTCGACCCTCGAGAGTATCCTCAATGGTGTTCCCATCATAGCGTGGCCGCTGTACGCAGAGCAGAAAATGAATGCGACCATGCTAGCAGAACGGTTAGGCGTGGCCGTGAGGCCCTCGAAACAGCCATCAAGCAGTATCCTCAGGAGGGATGAGGTCGAGGCGATGGTGAGAAGAGTGATGGAGAAGGACCGGATCGAAGGCAAGCAACTGAGGACTAGAGCCCACGAGCTGAAACGTAGTGCAATAAGGGGGGTTGGGTCCTCCCGTTCAACGCTGTCGGGTGTGGTCAGAGAATGCGAATATGGTCGAGAGAGGCTCGAAGAATCAAGAAGCAGAGCTGAAATTATTTAAGCATTACAATCCATTACTAGTTTCCTCATTTGCTTTTTATCTTAGTTAATGTTAAATTCATTTCGCATTCTCCACGGTCCAATTTTACTTAATAGACATAAAAGGGGAGAGGTCCTCTGCTCAAAAATTTTATGTCCATAGACCGTCAATAGACCAAGAAATTATTAGATTCTATAGAACTTGATTTGGATAAACGATTTAAAAGTTACGGCGTTCATAACCTCTAGAAAAACTGTGTTGATTCATGAGTAAGGTTTTCGGAGTAATTTATCTCTCTTTTTCTTGGTGTTTTTACTTATTTCTAAATTATAATTTATAATATAAGGTTTCTGGCTACACGAAGAACACTTGATTTGAAGGTTTTCTAGAAAAACTGTTTAAACTATTCGAATGGTGATACCAAGATTTCCAGCTGCCTCTTTATATCGATTTTCCAGTCTTTTGAATCTTTGTGTTACACTAATTTAGTTTTCTAATGCAAAGTTGTCATAGACACCCAAAAAATACCAAACTTGGATGACCTGTCGAGGGAGAACCGATTCTTCGAATTGGGCATGTCGTGTAGTTCAGAACTGTACAGTCCCGTGACTATGTATGGCATTCCTGGTCTTGTATCGGCCACACCGCACTTCCCTATTGGTTGGCAACACAAGAGTATGCTCTCAAATTTAGCCAAAACTGGCCATTTGACGACCTCCTATCCTCTAACAGACAACATCAGTCCTTCAATCGCTCAACTTTCACCAGCACATCCAACCATTTCATGAAGTGACCTCTCTCGCTCTTTCGAACTTTTCAAGGTCCACTATTGTCCTTACATAAGTTGGGTCATGTCTCCATATTAAAAATTCAATGAAGATATATGCATGAGAAAAAAAAAAACATGTCGAATAAAGTACAAATCATTGGTAGTTCGTTGGTTGGATCCATTAATCCTTATCACGGTCTCATGCCGGTCTACACGGTCCTCAATAAAAATCGAGTGGGGGAGAGTCCTCAAGCCGTTGAATCATGTGGATAATCAGTCTTCTTATATGGATGGTTCTGCACGAGAGCCAAATTGGAGGAATCTTGAGCCGTACTCGGTGCCGACCCTTCTACAACCAGAACCATATCTAGAATCATCATAAACTAACCTGAACTTAGCCAAAGTAAGAAGCTTTTGGCAGGATCAAGACCAGACCTGCCCGACACAAGCTGAGTTTGGCTGGATCTTGCACGGATCACCGGATGCGCCTTCAACAGGCTGATTTTGTTCTTTTGGCCTGATATAGCTAGGGTTGAGCTGATTTTCATGATCCGACCCTTGTCTTGAAGTGGTCATTGTGTGGAGGTGAGGATCTAAGTGCTTGATAGGTTGAAATAAGCGAAATCTGCAGAAGGGGTTGAGAAGACACACCACCCAAAAAATCGGAAAAGAGGCAAACCGGCAGCCTAATCAAGAGCAACCAACTTGGCGGCGGGGATATTTACAGTCACTGGCTACGGGGAGGTGGTGTACGCTATCCGAGACTCAAAGGGAAGGCAGGGAGCAGCTCTGGACGAAGAGACCTTCTCATTTCCATTCTAATGTACAATGCTCGATCTCTTTGATCCCTTCCCGGACTGCTGGGAGGGAATTTAAGTAAAGCCCATGCACGTGATATATCAACCTCAGCAGTTATGGTGGCAGAGCCTTGTCCCCTCCTCGTCTGCAACAAACAAGAAGAAATTTGTTGGACATAAAGCTTGTATGCAAGGACCGTGATGTTAGTAGAGGGAAAGGCGTCAATCAAACTCATTTACCACCACACAGAATGAGAGAAATCCTTGTCATCGAGCAGCTACGTGGGAGAACAAAATGATACGAGAGATTCCATCGATGAGAGTCCAAATCCACGTCTGTTAATCTTTGGTCGAGGGCAGTATCCGTTTCCCCACCTGCCTCCGCTTTATTTACTCACTCGAGAACGCAACTGACGACAAGCACGGAGCTAAGCTATATTTTCGGGTGGTGGAAAATGCGAGTGTCTGCATTAGTTGTTTCATCCCAAGCCCGCCTTCGACATCATTTCGCAATTACAAAGCCGAAATATTCCAGGTTTATGCTTCTTCAGTAAACTCGGATCCTTCGGTCACCTTTTCTTCCACTGGCGCGTCACTGCGTGCAGCGGGCATGAGGGACACGTCGAAGCGGCAAGTTTACGGTAAGCCTGAATGCTTCAACGAAAGATAACTTCAGTGGGAGAAATCAATTTTACAGTAAATTTGTGAGACAGCATATCTGTAATTAATTCGAAAAATCCTACTTCCCCCACTACTGAAATCCTGTGTATCCGACCTGCCATTCGTGGCCCTAAATGCAAGGATTGGGATCATGATAATTTCGAGATCAGTTTAAGCCGACCAACTAAAAGGTTAAAGCCCTATTATTATACTTTCTTATTTCTTTCGACAAGCAAACTCAATTTAAGCGGCCGGAGCACATGAAAGTCCCATACTGTAGCCTTATGATTCCCTGTTTAGAACTTGTACATAATATTAATGACTGGGACCTAATCCTGAGAAGGATACAGAATCCAAGATTCCCAGAGCTATCTCTTATTATAGGATGAAATGGAGAAAGACAAAGGCATCATAAACATTTCCAGGGATTTCCTACCAAAGAATTGCTCCTAGGAACTTCAGTTATGGTGCGGATTTGATGTGGTTCACAAATCTAATCAATTCATGCAATCGGTTACTTCCATGAAACATGATTCAATTCCCATGTACGTAAATTTTGTTGCCACCATTATTATCATAAATCTCTGATTTTGATTCTGTTTCCAGTGCTTCTTCATCAATGAACAAACAATATAAAAAGACCATTGCACGTAGCCTTAAGTCATCCAAAATTATCAATAGTTAATCTACTGTGTATTAATTATTTAGTGTGCCACCGCGGGAAGCATGAGTCCTCCGATAGCCTTGCTCTCCAGCCCCGGAATGGGACACATGATCCCCGTGCTTGAGCTCGGCCACCGCCTCGCTTCCACCTTTGGTGCGAGGGTCACTGTGTTCTTAGTCATAACCGATGCCCAGACGGTCAAATCACAGCTCGAACAGGAATACTCCGAGTACAAGCACGTCCTCGACGTGGTTGTGCTCCCGCAGGTGGACTTATCAAGCCTCATGGACAGGTCGATGGCAACGACAACTCAGCTCTTCCTGATAATGCGCCATTCCCTGCAGTCACTGAGGTCCGCAATCTCTTCCATGGAGAGTCGCCCAACAGCCCTAATCGTCGACATATTTGGCGCCGAAGCGTTTGCTGTTGCAGACGAATTTCGGATGCTGAAGTATGTATTCTTCACTACTAATGCATGGTACCTTTCACTCTTTTCATATCTTCCGTACCTCAGTAGGGAAGATGATGATGACCATGTTACACTTCACAAGCCGTTGAAGATTCCAGGCTGTGAATCGATTCGGTTCGAAGATACCATTGGTGCATTTTCGAACAGACATGATCCGAGCATACTTGAATGCTGCAAGAAGGCGAAGCTTGAGTGGGCGGGGGCTCAGGGGATACTGGTGAACACATGGGAGAGTCTCGAGCCCAAAACGTTGGGATCCCTACGAGACTCTAAGACCATGGGGCAGTTCCTTGATACAATATCCATCTATCCGATCGGACCATTGACCCGGCGTGCTCGACTGCTGAAACAAGAGGTCCCAAGAAACAAGGTGCTGGTGTGGCTGGACCGGCAGCCGGCTGAATCGGTGCTCTACATATCTTTTGGGAGTGGCGGCACCCTTTCGGCCAACCAACTTGCCGAACTGGCCTGCGGCTTGGAGCGGAGCCGGCAGAGATTCATCTGGGTGGTGCGCCCTCCGAGAGAAGATTCTGTGTCCGGCGCGTTTTTCAAACTGAGCAATCGAACCGATGAGACTCCGGAGTACCTGCCCGACGGGTTCATGACGAGGACCCGGGACACGGGGCTTGTGGTCCCCACCTGGGCCCCACAAGCGGACGTCCTCTCGCACCCGTCGGTCGGCGGATTCCTCTCGCACTGCGGGTGGAACTCGACCCTCGAGAGCATCCTCAATGGGGTGCCCATGATTGCGTGGCCGCTCTACGCTGAGCAGAAGATGAACGCCGTCTTGCTGAGCGAACAGCTGGGCGTGGCCGTGAAGCCCTCGAAACAGCCGTCGAGTGGCATAATCGAGAGGGACGAGATCGAGGCGATGGTGAGAAGGGTGATGGAGAAGGACGGGATCGAAGGTAAACAACTGAGGAGTAGAGCGCAGGAGCTGAAATGTAGTGCAGTGGATGCAACAACAGTTGATGGTCCCTCCCATTCGATGCTCATGCAGGTGGTTCGTGAATGTGAATGTGGTCGAGAGAGGCTCGAGGAAACAAGAAGCAAAGCATAAAACATTAACCATTACCAATAATTATGTCATGTCGTGGCTGAACAATATGAAATTCCGATAGAGGACATCATGCTTTCGTCTTGGAAAAAATAAATTACATCTCTTCACTTTCGAATATCGAATCTGCTTTTGCTCTATGTTTTTTCCCACCTCAATAATGATCATTTCATTAATCGCCCAATGTTCTAATTATGGGTTAAGTAGTTTGAGCTTCCCCGTATACATGCTTGAATGATTAAGTCTCGAAGCGCGACAAAATGCTCAGAGTAAGTGATCCAGAATCCAGTGTGTTTGCCAACTGGGGGTATAAGTCGAAGGATTTCTTTCAATCGGAGTGCGTCCGTGGCATCTGTCCGAAGATGATTTAGCCGTAGCATAAAGTCTCCAACATTTAATATTCCGCACGATTTGTTGGCTAACGTGGATTAAAAAACATGATGAACTGGAACATAGATTCTATAGTTGTGAATTTATAAATTGAACATTTACACCCCCGTGGAATACACTGGAAATGAACAGAATAACACCCTGATGAACAAGGGGGAAATGTAACCCAGACCCTTCGACTTTTCTACTGCCCAGGTTGCCAAGTAAGGGATACCAAGCAAACATGTAAATTGATGAATCAATGAACAGCAAAAGGAGAGGGATGGGAATCGACAGTTTTAAGTGTGTGTGATCGATCAAGCCAGGGCCAACCTCTTCGTGACTGTGGCCATGTACCTCCCCTGATGCTCTGCAAGGGCGAGCTCAGTTTCACTCGGCTCTCTTGTTCCGTCACCTGCGAAAACTCCAGCACCATAGGGTGACCCACCTCTGATAGAGTCTATCTTAAACATTCCAGCACCAAAGGTGTACCCAATTGGGACGAAGAGCATCCCATGGTGGGCCAGTTGGGTGATTGCAGTCCACCTGTGTTCAGAAAGAGTGAGAAGGTTGCTGAAAAAACCTAAAGAAAAAAGGGGACAAAGATGACCTAGAGTTTTATTGCAAATGCAGACCAGATATGTATATTTATATTCAGTTAATCACAAAGGGGTTGCCTAGAAACTAATAACCCATCGACAAACAATTTCATTCAACTATTTGCTACTTAAAGTGATAGACAAGCAGAACAGACAAATAGATCTCATCCATGATGCGTAAGTAAAAGACAAAAATTCTGTTAAACCAAAATCCAAGATGGACACATAGGCATATCATGGATGTGTGATAGTGGGCAGAGGTATTTGCAGCTCTCAGCAATGACAATAGACCAGGCTGTGGTCCAACAGATGACAGATTCTGCTCAGAAACATCAAGAGGGCTTTTTTCCCCCAAAAAAACTTGCTCTCAGCAATAAGCATGCAGAATCAATAGTTGAGAAACCAGGTTCTAAGAAATGTTTGCGAAAACCTTTCTTTTGAAAAGTTGAATTTTCATTCGTCAAAACCATATAACTAATTGTACAGGATTTACAGGCTTTGGAATACAAACAGCAAAGGAAGAGCTACAAAGTTCCTCTAGGCTAAGTTTTTCTTTTAAAGGACAGTTTGAGAGTTTGGAACTAGGGGAAGGAGAAGCAGCAATACGAGCAAGAACTATCCAAACATGATCAGAAAGACAAGGCGGCCTGGGTTCACCTCCAAGTCTGTAATGCTGAATGTTGCTCAAGGTTTGCTAAAATACTAAGCAAGGTCTTCTTTTTTAAAAGGTGCTAGTACATGGGATCCAAGCTTCACATTAATCCCTATGCTAAAGTTAATATCACCTTACCTTATCATATTTATAGGGGTCAGATTAACAGAGCCAAAATTCATGCATGTTTCAATCCCGCTTCCACCTCATCTACCAATCCCTCAACTGCAGATTCAAACAACTAAAGTAGCCTAATAAGGATTTTGCACAGTTGCCATAACCAACTCCCTCCCTGTACTATCTAAAATTATGATTGCTTTTCAGCAGAAAGTCAATCTTCAATGTGCTGAATCAATAGGTAATCCTCCTCTGCTTTTACGTGCAATTCATGAAATTTTTATCACAGCACGGGTTTAGTCTACAGCAAAATTTCCAGTGAATCCAGCGCCAAAGACTTTTGCTTAGGATCGGTTTAGCTACATCCTCATTGGCTCATATAGTTTAAGGTTACCTGGTGGCACTCATCGTTTAGTATTGATCCAGAATGTAGAAAACAAATTACTCAAACAATCAATTTATTAATAAAAACGGAAAAATGAAAAACTGATCTGAAACTACACTTACGCGGTGGTCTCCTGCCCGCCCCCCTGTGTCCCTGTGCTGACGAAGAAACCGGCGGGCTTTCCAGCAAGTTTCTGCTCCCGCCATAGCTGCCCAGTTGAGTCGAAGAAGGCCTTCATCTGGGCGGCCATGGCGCCATACCTCGTCGGGAAACCGAACAGGATCCCGTCCGCCGCTTCCAGCTCAGCGGCCGCTATTTCTGGGACCCCTGGGTCCTTGGTCGGCGCCCTCATCTTCTCCAGAACCTCCTCCGGCAGCGTTTCCGGGACCCTGTATAGGAACCCCTCCATCCCATCCACGCCGTCGACCGCCTTCTTCATCCTCCTGGCCAACGCCTCCACGTGCCCGTACATCGAGTAGAACACTATGAAGATCCTCAGCTTGGTCGCAGCCGGTGGCGGCGACGGCTGCTCGGTGGCGGCGTCGGGCTCAGCCTCGGAGGTTTGGGCATCGGCCATAACCGGTGCGTCGCGGGTCTCACCGTCGGCATCGGCACGCGGGGGACGCTTCTTCTTGCTGGGCACGCAGCCTCCGCCTTTCCCCATGGAGGGATATAAGCTATAGTACTGCTGGAGCTCCGGTGAATCTGCGCGAGAGGAATGGAGAAACTGGATACAGTGAGGGTTCGACTGAAATCTCCAGGGTCTGCGTTGTCCCGGTCTGGATCGAGGCAGAGAAGAGCAATTGGATTTAGCCCGCCCGTATTCGGTTGGGCTTCACAACCCACTTTACCCGGTTCGAATGAGCATTGCGGGTAATCCGTACGCATTTGACGTTACGTGGGACCCCACAGGCCTTCATCATCGTTGCACCGCCGGGAAATTCCAATTTTGCCCGACCCCTTTTTCCCTCATCAAGCTTCATTTTTTATTTCATCAGCGAAGTCAATACTCATTCATCGGTGTGAGGGAGAAAGGCAATCACCCTCCGAAGCACGCAACTCAAGAGAGTCTCTGCTGCACCACCTAGCTTGCATAATGAGCCATCGACCAAATTATTCCCCCTCGGGATCCATTTACAAGACCAAGATGCGAAAGAGGCAAGAATGTATCTACAGTCCCACGGTACTTTAGAGAGGGGGAACTAAAGGCAGAAAAACTACAGATTTTGCGTCCGAGAGTACCAAGATGGCATTCCAATTATGATCCCTTTCGCAATTTGGGCTGCTGGCGAAACGGCCTCGGCGTCAGCCTGGGCCAGCTAGTGATGAAGAATGGCATTTCTTGTGCCACGCCACAGGGGGAGAGCCCCCGACAAAAGCTATGCCTGAAGCGTCTCTGAAGATATATGAATACATTGGTCAGGTCTGTCCTGCCTCAGTTGCTCAGTATCTTCACGTGCTGCCTTCCTCTCCGATGCCCTCCTCCGTGTCCTGTCCTTCTCCTCCATCTGCAAGCATCACGTAGCGGCGGGGGGGTGGGGTGGGGGTGCTCCCCAAAATATACGTTCTTGATAGGTTGAGCTACTCACACTATGCTGCCCATTATCGTTCGACACCCAAACATGATCATCGGATGGGACTTGCTTGTAGGGAAAAGGTGCATCTTCACTCCAAAATGTTAGAAACAGTATCAGTCTCGAATAAGTCATTTACTAGGCCAACAATATGCCACTGATTTTATCTATTTTGTTATACATTTAAATTGGGATTTTGAAAGAACTCATTACATGTATAGATGTATGCTTATATATATATATATATATATATAAAGATTTAACTAGCATGCTTCTCCCGGCGCACGACAAAGTTCGGGCTTTCCGTCTATACCTGTCCATTCTAGCTGGCCCAGCGAATTTGGACCCGGTCCGCGTTGCATAAATTTACTATTGGATTGTGCTAGCACGCTCTACCATTTCGGCCTAAACACAAATATTTCGTACTACGGATGGCCTGTGCCTGATGCGAATCACACAAATAATTATCTTTTTAAAATAAATTGTATAATATAATTACCGATTAATCTAAATTTTATATTGATTTAAATAAAATATTAAAATATAATTATATGTATATAATTAATTAATTTAAAAATAATTCCTTATAACATTTTTTTATTTTAAAATTTATTTCCATACTTTCATCATTCATCATGCATGATTTTGTTTTCTTTTTGGTGATGTGATTTTAGGCCGTACCAACCCTGTCTAGTCAACTTATTCTTTAGTTTGTATATTAAGTGTATAATGGAATAGGAGAAATTAATTAGGGTCGTTTGTTGAGTAAAATTTTTTCGAAATTACTTATGAAATAATTTGCTATGTCTGTGTGGTTGTCAATCCATGGATTGTTTTCGTTTTTTAATTCTACGAATATGATTGTATTGTCTTCTAATTGTAGTCGATAAATGAAAAAAAAATACGTTTCGATTACCGTCTCTAAGTTATAGTTCCCTGGATTTTTGTTTCCATACAGTGTCCGTTCTTTCGAGATACTCCATTCTGTTGATGAATGATGTTGGAATTACCACTTCCATTGAGGGAGAGCGGTGGAGGGTGTGAAGCCAGGGCTTGAGATGGCATGGGATTTGGGTTTTCAAGTCTATCACTGTGGAGATAAGACTCCGAAATAGTGGTCAAGGCTGTTACAACAAAGGAAGGCAACTTGGCTTGGCATCATGGCATTTTAGCTAATATCCATGGACCATTGGAGAGGAGCTGGTTAGTTAAGGTCCAACATACCCTTTACGAGGGTAATGCACACTCGGCAAGGATACAGGGGCTGTCTTCACCCTATTCTATTGTTGACAGGAAAGTACAGCTTATACAGATCCTATATAGTCCCACAGACTCTGAGTACTCACTTGGCTAATGTTTTCCTGCCATTTTCCTGGCTCGGACACTCATATTTAATGATAATCTGGAGACGAACTTTAACTTAATGTCATTACGAACGTTGCTAAGAAATACCATTGACAGACCGAAAGCAGTTGCACCGATGGTGTTTCACTGAACTTGAATCTATTGGGGTGGGGGACGACAACACTATACAGGAAGCCTATGCCACTTGTGTCACGTAAGAAGACAAAGTAACATTAATAGCAAGGGAGGCGAAATTATCACCGTTTAGTTCCTTACTCATCGTGCTCAGGCTCCGCCTCCCAGGTCAATGTTCGTTCCTCACCCATCCTGCTGTTATCCTGTGGCTCCTCTCGTGTGCTAGGATGCCTTGGTGCCTGATCATCTGGATATATCGCAGGAGCAATTAGATCCCAAAAGACAAATAAACAAAACACAAGTCTATGTGGAGAGGGGACAATTAAACCCCCGCGCTTTAATCGTTTTCTTAAAGGAGCAAACTGAGGTGTAAGGAGACACCTCAGTCTGAACATCCCACGCCCTGCAAATATGGGCTTTACGGATATTCTCGTTGCGGAAAGTTGCTCCGTTTCATTTTCAAATAGTTATGCAACACCTGATAAGCCCATAAAAACTTTTATTTTTTAAAAAAATTATCCAATATTAGACCTCTCTTTCATAACCGTAGTCATGGGTTGGGGGCAGCCATGCAGGCCGCTACCGCCACAGTAGAAGAGTTCATAAGAGTTTGTAGACCATGCCGGCAACCTCATCTAGGATTGAGGTGGCCATCACCTCCTCAATATATATTGCAGATCTACAAGATATAGATCTGCTAAAAGGAAGATCACAGAGGTTGGAAGCCGGCATGCACCGGCCACCTTGGAGTATCCAAAAACACGAGTTGCAGATGCCAGATTCCACTTCAATGCCTTCTCAACATTTATTGACTGATGAATGTCAAGTGATAGCATGCATGGATCTACACTGGCCAATTACGTCACAGATTAGCTTGAGAAAATTTGGCGAAAGCACTTTGCCAACCTGACCTAGGGGAGGTGGTATCAAGCATTCTCAGACATCCCCCCAGACCCTAGATCAAAATCCAAAAGGATCATGGATTAGGGAGGGTCAGGTGGCTTGAGAGCAACCATATCCAAATATCAGATAACTGATGGTGTTCACCCAGACTGGGAAACCTGTCTGAGAATTTGGCGGCCAGATTCAAGATAAACCATTCCAAATTGAAGACATTTTTGAAGAGGGGTTTTTTCTGAGAATTTTGGGGAAAAAATTGAGCTATTTGATCATTTAGAAACTTACACAAAAATAAATTGAAGATGTTCTCTTGAACCGTATAGCTTCATAGACTTATCTAGATCCACTGACATTATACAGAAGTTTGCAGAACAAAGTTTAGCTAGATAAGGAGCCCCTTTGCAGGGGAAAAGAAGGAAAGAGGAAGGAAGTGTAGCCACAAACCTATTAAAAAAATTATATGCACAACAAAGAGAAAAGTGGAAAGTGGAAAAGGGAGAGTGACCACGATCTATTAAAAAAATTTATATGCACAACAAAAAGGAAGAGGAAGAATGTAGACCTGATCCCAGGAGTTTCTTAATCATCATCCTTGCACACTGAATTTCTGCTTGATGGGCAACTATGACCTTGATCTGCATTTTGGATTAACTCCATAAATAGGAAAATATTTCATGCAGGAACCAAATGAAACAACCTTAATAAGTGATAAATGGAGAGGAGAGTAAAACTCCAATATTAAAACATTCACAAAAGCATGCTCTTCTTTTCATACTGCTCAGACAAGTAAAATTTAGTGTCACTGAAATGTTTTGAAGACATACGATTTCACTGCATGTGAAGTCCACAACTCGGTCTATTCTTGCCTGATGCCTCAAGAGAAGTGGGCGAAGGTGGTTTGAGTACAACTGCTTTGCTCCCTGATCAAAAAAGAATCAAGGCATCCTCAAGATCAGAAAACTGAAATTGCTGTTTCAATCTTCACACAAATACATATAGATGCTGAAGGATTGTCAAATTCACAAGGATAAATAAATTCAATGTAAACCAAGATCTTTAAAGAATTGAATCATCCACATCCAATTGCTTAGCAAACCTATATTAGAAAAGAGCTTCACCCAACCTACCAATATTAGAAAAGAGATTTTTTTTTGCTGCCAATCCATGTGACAATTGAGAATCAATGTCCCTTGTTATAACTAGGTGAAGCACTAAATATTGGGTAAAAAAAATGTGAGCATTAAGAACAACAAAGAGAGGTGGACACATATGCAGTGAAACTGGCCATCCTTAACTGGACTGCAGAGGATTTCTGAAGAATATAAGAACTAAGGAGCTTAAATCTGTATATACGAGGTAGTCTAGGATAATCTTCTTGTGTCTGATACTCTTGGAAGCTTACCATTTGTATGGACAATAAATTGGGCAGGGGAAGGGTAATGACGAGAAATTCTTCACCAATCCTACGTTAGCAAGAAAAACCAATGAAATTGCTCTAGTAAAAAAAAATAGTATTATACAAGTGATAACACCCATTTCCTCATTTCTGCAACCTAATTAGTCCTCATGCCGTGTAATGAGATAGGATTGCCAAAAAATTCCTCACTATGAGACCATTTAGTCCATCAAGTGCACTTGTGCACTTAACCTGTCTACCTTTTTCATAAGAAAGCTTTTCTCATGGAACAACCAAGATCATTATGCATAATCAAAATAGATTACTATATTTAGATGAAAGTAAGAAGACATCTAGCAGCCTGATGCAGCATTTTCTGTATTTTACAAATATTTTTCAGTTCTAATTCTTCTTCTGACATAAGATAATCTAAATGGCTTTCTGACATTATATCAGAAAGAACTTCCTGAAATTGTTTCTGGCATATGTATAATTTCCTCCAACACTGAAAAATCCATATTTCTTTTCCGTGTAACTCACAATTAACACCTCTAATAATCATACAATTCTCTTGCTTGGTACTGCCATCCATTTTATTCTGATAGAACTCATCTCATACCCACTAGTGGCCAACGCCAGAATAATTTCTAGGTGCATAAGCAATAAATCAAAGACAAGAGATTAGAAAAAAATTAATTTAATGATAACATAGATCCTGTAAAAGCAGAGGAAATCTTTTCAAGATTATTTCTTGATTTATTGATCAGGATTACTACATGATAGTGTTCAGTAATCACATATTCATCTCCTCTTATTTTAAGAGATATAAGCTAGGGTCTCCATAAGAAACTTCTATTTCAATATACATGCCAAGTGAAGTATTATCTCAAAGGAAAATCTCCAATGAAAATTATGGGATTTCATTTGAGCAGTTCAACTTTGCAAGTAACATTCATATCGGTCTATTCTCCCTTAGACTTTGATGTTACAGTAGTGGCAAAAATATAGAGGCAGTCTATATATGAAGAGATATTCTTACATAGTCCAAGAGATTTATATATACAAATGAACAGCAACATGTATAATAGAAATAAAAATATGTCAACGGGCATATATTGAGCTAATAACTTAAAATTCCATAAACTTACATCAACAGTGGGTAGTTGAAGCCAAACCAGAAATGCGAACTTAAGATGATAATAGAATGGAAACCTGTACATGCCAAAAGAAGGGGGAAAAAAGAGTTCTGAATGGTGATAATTTCACATACTTAAACACAAGCACATGTATTTGTCTTGATATTGGCAACTAATGCATGGAAAGAAAAAAAAAACAGATGTTAAAACAATTTACCAGTAGCCAGCCTCTAGTTACACATAAAGTTTCTTTACAAAACACTAATATTTATAATCATACATCTAAAACCTATAACTAATCTAAGATTGGCAACATCAACCAATATACTTTGTTATTTTCTAAATTTCTGATTCCATACATGTCATTAAAAAGACATCTGCCAAGAGAAATATAACAAAGTTTAGCTACTGATCAACAATCTAGAAAAGCATGTTAACTTTTAAAACCAAAATTATGTGATTGAAACCCACTGGTTCCACCAATTGGATATACTCCCATTCCCAAGAACCAGGCGAACATCTTCAATGACTTAACACAATTTGCAGTAACTTGTCAAGCATTTCCAATGTCCAGTTCCACAGAGAATCCCAGGTTGCTCATTTTCATTGTGAACTTTGATACACGAGCAGCTATGTATGTGCATAATTGAAAAAAAGCCACAAGTTATAATTTTCAAAATAGAAACTAAAGTTCTGTATGCCACAATTAGTTGCAAATAAAAATTACAAATGGATCTTAATTTACACCACACAAATCATATTTGAAAACATATATTGCACATCAAAGAAACAACTGGTAGAAAAAAGTGTATATCCCATATTAAAGAGAAATCAGATTATCAGAACCATACCAAGAAATTAGCTTGTCTGTGAATACTTCAACAAGGCTAAATGATCCATATGCTGCAATAGTTGGAACATAGGCAATATTTCCATGTCAGAAGCACTCTCAAAAATACTGTAGAAAAAGTAGCGAAACATACAAGCAGCTAGACACAAATTAGTTTCTCAAAATCATTCCTAGGCTACTAACACCAAGACTAAGTTATGGTATTTTTTGTAAGTCAAAATAATATTAGTATTAGATTCAATCTTTCAAGCCAAATTAAATCCCTCCCTGGATTTTCACTTAAATACTAGTTATCAAAACTTAAGAGCCTGATATACTGTTAAAATGATGAAACTCCAGAGAGATTATGACAAGAAAGCAAGTAGCAGAGAACAGCAAAATAATATCCTTGAACCTGCCCAGTACAAAAGCCATTTTTGTTGCTCATTTTCATCCCTACTTTCAATTGCCCTGAATGTTGAGTACACAGGCAAAGCAATGCCCACAGAGCAGCTGAAACAACAGTAGATTCCACGTTATTCAGGGAAAAGAAACCATAAAATTACTCCACTGACAAAATGTAGCCTCAGATTAATAGCATTTTCTTCTTGGGCAGTTCACTAACATATTGATAGGACCTCTTCGATCAGAATATTAACCAAAAAAGGGTCATTATTTTATTATACAACATACTAAACAATATAGATGAGCTCTTGTTTCCAAGCCTATACAGTTGGAAGGGCAAAATGGGAGGGTAGACCAAGCCATGTAATCAAACAACTGTATCTTCAGTAGGACAAGTCAAGATAAGCAGTGGCAAAAGATAATGCTTACCATGCAGTTCGGACTACAATATTAGAGCTGAATGGGCTAAGAAGCAACCGCAAACCAACCTGCCTCAGTTAACAAATAATAATAATAATAATCAAAACCACAAGCAGTCAAATTTGCACTATCTTTCTCAATTAATTTATATCCAGCAATAAAAGCCTATGCAAGATGTATTTCGCTTAAGATATGGGGACAATAAAAATGCAAGACACAGAAACAATGAGAAAGAACAATGAAGCCGCAATACATTTTGAGATAGTTGATCAATAAGAATAAATAGAATGCATAATTTTAAGAAAAGATAAGGCTCTTCCTCAATAACCCCAACACAGTTGAATTTATTTCAAATTCTACATTTTATGAATAAAAACCATATGTAACAGCAAAAGAAACAACAAAAGGACGTATAAACAAGCTTGATTCAAAAACCAGCTAAGGAGTTATTCATATCCTAAAAAACCGTCAATCAAAATGACCCACCTTAACCCTCCAACTATACCAAAAATTATGTTCCTGGTCCATTTCCCCCACCACGAGGTTTCTATGGTACTCACCCAAGGACCTTATTAATCTTTCAGCGAATGATCCAATTTAATCATAAAATTATAATCAAAATAAAGTATCATAATATTAGCATAGTGTAGGAGATTTTACACGTGATCAGGGAACTAAGGATAAAAAGGTAGAAATTGAATCATCCAACTGGGAACCGCTAGGTTGGCCACTGAACAGCGAATAGGCAAAAACTAGTTCGGACCGACTGAAACTTTCCTTCAGTTGCTTCTCAGTCAAAGCCTTGAATCAGCGAGATAAATCAACCGAGGTCAGACGACTCGGCTGGTAAAAGCAGTGTGAATCGCACGAGCAGACAAGGCGCACAAAATAACAAAGAGAAACAAATAACAGAGGGAGAGCGAACCAAATTCCAAAACACTGGAGACCTAGCTCAGAGGCATTAGAACTGAAACTGACGGGCGCAGGGAGGACGACTGACCTCGCCGGCGACGTTGGATCCGAGAAGAGCCATGTACGAGGACTTGGCCACTGGCAACTGAACGGAAATGGTGCCAACCGCCTATAGTTCCACCGCAGATTTCGTGAGTTTCGGAGGAAGTGAGCCTCCAACGAGTAGAGAAGAGGAGAAGAGGAGAAGACAGGCCGACTACCAACCAGAAGGGGGGAAAGTTCGTGGGAGAAAAGAAAGCTGTTGAAAAATATGCTTCTAATTATTTTTCCTTTTTTTTTACAACGATTTTTGGATTAACTATTTATTATTCCAACAAATAAATAAATAAACAAATTTAAGAGATAAATGAATGAAAAATAATAAAAGTAGCTCTAAAATATTAAAAAATGAATATGATGCTTGGAGGGGAAAAATAATTTTTACTACTTTCTATTCAAAATCTTTATTTTTTTATCTTTTTATCCTCAACATTTACATTTTTTGTCACATTAGTCCTCAAATTAGACTTTTTTCCGTAAAAATAAATTCATAAATTAATTGTAAAAGAAGAAAGGATATTGTTTTAGGTAAGAGGGAAGGCCCATTAGAAGAGTATGAAAATCGAGGGGAGAACGGCTACAAGCCGCTAGCCATCACCCACCGATCGTGGCGGCCAGCCGACCAAGTGATGAGACAGCAATACCTAAGGGTGAGTTTGGAGTTTGGAGATTTGGAGGTTTTGTTGAATTTTTTAGGAGCATTACGGACGGATTTAGATAGTTGAATTATTTCTCCTTTTATTTTTTTTATATTCTCAGAAATAATGAGAAATTACAAGGAATATCGATGATTTTATAATTTTATCATTCAATTTAATTAATAAATAATAATAATAATATATTCTTTGATCCCATTTTCTTCCGTTAATAATTATATCTGAATAAAGTATATTTTATCTCCCCGTACCCTTTACTTCCCTTCCCCTCCTCCCCAAGAGAATCGGAGTGAGAGATTCCTAAAAGGCTTTAGGAAGGGGCTATGCGATTCCAAGCTCGCAGTTGTGAAGACGGAGATTGAGTGACGGGGAGGAGGCAATTAGACGGTCTATGAGTTTCTCTCTCTCTCTCTACTGTGATGGAGCGATATGTCATTATCTTATAAATAATATATGTTAGGAGAACGTTGATATGATAAATCAACAGTACAATAAATAAAATCCCCTTTTGTTCTAATGTAACTGAGATATGATCAAATAATGAATAATGATAAAGAAAAATATGTCAAGATTTTTATGTAAAAAAATTCAGGTAATTATAAGATGATATCCAGAATCAATTTTCTATTATATAAATGGAGATTATAATATTCTTATATCAAGAGAATATTCTTATCAACTACAGTTTAAGAGAAATTCTCTCGAATCACAAAAATTGGTTATTCGAAATAGTATTCACAAAATTAATAGAAGGTAACACTTGCAAAGTTTCAAATCCCATTGCCATCAATTTTAGAGCTTGGATCGAAAAGTCATGAAGCTGACATCAAATTTTCGTTCAAATCGAAGTTCATTTGCCCTTTCTACCGAGGTTCGATCTCACGTGCGCGCGCCCTGAAAATCTGTGCTGTTTCTCCCCTTCTCCGGTTGTCTTGTTGCTGCATTTTTTTTTCTGCTCTGTTCGCAACTGAGTTTTTGTGCCATTAGTCATCACATGCTACTGCAGTATCTATGGCTCTCCTTCACTTCACTGTCCAATGGTTATCGTGCATTCTCTCTCATGATCCTTACCATGAGAGGCCCTCATCACCGGATTTTTCGTGGATACTTATCTTTCCTCGTTGTTGTCAAAGGCTTTCTCTCACAGGTTGCTCCTCGTATGAGGTTGTCTTCTCACAGCTATTCAGTCATGGATCTCTTACCCTCACCATCAGAGAGGCTGACTCGTTACGGTTGTTTTCTGACCGTTTGCTCATGGATCACTTGTAAGCCATACAAATCTTTTCGAAAGTAGCTTCCCATCACGGCTATCCTGCTCATGATTCTCCTGACTTCATCATGAGAGACTCCCCATCCTCACAGCTTTTTTACATCTCACATCTTCATGGTTCTCACTTGGGGGTTGTATTCTTAAATTACTAATATCTCCGTTCTTACAGGTGTCTAAACCTTTAGACAGTCTAGAGTTCAAAATATGAATTTTCCTCTTATCTCTTATTCATTTTTCTAATCCCCTAACTATATGTTGGTTCAAATTTGAACTCCACAAAATCCGAGATGAGGGAATTCTAAATGGATTTATTTCCAGCTCTAATAGGAATTATATTCTCCATAAAGGATGGATCTACCAACACATAATAACCTATGCGAAATGACATATAATGTGTGTGCATGAATCAATTAAGAATCCATGTGAAATGATACATATAAATTTGATGAGAAATTACTTGAAAAATTATTATTCTTTTTCTTTTTTTCATGAATATAATATTCAATATTTACATAAATATACACAATATTTACTTATTTTTCACAAAATATCATAAGTATTAACTGCGTTAATTTTTTCCGATAGTTGTTGAGATGGCGTGTCCGTATATCATATGCTTTTGACACATGTAAGTTTACAAGGAATGCCACATATGACCTCCCCTTGAGCTTGCAAAGGAGTAATAGCTAATGACGGAACATATTGCATAATTCATGTACGGTAATTGTGGTGCAATATTCAATTTCCTTATAGGGCTGTAATTGATTATATTTCCATATGCAATTATGTAATCCCACTCTATATAATATAGATACCACATATGGTGAATTACATTATTCCTCCTTCCATTAGTTGTTAGCCATTACCTCCGCCATCAGCCTTCTCCATCCATTTAGTCGCTCCGTTATCCTGTTCTTTCATAAGCAGTCACATAGTTGCAGTGCCACCACATGTCAACCATATCTATCGCTTAGTCATGTCAACAATTAATGACTAGGTTATTGTTTCGGGGGCGAACGGATGAAGGGACGGTGATCGCCATGGAGCAAGTCTTGGCCAGTTTTTGCTTCTTGTCAGGCGTAAAGATCAACGAGATGAAAGCTAGAGTGGTTTTCTCAGGGAATACGCCACCCCGAGTAGGAGGGCTATCAAGGAAACAGATCGGATTGGGAAATACCTAAGATTTTTTATGGACATCTCAAGCACAAGAGCTTCGTCTTTTCAATTCTTGATTGATAAGGTCCGAGGTAAGTTGTCAGGATGGCATGCATGATATTAGTGGCAGGAAGAGTTGCACTGATTAATTAATCCCAACACGTATCATGCAATGCACTCTTTTACCGCTAGAGATCTACAAGTCATTGGACAGGATATCCAGAAATTTTCTCTGGGGTGAATTAGATTAGAGCAGGGGCATAAGCTGCGGGTGAATTAGGGATAATTAAGTCAAGAGGGGCTTAACCTAGCTTTGTTGGGAGGTTCTGTATGCAGACTTAGAGAGGAAAACAGACCATGGTGCTACGTAGCGAGATGAACCAAGGGAAGCCACTAGGGAGCATTAGTAGCTTAACAAGGAGGGCAATTGAAACGTGAACCCGAGCATGCTCCTTGGAAGACAGATGGGCAATTGGGAGAGGAGACTCTATCAGCTTGTGGTATGAGAAATGAGGAGGAAAAGATCCTTTACAAAACCTTATTTGTGGAACTCTCGCTTGCGAGGAGGAAACGTACGCAACTTCTAGGATATTGGATCCTAATGGCCCGTTAGACTTATCATCGTTATCCGTTGTCTTCCCTCAAGATATGTTAGACTCCATCACTAGTGTCCCTAGGAGCTGGGCAGGGTTAAGGTGAGTATAATGTGATTTGGAGGTTATCATCTAATGGCAAAATTCTCTGTAAAATCAATTTAGAATATGATATGCCATTGTGATTCTTCTCTTGAGAGTAGGGGGATAGGGGTTGGATTTGGAAGGCCCTCACTCATCCCCGCGTTGTGCACTTAATCTGGATTCGCTTGCTGTAATGGGAGGGCTCCTACAGCAATTCACCTACAGACGGGGGGGGGCGAATGTCCTGAAGGTGCGTAGAATGTGTCAGCAGCACCTGGAAGATCTGAACCATATTCTGAGAGTGTGTTCAGTGACGAGAACTTTCTGGAGAAACCCGGGTAGCCCTATTTCAAAAGTTGCCTCCTTTAGTATGTCACTTGATGATTGGATTCGAGTTAATTGTAGTGCTTATGAATCCCATCAGATCGGTATTCCATGGCAGGTGATATTCCTGCAAGCTCTCTAGTGAATTTGGAAACACGTGAATGAATTCATATTTCAGGGAAGGAAGCATGAGCAACGTTCGCCCTGGCTATGTGCAGAGAAGGGTGCTGAGTTTTATGCCCCCCTCGGACCTACAAGAAACCGAAGTACCACAATAGTTTGGAGTAGATGGAATCCACTGTTGGTCGACTGGTTTGAACTAAAACACTGATGGTTCGGCTTTGGTGAGGTCCGGAATGGCAAAAGCTGGCGACCCAATTAGAAACTCGTCAAGGGCATGGGTTAAGGTCTTTGGCGGAGTATTGGGCTCAGCCACTAGCATCCCGGCTGAATGCTGAGCCCTTCTTGACGGTCTAAATCTGGATCGTAGCCTGGGTATCCGATCCATTGCTATAAAGTTGGATGCAAAGGTCGTGGTTGATGAGACTGCGGGCCATACTAAAAGGAATCTCCTCTTAATTTGTTTACTTCTTGATTGTGGGAAATTGATACGGGACTTCCAGGATTGCCGGGTGGGGTACGTGTTTGGGGAGGCAAATGGGGCAGCTGACTTTTTTGGCTCATGTTAAGTTTTTGTTCTGTATAGAGGACTAGGGAAGTGAAGAAGAGGGTGATAACGATGATGGTAGTAGGACCAATTTGATAAAACGTGGAAAGAGTAAGGGATGAAAATGATAAAAGGGAAAATATTAAGAACACAAGTAAAAGCACAAAAAAATTGCGTCGTTTTTTACTTGTTTTTTAAGGAAAAATGTGCTTTCCTTCTCATTGGAAAAAAAAAACAAAGGAAGGAGATCAATTTACGTAATTACCCCTCACTCCAGATCTCGTGTATATCTATCTATATATATATATATATATATAGTGAGTGCATCGACGACAGAAGCGTGACGCTTTAGAACCCTAGAAAGGAATTCGCTCTCACAGCGGCGGACTGAGTCTCCTGGTGCTCGTCAGGAAGAACAGTGATATCTCAGATCGCAGCTTGGGTAGGCCGGAATCGTCGACGGAGTGGGAAGAACTAGATCAAGGAGGATCAATGACTGATTACGAAGGGGGAAGGTACGAGGAGAACGGTGAAGATCTCGACAGCTACCGCGGCGGTGGCTCTTCTCCGGCTCTGCGAGGCAACAGCCACGGTGGTCATGACGATAATAGCGACTCCAAATCGCAGGTTTCTTGCTGTCTCCCTTTGTGATTGTAGTTACGTTGGAGTTTTATTTGCTGAATACAGTTCTAGGGTTTATTCTAAGTTTGAGGCCTGGTAGGTTACAGACTATGTGATATGCGGTTTTAGGTCTTTTTTTTTAGTTGTAGTCGAAAACATGTTTTGATTTTGGAATGCATTTTCAATGGTTGAATCAAATTTTGCGATAATTGAATTTGTTGTCTTCTGAAGTTGGCCTTCCAGCATGTGTATTTTGATTGATGCTGATTTTAGCGCAAATGAAGTCCAAACTGCAATGAAGCTTTATTTATGCGGTATTCTGTACCTGTCTTGAAATTATTTCCAAATATCTGGTTCTTAAGGTCTAACATACGATTTTGCTGGATTTTGTTGGTCTTGCTTTGAAAGGTTCGCTTGATTTCTGCATAGCATTGGGACTAATATTGAATATGTTAATAATTATGCCCCTTTTTATTGTAACGTGGATTTCACTGATTCAGGATGATCATCACTCTTTATGTTAAAGATACAAGATACAAGATAAATTGAGGTTTGTTCATGGAAACAATGGGTTTTCAATATAAAATTTCTCTCTATTAGATTTATTCAGGTTGGTTGATTTATGGCCTGAACTAAGTAAATTTAGCCAAAGAACTATTGACGATGAAATGTGGATTATTGAAATATTAATTCAGAGTGGAATATCTGTTCTTGGTTGAAATACAAACCATTGCATACCAATTGCCTGAGTTATACCTATATCAGTTTTTTTAAAGTTTAACTTGTTTATTGAAGTGACTGATGTTATTGAAATGATGCAGCGTTCTCATGACATAGACAATACAAAAAGCAGTGAAAAGGAAAGGGATAGGAGTCGTGATAAGGAGAGGGAACGAGATCGGGATCGTGACCGGGAAAAGGATAGAGATAGGGAGAGAAGTCGTGACAAGGAGAAAAGTAGAGATAGAGAAAGGGATAGGGACAGAGATCGAGATCGGGATAAGGAACGGGACCGCCACCATAGGGATAGGGACCGTGATAGAGACCGCCACAGAGATCGCAATGAGAGGAAGGATCGAGGAAGAGACAGAGATGATGATGATTATCATCGAAGCCGAGACTATGATAGGTAAAGAATTTCGTTGTGCAGTTAAGATTCCTTCTTTGGTTTTTTTTTTCCAAATTTTGTGGAAAATGTTCATGATAGTTGCCCTGTGGCATTCCATGATCTGATAAATTCTAAACTACCATATGGTAGTGTGTGGATATAATTAGCACAAATGAATTTTACTTTCTGCTGACCCTGTACCTTGATTGTAATCTCTTGAACTGGCTATAGATATCCGCTTTGAACATTACAGGCACCGAGAATATGATAGAGACCGAGAGGAGCGGCACAGGCGGCGATCTAGATCCCCCTCTTCTAGATCAGAGCGCAGATCAAGGTCAAGATCTCGTTCTCGCTCAAAGAGGTACAAATGTGTAAAATAGTTAATAGTATTATTCACACTAGTCAGTTCTTTTGTAGCATTCTTTGACAAGAGCCTGAACAATTAGCTGTTTGATGTAATATTGACTGTAGTCAAATTACTGAAAGCATAGACATAAATTGAAACTTCCATGAATTTATTTTCCAGGTATTAAAAATCAAGATATTGTTGACATTTCTTAGTGCATTCTTGTTAAAGCTCTTGAGAATTTTGGAGAGTAATTTTGTGATGACATTCATCAACCTGCAATGAGTAAACTCTTAGGCAGAAATTTGTTGCTGGTTTAGATCAGTTCTACAGTATCTTCCTAAATATTGTAGTTCTTCTCATCTATTTAAGGTTCTTCTATGTTAAAATGTTTTCTTGCCAAACTTTTATCAATAGACTCAATACTTCTCAGCTTCTGATGGAAGATCTTTCAGCTTTATGAGTTCCATTCTTTCTAAATGCTAGGCACTAGTGTTTCTTCTTGTCTAGCACAATTCATTTTCTTGCTTGCTGCTGGTAACAATATTTTCTTGCAGCAAAAGGATAAGTGGTTTTGATATGGCGCCTCCTCCTTCTGCAATGCTTGCTGCTGCTGCTGTTCCTGGTATACATCCTTTCTCTCATTTTGTTTTTTTATATGTCATTTAACTGCTTATGTTTTTGTTGGATATAGTGTGGAAACTTCGTAGCAAATATCATGGTGTAATTTGGTAAGCTGAAAGTTTCTATATTATATGCATGTACAGCTTTCTCAGCGACTCTGCTGGCGCACTGCTTTTTAATTGTTTTCTTTGCAAAATAATTATGGAACTGAGAGATTTTGGTTTTTGTTGTGTTGTGTTTGTTTGTTTGTTTTTGTGTCATGTCTTTTGTTAAAGAAGGTAATGTTGGGCTCCTTGCCCCACTGTGCTGACAAATAGGCGTGAGCCGACTTCTCTAGCTTTTTTGTACAAGGAGGAATCAATACACTGGTATGATGGGTCTTGTTCGACTTCAACCTGCAGTTATTGCCTGTTCTGGTAGTTGAATTTAGACACGTTAACCCATTGCTTATATAGCCATGCTCTTCCTCTTTAGAAGCTGAATAATATATCATTATGCAACATTGAAGGTAGCTAATATAATTTTAGAATTTCCAGAGATATGAACTTTGATGGGATATCTTGTACTTAGCTCTTCTATGGAAGCTTTTGTTTCAGCCATATGTTTAGGTCATCTTACACTTGTGTTTCAGGTCCAGTTCCCGGGCCAAATCCAACCATTCCAGGGATGTTTTCAAACATGTTTCCTTTAGGAACTGCACAGGTAGTTAACTTCTTCTTGAGAGGTCCTCGGTTTGATATATTTACGTACTATAATTTTTGTTTATTTTTCATGGTCCTTGTCATTTGCAGCAATTTGGCACTATACCTGTTATGCCTGTCCAAGCAATGACTCAGCAGGTTTGCTGATCAACTTTTGTGTTGCTCTTTTTGTCTTCATCTGCTTGCTGATCAAAGTTTTAATTATGTGCAGGCTACCAGGCATGCTAGACGAGTGTATGTGGGGGGTCTTCCTCCAACAGCTAATGAGCAGGTTTATCACACGCTCATACATTTTACATCTTCCATTCTATTCTGGATAAATGGTCTGCTAATTTTGATTATGCACTTTCTCTGCAGTCTGTTGCAACCTTTTTCAGCCAGGTTATGGCAGCTATAGGAGGAAACACAGCTGGCCCTGGTGCGTTTACATTCTTTAGTTATCTTTGTTAAATTCCTTTTTTGTTGTGGTTAATCTTGATACTGGCTAACTGCAAAATCCTGAAGCCCCTTGTTTATATACCATCTTGATTACTATCTTCATTGTCATCTCAGGTGATGCTGTTGTCAATGTATACATAAACCATGAAAAGAAATTCGCTTTTGTGGAAATGAGATCAGTTGAGGAAGCAAGTAATGCTATGGCATTAGATGGCATTATATTTGAGGTATTGCACTTTTTCCTCCTGAGTCATTGACCTTTTTCATTACCAAAGGGAGAAATTTTATATTTTTCGTTACTATAATTTTCAAGTATGTTGCTGTGAAATTTCATTTAAAGATCTTCTAATCCATTCCGCTTCAATGCATTCCAAGTACATTTGCCATTTTGTTGAGCTTTTAGCTTTCCAGTATGTAAAAATATTTGGAAGACATTTATATCTCGTTAGAGTAATTATGTTCAATTTCTTATACTTTCAAAACAGTTAGTTCTTGTTTGACACCTGTATTATAATGCTTTACAAGAATGTTGCTATTCTAGTTCCTAAGACCACGGTCATTTATATCTGTTTTTATTTTACTTGGAGCTTCTCCTAGAATCAACAAGCTCTGTACATATGGCTAGCTGTAAAGAAGAGTAAAAAGACAATATATATAGCTAATCCCAGGGAACACTAAAGCTTCATACGGAGTCCGCATCTTTACTAATATGTCCATTTCACTTCTGATTACTCTTGAATTCAGGGAGCACCAGTTAAGGTTCGAAGGCCTAGTGACTACAACCCTTCCCTTGCTGCAACTCTTGGTCCCAGCCAGCCTAATCCAAACCTAAATCTTGCTGCTGTTGGGTTAACACCTGGCTCAGCTGGTGGATTGGAGGGTCCAGACCGCATCTTTGTGGGAGGGCTGCCATATTATTTCACTGAAGCCCAGGTTAGGGAGTTGCTGGAGTCTTTTGGGCCTCTTAGGGGCTTTGATCTCGTGAAGGATCGGGAAACAGGAAATTCCAAAGGCTATGCCTTTTGTGTCTATCAAGACCTCTCGGTTACAGACGTAGCTTGTGCAGCTCTTAATGGAATTAAAATGGGTGACAAGACTCTTACTGTCAGGCGAGCAAACCAGGGTGCTAGCCAGCCTAAACCTGAACAGGAAAGTGTTCTACTGCATGCCCAACAGCAAATAGCATTGCAGGTATTGGAACTGCGTGCTCTATCACCATTTAGTTTTAACAATTGGGTTTTGATAAAGTAAATGAGGGATGGGTGTTTTTCTCTTGGTTAAGTTTGTTGCATTTTGCTATATTCTATACCTCTTTATTTTCAATTATGTGTACTTGTGGACTATTGGGAAATAGTTAGATGGTAGCCAAAAGTAATTGTTTGTTGATTTTTCTGATTAATATGAAGTTAAAAAAAATGCTAACCATGGTCCATGCTCACCATAACAAAAGATTTTGCATATTACTCTTTATGTGCAGTACCGTACAACAGATACTTTTTTCTGTACATCTGCTGCTTTTATCAATTCTTTGGCCTTGAAATGACAAGAATCGCTCCATACTTTATGATATTATTAGCTCGCTGATCCATCAATGCTTGTAGTTTTGATCTAGTACTGAGGTCTTGTCTTGCTTTGCAGAAACTCATGTATCAACCTGGCTCTCTTGCTACTAAGGTTGTCTGTCTTACTCAAGTAGTGTCTGCGGAAGAGCTTAAGGATGATGAGGAGTATGAAGACATAATGGAAGATATGAGGCAAGAGGGAGGAAAATTCGGTGAGGAATTGATGACCAATTCTTATCTATATTCTGTGTTATTTTGGGTTATCTGTAATAGTTCTCTCTCTCCTCCCCCCCCCCTTGCAGCCATTCCTCCATCTATATGCTGCATAAAGAACCAGGCTCTATCATTGGGATGCCTTAGATTTATCTCCTCGCTAGCCCTGACAATGATATCTTCTAGTATAATTTTCTCTGATCATGTGTTTTGTAGGGAATCTGGTAAATGTGGTGATACCAAGACCGAGACCAGATGGGCAACCTGCACCTGGTGTGGGCAAGGTGCTTGTACTCTTCCATTGCCCCCTTCGTTCAATCATTATGTCATCAATCTATTCTCTTCTTCATATTTGGTTCCTATGATATTGCCTTGGCACTGTGTAGCAAGCATATTGTTTTCCAATGCTTTGTCACTACTGTCAAAGTCTTTTCCCCTTGTTGTAGGCATGCTTTTTAAATGATTTTCTTTCTTTGAGCAAAAGTTGAACCTAATTGTTGTACGTGAAAGAATGATCATAATGTTGATTACAATGGGATTCACATCCATCAATGGTTGTGAGTGACATGATAAAGAAAATGCCCAGTTTGTATTTAGAATCTCCTGATCTTTCAATGATGTCACTCGCATATTGAAAATTTTCTGTTACTTTTTGTGTAGTTGGCTGCTGATTTTGGTCAATTTGAGATATGTAGTGCACTTCTACATCTAGGTTGCATTTTCTGGTGACTTGTGCCTATTCATAGCAGGTGTTCTTGGAGTACTCGGATGTAGAGGGCTCCGCCAAGGCAAGGACAGGACTTAATGGACGCAAGTTTGGTGGTAATATTGTGACTGCCGTCTTCTACCCAGAAAGCAAGTTTGCGCAAGGTGAATACGAGGGATAAAAGCATAAATCTATGTCGTGCTGTCTCTGGAGTTGTGTCGAACTGCTAGTTAAGTCTAGTCTAGTCTAGTCTGCCTCCTACGAGAGGTTTGTGAGATGTATGTCTGGGAGTGACCTGGATTTTACTTTAGCCTGCAGCTCTCCTTTACGGTATTCTGATTTGGGACACCGTACTGTAATGTTTGTCGTAATATCAATATCTGTTTCTCTCTCTCGAGTCGCGGCTTGCAGCCTTCCGAAAAATTGTACTTGCTGGCTTTGTTGCTGTCTCTGGCTTTGCCAAGACGCAGCTTTTTCCATGTTTAATTTGTGATTAATTTATGATCTGTAGGAAGTGATGTTAAAAGTGCCGGCCTGGAATCATTAATTTCAGTTAGACGGGTTGGAATCATTTATAAATAGTTGGTTAACGGTTTGGATGGCTTGGGTTATGAACTATCTTTTTTTTTTTAATTTTAAAAAAATTATGTTGAATGATCACTTTAAAATTTTAAATTAATTTTTTAAAATTAAATTGTTAATTTGTAAAATTTTTTATTATGATAGTAATTTGAATTAATTATGGTTTAATGGGTAATATTTATGAACTGGACTGAAATGGTTCCAATCTAATAAAAACAGTTATGGTTAGATTAGATGATGTTTGGGTTGATTTTGGATTTAGACAGTCCAATTATGGGCCGGGCCAGGCCAATATCTCTAGCTGTAGGTTCCTCCTGGTGCTAATGGGCCTTCATAGTTTACCGTACGCCTCTTATTATTATTATTATTATTTGGAAAATAAATTTGATTATCCGGGGATAAGACAAGTAGAACGAGTACGACTATCCATGAACGAAGACGAGCCTCTACTTAATAACAGAATTTAAATGAGAGCTCTCTTGAGTCTCAGTTAGGTATCAGTTATTGGTCTATCAACTGATGATTTTATAGTTACCCATTCGGATCATGATTCCAGAGAGCAGCAGCATCCTTGCCTTTAGACGGACTCCCATATTCGGCCTTAAGGTGGCGTGGCACACAGGGCTTCAACCCAATCGGCATTTAGGTTCCTTTTTTCTTTTTCATATAAAGAACATTAAAATTAATTATCCTACTATAGTTCATGTTGATCTCATATCAAAACCCATAACAATCATGTTAGTGAATCCGTAGGTATTCGGGTTATCTCAACTCAAATTGCTAGTTGGTATGCTCTGGTACAACGTAAACTCCGTTAATAAATTAATCAGTGATTAATCTTGTATTTACTAAAAGTCCAAAATAATAGGTGGTGACATCAGCATGCCATTTATTTCTCAACAATGCTTACACCCCATTTCATGCAGTCAAATCTTAGGTATATTGCATTCTCTATCAATTCTTTTCCCTATTTATCCACAATTGGCCTAACGTTTTACTGCCCCAACCCAAGAGCAGCTTGCAAGAATTCATGAAAGTAAATCTTATACATACACTATGCAGTTCTCAGAAATAAGAATGAAAAGGAGAGACGTCAGAGACAAACCTTCAATCGATTGAAATGAAGTTAAACCATGAGCAGCAAGCTTGATCAGATCCTGGATGAAAACACGTTGAATGACGATCATGCTGACGTATCTTATCAAGCAATCAGGATGATGAATGTACAGTTTCACAAAATATAACATGTAAACACAACCCTGACATGATATGCTAAGAACATCTGAATAGCCTCTTTCCTCATATCTGAGGCAAATAATTAGTTTGCTGAAGACAACTATGCTTGATATCGGCCTTCCCCCAGCGAAGACCATAGTGATTCCATGAATTACATGAAATAGCAAACCATAATCGAACCATAACTAATAATTGCAAAGGTAACTTACTTGGAAACGCATAGCCTTTACCATCGTAATCAGCGAAAAAGTATACTGCCCTGAACCACCACCACCACAGAAGCAAATTTACTAATAAAGTTGTGAATTTGATGCGCGAGCTTTTTGCAGCTACTTAGAGCGAGCTGACCATTAGAATAATTGCACAAAAGAAAAGGGCACAGAATTATTTAACCAACAAAAATGCTCTGCAACTCTGGCATCATTTTAGTGTCTACAGCTTCAGTTCACCATTAAAAAGATTCAGTGCTGATGCTGATCGAAATAAATGTTACTTACCCATCAACACCCACATTTACCAAGTATTCCATAGAAAGAAATCAATTCCAATATGCAAAAGAAGCAACCAGAGCCCTCGATCTTTGGTTCTGCCATGGAAATTCAACATCAAGAGACTCATGCAGCGGCAGAAGCCAATCCAAGACTCTCTTCAACCTTCTTCCACGCATTCAAACTACTGGACGGGAACTTCTTCTTCACAGTCCTCAACAACCCTTTTGCCTCCACCATGTATTTCTTCTCCACTAGACCTTCTGCCAAGCTCCTCAGTGTCATGAAATCAGGAATTTTATCCGCTCTTACACTTTCTTTGAAGACCCAATACGCCCTTTTGTACTGACCTTTCTCACACCTATAATGCACCAAAGTCCTAAAGGTTGCTGCATTGGGCTTACACCCATTCTCTCTCAAGCCCTCGTAAACTTTCCTAGCGTCCTCCATCATCCCTGCTTTACAGTATGAAGCCTAAGGGCAATTATAGCTAACTGTGTCTGGCTTTACCCCTTTCTCCTTCATTTCCTCGATAATATTCTCAACTCTCTCAGGCCCTACATCCCGGGCATTCATGAGCTTGACATTATACAAGGCCGAATCTAACTCACAACCTTTAGAAACCATCTCAACCCACAATTTTTCTGCCTCATCGCTTTTTCCCAACTTGTAGAGTGCATCCAAAATTATTGTGAATGTGATAGCTGTAACCTCCAAGCCCTTCTCATCCATTTTCCGCAAAATAGCCGTACCCTTTTCAGGTGAACCCGACTCACAATAAGACTTTATAAGTATTCCATAATGATAGAGTACATATAACTAAAATTTACACACACCGTCAAGAAAGGATACTTGATTGTTAGGACCTAAATCCTTCTGGATAAAGTTTCAAATAATAAATAGTTAGCTAAGGACAATAAAGGAAGAGTGTAACAAATCATTATGATTCCTGTTACTTCTATTACTTATTTTATATTCTTGCTTATTGTCATGTTGTCATATGTGTTAAATCTATGATAAGTATTCGTACCATCTTCACATCGAGACACATGGTAATACCCATTCTTTCAATGACCCCTTAGCATTGAGGGATAAGGGGGCTACTCCATGCGGGGGAATCACAATGGTGCAACAATGCCATAACCATGTTTGGAACACTTGGAGAAAAACCAATTGTGATGCAACAACCTCATGATAAGGACGAAAGAGGCTTTGACATAAGAGATTTGACCCAGTTAGAGAAGAATTTGATCTTAAACAAAGGAGGCTCAATGATATGAGTAAGTATGAAGAGATTGCAAGAAATTATTGGCATTCTTATTAATGAATATTTGTCTCAAGAGATTGAAGTCTATGACGAAGAAGGTCTATCTTCTTTTTTTAAGCCTAAGGCTAAAAGTCTGACTGGAGTTGCTCAACCCGTAAACAAGGAAGCTTGACCAACTTGTAGGATATGTGGTTATAAGAAAAATAAATAATTTTATAATTAATTGCTATAATCAAATAAAATAATTTTCCATATTCATATACTTCATTAATTAGGGATTTGCATAATGAGGATAAGTGCATTATTTTTATCTGATTGTTATCTAGTATCTTAAGAAACAATTCATCAACCAAGCATCTATATATTTACTCTCATTCAATATGTAAATTAATTTTCTAATATTGAATTCTTTGAATGCAAAATATATTCTTTTTGTGATGTAATAATTTTTTTTTTGCTCTTATAAAACCTTTCATTGTTGAACTAACGCTTTAGTTTGGTGATTCATGTTTTTCCCAAAGCCTCCAATTCGTGTCTCGATTTAAGTAAGTCGTTATGTAAATTGATCTTCAAGTTCATAGTTAGGTGAGTAGTCTAAGTAACATGTCACACTTTTTTTCGTTGGTTGGCTACTTGTATTTATCTAGTTTCGAACCAAATCCTATCCTTTCAACCTATGATGTGAAAATCGAGACCAACCTCCTCGATCATGCATCATCTAGTATTAGAGCACAGTTTTTATAGTAGGTTATCTATCTATCATATCCATTGATCCCCTAATGTTCCCTCTTTGAATAGTATTTCCTTGAATTCTTTTACGCATTATTTGTATATATTCTGTAGTATATATTCTCTAAGCTAAAAAAAAGGAAAAAGAAAAAGAAAACAAAAGACAAAAAAATTGTCCAAAAAAAGAAGAGAAAAAGCATAATCAATTCGGTACAATATATATAGATCGAGGCAAAAAACAAAAGAAAACAAAACAAAAATAAAGTTTGCTCTTTTCTTCTTTGAATTTGAGTTACTTGCATTTGCAAGTAACAATTACATCTACATTCATTCTTGTTTAATTCCTTAAAGTTTTCCAACTTCTAGCAAATCAATTTTTTTCTTTTTCTTTTTATCCTTGAAAACCATAGCCAATCCACATACTTTAAATCTCCTTAGCCCATCTGATTGTAAATTATTTAGAATATTCGTTTACACATGTTCGGAACCATCCACTATCATGCATTTGGAAGAGTATGGAATTAGCCATAATTGAATCACTGTGATGAGTAAGAACTGAGGTAGAGATTTTGAGTGATTTGAGTGAGGGTGAGCTCATTAAGAGAGGAGTGGAAACACTACGGTAACAAACGAGTGAACATCTTGAGAGAGATGAGATTTTGGTGAGATCCTACATTTTCTTTTCTAACAAATAGGTAGGAGATTGTGGAAAGGGAGTCACTAGCACCACTAATAGCAACCATCTTGAGGATGCACGTCAAGTGGGCCTAGCACCTATCCAAATGTAGGCTTTGATAAATCATATTGAGAGAATGCTTGACAAGAATGTGGAGAGCATCCACGAACAATTGGATAGAGGGAAGGGTCAAGTAGTGAGCAAGGCCATGCTGACTCATGGGAGGCATGACTAGGCCACCCAAGCTAATGGCCGCCCCTAAATGGAGGACATGGAGAACTAGGATGAGAAAGAAGAGATTGAAGAATTTGAGCCTATAAGGAGACTTCGCAATCAACCTAGATAAGGTATGAGTAATGGAGAAGAAGACCTTGGAGGAATCAAAATCAAAATTCCTTCATTTCAGGGCAAGAGTGATCCTAAGGTGTATTTGAAATGCGAAATGTAAGTTAAGCAAATATTTGGATGCCATAACTACTCAAAGGGTACGAAAGTCAAACTTGCTACTTTTAAATTCATTATTGTATTCTTATTTGGTCGGACAAGATGCAAAAGAATAGAATCCCACATGGTGAATGTCCCATTGCCACTTGGAAAGAAATGAAAGTAGTGATGAGGACGTGCTTTATTCTGTCTTATTTTCATAGAGAACTTCACAATAAGCTCTAGCACCTTATATAAGGCTCCAAGAGTGTTGATGAGTACCACTAGGAAATGGAGATTGCGATGATCCAAGCCATTGTGGAGGAAGAAAGGAAAGCAACTGTGGCTAGATTTCTACATAGACTCAATCGGTATATCGTTGATACTGTGAAGATGTACCACTATGTGGAGTAACAAGATATGGTGCATCAATCGATTAAAGTAGAGTAGCAACTGTGGAGAAGAAATCATATGAGGAGAAATGATAAGTCCACCCCCCCTCTAGTTCCTAGAAACACAATTCAAAATGTGATCTTTCTTTTATTTTAGGAACCAAGGAGACTAACCTGAAAAAAAGGAAAGTCCACTGCCCTTACCAAAAAGGTTCAAACCGACTCAAGCTCATTAAGGAACTTGGACATTCGATGTTGTAAGTGTTAAAGAAGAGGGCACATCTCCAATGAATGCCACAACAAACGCACCATGATCATCAATCATCATAGAGATTGGGAGATTGAGGAAGAAGCATTAGATAAGGAGCTACCATAGGAGAGCAATAATAGAGAACTAGTAGAGAGAGGAGAGCTTCTTGTAGCTTGACACATACAAAGTGCCAACATGGTGGAGAAAGAGGATAATCAATGGGAAAATCTTTTTCACACTTGATGTCAAGTTCTTATATTATTGATATCATCCATTAGCATGAAGGTTGTAATTCTTAGAAAAGGTGGTGACAAACATTTCCATGGATTTTTTTTTAAGTTTACCAAAGTCTCAAATGGTATAGATTTTATCTTTATTGTTGTATATAGTTTCTTAAAAATATCACATATTCTTACATGTTGCAAAGTTTATACTGCTTCTCACATTACTTCCTTATTCTTTAAAGAAGCCATGCATCTTCATGGAGTGCCAAAAATTATAGTATTTAATTGAGATGCAAAGTTCTTAACCTATTTTTCAAAGACTTTACAAGGAAAGTTGGGAACCAAGTTATTGTTTTCAACTACATATCATTCAGAAACTAATGGGCAAATCGTGGTTGTAAATAGGAGATTGACAACCATACTTCAAGCTATTGTGAAGAAGGATTTGAACAATTGGGAAGAACGTATACTCTATGTCAAGTTTACATATAATAAAATCATTCATTCTATTATAAAATATTCGTTGTTTAAGATTATCCATGGATTTAATTTGTTATCACCTATTGATTTGATTCCATTATTTGTGTAGGAAAGAGCTAACATTGAAAGAAATAAATGAGCTAAATTTGTCAAGTAGATCCATAACAAAGCAATATATATATATATATATATATTGAGAGAATGACTTAGCGATATACGAGCCATACAATACCAGAAATTCCCAATTTTCTATTGGACATATTTGATGAAGATTGGACGCTTTTCTGATAGAAATTAGCATATTCCGTTGGATTTCGGAGGAAATTCATCTCTCGGAAAAAGCTTTGATGGAAATTTTAAGTCCGTCGGAAATCTGACGTAAATGTGTCGGATTTCTAAGAGAAATTCCGTTAGAATTTCCCAAGAGAATGGCGTCGAAAAATTGCTGACGGAAACTTTTCCGTCAAGATTGGACGACGCATATCCATCGGAAAATCACCGAGGCCAAATCCCATGAAAATCCGTTGGAAAACTTTTCCAATAGATTACCGAGAGAATTTTTCTAACGGGATTTCCGTCAGATGGTGTCTCATGGAAATCTCATGGAAAAGATTGGGCTATGCCCCACAAATTTTCCCTATCTTGCTTCATCTTTGCTACGTTCCAGATTATAAAAATATGTAAATTACAAGTATCAAACACAATATTCATCACAAAAGGTATATCACATTATCAATAGTTAAATTTACAATCAAAAGTATATTTATGTTAAAGTTCTAAATAATATATATGTACATAAAATGTTTTATCAAAAAGTTGCAAATACATGTTAGTGCACCATCTTCGCATTCTGCAAAAGTCATCAGATATGCCAATATCAACAATATATAGACAATCAGCGATCCTTCCCATCGGTCGACCTTCTAGTATTCCTTGACCATCGTGAATATATGAATGTGTGCTGTGAATCATCGAATAAAGGCACATATGAATCTTGATCAAATAATGAACGCACCGGTGGATGTGGAGTCCGAAGTCCAATGGGCACTAATGTCATCCTCGTTGGCTGAGATGCTTGTGGAGCGGATGATTCAGGTCGTACTTGCGGTGATGGAGTGGTAAATGCTGGTGGTATGAAACTTGGACGTGGATGCATTAAGCTCGGTTGCATTTGCCACAAGCTTTGACAAGCCTCCATTTGTTGCAATCTCTGTAAGATTTCACTATGCATTTGAGTCATTGTCATCATAGATAGTCGAAGATCCTGTATGTCTTTTGCTTGCAACGATTGTTGAGCTCCTAGCTCTTCATTCATCTTTGTCACAAGTCGTTGTACCTCTTCTGTCTGTTGTTCCCATGCCCTGGAGGACCCAATATTCTCACTTGGGTTAAATGATAAGGGATCATCCACCACCGCACCTAAGCCATATATCCGACCTTTTTTCTTTTCACCAGCAGCCTTCTTCCATGCCTCAAGAAGTGTACGTTGAGTGGATGGATTTGTTTGTGAGGATAAGATGTCCCCTTCTGCTCCTACCTCCCTCAAGGATTGCAAAAGATTCTCCTGTAAACCAAAAAATAAACATGTGAGACATATGATATAAACAGTTATAAATAGGTGAGAATCATGATAAATTTATTGGCTACAATGATTACTAGAAATTGTTCGGCTCTATGATTAGCAAATCGACCAGTCTTCGAGTTGTAGCGCATCCGTGTAAACATCTCGTAGTGTGTCGGATTCCTGCCCAATGCTTCAGCCTAAAGTTCAACATAAAAAAATGATATATATGTTAGATGCAAGACAAGCAGTAAATATGTTATATAAATACATATTTACCATTCTTTTTCGATGATTGCCAGCAGATATGCATCCCCTAAGGTGGACGGCTCCGCCTCTCTTCGACTTTCGGTTCCTTGTATTTGACTATGACAATCTTTTGTATCCTTCAGTTTGCCAATGATCTTGCAACTCACGCCAGTAGATATCTCCCATCCATGCTGTTTTTTTCTTTTTCTTTTTACACTCGCCATACATTTCACTAAGTCTACCTGCTGCTTTCTTATTAAAAGCCTCCCACATAAAATGCTCATCAATTGGATCCCACCGCACATAATCATTTCACGTAATATTGAACAAATGACATATTACACATAAGAATATGATAATTTCACCATTATATAACCTATCCGTATAATTGAATTGGTTTATACTCACCTTCCAATATTCAAACATCTCTCGTCGTATTCTTTCCGGAATCTTACCCCATGATGGATAGAAGCACAACATGCTATTCCTAATTATGGTAGTGATATGATGGACAGTAGGAAGATTTGGTTCGAAACTACATGAAAAAAAATCAATTATAAGTAATAACTTCATATTAAATATAACTGAAAGGCATATAATATATTAATAAGGTCTTATAAATGAAATAATAACTTAGGTGACAAACTATTAATATATATTAATAAGGGACATAAGAAAATTATATTTAAACCAAGAGGTTTAGTTTTAGTGCATCTTCAATAAGAGAGATTTTCAAATAAACGAAAACCTAAGCTCACGCCAAGAGGAGACAAATCTTTTGATGTTCTTAAATGGATCAATGATAATACATATAAGATTGATTTACCTAGTGAGTATAGTGAAATGCTACTTTTAATATTGTTGATCTATCCCTTTTCCTTAATACAAACTTGAAGAGTTGATGACAACTCCTTTTCAAGGGAGGGAGAATGATGAGGATTAATGAGGCTTTGACATCCGACCAAGCTAGAGAAGGATTTGATCATGGATAGAGGATGTTCGATAACAAGAGATTGCAAAAAACTATTAGCGTTTTTAGTAATAAATATTTGGCCCGAGAGACTGAAGTCTAAGATGAATGAGATCTTTGTCTTCTTTTTATAAGCCTAAGGCCAAGTCTAAGTCCGATTAAAGCTACTGAGCTTGCAAATAAGAAAACTTAACCAACTTGTAGGATATGGGTTCTAAGAAAAATAAATAAGTTTATAATTAGTTGCTATTAGTAAATTAAGTAGTTTCCCATATTTATAAACTTCATTATTAGTCATTTGCATAATGAGGGCAAGTGTATTATTTTTTGCCAATTACAATCTAGTATCTTAGGAAATAATTCATCAGCTAACATCTATATATTTGCTCTCATTCAATATATAAATCAATTTTTTGACATTGAATCCTTCAAATACAATGTATTATCTCCTTCAAACTAATAATCATTGTGTGAATTGAAAACCTCGCTTGTGACTAGGCAAGTGGTTTAAGTAGCAGATTTTTCTTTTGGTTGGCTACTTGCACACATTTGGTTTCGAAACAAATCCTATCATTTAAACCTACATTGTGCAGATCGAGACCAACTTCCTTTGATCTCACATCACCTCATGACCTAAAGTGATGTGCATACTATGAAGCAAAGCAAAGCACAAGAAATTATCAACACCTCACATAATATTATTATCTCCAAAAAACACGAAAGACTGAAATTATGACCTAGATAAAAGGCAACACTCATGTGCCCATTTTACAATGCTAACCAATGTCTCAACATTTCATTTAAGATCATTTCATGAAAAAGGGGGTAAGGAACACATGATGACACTATGATATAAAGCATTGGAAACACGTGACGATGCTGTGATGCGAGGAGCTAGAAACACGCAACGACATCGTGATGTGAATCATTGGAAATATGCGATGATGTAGCGATATGAAGTGACAATGCGAAGCAAAGCTTGACAATATGGCTGGCAACACTAGATAGAAACGTAGGATATATGTTCACTCAAGCTACAAAGATAGGCATGAAAAACTGTGAGGTATCATCGATAAATTCTGTACTTGGTTAGGTCAAAAAGGTAAATAAAGGTAAATATGACATATACTTCTCCAAAAAATTTAAACCTAGGAATAAATAGCTTGTAAAATAAATTTTTGGAGTAAAGAAACTAAAAATAGATTCCAAATAGCTATGAAACCCAATGTTCATAAAGAGAAATCAAACATATTCTTTTCAGTTCCTCATTGAGAAAATAAATAACAAACTAGAATTTTGGAAGGCTCACACTCTCTCATGGGCAGGTAGGGTCTGCTGGTTAGCTCAATTCTAGCTAGCATCTCCAATTACACAATGGCTCTTTATAAACTACCAAAACAAGTCACCAACAAAATTGACAGCATAACTGGGAGATTTTTCTGAGGAAATTCACAAGAGCAAGCTAGAAACTATGTCCCCCAACTAGTCTAGGATTTGTAACCAAAGTGTATGGGAGGATTAGGAGTTAGACTGGCAGAAGATATGAATCAAGCAATGCGTCCAAGCCAGCTTGGGCATTGATTAGTAAATCTAATAATTTTGCTTTTAGAATCCTGCTAGCTAAATGAAATGATCTTCTTTTACGAGATCGCTGCAATAATTTCAATAGCACAATAACAAGGAAAGGGCTCCTATGTTGCAAAGACACTCCAAGAAAAGGTAGATTCACAAAAATAGGAGATGGCCGCAATACAAAGGTCAGATTTTTAGCCAAAGTCTCTGAATCAATCCCTCATTGATTATGATTTCAGAGTATCGAATCTCATCCTCGAGGAGCCAAAAAGATGGAACTTAGAGCTCTTGTAAGAATTGTTCACGTGGGATACCATTGAAAACATTACCAGAATCCACCTATCCCAGGTAAGTCAAAATGATGAATTAATATGGTCTATAAGCAAAACAAGTAAGTTCTCAACTAAGACCTTCTACCTGCTTGACCGAAGGAAAGATTTCGTGAACAAGACGATCTAAATAGTCAACACACGAATTGGAAACTGTTTCCATGGAAGACTTAAGAGTCCTCCTCCGAGATGTGCAAACTATTGTCTCCCCTAGTTTGCATTAGAAGAGGACCGATGTCCACTATGCTATTCAAGCTCCGATAAAAGAAGAAAACTTATTAAGTGGATGTTTCTTTTACTATGTTGCTTAGAGACACTCGCCCTGGTGTTTTTGGAATACTAAAATCTTTGGAAACTCAGCCCACTCAATTGCCTCTTTTATGGTTTCTTCAATAAAGGATTTTGTGCACTGACTACCTTCCTTATTAGATTTCCAGCCATATGGATCCATTTTATTATATTATATACATTATGGGACAGGAGGAACAAGAGCAAATACTCTGACGGAAAACCAGATTTCAATGAACTCATGCATAAGAAAAATAAATTATTTGATGAGCATAGAAGGACTTCTAGAGGTGGAGTGGAGTTAGACATCCTTTTAGACACGGATCAACCCCCTCTTGACAGGGATGATGTCTTTGTTTCTAGCAGGAATATACAGGAACTCATAACTGATGGATGTGTGATCATAAACACTGATGCTGCAAATTTTGATGGCAGGGCTTGTTGTGTGGACATAATAGCACGCAACGTTGCCAGAACATCCCTTTCATGGTATCAGAAGAAAACGGCGGCGTCTGTAGCTCAAGCCTTGTTACTTGCAATCTCCCAAGCCACTGATAGAAACTAGAAATTTGTGCTCTTCTTCAATGACTTGCTAGTTTCTCTTGCTACTTTAAGGAAGTCCCTAGATCCACCGTCGGAAATGCTCTTTGTTTTGACAGACATTAGGTCGAAATTGTTTCTTTTTTTTTTTTTGGTCTGGAATGACTTTGGCTAGCTCCTATTGTACTGAACCGTAATTATTTTTCCTTAATATATATTTCTTATTTAACCATTATAAAAAACACAGCTTGGGTCACTTTGTTCATTTGTATTTAGTCTGCGTAGTTTCATTGGCTCTTTTTAACAATGCCGATTCATCCGGGGAAAATGGGGGGAAAGAAAAACAGAGCAACGACGAATATCTCATTTTCAGGAAAATAAGGGAAAAATAAATAAGCCTAATTTTGAGAATGAGGTGGCCGCATGTTTCACGCTGTTTACCATGGGTGCGGAATTCCTCGCTTACTTTTTCTTTCTTCAGGAAGGGAGACCGGGGCAGGGTCGGGCAGCAAATTCATGCTGACGGACATCATCGATTAGAAAATAGTATGGCTTGAATATTATAAAATTCAAAAGAGAAAAAGGGAATATGAAATTTTCATTAACTTTTTTTTTTCATTTTAAGAAAAAATTATCTTGTATTTTAAGATTTATTTAAATCTCACGAATTTACATTTGAGTGAAAATCGATTAATTAAGGTGTGAAAATTTTTTAATATAAAATCTTATTGTTTAGAAAGGAGCAGTACTGAGTCATGTATTTTCCCAGGAGACCACTAATTTTTACGATGACCAATCACGTCCGTTCCTTGGTGCGAATATGCTTTTAAGCAAGATTTCTGACCTTAGAAGTAGAATCGAATTCTCTTATCACACAATCTGTTGGCAGCGAAGAGCCTAAGGTTTGACCGTCGATTCTTCTTTCTAGAATGAGCCATTTCCACGCGAACTTGGTCAAAAGGGGCATATTCTCTAGTTTCCGCGTTTGTCCGGCGTCCTTCTAGAATATTAAAATGGCAGCCTGGGAGGAAGGGGAAGTGTTATTTTATTTTTAAAATTAAATACAACAATGCGTACCCACTACCACGTAGAACCAGCAAATCCGGCCGCATGATATTCTCAAGCGGTGTCGGCGTGGCATGAAGTTATCACTGGGTCGTACCTGCACGATCCCACATCCTAGTAAAGCCTGAAAGGCTCAGCTCACGGATAGATGGTTCGAGCTTTGGATTGCTTGTACCGATCCTAATTAAGGAAAAATAATTATTTTTAAAATGATTTTAAATAAGCTTGGGTTAGAAATCCGAGTTTTAAGCGGTATAATTGATATTGCATTAAGGAGTGAATTCTAAGATATAATCTTTGATATTTTTAATATTTATCATATATTTTTATTTTAAAAAACTCAAGCTTTTGAATGGCACGAGTAAAACATTCCAAGTGGCCTGATATCCTCAGCCTAGCATGATTTTTTTTTTTTTTGGGACCGTGCCATATTTTAGTAGGTCTACTATCTAGGGACCGTATTTGAAAGAAAATATTGAAAGTTGAGACCCTCCAAATTGTTTTTCTCTGGTTTCCCATTCAATCAAGGAAAAGTCTCTCTCCCCTTTCTCACTCAAGCCAAAGTCCACGAGCAACAAATATGGGAGGATCCCCAAATTAATTTATGCCTGAACGAGCCCTCTATAAACTCCATGTGGCCTCGTCTTCTTCAAGCAGTCGATCTGATCTCTCTCTCTCTCTCTCTCTCTCTCATCCCAGCGAACATATAATTCATCTTCTACTACCAGCTTGTGCTCTGTGATCTCAATTTTCGTCTAACAAAGAAAGGAAATAAAAACAAAAATGGTGCTGTCAAAGGCAGCCTCAGAGTCGGACATCTCGATTCATTCCACATTTGCCTCTCGTTATGTCCGCAGCTCGCTTCCTAGGTTCGATCTCACCCTTTATTACCTATCTTACCAACATCTTTCCTTCTCCCCTGTTTCAGAATCGTAGCCTGTGTGATTCATGTTTATTTGAACTTCTATATCTACGCGTTTCTTCCCAGGTTTAAGATGCCAGAAAACTCGATTCCAAAGGAGGCGGCTTACCAGATAATAAATGATGAGCTGATGTTGGATGGGAACCCAAGGCTCAACCTGGCTTCTTTTGTTACCACGTGGATGGAGCCGGAGTGCGATAAACTCATGATGGACTCTATCAACAAGAACTACGTCGACATGGATGAGTACCCCGTTACTACCGAGCTCCAGGTAACTGTCAGCAATTTCATTTACGCCGTATTTCTGCTCTCTAAGGACTAATTAAGGACTAAGGAGCCATTCGCGTCCACTTCTTCCGTACTAATCATTTATCTGAAGGGAAAGGTTCCCAAATCATCTTGTCATGTGCTATAATTCATTTCTGTGGCCTTCCTCAGCAACTGACTTTCATTGTTACAATAAATTTCCTCTGATGAAAAGTTAAGTAGTCTTAAGGCACAAATTATCAGTAAACTTCTTTTACAGGGTACTGCGCAGAAGATCATAATTAATATACGAACAGGAAAAGAAAAGCATGCCATGTCATTGATTATTTAGGAGTTAGATACGGTGTTACTAACCAAATGTTATTATAGTACTCTGTAACTTTTGCAGCATCGAATAGCTTACAGTTTGGCTAATAATGAATAGAACTTCCCTTTTTTTTTTGTAATTTTTAATGAAGGTGCCATGGTCTAAGTAGCGATAGAAGTCTTTTTTTTTTATATTCTAAGTCAAGGATAATGCCATAATAATGAAAAGGAATAATAATAAATACATTGTAGAAACATATGAAAATTTATCATATTTCCATCCAGTTCAGAGCATAATTCTTTGTTTTATGTACTTTGTAATCACTCAGTTACATGTTATTGTACAGAATCGATGCGTTAACATGATAGCCCATTTATTCAATGCTCCCCTTGGGGACTCGGAGGCCGCAGTAGGTGTGGGAACTGTGGGGTCTTCAGAGGCTATAATGCTTGCTGGTCTTGCGTTCAAGAGGAAGTGGCAGATCAAAAGAAAAGCTGAAGGGAAGCCCTGTGATAGGCCCAACATTGTGACCGGGGCCAACGTTCAGGTAATAAATAATTCCCGTTATTCCATTACTTCAAAAATACATACATATATATATATATATCCAACAGTTTCTTTTGGCACCTTTTTGTTTTTCACTCACAAATTTGAGGTTGCAATCTCAAGGCAAGCCTTTTTTGGGGCCAAAACAGAACTTTCAATATTGCACCCAAGAATTCGTTGAACTCAAGTTTTGTTCTGCCCAAATGTTGGATCTAAACTATAATTTTGAATTTTTAAGCAGGATTTTCTGATTTAAACTTCTTCCTTGAAAGTTGTAAATTTAAGCTTACTTAAATTTAGATTTTAGGATGGTTCTAACTAAATCTTGGAACTGGTCCTATGATCCTTAACATGACAAAATTTGGTTCCATGACTTTGATTGATCCCCATCAACTTCGGTCCAACCCACGATCAGCCTTATTAGGATTAAAAAGCGACTTAGATTTAGGGAGAAAATGTACAAACGTTGTTTTGTTGTTCACTTGACCTTCAAGAAACTGACCTTTGACTTTGAAGGGGTCTGCGGTTGACCATACTTTTCAAAAAAGAAAAAAGAAAGGAAAACTTCTCCATTTTGGCCGACAAATGAGGTTGTCCATAAAAATGCCAAAAATAATTTCCGTTGTGCCCGGCCCCCACCAGCATTGACTAAAATTTTTACGGCAGGAGAACAGATGCAGACAATGAAGTTGAGTAGACTTTGGGTGGGGAAATTAAGGACCTTGACGTTCCAATTCCCATGAATCGAACTGGAACCTGTATCGGGGACCGGTCATGGCCCTTAGGCAGTTTAAGAATATACTGAACTGTAGACTATTTGCAGAGTACTTTACCTTCGAACCCAACCCGCACTTTATCCTCCTCTAACTTTTTCGCTCTCCCCCCCCCCCTTTTTTTTTTGGGTCAATTTAGCCTCTCTCTCTTTCATTTCTTACCCTAATCTTATGAAGAGCCCTTACACACGCCACTTTTCCCTTGGTTTCTTGAATCGGAGGAAATTATTCTAGTATTCATTATAATTGTGAAACATGATTGACAGAACAGAAGGACAAAGTACGTTTCAATGGGGTACTGTGAATTGAGAGTAAAATATAAAGTTTGGGCGGGTTTTGGTTCCAAAGTTTCCATATTGAGTTAGGGTCCGGAGACCATAAAAATTATATGGTACCCTGATCCGCTCACCCCTATGCATTTTTGTTTCTGATGGATAGAGAAACAAACATAAAATAAATTCTCAGTACAAAAGTCATTTGCTGTCTCTGTATCTCCAGGGTTCACAAAGAATCAGTTAGTGGTGGCGAATAGAGTTTGCGGCATTAGCACATGCAGTTTCGTGAAGACAGCTTAATTAGACTACAAGTTGCACATAAATTTACCGAATTCCTTTATCTTAATATTGTAGGTATGCTGGGAGAAGTTCGCAAGGTACTTCGAGGTGGAACTGAAGGAGGTAAAGCTGAGAGAAGGCTACTACGTGATGGACCCAGTGAAAGCTGTCGAACTAGTGGACGAGAACACCATCTGTGTGGCGGCGATTCTTGGCTCTACGCTTAATGGTGAATTCGAGGACGTGAAGCTCCTGAATGATCTCCTGTTGGAAAACAACAAGAAAACTGGGTATGCATATAAAATAAGCAGATTCTATTCTATTTAACTGAACTATTACATCACTCTTTTTGATCTTTATTAACTGACACTTACGGCAGAAGGAATTGAAAAATAAAAGCATTTGTTCTTTCATTTTCATATAGGTGGAACACTCCGATTCATGTCGATGCAGCAAGTGGTGGATTTATAGCTCCTTTCCTTTACCCTGACCTGGAGTGGGATTTCCGTCTTCCCCTGGTAAAGAGTATCAATGTCAGCGGACACAAGTACGGCCTCGTTTATGCTGGCATTGGGTGGGCTATTTGGAGGAGCAAAGAGGACCTACCCGAGGAACTCATCTTCCATATCAACTATCTCGGAGCAGATCAACCCACCTTCACTCTCAATTTCTCTAAAGGTGGCCAAATCTTTCCTAGTCCTACACAATTAAACCTTACCATGAAACACTTTCATAATGACATTTAGAATAGGCTATACTGATTTTGGCAGATGTTAGAATTCGCTCTTTGCAAAATTGTGCAGGTTCAAGTCAAGTGATCGCACAGTATTATCAGCTAATCCGCTTGGGATACGAAGTAAGTTGTGCACGAATTTCCTTCCTCATTATGACAGGGCTAATTATGTGGTCCCTGGTAAATTGTCTTTTCTAGTACAAACTGAAAGGAAGAGAACTCCATAAACTTTCCACTTACCCATGTACATGTAGTCTTCCATGTTAAAAGTTGTATGGATGGTCTTAGAAAGAATTCAGGCGGCATCTGAGCTTAGTTCAAGTATTTCATTCACAAATCCATGGGAGGGGTTATGTGAAAGCAGGAGCATTTTTTTCTTGCCTTCCCCATCTAGAGGCTTAATATCTCCTTTTAGCTGGCTAGTTTTCTTTTGGAAAATTCTATCACAAGCTTAATATACTTCTTTCTTGATTGCTGAATAACCAACGATAGGGTTACCGCAATGTGATGGAGAACTGTCATGAAAATGCGATGGTGCTCAAGGAAGGCCTGGAGAAAACCGGACATTTCAACATTGTATCAAAGGACGATGGGGTCCCCTTGGTAGCCTTCTCCCTCAAGGATAATGGCCGCCATGATGAGTTTGAGATCTCTGACATGCTGAGGCGGTTCGGTTGGATTGTGCCAGCCTACACCATGCCCGCGGATGCTCAGCACATTACTGTTCTCCGTGTTGTTGTAAGAGAGGACTTCTCTCGCACCCTTGCAGAGCGCCTCGTGATGGACATTACCAAGGTGATACATGAGCTTGACTCTCTCCCTGTCAGGATCAAAGCTAAGATGAGTGCTATGGAAGAGATTGGGAGGAATGGTACCAATTATACAGTCAAGAAGACAGAGATGGAGAGGCAGAGGGAGATCACTGATGCTTGGAAGAAGTTTGTCCTGGCTAGGAAAAGCAACAAAAACAAGATATGCTGATTGACTAAAAAAGATCGCCCCGCCGAGTATTTGAATTAACGCTTTTCTGTGCTTCATTTTTGTCGTTTTTGAACCACTATGATTACCATTTGGTCATGAGTGTACGCTCCACCCTTTACCATAAGATCATCTATCGGAAGAATGATTAATTTCTTACTTTTAGCAAAAAAAATTTCCCCATTTTAACGTCATCCGATGTATAACTGGATCAATGTGGTACTTGGTTATTTTACCCACAGAAAGATGCTGTAAAACTGGTCTTCATGCTCTGTTCGGTTCATGATCTAAATTTCTCTAATGGTTAGAACCATAGAAGCTAATCATGAATTTAGTGTAACAGTTATGGCAATATATTATAAATATTCTAGTTATCATATTTGCATGGTACCATACACTATTGGACGAGTTGGGTATGGCAATTCCTGAGTTGTATCCATTATTTTCATCAAGCTGTAGACGCCTGCCTCCTGCCCAACTTGTTGCTATCCTAATGCTCCTCTGCGGTGGCTTCTTGTGCTCCTCCTGCTCAAGTTGCAGATGTGTCTCTGCCCTGATCTACTATGACCCGCTGCTCCTCCTGTTCCCTACTACTGCTGCTATTTGGTGGCTTGTTGCCACTCGGAGTTGCCGCTATTTCTGAACCAAGAGCCGGTATATGTCACCCTTCAATCCTCTGTTGCTAATTGCTTTTGTTCTGCTTCTGTGCGCTCTTGTTGTTGCTGCTTTTGTTCCGTTTCTGTTCAGTTTTTTCGCATCTCTATTGCTTCTGTTGCGTCTATTCATCATTTGTTGCTGATGTTCGTTGCTCTTTTGTCACTGCTGCCATTCGCTGCCTTTTGTTGTTCGGTTCAGTTGAGGCCTCACCTTATGCTCTTGTTTCGGTTTTGGCGGCTCATCGAATTGGCTATTTGTTGTGTTGTTTTTTCTTCTTCCTGTAACATTTTTATCTGAGGTTCTATTCCTATGGTTTCTCGGATCGAAGCATTCAGAGCTTTTGCACTCCACCCAATTCCCGCTATCTTCAGTTAGATTTAGATGACAATGTTGCTATTTTTACGAAGCTTTTGAAGGGTTAAGTGTCATCGAGTTCGAGATCGATTTAAAATAAATGTCCCATTCTATGCATGTTAATGGTTGGATCGGCTCATGACCGAACCTAAATGTTTTTTAGTCCCAAAACGGTAGCTCAGATAGTGTTGTTTCATGAAGTGGTTTCAATGGTTGATTGTCTTCTAGTTTTAAACCAATTACGGAAAAACTTTGGCATAGCGTGCTAATAGTTTAGATTAAATTAGATGTAGATTTTGTGGCATTTGTGCTGATTTGAACCATGCTACATTAATGAGAATTATATAGATTAATAGGGGTTAAAATGGAAGACTTGTTTTAGGATGAGCTCGATCCCTAACACGTCGCTTGTGTCACAGGGATTCACAATTGAATTTTTGCTCATAGGTTCCGTTCTCAATATAGGAATGCACATTGCAATTACTGAAAATGATATTTGCCTGGAGCAGGGGGTGGAATAAATTGATAAAAATGGTAAAACCCATTTGCTAGACGTTAATTATCGATACATGTGTAAGGCAAACATTGGAATGATTTTGGGGTACCGATTTCAAGGGTTTTTATTAGATTGTGAGCCTATAGGACCCCGAATTCATACTTTGCTTTGAAACTGACTCATAAAAACTTATGAGGTAATGTCATGATCCCGAGATAATAATATGTTTCTAATTGACCATAGAATCCAATTCTTAAATGATTAATGGCACTTTATATTTCCATCTCACCCTTAGCCTTGAAATCATAATCTTGAAAATAGGTAGCGACGGATTGGTGACTTAGTTGGGGATAGCTTTTCACAAGAGGGTTCGAGCCCATGCATGTCGTTTCTATCATTTGCCTTGCTTGCCTTGTTTGCTTGTCTATGGTGACATATCTTGTGATGGATCTTATTTGTTTCCCGTGAATTATCTCATTGTATTTATTTCCTTCACTCATCGCACTCATATTATTACTCTTAGGATTCCAAATGCTTAAAACCCAAAGCGATCTAGATCTGTTAGATGGAGGGATTACCAGTAGGAGCACACCTAGAGCGGTCCAAAATCGCTGATACGACCCTTGCTCGGCTCCGCAAGTTTGACGATCCCAAAGGGAGAGGAGACCATGGGTCAGGAGCACCCTTCTTTCTAGGTAGTATCAACTTAGATCCAAACCCACACAAGTGGCATTAAACCTGCACATCATCCTTTCAATTGTAATTAGGCACTTAGGCTAGTCATCCTAGGTAGGGCCTTCTTTTGCATTTACAATTTTGATGTATTTTTGGGAATGGGATGTTTTCTTTTTTGGTTGTGTACGTTAGACAACTTATTCTCTTTGCAATTACTGTACACTAAGGGGGTGTGGAAATAGCATGTTTGCATATAACCATACATGACTAGGGGATTGGTTTCAATTACTGTATGTGCATCATGTTCTCTTAAAGCAAAACCTAGAAGAATGCCATTCATACTAATTTATTTTAAAATGTGGGCTAATTCCCATTTTGGTAAGGAATGGAGCCTCGGTTTGTATGTTCGCACCTCAACTGCTTCATGTGCCAAATTGAGGAAATCAATCGGTTTTGGGACACCCTTTCTCAACCAAAACAGGCCCGTATTAAGGCAGTGATTTGTTTTCTTCTCCTTCTTCTTATATGTTTATGATGTTTTCTTTGCTAAACTTGGTTGTTTCTAGTTCCATCATGGGTCACTAAGTTTCTTTCCTAGGGAGATCTTTAGATCCTAGCTCTGTTTAAGTTTTAATGTTGAAATCACATTGATTTCAATTGAATGAATGTATTACTTGCATCGATCTTATTCTTAATACTTTTCTTTGGCTTGATCACCCAATGAAATTGATAGGGAGTGAATAATGAACACAAGAGTAGAATTTATTTACATGCTGAAGTCAGCACAATTTAGGTTTTTCAATATCAAGGGGTGTAGTAATTATTGAGGAGTATTGAGAGATAGCCAATCACCATAGATATCTTGATTAGAATTACTGCATGGCACTTGATCCCTTAATTTCAATAGCTTGGAGATAGAGTGGGTTAGTATCATCTTAGGGGTTCATCCTAGTTACATCGAGATGTGGGCTAGGTGCGTTTAGAATTCTAGGATAGCAATATAATTCAATTGATTTTATTATGAGTAAAACCAAACTTAGACTAGTACTAGGTGAAGTTGAAAACCGTAGGTATCCATCCTATTGATAGTTTTTGTGCTATTTGCTTTGTCTGATTTCAATTCTCATTACAACTCTTGAAAATTGGTTCAGTTTGTCATGTTTTGAGTGTTACGACTTTTGTTCAATGATTAAAATTTTCGTGGGAATGTTAGTCTACTCACCCTTCTACCATCCTTTCAATATGTATACTTGCGTGCTTCCATTAGCATCTTGTGTGATAGGAGCATTCACTAGTTGAAGAGTTGATTTGTAGAGATCACCTTTGTCCACATGCCGCACTCTAGAAAGTGCATGGGCTAGTAGCTGCCTTGGCTTTGATAGCATCTTGTGTGATAGGAGCATTTAGCACCACTATCACTATCCACACTAAAGCCCTATCAAGTCTTGAAGTGATGGTAATAACTTGAGAATCGTACGATGGGAAATCCTGGAAGTATGGATTTTGTTTTGGGGTTACCTAGGACAAAGAGGAAGAGAGATTTGATATTTGTGGTTGTTGATAAATTTCCTAAGATAGCACACTTCATTGCATGTTATAAGACAGATGATACATCTCATATAGCTAATTTGTTTTTTCGAGAAAGTTGTTAGCGTGCATAGCATTCCTAGGAGTATTGTCTTAGATAGGGATGCGAGATTCCCTAGTTACTTTTGAAAGATATTGTTGGAGAAGTTAGCGACGAAATTACTATATTCTACAATTTGTCACCCATAAACCGATAGTCAAACTAAAGCTGTGAATAGGACATTATCTACTTTATCGCGTGTTATCATTAAAAAGAATTTGAAAACACGGGAAGATTATTTACCACACGTTGAATTTGTTTATAATAGAAGTGTTCATTCTACTACTAAGTTTTCATCATTTAAGATTATTTATGGTTTTAACTTGTTGACTCCTTAAGACTTGTCTTCTTTGCTTTTAAGTGAACAAACTAACTTAGATACCAAGAAGACGACTAAGTTTGTGAGACAAGCACATGAGAAGGCGCGACTCAACATAGCAAAGCGAACTAAGCAATATGCAAAACAAGCCAATAAGGATCGCAAGCAAGTGATGTTTGAGCCGAGAGATTGGGTGTGGTTACACATAGGAAGGAACTCTTCCCTGAGAAAAAGAGTTCTAAACTACTTTTGAGGGGTGATGGACCATTTCAAGTGTTGAAGCGCATCAATGGTAATGTCTACAAGTTAGACTTACTAAGTGAATATGAAGTTAGTTCAACATTTAACGTTTTTTTATCTATTTCAATTTTATGTAGGTGACAATTTAAGGACAAATCCTTCAAAAGAGGGGGAGAATGATACATAATGCAAACCAACTTCAAAGGATCCCATTCAAGATCCTATTGAGTTAAGAAATTCAAGAAGGCACTCAATAGGCTCGTTTAAGAGCTTATGGCACAAGAGTATATGTTGAAACCCATTCAAGAAAGTTCGTGTGAGCTATATGACTATTTAAAGATGCTCTCAAATGTAGAAAGATTTATTGAGTTTCATAAAATATGTGTTTAGATATCTTAATATATCTAAAAATATTTTTATAATATATTCATAATATCTTTTAAATTTATTTAATATTTTTTATTTTTTCATTATGTAAACACTATAAATACCCTTGAGATATTCAAATTAGGATCAGACATTCACATACACTTTATGAGAATATATATATTGTTTTTCTTGATTTTTAAGAATATCTAAAACTTATCAAATTATCTTATGATTATCTACAACCAAACTTATCACTTCGATTCTCCAGTTTGTAGGATTCTTGATGTGGCATCCTCTTTATTTTGTAACTTTGATTCTTATCTTATTAGGTAACAGTATCAAAGTTTGCTTTTTGAAATTTGTTCATTCTAATTCTTTTGAAAGTTCGCTCTTTTGAAAGGGTGGCGTCCGAAACCCCTTTTCGCATGATAAGTATAGGCCATCATACAGGATATTCATGTTAACGGTTAACGTTACTAAATTTAGACTTTTAGTTGATTTATGTATTGTCAAACACGTTATTGTTTACTTTTGTTAAACCTTAGTTGTATTGATCAAGATGGTATCTACCTTATTCCACTTAGTTTGGAACTTAATTGATTGATATCAGAGTTTTATTTACAGCAATGAACACCTTTTTGTTGTTTTTATATTTCATTTATAGTATAGTAAGGGAAATGTGCCCTAAACAAATACTAGAAAAAAAAAAACACACCCCCGGCCTTTCATGACCCTAAATAATTTTTAAAATAGTTTTTTAGACTAAAAAAACAACACTAAAAAAGTCGGATCCCAACAATATAAGAAAAAAAATCCAACCAGCCCATGCCAGATTCACCCTACCTACAACACGAGAGGCTTCATCCGAACAGAAAGGGGAGTATGCATAATTATAAAAATTGGACCAGGCCGGTATGCATAGTTTTAAAAATTGGACTAGGCCGGCTGATTCAACAGGAGCCGTCCACTCACCTGGTCCAATTCTTACAAAAGATCCAATTGTACATTTAAAGAGAAAAACTCCAATTGAACCAGCCGATTCCTGATCCAACCAGTGAACCTAATTAAACTTGTGAGAAATTAACTTAAAATAAAAAAAATAAAAACCTATTACAATATACTTATTCTATTTTACTAAACTTATATTTATATTTTATATTAAATTTTTTATTTAATGTAATGGTTATATTAATAATTTTTATTATAAATCATATTCAAATTATAATATTATATAAATTTATTAATAATATTATTTATTAAATATACGGTTCAACCCATTAAATTTCCGGTCCGACCCATGAACCCATGCCCATACCAGTTCCCAGCCCGATCCAATTTTAAAAACTATGAGAGCAAGCACACCGGCCCGCCCACCCTCCAGCCTTATTTCTGCACTCATTCCACTACAATCTTTTTCTTTTCTTTCTTTTTTTTGGAGTAATATTCATTCGACCACTATGTAAATTACTTTCGGCCTATCTATCTGTCTGGCTATTACGAAAAGGACCTTCTGCTAAAATTTTTCCCTTCCAAAAGTGCTCTTAAAATGAAGACGCATCTTCATTCACATGTATATACCAGACAGCCAATACCTAATGGAAACTGACGGTCAAAACAAGATATAAAATCAAAGATCGATCTTCAGTGTCCGATGATGACAAATAAGAAGAAAGGAGAGAGGGGAAACTACAATAATAATAAAAATGTATATCTAGTAGAGTGGCAAAGTAATTTTCCAAACGAAAAACGAAAATACAAAAATGATTTTTATTTGATGCAATCAGAGAGCACCTCTGGTGGGGCGGCAGACATGGTTACGCTTACGAGCATGGTCCTCATTGTGGAACTGTGTCCGGCAAGCATATCCATACCAGCAGTCCACCCTCTTAGCCACATCTCCTGGCAGATACTGCAGAACTCACAGTATATACCAATTCAGTGCATGCATTACAACTAACCAATTGACATATATATGACAGATGAAAATGCTTACATGCTTAGGCATTGTGGTCCGAAACCAGTATAAAAGGAAGGACACCAACTTGTCATAGCAATCACTGAGCACAAGAAGCCAAACTCTCATTCAAGGGATTCACTCACAAACAACAGCATTTACTTACACTCATGTCCCATTGCAATTACTTACTCACAAATATTTGTTGTGGCATTAATCATCTCCGGATGATTCAAGTCCAACCTGGTTCGATCTGCAACATAAGCAATGTAAATCATAAAGAACTTCCGCAGATCTGGACCGATGGATTTTGCCAGCAAGAAACAGGAAAGAGCTTGAACCATGTCGAGTAAATAAGATCAATTTCATCCAGTGAGGAGATCTATGTTTCTAGTGGAATATTGAAGTCAATTGCTGCTACTTAGATCTCACCAATTTCATGACTGTTGAATCTTCCAATCCATTCAGATACAACATCCTGAAGCGATCTTCCCATCTGTCTAATGCACCTTTCTGTAATCTAGGAACCGCAAAAAATGGAGTCAAAATCTTCAGTTCACCCAATAATGTAGGTAATTAGAAGCTGGGATTCATACTTCTTGTTCATGATGATTCTTCCCATGAGCAATATGCGGAATTCTTGAGATAAACCTTTCATTGACCTGCTCCACATGTAAACTATCAGAGATCATAAGAAAATGGGTCGAAAACCACACAATCAGAAAATGATAAGCTTTTCTCCATGAGAAGCGAAAAAAACCACATCTGGCACCAGAGCATAACAGTAATATGCCCACAGTAGCACATACTGCTTTGAGACTATCGCTACTGCAGATAGGGTTATTAGCAACCCTCGAAACACCTTGAGCATGCCAATAAGCACCACAAAATGCTCTGTCACATCCTACACCTGCAGGAAATGTAAAAAGATAGATTACTTGCATTCCCAGAACCACTCAACTTACTCCACAGCTGCAACCATTACAGGCTATGGTCCAGTCCCTTTGGGCGTGAAACATTTTATTCTGTGATTAGAACAATGAAAACGGTAAAGCACTGAGTAGTTCTCTCTTTAACCACAGGCCTATATCCGCTGAAATCTATCAAATAATCCAACCTGATTTTGCATAGGAAATGAAACTGTGATTCACTGTAATTATAGTATAGTAGCTGTTGTCAAGAATATAGTGTAACAGACTTGTTATGATTGACCAGAATAGGATTGTCATGCAGATTAAAACTGCATCCATCCGTAGGCCCAAGCCAACCAGTTGTAGCAGCAGAACTTACAGTATTGCGGAATATTAATACCAGATCTGGAAGGCATCATCCTTCCACATGTTTGGCACTGCAGGTGTACAGTGCTCTGGCTGCAGCGGAATCCACCATATTCAGTACCTATTCATGTCCAAAAAGCAGTAAATCAAAAACAAAACTAACAATAAAGAGACTTCTACTTAATAAGGGGGCATATTTAGCAGCTTATAGGCAACCTCCGATTGGTGATAGACAATCAGATTTCAAACAAATGATATCAATTGAGATTATTTTTTACTATAGCAATTGTTTTTGCTTGATCTTACAACATTGCAGGCATGGAAGTTCAGCATTCTCAGTTTCTTCATCATCAAGCCTTAAGTTCATTGTTTTCCGTTTCTTGCCTTGCCTGATTATCTGCATAGATTACAGCTCAATAGTATGATAAAACAAGCATAACCAAGTAAGATAATCTAGCCAGAAGCCGATATCTGATTTAAAACCAAAGAAGCACAAAGAAGAAAATCCACGTTGAAGATGTTATTTGAGGTCTCGGATATCTGCTAATGCACACAAAATTAAGATGCTTACCAAGAATGAACAACAAAAGCAATAGAAACAACAAAAAATCTGGAAACCACTGCCTCCTAATCTCCTTAAATATCAAAGTGTAAGGGCATAAAGAAGAATTCCAGGCAACCAATAGAACTCTAATGAGCCAAATAAAAGATGCAATAACCAATAATAAAATTTAGGCAGAATTTTACCACCTCAACCTATTAAATCCAAATTTACGTCTCACATAGTGAACATGAAACATAAATAGAATAAAAAGAAAATTCAGACAATCAAAGAAACCATCAAAATGTGCTTAACCAATGCAAAGATTGCAATACATGCCCCATCAAAGAAGAAAATCATGCAGCACTCCCTAGTCCCTATACAATTTAGGTCTCATCAAGATGCTGTGTGACCTAAACAGGCAACATAGAGCTCATTTGAAACCCAAATTTACCAATTTGACTAGTACCAGGATCCATAAGGCAACTCATGTCCAGATTGTTTCCCTCACACCTCACACTAGAAGTCATCGTGCAGCCAAAATCTAGACAAGGACAGGAAAAAATCTCACAAGATTTGATCGAATTGATGCATAAGAATCTAATTGAGCAACTTCATCACTGGCACGCTTCAAGGAAGAATCAGCTTGTAAAATATCCTGCATACACAAATGAACAACCAAAAATGAAAATGGACAATTGAAATTAGATACACAATGCCCTGAAAAGTAGTAGTAACAATGGCTATTTCAAGAGGAACAAGACTTTCTCAATCCAAATTACAAAAGCATTACGCTTACAGTTCAGCATCTGTAATATGATGATAACGCAAATTACCTCAACAATATTTTGCAAAAAGTAATTTCTACCCACAAATTGTACAACTGCTCTGCACTGGGGACAAATTACACTTGAATTTCTCTCCTGGGATCTCCTTAACCACTCAGAGATGCACCCATTACTGGAAAAAGGGAATAGAAAGAAAGTGAATAGCCGGAGACTTTAATGAAAACCTCTGCAATGAAGAAAAAGATAACAAGTCCCGACCAAAAGTTATGGAGGCATGGTGCAACAGTAACAGCATCATGCCATATATTCAAGCATATGCTGCACTTTGTATGCTCGAGGTCTATAGTGATCTGGCAAAAATTTCAACAGACATATTAATCATCAGAGTTTCAACAGACACCAAATGGTCATTTAGTTTGCAGTCCGGAATTGGAAATGGATTAGGATGGAATCAGAAACGAAATAACAAATTTCAATTTCTTTTTGGTTTAATTTGGAATCGGATTCCCCATTTATTATTGTTAAAACTTTAGATATAAAAAAAATTAAAAACAAAATTACTAATCAATATACCACTATATATTTTATGATTATTTTTTAATCACGATATTCATTCTGATTAAAAATTTTAACTAATATATTAGAAATTCTAATACTGACCTATATAAAGGATATATATAATTTTTCATTATTTAATAGTGTAAAAAAACAAATAATTTATGAGAATGTGATAGTTATTTTTTCATACAGTATTGATTATATTATTAAAAATAATTATAGACATTAACATATATTTTTTTATTAGAAAGATTTTATTTTCAAACGGAAGTTATGTGAAAAATATACTTTTAACAATAAAATCAGTATAAGTTGCGGGTAGTTTTGATTCCACGGATCAGTTCCCAAGGGAATGGGATTCAATTGAATCCCTTCATTTGAGGGAAAGGGAATGAGATTTCCCTTTACCAAACAAAAGAAAGCGAATTGTTCACATGGATTCCGATTCCAATGTTAATTTTTCACTAGCCACACACACTCCAAAAGTATTTGCATGTCTTCACAAGTTACTTACCTTCAACTGATTCTGGCAAAACTCCGGAATGGGCATAATCTCAAATTTATAGATCAAACGCCCTACACCATTTTGATAGACACACAGACACAAATATCCAAAAGCCATTAACAAGAGGCTGCTTAAGACATTGAATAATATAAAACAGCCCTAGATCTTTCAACAATAAGAGCTAATTACAATTATGTGTTTTTGAAAAAAGAAAACCATCCATAGATGGTCTCAAAAGCCACTATTCATTCTCAGCAATCTGGATATTAAAAGGGACCAAACTATGTAACAGCAGAATATACCTTCTCTTGCAGGTCCAGGGATAATTTCACTTCCACAGTTCACAACCACAGTATCCTCTCTTTGAACTACTTTCCCGCCAACTAGAATTGCACTTGAACTGCATAAACAAGAATTTGCTTAGGCCAAAATGACTCAATAACCTGTAAACTCATTAATACTTTCTAAAAAAATGGGATCCAGGACAGCCAAAAGTAGAATCGAGTTTCATGGCTCAGCGGTATGCTCAAGTGTGTAATAGATGCTCATAATTAGGAAGTAAAAATAATATAGACAACAACAAAAGGGAAGCAAGAATCTACTGGAAGCCACCTGCACCTTTTATTCTGCAGAATTGCATAAGTCTGATTTGAATCCCTAGTTATCTTGCACCATTCATGCTTGTCCGTAGAAGATGGCATGATTTCCGAGCACACAACCATTTCATCTAAACATAATTCAACATCTGGGTACCTTGAATCCACTGGTACTGCAGTATGGAAAGATGTCAAGACTGGAGATTCAATGTCCAAAGAAAAGTTTTGTTTTTGTTGTACTTTTTTTTTTGGGTGAGGTGGTGGAGTATTTTCGCTGGAAGGAGAACACGATTTTTTTTAAAGGGAAATCCATGGTTTTTAACAATGGCGATTGCTGTGTTAGGAGAACATTAATGTGCAGGCGAACAAGGGGTATCAACGCAACCGACGCAGACAAGATGCGGCCATAACACCCAGCTGCATCAGTAGGAGAGAGAGAATGCAAAAAATAATAAGAAGAAACAAATAGAAAACTGTCAAGCTTAAAGGAAAAATTGTGTGCGCAAAATGATTTCGATTCGACATCTACCGAACAAGCAACCGGAAAGAGTTGTGCAAACTTTTCTTATAGATGAAATACACGGGACATGAATGCAAGGAAGGGAATACCAAGCTTAGCCCAGGGTTGGGGTTGAGAGGAACTTGCAGCAGAACACTCTCCGATCTCCACAACACTCATTCTCCAAATTAAAGAGATCAGTAGACCGGCTCTTCCTCCCCGCCACCAACCCCACTCTTCCTCCTCCAACCTCTATCCGAGTGGGTGGTTTAGTGTCTCAAACGAAGAGAGAACTCGCAGGAGAGCGCTCACAGGATCGCGAACTCTGGTTTACGGTTATGGACCAAATAAGAAAGAATCGGGGTTGATTCAGAAGAGAAGAAGAAGAATGGAGAGGGAGAAGAGAAGAAAGAGTCGAGAGAGAAGAGAAGCCTGAAGAGAAATGAGGAAAATTGTTCATTCATCCATACCCATAACCTTCACTGGGCTCCGTTACGGAGTTTTAATCCCCGCTGCGGTTTGAAATGCCAAGAACCACCGGTTTGCAATCAACTCCCTCAATGTCTTCTCTTGTTACAAAAAAGTCCCCTTTTCTTTTATCTTTATTTACAGATCGACCTCTCAACTAAATTAACCATGACAATTCCCCCCCTTAAGAGACCTTGTCCCGAAGGTTTCCTTGAGTAGGATGTAGCATCGGCAGGGAAATCGATGGTCTAGTGCACCTTGCAACTGAGTGTTTGTTGCATGAATTCAAAAAACGAGTGAGCAGAGCAAGATTTAGCTCTAGCATATTTAGGAAAAGAGTGAGCAGTGAATCCTCCTCTTCATAGTTAAAGTCCTCATTATTTGAGATGATCATCTTGTTCTTCTCACTGTAGTTTTGTCCTTAGTGGATACTTTGATAATACCCTTTGCATCAACATCAAAACAGATCATGGTATGAGGAGCTCCTTTGGAGAATTTTTTGCCCAAGAACATTTCCAAGTTCACTTCATAGTTATCCACATGAAAACCCACGTCAACATCAATATCTTTGCTATGCTCAACAATAAAACCATGATGAGAATCCAAAGCTGATCCACCAATTTTAAGAGAGAATACTTTCAAATTTGCATTTATGGAACCATCCGCATGCTTATCTCGAAGTAAGTGGCTGCTTGATTTGCAAAGGTCTTTGATACATGCATTGAGAATTCCATTTGCATCAATGCTTAAGCATATTGCAATTTGAGGAACTCCACTAGGCATTGGCGAAGTGCCCGAAAGCTCAAACTTGCCTAGAAGGTCAATATCTTTAGTCCTCACCCTCGTACATTCATAGACTTGGTTCATAATGCCACCCAAAATTGCCCCCTTGGGGAATTCGTCAATGAGAACAACATCTAGAATACTGCTCTCATGCATCTTGGCATCCTTTAGACACCTTCCAATCAACTCCATGCACTTTATGAACAAGTTTATGTTATGCTTCTCAAATTGGACATGAGCAATAGTGGTATTGAGGTTGATATGGCCCTTCAACATGGCATCAAGAATTTCAAGTAGTATCACTGCCCAAACTGGTGGAACTCCACTAAGTGATATACACACTATGACTCCGGCATCTAAGTTTGGCCCATTTTGCTTGAAAAGCACATCAAGAGACACATAGAATGGGCTCCCAACCACTTTAGTTAATATTTGACATGGTTTAAAGGTAAAAGCAAGCAGGAAATTGATGGCTTTATGAGAGAAATTATTATCCTGGTTGTTGAGCAAAAAGTTCGCAGCCTTTAAATTTCTATGCTTAATGTCCAGAGAATGGCAAGCCTTAGCAGCCCCACCTACACCCTTTGTCAACCTTGTTGCCTTTCTCTTGCTGTAGTCCCCCTTACAAATGCTCTTTATAAGCAGCTCCTGACCCGACCAAATCTCCATCACAGTATGAATATACCACGAATCCTCACAAGCACCTTTAGTGGTAAAATTGTCTTGGTCATCAGCCATGTTGAATATTAACTAGATTTCTCTCCAAACATCCTCCACATTTTCCTCCAATACCAGCTTCCCTTGCCAAATCAACTTCCAAGCAAAATTAGTCCCTGTAACTATCTCAGTGCATAAATGGGTCGTTCCAAACTGCCCTTGCCCCAATCCACAGCTTGAGCTATGTTGAGCCTCACCCAACAAAGTCCATGTGTAATAAACTTCAACGTCCTCACCATTTTTGGGAGTGTCCTGGCGCTCGTCTTCCCTGCTGATCTCCCTTTCATTCTCTGAGTTCCGAAACCTAACCCTTATTTTGGCCAAACCTTATCAAAATCGACAATCACATTCCTATCATCCATCCCCAAAACAACTGGCTTTTTTACTGAGACCACAACTTCAAGAATAAATCCATGCTCGTTAGCTATAAGAGAAGCCAAATAGTTCTTCAACTGGATATCGACTTGGTCATCCGAGCTAATGGGTTTCCCTTCGGAGGAGACAGGAGATAGTGTGGATGGGTAGCAACGGCATCTTCATCAATATTGGTCGCCTGGATATTCTGCTCAATAATGGCAGTCTCATAATTTTCAGGAAGACTTTGCTTAACATGAGAGACATGAGGCTCTGATTCCTTAACGTCATTGAAGTTTTCAAAAGCAGTGTTGTCTAGAGCTACCTCCTTCAACTCACTGTCCAGAGAGTTGTGTTCTTCCTCCCCAAATTGGAAATGGGTGTCCAACGGCCTAAGAGTAGTGGGAAAGTCGGCAGCCACAGAGGAGCCACTGCCCCTCAATCCCCTCGAAGTGGCTTCCTCAAGTCGAATTGACTCTTGAATCTCCCATTTCAGACCATTTAGGAACCAATCCACCTCTTGAAGGTCACACACGTCTATATCACCTAAAAACAATTCAAATAAATGGATATAGTCTTTGAGATTACCCGATTGCTGTAAGTTTTCAGCAGCTAAAGCTCAACAAACAAACATATCTGGGGCCCAACCTTCTTCTAATTCAATCAGTTGAAGCCGTTCATAGAGCGTATTTTCCACTCTATCAGAGTCCTTCTTGACTCGATAATCATCGTCTACCATGGCCTTATCGTTGTTCTCGATAAGCGTACAATGGGTTTGTGTGCCTTCAGACACTGACTAGTTTTGTAGCATTTCCTTCAAATCATTCTTGAGTTGATCAATCTTTTGATCCGTATGAGCGAGCCTTCAACTCCTCCCTCAGCTCTGCCATTTGTTGACTGTGGTCACGGATGAGAGACTTAAATTGATCTTGAGACTGGGTTGCAGCCATGAATGCTAGGATACGTGCTCTGATAACAATTGTTATGGACCAAATTAAAATTTTAGTCATAGAGAAAGAATTGGGGCTTATTCAAAAGAGAAGAAGAAAAATCAATAGGGAGGAGAAGAAAGAGTCGAGAAAGAAGAAGATGCCACAAGAGAGAGAAGGAAAACTGTTCATTCATTCATATTTTAAAAAAATTATGTTAAATGAACACTTTAAAATTTTAAATTAATTCTTTAAAATTAAATCGTTAATTTGTAAGATTTTTTATGGGGCTAATTTTTAATCTGTTTTGAGTCAGCTCAGTAGGCTAGTAATTTGAATTAATTATGATTTAATGAGTTTATATTTATGAACCGATCTTTTAATAGAACAGTTATGAGCCAGATTAGATGCTATTCGGGCCAATTTTGGATTTAGACAGTCCAATTACGGGCCGGGCCAGGTCAGCCTGTTTAATATCTCTAGCTGTAGGTTCCTCCCGGTGCTAATGGGCCTTTGTAGTTTACCGTACGCCTCTTATTATTATTATTATTATTAGGAAAATAAATTTGATTATCCGGGGATAAGACAAGTAGAACGAGTACGACTATCCATGAATGAAGACGAGCCTCTACTTAATAACAGAATTTAAATGAGAGCTCTCTTGAGTCTCAGTTAGGTATCAGTTATTGAACTGTCAACTGATGATTTTATAGTTACCCATTCGGATCATGATTCCAGAGAGCAGCAGCGTCCTTGCCTTTAGACGGACTCCCATATTCGGCCTTAAGGTGGCGTGGCACACAGGGCTTCAACCCAATCGGTATTTAGGTTCCTTTTTTCTTTTTCATATAAAGAACATTAAAATTAAAATTAAAATTAATTATCCTACTATAGTTCATGTTGATCTCATATCAAAACCCATTACAATCATGTTAGTGAATCCGTAGGTATTCGGGTTATCTCAACTCAAATTGCTAGCTGATATGCTCTGGTACAATGTAAACTCCGTTAATAAATTAATCAGTGATTAATCTTGTATTTACTAAAAGTCCAAAATAATAGGTGGTGATATCAGCATGCCATTTATTCCTCAACAATGCTTACACCCCAATTCATGCAGTCAAATCTTAGGTGTATTGCATTCTCTATCAATTCTTTTCCCTATTTATCCACAATTGGCCTAACGTTTTACTGCCCCAACCCAAGAGCAGCTTGCAAGAATTCATGAAAGTAAATCTTATACATACACTATGCAGTTCTCAGAAATAAGAATGAAAAGGAGAGACGTCAGAGACAAACCTTCAATCGATTGAAATGAAGTTAAACCATGAGCAGCAAGCTTGATCAGATCCTGGATGAAAACACGTTGAATGACGATCATGCTGACGTATCTTATCAAGCAATCAGGATGATGAATGTACAGTTTCACAAAATATAACATGTAAACACAACCCTGACATGATATGCTAAGAACATCTGAATAGCCTCTTTCCTCATATCTGAGGCAAATAATTAGTTTGCTGAAGACAACTATGCTTGATATCGGCCTTCCCCCAGCGAAGACCATAGTGATTCCATGAATTACATGAAATAGCAAACCATAATCGAACCATAACTAATAATTGCAAAGGTAACTTACTTGGAAACTCGGAGCCTTTACCATAGTAATCAGCGAAAAAGTATACTGCCCTGAACCACCACCACCACCACATAAGCAAATTTACTAATAAAGTTGTGAATTTGATGCGCGAGCTTTTTGCAGCTACGTAGAGCGAGCTGACCATTAGAATAATTGCACAAAAGAAAAGGGCACAGAATTATTTAACCAACAAAAATGCTCTGCAACTCTGGCATCATTTTAGTGTCTACAGCTTCAATTCACCATTAAAAAGATTCAGTGCTGATGCTGATCGAAATAAATGTTACTTACCCATCAACACCCACATTTACCAAGTGTTCCATAGAAATAAATCAATTCCAATATGCAAAAGAAGCAACCAGAGCCCTCGATCTTTTGCTCTGCCATGGAAATTCAACATCAAGAGACTCATGCAGCAGCAGAAGCCAATCCAAGACTCTCTTCAACCTTCTTCCACGCATTCAAACTACTGGACGGGAACTTCTTCTTCACAGTCCTCAACAACCCTTTTGCCTCCACCATGTATTTCTTCTCCACTAAACCTTCTGCCAAGCTCCTCAGTGTCATGAAATCAGGAATTTTATCCGCTCTTACACTTTCTTTGAAGACCCAATACGCCCTTTTGTACTGACCTTTCTCACACCTATAATGCACCAAAGTCCTAAAGGTTGCTGCATTGGGCTTACACCCATTCTCTCTCAAGCCCTCGTAAACTTTCCTAGCGTCCTCCATCATCCCTGCTTTACAGTATGAAGCCATAAGGCAATTATAGCTAACTGTGTCTGGCTTTACCCCTTTCTCCTTCATTTCCTCGATAATATTCTCAACTCTCTCAGGCCCTACATCCCGGGCATTCATGAGCTTGACATTATACAAGGCCGAATCTAACTCACAACCTTTAGAAACCATCTCAACCCACAATTTTTCTGCCTCATCGCTTTTTCCCAACTTGTAGAGCGCATCCAAAATTATCGTGAATGTGATAGCTGTAACCTCCAAGCCCTTCTCTTCCATTTTCCGCAAAATAGCCGTACCCTTTTCAGGTGAACCCGACTCACAATAAGACTTTATAAGTATTCCATAAGAGACCTTATCGGGCACAATATTGTACTTCGAGCTCGTCTCGTTGAATAGGTTGGGCACTTTGTCGAACAGTTTGCAGGCATTACAAGCCGTTAAAAGGGCATTGAACGAAATGACCGATCTCGGAGTACCGAATTGCTCCATCTGAGAGAAGGCCTTGAGTGCATGATCAAACATACCAGCGCTGCCAAAAGAGCGGATGAGGGTAGAGAAGTAGCGCTCCTCCTTAATCCTGGGATCGGACTTGTGGGACTCGATAAGGGCTTCGATGTCAGAGAAGCGGCGTGACTTGGCAAGGCGGCGGACGGCGAGTTCCCGGGCGTAGCGTGATGAGGCAGGGTTGGAGTCGTGCTTGGATACGTAGTTGTAGATCTCCAGGGCCTTGTCGGGGTCGAACTCGGACCGGAGCTTCGATTTGGCTTGGGATATGGACATTGAGGAGGCGGCCACCACTCCGGAAGCGTTGTTGGCGGTGGTAGCCGCGGCGGCGGCCGAGGTGGAGAGGCGGCGCAGGAAGCGAGCAGACGCCATCTTTGTACCTGCAGCGATGATGACTGATTGAGGAGAAGAACGGAGAGGCTTTATGATAGCTAGGTTCGGCTGACAGGTTTATTCGGTTACGGTCAATTTAACTTTTTTCTTTTAATTTCATTTTCTTTTTGTGAAGCATTTTTTCCCAGTAAACAGCAGCATTAGCATTACGTAATATTGAATTATCATATTCATCGTAAATATATGAGAGGGTGAAGTCTTTTGGAAATTGTACATGAACCCTCTATTATTGAATATTCTTCATATAGGACCCTCTATTATTATAATATTACGTGTGCATTTTGTAACGAATTTGCCAGATAAATTGATTCAACCAATTAAAGATATATTATTAGGATTGTTTATTAATTTTGGGTTTCTTTTTAGAATCTATGAAAATCTACAATGATACAGTAAATTTTGAATTAGATTATAATTAAATTGAGTAGGACATCAATAACAAAATAGGAGATGATACTTATAATTCAAAATTACAGACACTCAGAATTGATATGAAAATTAATTGCTAAAGAAAAATTGGTTTGCACAATTAGCGATAATCTCTTAGTTTATACTTCAGTTCTCATATAATTATTTATATGGTAGACCATTAATTCAATGAACTTCCATTTAACATATGATCATATGTATAAATTATGTATAAAAAAAGAGACATTATTATCTATATAAAATAAACTAGAGCATACCAAATTCTAATCCCATTTAGCTAATAAAGATCAAAATAAAATATGAAAATTTACCATGAACTAGTTTAGTGGTAATTAAATAAATATATATAATTCAGTTAATTAAATGTTCATAAATTTATTAATATGATGAGAAATAAAAATGACATATTTCAATAGACCATCTAAAATATGCGTTATAATATATGCTCTAATTCCTAAATTTAGTAGGATGGAGTGTGAATCAAAAGATAGGAACCAAATCTGTATATAATTATGTCATGGAACTGTAAAGTATATTGTTAAGAGAATCAGTTCACATCTAGAATATCCATACTGATGCAGCTTTCAAAAATGACAATATGATACAATTCAACCTTGATTCAAAAAGGATGTAGTTGCTAGCTACAACGGCCTATGTTGAAGAAGTAAAGGCACTATGTTGTTTTCATTTTTTTGTTTTAGATTGGTTGGAACTTGTTAGAGTTGTAAATGACAATTATGATATTCTTTTAACATCGATAGATAATAGGGTTCATAACTTATTTGAACATAAACTTTAATCACATTTTTAAATTCACCACAAACAATCTTTGACGGGCACGAACTTTGCTCCATTAATCGTATTCAGCATGATGTCCGAGCCTCTTGTCGAACTATCCAATGTGGGCACGTTCAGTATGCCGATGTGGCTAACAACGGGTTTACATGGAGCTTAGAATGGCATGATGTATACGGCTGATGTTTAAATAAGTCATTAAAATGTCAAATTTACCCGTTTTTTTTTCTTTCTAAGATGCCGGGGGTAGGGGGGCAAGGAATTAATTTAATGTTTTCTCTAATTTTCCTAATATGCGATCTGATTGAAAATGTTCAGCAAATTGGGGTAGAGGGGGGATGACCGTCTCATCTCCTCCTCCTCCTCCTCCTGTCCATTCACTATTATTATTATGCAAATTTGCTCGTCGGTTGCCTCTCCGGTCTGCGTAGAGTGATGAGACTGGTGGTTTCAATTAACCGGTCATCAGCGTAATTAATCTTGGATTTGCGAGTTGTGCTCATTTACCGTCAGTTGAAATCTTTGAAATTCTATCTGATACTGAAGGGAATATTTGCGGAATATTCTCTGCCCTAAAAATTACATTTCGGAAGAAAAAAAGAAGACACCTTGGTAATCCATTCTAGTACATACTAAAATCTAAGAAAATTTTTTAAAAAAATTGGTGCAATTATAATGCTGTTAATCTAACAAACAAGTAGTTATACGTTCGATTTTATTGTAAAATTTTCCCTACTCCTTTACTCAATCTCTTTTTACCTCATTCTAAATTTATAAATTTTTTATATAATAAAAAAATCTAAGAAAATCTGGACAGAAGTTAAACCGGATAATCTATTGAAACCGGTGGATGTAGCGGCAGAAGTTAAATTAAAAAAAAAAAAAGAAGCAATTGCAAGTCTGCAACCTGTCTTGCTCTCCTCTTCTGTTCTTCAGACGCTGGAGCTAGGGTTTCAAATTTCAAGTTTCACTTTCCTTTAATTACGTTAACTAGGGGGGATCGAGCTGGTTCTTTCGCCCTCGCTAGTCTTGCTCGATCACCCGCTCGCTCAGGTCTTGTTGTCTTCTCCTCTGTTTAGCAGCAAACTTTTCTTGTGTTGATTCTGTTCTGCTCTTGGCTGAGATGGTTCACCCTCTGCTCTTCGATCCTTCTCTGCAATGTTATATTTCTTTTTATCTACGATAGTCTCTTCTACGTTTCTTCTTACATTAATTTTTGCCTGGGAAGTGAATCGACGAATATGTATTATTCATGCGTGCTTAGATTTCTATTGCTGTCTAGATTGTGTTATTAGTCTATAGTATCTATATTATCAGCCGCAGGCTGATGTTTATGATGATGAGAATTGAACTTATTTTCTCATCCATTTAGGGCCTTTAGGTGGGCGTTTGTACAGTGGACAGGAATCTTGTGACAAAGTGATTACAATATGATTTTGAGTTCATCATCACGGTTGACCGATGATCACATGATCCCACCAATGATCGTCAAGTGTTTGTGACAAACCAAGAGAATAAACACTAGTTCCTGTTTGAGAGTTGCATTAAATGGCGCCGGACTCCTATTAGGATCTATTGGATTAGTTGTGTCAAGCTTTGGTTTACGCCCTCTAGGGAAGAGCCAAACTTCACTTTGTTTGTGTTTGAGAGTGCTAGCCCAATAATGTATTGCACTGGAGGAGTCCAGCAAGGGAAATGATCTACCTTTCATGAATCTTAGTTTTCCAAAGTGATAAAATGATTTCCACTTCTAAAGACAGGGCTCATTTCAAATGATTCTCACATAGGCCAAATTCAGGTTTTACTACAATTACTTGAAATGCATTTGGGTGGCATCTTTTTTCGATTGGGTATGGCTTCAACTACTCCACAAGCCCGCCAATGAGTTAATGATAGGCATATTTCTAGCCCTTAATGAGAAATAATAAATAAAAAGAAAAAAGAAGAATTTATGGGATCAATACCTACCAAAATTTTGCTTCCCCAACAAATACTGAACAGGTTCAGCTTTGAGATGACCACATGTAATGTATAAAGTAAGAAGAATTCCTTGAATTTGACATAGGTGGTGCATGTCCATCGTTAGCTTGTGTTGTAAGGCATTGGGTTAAATCCCATAATGAGTGCAGCCATCGTATACACTTTCCTTTTTTGATTATTCTCAAAGGAGAAGATTATTCTTTTTACCAACAAGGGGTAGCATAGGAATATTCACTTGTTGTCCATTGAGCATGCCTGTCGTACTTGCTGGCGAAAACTTCCACTTTTACCAGAGTGAGGATCATGGATGAATCCCTGGAACAACTCCTCTTCCACTTTACTCGAGCATGGATAATTATGACTCATTCACCATCAATTGATGATTGTGCTTAAGTTTCCTAACTCAGAAAAGAATATGCATTTTCCACTTTTGTGGATATTTTCTCAGCAACTATAGCTTTTCCATTTTCATTCTGATGTTGGTCTTGTGAGTTGTGACATTAGGATCACAAGCATTCAGATCATGAAAAGTAAAATACTATATCACCAATAATGCAGAAACTTGAGCCAACCATCAAATGCTCCATTTCACCATTAACACTTTTTAGAACCTTTCCAGCATCATGGGTAAAAGAGATTGTCCTTGGAATTGCACAGCCTGAAGGATAAACACAGATATAAAAAATATATATAGATATATATGTATATATCCATCTTCTTCTAAGAAAAGTGAAGGAAGAAACAGAAATAACTTCTCCTATGAAAGTTGTGATCAAGCAGCACTGCTTATCTAAAGCACGCAATACAGAACACTGTTCCTTGTGCAAGATCATAGGAGGCTATTTGTGGCAATTCGCCCCAGATGAACTTTTAATCATTCTAGAACCTTTAATGACCAAATGTTTTTTTCCAATACTTTTCTTTGTCTCTGTGAAATCTATCATATCGATCCAGGACATAGAAGGGTACACACACACACACACATATATATATGTAAGCTTGCAAGTTTCCTGCAATCAAATCATCACTTGTTTTATTGAATGAATTGGATGACTAGAGTTTGTACTAATTTTTAATCTTACAGATAACTGTTCTTTAATTACGATTGTGGATGATGTAATTTATCTAAACAGTATGCATTAATTTCAAAGAAATTAAATATGTTAATTCCCTCATATATACACATAGATATCTATGTTCATAAATGTCTAATAACACATATACAAATGTGCTAGATTAGATTGATTAATTAGCTGGTAATAATCAACCTAACCTCTAACAATTTGCCCTCTGTTAAACACAGAGTCTCAAACTAGACGGTTAGACTCATACATTCGCTGTGTAATTGCTTGTTAGTTGTACATTTGTCCGCCTTCTCGTGAGATCACTTAGATTTGACATGCAGGTAATTGTCATTTAATCACCTATACATTATATCAAGATAATGCCGGTTCTTCCTGCTCCCAGTCTTAAACAGGAGATGACCCTCCTAGCCCCCAACTCCCCTGCTGCTCCTGCAACCAATCGGTAGGTGCTCCTTTCTGATCTTGTCACTTATGACCTCGTGTTTTCTGGATAAAGGTTTGTTGTGAAACCCACCTGAGCTTGTATCTCATTTGAAGAGAAGGCTTTGTTCTCGAGGTAAACCTTTATGCTGTCTTCTTTTTGTTGGACACAGTTGAGAAAGTGGCATAGAGAAGCAGACCTGTCATCTTGCTTTCTCATACTTGGTGGGATGAATCCAAAGATCGTAAATGGACTCATACTTTTGATTTAGCGTAGTAGACTAGCTCTAAAAGCCCTTTTCCTTGTAAAAATATCCCTCCTTTCTCACTAGATTAGCTAGAAATTCATGTGTTATTTGATGATGTTAATATACTTCTCCATGCTACTAATATTTACACTAGCCAGAGTGCTTAGGTTTGTTTGTCTCCTGATTCTGGAATTTTGTGTGATTAGGCTTGTTAATAGCAGACAAGGAGTGCGAATCATGAATCCTGGAGTTATATCAAAGTCAATCTATTGTTGGGCATCCAAGCAAACACCTACCAGCTGCTTCTTTGGTCGATATGGTGACTTTGATTTGTCACAGAAGCCTGCAATATTTAGTGGGGATATTCGTTCCCACTTATCCAAGTGTATGTACTGAATGTACTGGAGTCTTTCTTTCTTTACAATATATGGCACAGTTTAAAATTATGTGCATACTGTGATAGCAGTCGAAAGGGAATGAACACTGCCCTTCATAAAGCATTGCTTCTTTAATGCCTGTGATTGAGTAGTGTATAGATTTCTGTCTTGACTGCCAAATATGGGGAGATTACAGAAGATGAATGGTGCAAGAGTTGTGATCTTGGAACCATCTATTCTACTGTTTTTATTCATTTCATTTCATGATTTCATAGTTTCTAGACAAAAAATTCACCAGGTAGGCTTGCACTGCAATTATCAGTTGATCCAGCTACTTTTGTCCGGACGGAGGAAGGTGAAGGGTCACACACAACTGGCCTTGTGATGCTTCGACGGAGCAGATGCCCTAGGGCATATATGGACTTCCCACACGGAATCCCCTTCCCAGCGCCCATGAAGAAGCCAGACTGGTGGTGGAGAACCTTGGCGTGCGTCCCATACCTGATGGCTCTGCAGTTATCAGACACCGCCTTCTATTTCCAGCCTCTGATGGAATGCTATGAACAGTTTGAGTTCTTGAGCTACTATGTCCCTGGAGCAATAAGGAGGCTGCCGAGCTGGTTCCTGATGGTATACTGTTTTCTTGTGTATGTCGGAGTCGTGAGGAGTAAGCAGTGGCCCCACTTCTTCAGGTACCATGTGATGATGGGTCTGTTGTTGGAGAATGCTCTGCAGATAGTGTGGCATGCAAGTAACTTCATGCCGTTGATAAACTACTGGGGAAAATTCGGGATGCCCTACTGGGCAATGGTCGGCCTCACCTTCATCACTCTCATGCTCGAGTGCATAAGGTGTGCCCTTGCTGGCAAATATGTGGCCATCCCTTTCATTAGCGATGCTGCGTTCCTCCATACTCCATATGCTAGAGGAGATTTATGATCGCTTGACTGTGAGTGCAGTGTAGACAAGACAAATCAAGACTGATGATAAGGTACATGTTGTCTGTTCCTACTAGCGATTTTGTTTTTCGTTCATTCAACTCCTTCAATGCCGATTGAATTTAAATTCCTGCTGGTGCTGCAATCGCCTGATTAGATAAAAAGATTTTGTTGATTACTTGCAGTTTATTTGTTTCTTAGTTTAATGGACTCTATGAACTTACAGATGTGCTGTAAGTGTTATTTATATTATGTAACTCTAATTGTCCGGTCGAATAAAACCCCGAATGGTGTTCTTTTTTTTTTTTGGGGGGGGGGGGGAGATGATTAATAGACAAATCAAGATTTATAATTGGTCGACTAACCAATTTTAAATTTTCTTGAAGATGATAAGGTATTATTGATCGTAAATTGACATATAATAGGTAGGGTAGGCCCATTTTAGACTTTCCATTGAACTGGACACCTTGAGAGCTCCGGTCGACCGGTTTTGAAGGACTTGCAGATCGGGGAGGCGTCCGCTTGATCGACATGTTGTACGGACGGCTGGCTTGACTTTTGAGTCCGCGTCAATTTATATGCAGTTCTTGGAAGCTACACCTCTCTCTCTCTGTGATTTCTCTGTAAGTGCACTTTGGAGCTGGCGGTTCATACGAATCATACCGATAATGCGTTCCTCGTGTCTGGAGACCTCAACAGGTACTGTTTATGCGTGCCCATACGGTCATGGGGCAGCAATAGCCCCTACACTTCAAGAAATCTTTCATTTTATAGGAAACAAATCCAATGAAAATCCATCAGAAACTGATATCTCCAAGAAATCTGCTGTTCTTTCTTCTCCATTTTATCTCTTTTCTCACGAGGTCATGTCTTGCCACAGGTAACATGCAGTGAATCTGCGGTATCTTTTAACGAATATTACGATACTCAGCAGATTGTTTCTATTATGGAGTGGTCTCCTGGAAATTCGTGGCTTGACTCGTCGGTTGGAAATAGGATAGTCGCCTGTTTTGTCGTGTTATAATATCAGTATGAAAGCGTAATCCCCTCTAACTCTCAACTACTACAATTAGATGTCGTTTCACATTCCGTTTTCGAATTTATCACACCCTAACTTCTGAAACTGATTCTTTTGTTTATTTTTGGACATGTAACTTGCGAAATTGATTGATGTATGATTCTATGTTTGTCCACATGAATGCTTGATTTGTAATTAACGCTTATGATTCCATCTAGTATCTGAGTGCAGCCAGCTTCATGGACTTCCAATAAATTGTCCCGAAAATCAAGTGTAGATTGGCCAGATGGCTGAAACCTGGCTCAAGATAAATTCCAAGCAGAGGAAGGATTGTCCTAAAATTGCAGACATAGTGAAAGAGCATATCTTGCCTTTACTTCCAGCCAAATCCCTTTGCCAATACCGAGCAGTCTGCAGGGACTGGAGAAAGTGGTTATCGAACCCGTTCCTGGCCCACAGACAGGCCGTCTTCTTCAGAGATGTCTCGGGCCTCATCTGGCTTTTCTCCGGCGAGATCCAGACAATCAAGTTCATCTCACTGTGCAAGACGTTGTACGGAGTTCCCGATCCGGGTCTGAATTTCCTGCCCGAGGAAGTGAACATGAAGGCCTCCTGCAACGGCCTGATATGCTGCCAAGGCATTGAAACCAGCAACAGTTACTACATCTGCAACCCTGTGACAATGAAATGGAAAGCGCTCCCCGACCCAGAATATTACCACAGTCCTGAGTCGGCTATCGTGCTCGCCTTTGAGCCCGAGATTTTGAACTTCAGGGCGAGTCACGAGCTTTTCTGTGCAAGCCCTTCACACGATAAAGTATCTGATCATGTTTGAGATATTCTCCTTGAGGTCGAACTCTTGGAGGGCATCGGATACCATGTGCGGTGAGCTTAAGGGGGTGGAGTTCACCAGCGAAGGGTTCTACTTGAATGGTGTTCTTGACTGGGAGGCCATCACCAATCCAGAGTCAGAAAAACGAGCGGTCTTAACATTCAGTGAGGGGGATGAACACTATGGAATCATACAGCTGCCGGAAGCAGCTGGGCCAAACGCTGACTTAACTGTGATTCGGGGTGAGGTTTGCTATGTTGTGCCCAACGAGGATCCCTGTGAGGTCCACATCTACGGGGGCATGGACATGAGGCTTAAGAGGAAAGTCGATCTTCGGCCGGGGGACTCGGGGGACCCTGAAGAAGGGTGCTTTAGATATAGAGTCTTGGCTGGTGTCAAAGACGGTGATGTGCTGCTGTCTCTTCTAGGGATGGATCTGGTTTCTAACTGCATAAGCACGTGGGAGGCCAAAGCTCTGAGCCATGATCCGTTGCATTCGAGCAGTGGATCGAGGTACTTTCTTCACGTGAACATGTTGAATTTTAATTTGACAATATATGGTCCAACAATATACTATTAATCATGTGTCTCTGCTATCCAATTCGTCAACCCAATTAAGTAATCTAATTAAATTTATAAAATAGGGTTCAACAGACAATCTGTAAGGTGCAGAGATCAATATGCAGAAACCATAAAGTGATTTCTGATTTTTATGATGGGTGAAATTAGAAATTAATAAACTGAAGGCACTTATGTGCAATTTGCGGTTGTGGTCCCTGGGACATACGATATTATCGGCTCTTTTGATATCCCATTGGTCAACTAGAGTCAGAGTGAATCCCACATCCTCTGAAAGATTTTTCGTACAGTCCTAGAAGATCTATACACGGTTAACCACACGAGTCCTATCTATGGATTCAGGTACGCTTCCGTTTATGTTTAAGCATTCTCTTTGATTTCAACACGTATGATCTTGAGGTAATTTGGATTAAGATAAATTCCAACAATTGGTATCAGAGCCTTTTGCGTGTTTGGATCATTGAGAATTTTAGTTTGATGTGATTGACTGATTTGGAAATTCGGATCACTGTTCATAGTAAAAAAACAAAAAAAAATTTCCCTCGGTGGTGTTCTGGCGAGCTTCCCCGCCACCAACCAGCCGCTGGTTGGCTGCAGGGTGGGGCCTCCATGCCACCAGCCGGCCCAGGCTTCACCGCCACCACCCGCCGGCTACCGTAAATTCCCCTCCCGGCCAATCGACGAAGCTCCTCGGTCCAACCTCCGTTAGAGTCGCCATACCGCGGCTGAAATCGGCGGCTCGTGTCGCAGGAGGAGGAACGGGGCGTTGTCTGTGGGCCGTGGCTGCGGCCAATCGCCAAACCGGGGTGGTAGATAGTTGTCTGTGGGTCGTGGCTGCGGCCAATCGCCGGTCGACAGTTGTCTGTGGGCCGAGGCGGCAGCCCACATGGCCGGAGACGTGAAGGAGCGGTTGCCGATCTCGGCGGCCGACGTCCTCGGTGATCATCCGTTAGCGATAATTACAACTACGGTTTTGGATCGTGAATACTAGTGGCTAAGATCGCGGGATTCGGTTGAAACGAATGAAATCGTGCGGCGGCATTAGGGTTTCGGCGAAGAAGATGAACAGTAACCGGTCTGCATGTCACGCCGGTTCGGTCCAAATGGACCGGTTCGATGCAAATTGGGTCGGTCCGTACGGTTCGGATCGAAATTGGGCCGGTTTGGGACTGGTCCGATGCAAATTGGGCCGGTTCATACGGTTTAGATAAGAAATTGGTCCGGTTTGGTACCGGTTCGATGCAAATTGGGCCGGTTCATACGGTTTAGGTAAAAATTGGGCCGGTTTGGGACCGGTCCGATGCAAATTGGGCCGGCTCACACTGTTTGGATCGAAATTGGGCTGGTTCGAGACTGATTCAGGACTGGTTTGAATGGTTCCCTCATGTTTAGTTGATTTCTTTACCAATTTTGCTCCGTTTTGAACTAATTCAAGAAAATTATAGTAAAATTAAGACCAATTTAGAACAGTTCAGACCTATTGCAACCTGGTTTATACCACTTAAGGTCTGATTTAGCGGGTTTAAGCCTATTTTAGTCCATCAAAAGTTAAATCACTACCAATTACGTTTGGATTAGGCTTTTAAACTCGATTTTTTGAATGTTGAATGAAATAATGGCATTTTGTTTATGTCTAATATTCAAGAATAAGTTAATTAAAACAGCATCTCGCTAAAGTGAGTTCTCCTGTGTAGATTGATTTATTCAAGAATGTATAAGATGTTTGCATGTTTGAAATTTCATGCGAGCAGTGGATCGGCCCAAAGGAAGGACACTGTTTGGCCGAGTTTCAAATATGCCTGCGATAATAAATACGTGATAATTGTTGGGTTTCCATGTGAACATGAGTCGGCCCAAAGGAAGGCTCATTGTTTGACCGGATTGATTATCAGTGTTTGATTACTACATTGAGAGTATCGCTTACAAGTTGATTATTTGGTCCAAAGATGAAATATCAATGTTGTTCTTAGTATCTTATGATGGGATAGGCTGTTATTTCATTCACTATTCATGCATATGTGAGCTGATATATTTCCCATTTGTTATTTGTTCTTTGTTCAGCTAATACTTCTGCTACATCGATTTATGCCACTATTAATTCAATCCCTGTGCTAACTGGCACAAATTTTAAAGTCCGGAAAGAGAACATTATGATAGTTCTCGGTTGCATGGATCTGGACTTGGCCCTTCGGACTGAACGACCACCTGCTCTTACAGTTAACAGTTCCGTTGAGGCTAAACGGGATTTTGAGCGGTGGGATCGTTCAAATAGGTTGAGTCTTATGATCATGAAGCGTGCAATTCCAGAGACCTTTAGGGGCGATACCTCTGATGAGGAAGATGCCAAATCGTTCATAGATGCCATAGAAAAGCGTTTTGAGAAAAACGAAAAGGCTGAGACAAGCACGCTTTTAGCAAAACTTATCTCAATGAGGTACACTGGCAACAGGAACATTCGTGAGTACATCATGGAGATGTCTAACATTGCTTCAAAATTAAAGGCACTTAAATTAGAGCTGTCCGAGGACTTGCTTGTGCATTTAGTTTTGATCTCTCTGCCTGCACAATACAGTCAGTTTCAAGTTAGTTATAACTGTCAAAATGAGCTCATTTCTCACTGTGTGCAAGAGGAAGAGAGATTGAAGCATGAAAAGGCAGAAAGTGCTCACATGGCATTGACCTCTAAGAGTAAAAATAAGGACAAAGGCAAGAAAAGGCTCATGAATAAGGAAGCTGCGAGTGTTCCAGATAAGGTTAAGAAGCAAAAGCAACAAGATCAAGTTACTACTTGTTTCTTTTGCAAGAAAGATGGACACTTAAAGAAGGATTGTACCAAATATCACGCATGGCGTGCAAAGAAAGGTACATCTCTCACTTTGGTTTGTTCTGAGGTTAATTTGACCTCTGTACTTGCACACACTTGGTGGTTAGATTCTGGTGCTACTACTCACATAAGTGTGTCTATGTAGGGTTGCCTAAATTGCCGAAAGCCAAATGATGCTGAAAGATTCATCTATGTGGGCGATGGCAAGTCAGTTATGGTTGAAGCAATAGGCAAATTTAGGTTATTGTTAAAGACTGGATATTATTTAGATTTGGAGGAGACTTATGTTGTGCCGTCTTTTAGACGGAATTTGGTTTCTATTTCCCAGTTGGACAAATTCGATTATCATTGCTCTTTTGGGAATTCTCAATTTCGACTCCTCCTTAATTCAAATGTGATTGCTACCGGTTCTTTATCCTTTCACGATAACCTTTACTTGCTTAATACAATTGCTTCATATGGAGAAACCTTGCATGCGGATTCACGCGGTACAAAGCGAAAATTAACTAATGAGAGTTCTATAAAGTTATGGCACAAGCGATTAGGTCATATTTCGAAACAACGAATTGAAAGGCTTGTGTCAGATGGAATTCTTGATTCTCTTGATTTTACAGACTATGAGGTCTGTGTTGAGTGTGTCAAGGGGAAACGAACAAACATTACGAGATTAGGTGCCGATCGAAAGTTAGACGTCTTAGAACTTATTCATACTGATATTTGTGGACCATTCCCTACGGTTACTCGGAATGGTCAACAATATTTTATTACGTTCATAGACGATTATTCTCGATATGGGTACTTGTACCTCCTTAGTGAGAAATCTCAGGCCCTAAATGCATTCAAGAACTTTAAAGCTGAAGTTGAAACTCAACTTGGCAAGAAAGTTAAAGCCATCAGATCTGATCGTGGTGGTGAATATTACGATAGATATGACGGATCAGGTGAACAGCATTAAGGACCTTTTGCCAAATTCCTAGAGGAATGTGGAATCGTCCCTCAGTACACCATGCTAGGAATTCCTAACATGAATGGTGTTGCTGAAAGACGAAATAGAACACTCAAGGATATGGTAAGGAGTATGATTAGTCATTCTACTTTACCAGAATCACTCTGGGGAGAGGCATTAAAGACCGCAGCCTACATACTCAATAGAGTACCAACCAAAACAGTGTCCAAAACCCCTTATGAATTATGGACTGGGAAAAAGCCCAGTATTAAGCATTTTCGTATATGGGGATGTCCAGCTGAAGCTAAGCCTTATATGCCAAGTGAAAAGAAACTGGAATTAAGAACGGTTACTTGTTATTTTGTTGGTTACTCTGAAAAATTCAGGGGTTACAAATTTTATGATCCCACTACTATATTAATTCTTGAGACGAGAAATGCCCAATTCTTTGAGGAAGTTGAGTTTGTGGGGGGAGATAAGGCTAGAGACATTGTTTTTGAAGAAAAATCAATTTCTCTTCCTACAGTCATTGCTTCTAATCAGGAGCAACATGACGATGTCATACAACTTTCTTTGCAACCTCAAGAGGTTGATCCAGAAGAACAAACTCAACAACCTCAAGAACATGTGCCATTAAGACGATCCACTAGAGAGAGGAGAAATGCAATTTCGGATGATTATATTGTATTCCTCCAGGAGAATGAAGTTGACATTAGAATGATGGAAGATGATCCGATCAACTTCTGTCATGCCATGCAGAGCACTAATTCTCCAAAGTGGATAGAAGCTATGAATGAAGAGATGAATTCCATGAAGGACAATGACGTTTGGGATCTTGTCCCTTTGCCAGATGGTGCGAAACCCATTGGTTGCAAATGGATATTTAAAACCAAGAGGGATTCTGTGGGCAATGTGGAAAGATATAAGGCTCGTCTTGCTAAGGGATTCACACAAAAAGAAGGCGTTGATTATAAAGAGACCTTCTCTTCGGTTTCTACAAAAGACTCTTTGAGGGTCATTATGGCACTTGTAGCTCATTACAACCTCGAGCTACATCATATGGATGTAAAGACGGCGTTTTTCAATGGTGACATTGATGAGACAATTTATATGGTGCAACCAGAGAACTTTGTGGTTGGTGACCCAAAGAAAATGGTTTGCAAGTTAAAGAGATCCATCTATGGGCTAAAGCAAGCATCTCGACAATGGTATTACAAATTTCATCAAATTATTCTCTTATTTGGTTTTGAGATAAATGCAGTTGATGAATGTATATACCATAAGTTCAGTGGGAGTAAATATATTTTTTTGATTTTATATGTCGATGACATATTACTTGCATGTAACGATATAGGCTTATTGCACGAAACCAAGAGATTTCTATCACAGAAGTTTGAGATGAAAGATCTTGGGGACGCCTCTTTTGTCTTAGGGATCCAAATTCATCGAGATCGCTCTCGAGGAATTCTTGGATTATCGCAAAAGAGCTATATTGAAAATGTGCTAACTAGATTTGGCATGAAGGATTGCAAGCCTCTTGATACCCCTGTTTCTAAGGCAGATAAATTCAGTCTTAATCAATGCCCCAAAAATGAATTTGAGCGTAAGGAAATGCATAATATTTCCTATGCATCTGCTGTTGGGAGTTTAATGTATGCTCAAGTCTGTACGTGGCCGGACATTGCGTACATTGTTGGGATGTTAGGCAAATATTTGAATGATCCTGGTAAGGAACACTGGAAAGCAGTCAAACGGGTTTTGCGGTATTTACAAAGGACAAAACATTACATGCTCACATATACGAAATCAGATCAGTTGGAGATCGTTGGATATTCTGATTCTGATTTCGCCGGATGCCAAGACAGTCGCAGATCTACATCATGATATGTTTATCTGTTGGCTGGAGGAGCTGTCTCCTGGAAAAGTGCTAAGCAGACACTTGTAGTCGCTTCAACTATGGAGGCAGAATTCGTAGCTTGCTACGAGACATCTAATCATGGGATATGGCTACGGAATTTTGTCATAAGACTACGAATTGTTGATGGAATAGAAAGACCACTAAAGATATTCTGTGACAATAAGTCAACAGTAATGTATTCCCATAACAACAGGAGCTCTTCGAAGTCAAAGCACATTGACATCAAGTTCCTGGTTGTTAAAGATAGGATTCAGAGTACTCAGTTGTCTATTGAACATATTGGTACAACTTCCATGATTGCGGATCCGCTCACTAAGGCTTTAGCACCCATGGTCTTTCATGAGCACACTGCTCATATGGGTGTAATATCATACTATGATGCTAAGGTGTAGTGGAAGTTTGTACAATGACTATATTTGTTCATGATGACTATTTTGAATTATTTTTTACAGAAATAAAGTTTTCAGTTCATTTGCACTCTAAATCTCGCTTATGACTTAAAAGTTGATCTCCATAAGGTTTGAGGAGGACCGGTTGGAAATAGGCATGTTTAGATCACATTACATGTAATTTCCATGCTGCATACCTACACTTGATCTATGTCGTTGGGTGTGTTGACATACGTGATCATTGATGGTTCTAGTCACAATAAATGGGATGAAGAACGCTTTGGTTCTATGTTGATGCATTCAATGGACGAGATTGTTGAGATTGTTGATATGGATAGCATTTTTTAGCTCAATAAAGTATTTTGGTGATACATGACATATGGGATATATTTGTTGGCCCAAGTGGAAGATTGTTGAATTTTAATTTGACAATATATGGTCCAATAATATACTATTGATCATGTGTCTCTGCTATCCAATTCGTCAACCCAATTAAGTGATCTAATTAAGTTTATAAAATAGGGTTCAACAGACAATTTGTAAGATGCAGGGATCAATATGCAGAAACCATAAAGTGATTTCTGATTTCTATGATGGGTGAAATTAGAAATTAATAAACTGAAGGCACTTATGTGCAATTTACGGTTGTGATCCCTGGGACATATGATATTATCGGCTCTTTTGATATCCCATTGGTCAACTATAGTCAGAGTGAATCTCACATCCTCTGAAAGATTTTTCGTACAGTCCTAGAAGATCCATACACGGTCAACCATACGAGTCCTATCTATGGATTCAGGTACGCTTCCATTTATGTTTAAACATTCTCTTTGATTTCAACACGTATGATCTTGAGGTAATTTGGATTAGGATAAATTCCAACAGAACAGTCTCCTGAATATCCACTATCTGCCGCTGATTGATATGTAGAGAACGAACTTTCGACGAGAATCACCCTAACTATATGTTATCTGCTAGGTTCATTGTCATAAATAGAATATTTGATCTCCATGGTCAACCCCACTTTCCTCGCTTTTGGTCATGTGTTTAGTCTTTGGACCTGGAAAGGAAAAAGACCATTATATATATATATATATATTGATATTTTTCGATTTTTTTAGTTCATGCCGAGTTATTGTTAATCTTAAAAAATAAATACATATTAGGCCTAATATACATTTAAAATATATTTTTTCAATTATAAATGTTTTCCATTTACGTGACCTTATCTATGAATTACCTTACCCAATTCATATCGATTAGTCATAAACATTACAGTATTTTTATTTCGTACGAAGACATGCCTATTATGGATTTAAATTAGACTATCTGTATCACTTAGTGGACTAGCTAATGTCACTAGAGAACAACGTGCGCTATTCCCGGCCTGATTATTATCATTTTAAAAAAACAATAATGAACGAAATAAATAATTGTGATACACAAATTTGAGTGTTTGGATTTCTTGCTATCAAAACCGAGAGGGGAGATCGACAAAAGAAGAAGACATGAGAGAGAGTATAGATGGAAGAGATAGAGAAAGCACAAGCTGGTAACACGAGGAAGATTGGGATAGGATGCGATTGGGCCTCAAGTTATTGGCTCGGTCGATGATAAACAAGTGCTAGTTGATGCAGAGTTGGTCCGTGCCCACGCTAGGGATCTTGAAATTACACTTGTCATCGACGATATGAAGATTCGACTTGATCCATCCTTGGATTGTGTGCCAAAATAGGTCAAAATCTCTGTACTTAAAAGTTGAATTATATATTTATTTATTTATTGATCGACGTGCTTAGAAATCCATGCAAGTTACATGTGGGCCTTAAAAGTTGTCCGTTTGCACTGCCGGGAGTCGGGCAGATTTCGTAAGCCCAACCAAGGTGTGAGGGGGTGGGTGGGGTTTGCAGCCTTGGTTACAAGCAGAAGCCCGTTCCTTTGGTGTTATTCTAACTGGATTTACAAGCATTGCCGACTCGCGCCTACATGGGCTTAAAGATCAGATGAAACTACTACTACTACTGCTTACCATGCCATATGTATGCAGATGTACAATCAATCCCCTTTTAGAACCGAGCACTTCTTTTTTCTCCTAGATTTTCCACCATTGCTTCAAGATCAAGGCCTCGTGTTAATCACATTAATGTAATCATCGGTAATCACTGCAGTTCTAATCTGATTTCGAAGTACGATTGGCTCAGAGTGCTATACGACCTAAAAGTATCCGATAGATAGCCTTTGCACTTTCTTGCATCCGAACATGACCAAAGAAGCGAGCATCGTGAGCAACTTTGGCCAAGGGTTAAAAAGGAGGTTGGTGAAAGCCATGAATGTGTTATTTTTTTGTCCGTGTCTGGTCGGGGTGTGTAAGTGTTTTTTTATGGAGCAAGTGGCACATTTAGGTTGAATATGATTGCCCTGCCTCCCTTATCATGTAAATTTGGGGCTTAAGTTTGTGGCCATTGGAGGAGACACGCCCCTTTGTGCTTCATCATGTGGTGGAATTTGAATGGGACATTCAATCTATACACGATAAAAGATATCTGGCTCCGTTAGCTCCATGATAGCCCTAACACAGCCTAACACTGATTCTCTAGATCTGTCTTTCAGGTCCCGACATTCGACGTCCTCCTTTCTCACTCACATAACAGACATGGAAATCCCGATTTGCGCTCCATCTTGTAGTTTATGTTGTTTTTTAATTAGATGTACAATGCAGTGAACTGAGGCTCGCTTAATCGATCTCATCAAAATATCCTTCACGAATTACACTTAAGAGATGCATTTTGCACAAGTCGACGCATATAACATGTCGAGTGAAGCCAACTTTGCTTGACTTCTCATGAGATGACCTGCCTTGAATCATCAATTATATACGCCAATTTATCCACTTAAAAAATTATTACAATTCGATATGAAAGTTGATAAAAAAAAAAAAAGCTGTGTAATATATATATATATATATGTATTTATTTATTTAGATACTTAGGTGGATATGAGTCAAAAGCAAGGTTCATATGTCATTAGATCTAAATTTAAAAGAAAAAGATAAGGATATGTTACTAAATTTAAGGAAGGGTGACGAAATTGGGATAACTTATTAATATATAGACAAATTCAACTTAAATGGGCACAACTTGAGTGTGGAATTGAGGTTATAATCACCTTAAAAATAATTTAACCTATTAAAGTATAACTGATTTAATTTACTGTAAAGTTCTTTAATATCTAGTAAATTTTGTACACATTTTGAGTAAATATTGGATTAAATTATCTGAATTATCCATGGAGTAAAATGTGAAGATTCCGAGAGAAAGTTGTACAAGTGTGCATGTATAATTATCATGCAATATCAACATTAATTAATTCCTTGAATAAACAAGCTGCCTACTAGAGATGAGACCTTTATTGTCTGCCACCATCACCACATGCACACGAACTTAGGCACAGGTGGCTTAACCACAACCAATCAACCCAAACCCTGTCCACTATGAGTTGAACTAGGGCAATAATCTAATATAATTCTCTACGGAAATTAAGTGACTCTTACATGGCCGAATTGTCATGCCATTAAGAGGCCAGTGCTCTCAATTGAGCCGACAGGACGAAGCAATGAGTACCCATCTTTTAACACTCGTGGATGCCCTAAATTCACGGCCAATCAATGCGCTTTCCACTGACCCCCCTCTAATTAATCAACATTCCTTATGTCCTGTGGGTTCTATATATCTTATAACCCTCTCTCCATCATTCCAACTTTGATCACGACATTAGTCTTTAAATAAGCTGCCAAAATGGGGGGAAGTGCGCGTGATCCAGAAGTATACTTGCTCGTACGTATATCTTGGATCATGAGTTTTTTTTCTATTACATCGCATATTATCTTTCCCCTCTCTCTCTCTCTCTCTCCTTGGTTCATTGATCTCTTTACCAGACCAAAAATGGTAATTCCAAAAGATGTCCAACATCAATCAGTCCATTATGAACTTGCATGCACACGCGCGCGCATATATGTGATTTAGTAAATTTGCACTTCCCATGAAGCACTCGTGTTCATCCTCTAGGACTCGAAAATCTTCACTGTATGTATGTCTAATTAATTTTGAGATCTAGATGGGTTAAAAGAGATCGTGTGGATATATACCCAAAGAAACAGATAAACTATATATTATGGCTAGCCATGGATCATGCCCAGGGGGGGACCTCAGAATTGAAGGAATGTAATATTGTAGCCGAAAGCAAAAGATACGAGCAGGCCCTCGGTCGGTTTTCCTCCCACCAGACCTACTTTCGTGAATGTCAAACAAATGTCGGCAATCAGAATTATAATACTATTCTATAGAATGTTATACTATGTACAACAATCATTATATTATTGTATTGTATATTCTATAATTGGTATATTAAATAATTCATTCATGCATGCGGTTGCTTCAAATTTTAGAATTAACAAGCGAAGGATCAGTTCCAACAGAAAAACCTTATTTTAGGAGCTTGCCAAGGCGGTTTAGTGTATGGGATAAATGTTGAGCAATGTGCAATTAATTTTTTGTTTAAAATTAATTAAGATTTTTTGCTTTTTTTTCGATTTTTAATATTTTAATCTGCATAAATATCATTATTTAGATAAATTTTACGAAAAGAAACCATCATAGACTACATATGGAGTGTTTACTCATTCCATGTCACTCACAAAGAGAAACTTGAGAGTAAGCATCTAAAACTTTTATCATTATTAAGTAAATCAAGGATCTTAAAAAGGGATAAATATGTGCACACCACAATCACATTATAGGCAAATTGCACGTACTTTACGTGGATCGATCTTGTTCACGATGTAAGATTTCAAAAAATACTGCAAATTACCTTAGAATCAAGTCAACAACATCCAAACAAAAATTAATCTTGACTTGTGTATTTAGGAGAGCCTTAACCTTTCTCCCTCCATACATACATATATATATACATATATATATATAGTACGAAAGGTTCTACACTCGTTTAATTGCACACCCTTTTGACTTAGGTTCTCATTTGGCATGGATTCTAGCGAGTTTGCGGCTTTTTCTTTCTAGGGTTTTGTCGCCTTGATGATGTCTTCCACTGGGGCTCCATGTGGCGCCCAGTAGATCGTTTCTACTTCTTCTACCCCTTTCATGCACTGCATGGTATTCCCAATAAGCACTTTTGATTGTCTATTATTTCACAGAGCAAGAAAAAGTCAAAAGTTATTATGTAGAACGAAGAGGCAGATGCAAGTGTTTGACCAAAAATAGGAGGACATTATTACATCAATATATAATATCGATAATCTCTTCATATAATAATATTATTTATAATCTAATATTAAAATATATCTCATTTTATTTTTATTAATAAGTGTTATTATATTACACCCCTTTATTTCATATTCTTTATATATTTTTTTAGATTTATGGGTTTTATTTTATATTTTATAATAAAATTGCTGATTTAGGTTGGTTTTTGATAGAATAGCCCTCAAAAATGATAAAAATATATTGGTTATCTTTATATTTAAAGTGAAAATTCATCAAGCAAATTGCAGTACAACTACAAATGGGCATCCGTTCTGGGTAATTATATTACTATCTGCCACAGATTTATTGTCTTTTTTCCTTACCGAAATAGAAAGTTATTGCAGAAAAGATATATAGAAATCACAAACACGCATATACACTTAGAAGTATAGTTAAAATATTCAACCGAAGAACTGTAGTTAAAATAAATATTTTTTTATAGAATATATATCACATATAAGATATTACCTAATCGAACCACGAGATCATGTAGATAACAAATATGTCACATAATTTATCAAATCACATTAAATCTTTAAATATCTATACATTATGAAATCTCATCAATGCTCCTTTCAATAAAAATATACGCAATGGTTCTTGTCGTTTTGCTAGTCCAAGATCGAAATCATTATTATTTCAAGTCCACAAGTGTAAACCTTATCACCTCGTGATGGAAGGTATTAATGGTTACAATTTTGCATTGAAAGGATAAATGACGAACAAAGCTAATGTATATGTTTGGTTTGCAATATCGTAGATGTATAATAATCCAACGCGTCATCCTCCCTTTTGGGTCGACAATATTGATAGGTCTTATAAAGCGTCAAAGGTAAATATTGCTTATTCGTTTTTACATAATTTTCCCGTGTGAAATTTAGGAAAAGAAACGAAGAATTGCAAGAATTTTTTTTTTTTAATTTTCCTTAATTGAAAGGAACCACTTTTCCTCCATAGATCTTGTTTTGGACATCCACGAAACATGCACCCCGAAAAGCGTCGTGGAACACTGAAACGAATCCTCGCCACCGGGGAGGCAAGAAAAGCATATTTGTTTCCCCAAAATGGAAGATGAGCAATCGTCGAAGATGGTGACTGTTGAGAAATGGGACAAGCAGACAATCATTTTGCCTGAGATAATTCCACGGAAAAAGCTATAATTAGGGGGGCTGGGGGAAGCAAGCGTGGGTTATTATGGCACACATTTCGTTGAGTTGAGGTCCCTCTGACCCTGCAAGAGACTCATCATCCACACGGCTGGACGGGGGGCCACATTTTCCATCTTATTATTGAAGCATTCATTCAAGGGTTGACATCCTAGTGAGATAACTTGGCATTTCCAATTCGAGCTCCCCAAAAATTTGAAACTACTTAATATTAATCAATGTTGGAGGAAAAATGTTATTATACTACCATGTAACATATAGCGGAACTCAATAAGAGTTCATTATATTTGTATAAAAGTTTATAAGTATATGACATTAACCATTCATTGATTTGTAAAATATATCATATAATATATCTCTGGTAAAAACAAAAGTTGCTCTGTTGGTGATATTTCTTTTGGCAAGTGAAGAAACTTGGGTGTGAGAACTTTTAGAAGCAAACTTGTAAAATTTTAAGAATTACATGAGCATATTCAATTGGCTATCGTGTAGTTATGAGATGCAATACGGCGACTTGGTTACTTTGTGCGCGGATCTTGACCTCTAAGTGATTTACCATCCTTATGTTGGAGGTCGTGCAACCGAGGAACTGGAAGATAAAAAAGGAGATGGATTCAAGTATTCTTCATATGTCTGATTCAAAAGTGAGTTAGGAATTTGGAAAATTCTTCAATTGATTTGAGCAACCGATTGCTTGTTCAATCCAACGGCCGAGATTTCTTGTACTTCAAATGATCCAGCCAATCGATCCCTTTCACCTGCGAAGGAGAGAATTAAGGGAGTGTCTTGATTTCCCTCTCCAATCTATATATGTATACGCACATATACTACATATATATATATATAAAGAGAATGGGTCTAGAACCAAGGGATATGACAAGGTGAAATTATAAAATGCAAGGCTGAGGTAAGAGAGCCCCAATTACCGTCGAAGAACAGTGTCGTAATCCTACCGGAAGGGTGTTCAGACGTGTGCGTTCCAAGTGGCAGTATTCTGGCCGAACGAGCCATCTAATCATACAGAAAGGAGAGAGACATGGCTTGCTTGAGTACTGACATACATGGGTAGTTATTTGTTGACAAAGAGACGCTACATATCAGTATCACAGATTGGTCTTCCCAGTCAAGTTTTATATTCAATTATATATATATATATATACACACACGTGCAAGTAGAACCATCCATTTGTTTCTATTGCATTCTGATTGTGCTAGAATGTGCTGAATAATTCCGAAAATATTCCTAATAGTATCCCAAGCACACATTCGAGGGGTAATCGATAGGAGTATCCACCGAGGGATTGACTATTACTGTGAATTGCATCGAAGTGGACCCGGCGGGGTAGAGAAGTCTCTCGTATGATCATCGCTCCGGGTCTCCATCAAGGTTCCTTCAAGAACGGATCAAAGTGATGGGTTACCAAAGCATTTTGCGCCCCACTTTGTTGTTATCCAACAAATTGCCAAGCTGACATCCGCATTTACTACTTGTTGGCCATGCTGTCCCCATCCCTGAAATTTTGACCGACTTGACAAGATTTTGGAGGGTGTGGATTTTTCAATTTGAGATTCACGTGGGGTACATGAGAAGATTGGATTGATTGATAAGTGTATAAGAATTGATTTTCTTACTGATATTTCGGTCTCAGTGGGTCAAACCCTTCTCAACTCCTTTTTGCTTTCATCGGACATTCTTTTTTGCGATCGGTTGCTGGATTAATCAAAGAAAATGGCTTAACAATGGCAACATGACTAGGTAATTCGATAGCAGGACAAGAACTCGAATATGAAAGAGAGATCGGGAGGCCCTATTATTGATGTTCCGTTACAATAATTAAGGAAAAAGAACTTTAATGCGTAACAAAATTTGAAATTATTCATTTTATTAGTACAATCTTTTAATTTTTTTTAAAGTAAAATAACTGCATGCCCGTATAATTTGTGTAACAAGTAAAATAACTGGAAGATCAAGGATGTCATGACATACTCACTCCAGAGAGTCAAAAGCCATAAATCTGGTGTATAATTTAGTGTGCTGATGTACATATATATCAGAGAAACGACAGCCAATTAATCAACATCCAAGGTTTTGATGAACTAGTAAACATCCGGAGTCATTGTTGGGATCCGGATCTCGGTGGGGTCGTAATACGATGAAGATAATAATATTAGCAGAAGAGAAAGAACATGGTACGCTCAATGTATTACAGTTGGTACTCTAACTGTAAGGTGGTGAAGTGGAATTAAGGTCCAAAGTCTAGACATTATTAGCAGAGTTTTGCTTCACTAAGATTGCCTCTCCCTGTTTACGTCAAGAGTTCAGTGAAACCTTATGCCCCAGATGCAATAAATATTGATGTTTCGTCACCTGAAAACTTTGTATCCGTTAAAGTTAATTAATATATAATTTAATTTGAATAGGAATTAATAAATTTTTTCAAAATATTCATATAAAAAATATTATAACAATTAAATCAAAAACCATATACCATTCTCAACATATAATTAACAAATAATAAATTCAATTTCTGTTAATAAATTTTTTCATCAACTTTTTCCTTTCTACTTGCTTAAAAATTCTTACAAAGTCTAGACATTGAATACAATGCCTGGACAAAACCCTTACTGCGCTTGGAAAAAAATTTCAGGAGGAGTGAAAAATCGCTTGCCTCTTGTCGGCTAGTCGTCGGCTCGACGCATAGGGGCTAATGACTCCCTTCCAGTCGTCTGTCAGCGGCGCAGCGAGCGAGACAACCACACCTGCGCCAGGTGGCGGCCTCCTCCGCTGATTGTTATCCATCACCTGTCCGGTCCTTTACACACGAAGATCACTAAGAGATGCACAGAATTTCGAGTGCTACGATCCATGGATACAATCAACGAGCGGTAGCACGATTTCGCATCGGGTATGCTGATTAATAACCGAACACTGGAACAGCTGACAATCCCTGCCTGAGGATCAAATAATCTGAGGCTCAAACAACCTTTGACACGAGAGTAATAGACACTGTCAGTACTCCTATCCTTAAATCCTCTCTAAGAACATAGATGTACAAGATCAAGGGTCATGGGAAGCACGAATTGTCGGCATGGAATAATAAGACTTACCGGAGATCCTGAGCCATTTAAGTCTCCATTTGCAGCTGTCGACTCGAGGAGTCGCTGCCCGCCCGTTCTTGCAGTCCTTACCAAAGCAACCTTGTTAACAAGGCGCATTCGGGCCGCCGCATTTGAATGCACACTTAAGAGAGCAACCAATAGTCTCCTTCTGCGTCGACGTGCATCGGCATTGAGCGCGGTACAAGAAGAACCGCGAGCGAGCATGACCGCAATCGTCGCCGTTGAGCTGGTGATACCCAGTGCATTCTCTCTTATCCCTATCCACACAAATCAGAACGATATACTATGGGATCGTGTGGTACCGTACGATGGCAAGGACATCAGGGGTCCTCTATGTATACCGATTATTTCCATTTTCCTTTTAAAGATACTATATTTTTTAATATTACATATCAATGGAAAATGAATAAGTTATAATTACTTACAATATATATCTCTTTTTACCTATAGTTGGTTAATAACTATAATTTCATTACAAAATTACCCTTTCTTTAATTTTGAAAACAAAATCTCCACTATGTAACTGATAAAAAAAAGTTTCAATTTAAAAAATATATATATATATATTGAAAAAATAAAAATAAGAACATATAATTGTTAATATTCTAAACCACATTAAAAATTCTGAAACCCTAAGGACTAATTACTGAACCCTAAACATTCTGAAACACAGAAACCCAAAATATTTTTAACACCGAAAAATCATGAACCCTAAAAGATTAAAAAAATCATAAATAATTCACAAAACCCTAAAAATTAAATTGTAAAAAATATATATAAAGACTCTAACTACAAGGACTTTCTACAATTAGGATTTTAAAATTATTTGAATTTTCTTATTTAGATAACTATGTAAGTTTTTATATTTAGTAAGAGATATTTAACTATATACAAATTATTTCCAAAATTAGGTAAATGGTACATCAGGTATTTAAAATATTAAGATTAGTTCATTACTGTCCATATGGTCAATTATGGTAATTAATTATTTATTATCCTAAGACATAAGACAAGTAATGACTCGTTTATATATAAAATAAAATGGGCATTAGGGGAAAAATACAATTTTGTCCTAAATCTTTTATTAATTTGTCATTTTCCATTATAAAACTTTTAGCGAGAGGATTTCTTCGTCAACCTTTTCAAGTTGGTACACATTTATTCTTTCAGCTGGGAACTCCATGCGAGATTTTTGACATGTAATCTTTCACTAATGAAAACTTGCCACGTGTTTGATGAGTCATTTGAAAATTTGACTGATCAAACCGATACCAAACCGGTTTTACATGAAACATGCCAAACCATATTGTTTTAGTGGATCAAAAGTCTTGTTCTTTTCTTTCTTTCTTTTTTTGGTAACTCATCCATGTCTGTTCTCTGTTACAAAGTATGGACGACATTAGTAGGCACCAAACTCAGCATGGCTCATAGTCCAACCTCACAAAAAGCCTAGCAAACACCGCACCGCACCACGCCACGGCACACATCACCTCGACCCTGAAGATTCCTCTATATATATATACATATATATATAGCACGAAGGCCATACAAGTAATTTACATGCTTTCTCTTCATCGATCTTAAGCCTCTTAGGTGTGGAAGTTTAGGGAAGTCGGAGATACTGCATATTCTATGCGTTGCTCACTCAAATCGACCCAAAAAGGCAGGCAGATGATTAATGCACGAGACAAAACAAAATTGACTGATTGGGAGATGTGGCGCCAGTTTGTCAGAGGAAATTAAAGATTTTTTGCAGTAAGAGAAATTAAAGAAATTGAAAGGAACTTTATGCCTTCCAGAATGTGGTAGCCGTTGAAGACACCTCGTTGGCCTGCCTACTTGGCACCTAATCTTTGGATGCAGAACTTTAATTCGAATGACAACTTTAGATTTTATTTTCTTTTTTAAAAGAATATGTAAGAATTTGGTCTCTTAAATATTCTCTCTCGGATTTTTTTTTTGTATTTTTTGGATAGGCCTCCATAAATTTCAACTATAGCAATTAATGAGGGCAACATTAAATTAGTTCCTAAAAGACAGAGCTTTGGATTTCCAATTATATATTTTATTTTCTTTGGGCGCTTGGTTGATTATGTATATGGTCCAAATTTTTTATATAAAAATTTACGTTTAAAATTATAAATTTAGATAAATTTTGTATGTTCAAAATATATACTTATCATACACAATATTAAATTACAACGGATAACTGAGAAAATTTCGAATTATGATGGGAGAAATAATAAATTAGCTTTCAATGTTGCCTCATTCATCGTTTGACAATTGTACACGTTTCTTTAGGTTTTTATTTCTTTGTTTTTTATTTTCACTTTTGTTTCCAGAATTTCTGCAAATCGCAGTCTAATCAAAATCAGGCTGTAAAGTACACGGCTGGTGCGCAATTAATTCCCCCGCACTGTTGCCCCCCCGCAGCACTGTCTCGTCTTGTCACTAGCCACACGTGTGGTTCCGCCACGTGGCAGATGCCCAGCTGCCCCTCGTGGGTGCAATCATTGACCTGCCGCGCATCCGCACGGGTGGTTTGGTAAAGGGTTAAAATAAATATTCCTCCATTATTTTATCGAGGAAAAGCCTAATTATTTGTGCTTCACTTTTCCCCCTCGATGGATGATCACATCCCCACTTGCCAATTACATTTTTGCATGAAATCATGTGCGACCCTCTAACTTTAATTCTAATTCCATAGGTTTTCAAGCCTTTTTCTAATAAATTTTGTGGCCGGATTATTAAATTATTAAATAATTTAATCAACCGACTATAAGTAATGGAGATGAATATTTCTTCCTCCGTTTGAACGTTTGGACCGTAAAATTTCTTTTTAAAAAAAAATAAAAATAAATGTTCCAGACAGAATTCTCAATAGAATCAAAAGTCAAGAAATTATTGTCACTTTTTTTTTTTGTTTGCATCTAATAATTCCATCTCATCATTTCTTTCATATCAAACATGCGTAATTATAAAGCAGGCTCATAATAGTCGTTTTAGTCTAGTATGAGTTTTACTATGATCTGATGTTTTAAATAGATATGGAATCATTGCTAGAGAAAGTAAAAAAAAAAAAGAAATTGGATTCCTTTGTGGACTCTCCGTCGGATGTGTTCAATTGTCCGCTCGGACTGACTGAGTCCAGCGGCCCCAAGGCGTGACACACTCCTGATCTTTCACCGGCCAACACGACAGCCGAACACATATGGTGACTTGTGTAAGCGAGATTAGCATAACCATTAGTCTACTGAGTGTCGTAAGATCAACCAACCGTATAATGGACATCAACAACGAGACTATTTTTAAGTTTCCAGCTCATTTTCATGCGTGAAATCTTGCTGTGTATGCATCTTGAGGGTCTACATCAACACCATTGAGACTTACATAAATATGATAAGGATGAGTTTATTTAAAGTGGGTTGTATCGATGTATTTGAGACATTTTATAACCGTATTCTGTGACCGATAATCAATAAAAATAACTATATTTATCTCAATATCCAAAGAATGACCCCAAATTGAGCCAATGTCAACCTATCTAAATCATTGAGGTTCATCTAACTTTGTGGCGTTAAATATTAATATATTACATCCCATGTGTCATCGCTTGTCACTTGATAACCAATAATTGCTTCAGGGATTTAAAATTTTCTTGTAAGAAGAGATAGTTACAACTTGAAAGTTGGGGTAGCGGCATCACGAGCAGTCAATAATCATCAAAATTGAAAATTCTCAGAGGTGAATCCATTCTCTCTCTCTCTTTAATTTATCTGAAATTTTCAACCAATCACAGGGGAGATGTGATGATGTAAGACATGCTTATATCATTATTTAAGATAGAGGATTATTGAAATTGAAATTGAAATATATGATTTTTTTGAGCACGCTCCGCGATCATGGTCAATCCACGTTGTGCGTTCATTGGAATCAGGATTCATCGGTTGTATGGCCAGCTGATTTTCATAATGGAACTTCGTTGGTGCTGTTGCGGTGGATTTCCAGGAGACAAAAGAAGACTTCACTGCCATGTTAATTTACCTGTGGTGGTGGACATGGCTCAGTATTCTACTCAATGGATGAGCATGGAACTATCATGTGCTTCTCTGTTCTCAAGGTCATGGGGCAACCTCCCAGGGAGATGTAGTGACTGACCCTGTGGATCGATAGGTGACTGGACGATTAACCCAAGAATGAATCACAAGATGCAACTAGTTGCATAGAGCTATACGTCCATAACAGAATCCCTTGCGGAGGGCCTGTATTTCAAAAACCATCATATTCGAATGGCAGTTCGCATAAAACTAAGCTAGCTTGACGGATTAACATAGACCTACTCTTGTGATGGTGAGATGAGGTAACCGACTAATGAATCTAGGATAGCTCCTTGGATCGATCAATACTGGGGCAATTGGCTCTAATGACTTGAGTCGTTAATGTCCCATAGAGAGCCATGCTGGCTTAGATGCCAATAACCCACACTCGGTCAAATTATCTGAAATGCATTTCCTTAATCGGTTAAAATTATTCGATATATTTTTTTCTTAAACAGTATTTTCCGTTCAAATTTTTTTAATGAAAAAAATTATATTATGAGAGTTATATTCCATAAGTTGGTTGATATGAATCGAGATAATTAGTTGATTTTTAAACATCACTTGATTTATACTAAAAAAGAAGCATGTTTATTTGCAAAATACTTCTTAAAGCTTAGTTTTTCTTTTCTAATTTCATGTTTTCTTTGCTACTTTATAATTTATACGTCTTCCAAATTTCATTTGAAAAAGCTATGTATATTTATGTGCGCGCGTGTGTGTAGACCATGCTTCTCCAATTTTTAGATAAAGAAGTGATAAAAAGTAATGGTATTTTTCATATTTATTTTTATATTATAATTTATTCCTAGTTCATAGCTTTTGTATTTAATAATATAGGTTGAGGATCAATCGCGGCACCTTGATTCCTTGGTCCCATTTTATCATTCTCCATCCCTCCATTTTCTCTATGAAGTTTCTCTCTCTCCTTTTTTTTTATTTCACAATTTTTAGATAAATTCTGCTTCATTTCCTTATAAGAAGTGTAGGGATTCAAATCGAATCCAGAACATAACTCTTACACACAGTCTCACGAGTGTATGCCTTGCAGCCTCGTATTGCTTGCACTCCCTACTCGTCTCGTACTTTCTCTCAAGAACACCGGACTGCGGGTACGACTTGACTTCCACTCCCTTGGAGTCTCGGGCTCTCTATGCCTCTCGACTGTTCCGGTCGTTCTTGCTGCTCTTCTGGCGTCTACTGCTTCTGTTGGTGTGTCTTGGTGTTGCTTCTTCGATTTGTGATCATCCAGCTTCGACGGTACACGCGATGTGTGGCTGGTCGACAAGCGGAGTGTCGACGCCTAGCGGGATGCGGAAAAATTTGTGATCCGCATTGGCCCTGTGATATATATGGCTAAGAAAGTGTTGCCTAAATTTTCATTATGAACAAATTAGAAGTGGAGTATAAACCCCAAACACAAGAGACACTTGCTCAATATGCATCTCTGAAATATCATCATCCTCATATTGACTCTAGAACCCGGATCCCCTTATTTATAAACCACGCAAGTGAATCACATAAATTCAAAGAATAAATCCCCTAGAGAGGAAATAACTAGATATATAAAGATTTTTCAAATCTTGATATTTGTCCCTCAATGTTGAGGACTGCACATACTCTCTAGTATTCTATTCTGTAGTGCTATAGGGCTGGCTGTGAATATCATGAGATCGAATAGCACCAAAGCAATTTGTCTTGTAGTACAGCCACATTGAGCATTCCATGTCATAACACTATTCATAACTTTATTTTCTTCATCTTGAACTTGATATCCAACCTCGTAACAGATCTCCTGACCATTCCATGGGTCGAAACTCGACAAATATGAGCTACGCTTCCGCGAGGAGTCTAGCTATATGGTGAAGTAGGTACTATTTAAGCAATTCACATGATGAGTAGTCCACAAAATAACAAATCATCGTTATCATCTTTAGGGTATTTTGGTAGAACGTCATTCAAGCTCGAGATAACGCCACGGACGCTCACCTTTGTCCTACTCGGCCTACATTACATTCCGATTCCGAATTGTGTTGTTTTCCCAGCTTATCTGACAAATTGACGGCTCAGATTTTCAACCCACAGTATCAATCCTGCTCCGGCAAGGCTTACAATTCAGCAGAGCCAGAGGCAGCAGTTTTCACGAACTCCATGCATAGTTATGTACCGGACCGTGATATCAAGGTAATCCTGTAATAATAGGTTTATAAGAGATTAAATTGATGTCTAAATTAGAATTTTTAAGTTAATAAATTATGATACATATATATATATTATATTTTTTTTGTATGTTCGATGAAGATGAGTATTTGACGAGAAATAAGCGTGCTACTCACTCATTGAACTTCGTTTTACCCCTTTTTTTTTCAAATCCTTTTAAATTTATTAAATTGTGAGATTTTTTTATTTATATATAACTTTTTTTCATTATAAATGAAATATTTAATCCTAAGCTTATAGGAAAATTTTTAACGAGAATTAGACTCTAATAATTATCATGATTTTGAGTCCAGTACCGTACAGAGGCCTATATTAAACTCTTTTTTTTATCTCATGACAAGATATGATAATTGTTTTTTCCTTGGTTTCTTTATTTTATTTATTTGCTAATATAATTTTATTTTTTGTTTTATTTTATTTTATTTCATACTTCTCCTCCTTTTTTTTAAATTAATTTTTTATTTGGCATTGACAGAGCTGCAGTTATTCTTTAAGGAGGAAAACGTAAAGGGAGCTGCATATAAATGCAACCCAATTGGCTTCTAAGCCCTGCCCTGCCCTGCCCGGCCCCTGTCTCTGCCTCTCACTGAAAAAGCTTCGGTTTGGTTTTAATCAAGGAAGCTCCTCCACTGCCTTTTTGAGTGTGAGGAAGGAGAGGGGGAAGAAGAGGAGGAGGAGGAGGGGCTACTGTTCATCAGTACAAGAACAAACATAGAAAAATCGGAATCTGCTTTTGGAGGAGATAAAGAAAAGCAATGTACTGCTGACTTCTGAAGAGAGAGAGAGAGAGAGAGGAGATTCGAGTTCCGGAGCGGTCAAGTCGTCAATGGTCGACTCGGAGCTAATCCTCTGTCTTCTTCCCTCGATCATAGCTGTGTTCCTCTTCTCCATACTCCTCCAAAGGAGGCACACGAGGCTTAATGTTCCGCCGGGCCTCTCCGGCTGGCCTTTGCTTGGCGAGACGATTGCCTATCTCAAGCCTTACTCTGCCACCACCGTCGGCCACTTCATGGAACAGCATGTGTTGAGGTACCTATTGCCCAGCATACATTGCTGCAGGTGCATCTCCTCGACGTCGGCGAGAGCCCGCTTTACTGAAAAGTGTCCGTGTGATTTGCTTTTCTTTTTGCAGGTTCGGAAAGATTTATCGGTCGAACTTGTTCGGGGAGCCCACAATTGTGTCGGCGGACGCGGGTTTGAATCGGTTTATTCTTCAGAACGAAGGGAGGTTGTTCGAGTGCAGTTATCCGAGGAGCATCGGGGGGATTCTCGGGAAATGGTCGATGCTGGTGCTGGTCGGGGACATGCACAGAGACATGAGAACCATATCCCTCAACTTCCTCAGCCATGGGAGGCTCAGGACTCATTTGCTCAAGGAAGTTGAGAAGTACACTTTGCTCGTTCTCAGCTCCTGGAGAGACAACTCCACCTTCTCGGCTCAGGACGAAGCCAAGAAGGTAATAGAAACCGTATGTTTCTTCAAGTTAGAAAGTTCCGGCTGTTGCATAAGCTGATTGGCAATGTTTCTTCCTTGCAGTTTACATTCAATCTGATGGCAAAGCACATCATGAGCCTCGATCCAGGGAAGCCCGAGACAGAGCAGCTCAAGAAGGAGTACGTCACTTTCATGAAAGGAGCCGTCTCCCCGCCACTTAATTTCCCGGGAACGGCTTACTGGAAGGCCTTAAGGGTAAAAATTAAAAAAAAAAAAATCATAACAACCACGGAAGATACTGACGAAAATCTCTGATCTGTTGGTAAGATAATCCCATATTACGTTCTCAATCCATATTCCTTCTGTTTTTCCGGCAGTCCCGGTCGACGATCCTCAAGTTCATCGAGCGGAAGATGGAGGAGAGGATCCAGAGAAAGAAGGAACCCGGCGAGAAAGCGGAGGAGGATGATCTTCTGGGATGGGTACTGGAGTACTCGAACCTCTCAACAGAGCAAATCCTGGACCTGATCCTGAGCTTGCTGTTTGCCGGCCATGAAACGTCCTCTGTTGCCATAGCGTTGGCTATCTTTTTCCTCGAAGGCTGCCCCGGAGCCATTGATCACTTAAGGGTAAGCTCTGAAAACAACTTTGGCTGACTGCTTAGCTCGGACACTCGGCGCCCGGATGAACCCGACTTAGAATCAAGCCCGAGGCGACTATCCCGATCAGTCTCTCACGATCTTCGCTAAATCTTTTGTGGAGTCCAGGAAGAGCACCTTGAAATTGCCAGAGCAAAGGAGGCGGCGGGGGAAACCCAGTTGAGTTGGGAAGACTACAAGAAGATGGAATTCACTCAATGTGTGAGCTCTCCAATCTCTGTCTCTCTCTCTCCATCTTTTTACCTTTTTGAAAGGTTAACAACTTTCTTTTTCATAAAAAACACGTGAAACTCTATTGATAGAAATTGATATTAATATTTCCTGGTCTCAAATGTTCATCTCTCGGCCCAACATGAACACCCGTTAGCTTAAGGGAGTCCCAAGAAAACAATATCAATATCGAAATAAGCCAGGACTGGATTAGTTTGTATTCTCCCATTTTCGTTTGCCGGCCTTGCCGTAACAGCTCCTGTTCCTTCCTCGTGAAGGTTATCAGTGAGACGCTTAGACTGGGGAACGTGGTGAGATTTCTGCACAGAAAGGCTCTAAAGGACGTCAGATATAAAGGTAAGGGGGGACCTCTTCCAATTCCTTCAAGGAAAAATCTCCGGGCTTTTCTATCCTGTTGGATCGACCTCTTTATTATATTCTCTACGGAAGGATCCATGTGCTCGATAATGGCTACCTTTGATTTTGCTTTTCGAAATGTCTTCCTTGCCAACAGACCCTTGACTTTTGGTTAAGGAATTTGGATCCTGAGGGGCATGTAGCATTTAATATGTAAAAACTCTCAGTAATTCTATGCAAGATTACTCTAATTTTGGCTAAAAAGAAATGGGTTTTTCTCTTCTTCTTTTTTCCCGGGGGGTCGTGGAGAAAAGGGTATGACATTCCATGTGGCTGGAAAGTGCTACCAGTGATTGCAGCCGTTCATTTGGATCCTCTCATCTTTGACCAGCCTCAGCATTTCAATCCTTGGAGATGGCAGGTTAGTTTTCCTCTCTCTCTCTTTTTTTTAAAAAAAATAATTTAACATTATATTTCGATTTCTGCTTTGATAATTTATAATATGATTTATTGATTTTGCTTTTATGAGGGGGGGTTTTACTTTGGGGGTGAGCATGGCTTCCTTTTCTCACTTTGCCAGCCTTTTGTCATCATTGTTGATCTTTTTTGCTCTCCCTCGATTGTCTGTTTCCTGTTCTTTAATTCCTCTTCTAGTGGCTTTTGGCGTGGAAATTCTTTATCCCCTTTCAAATATTCTTTCTATAATATATATATAAGAGTGAGGTTCCGTGGATCAACATATTCCCAGAAAAGCAGAGGATGTGTTGTTGACGAAAGATTGGAGGGAAATCCCCAGAGTAGCATTGGTCAGTAGTATACGCTTAGTACTCCTTTTTTAAGTAGTTTAAAAAGGTTGGCTTTTTTCTTTTCTTTCCAATCAGTAGTGCCATAGAAGAATGAATACTTGATTTTTCTCTTCAATGCATAGTTTTTGGAATTTGATAAATTTTATCCCAAGTGAATATCTAAAAATTGGTAAAATTTCCTTTCAATTTCAAAATTTCTTGATGGAATAAAGGATTCACGGGAGCATTATTGAAGATGATATAATTGAGAAAAAACTTTGTAATAAAAAATAAAAGTAAAAAAACTTCTGATTTCATGCATGATATAATATTATTATATCGAATTCTATTTTGGGTATGGGTAATTTAAATAAAAGCTCAAGATAGTTTATTCGGTGATCTCACATTGACCCATATTCTTTAAAGAAATAATTATTTATTTGAAATAGTCCCAATTAATTTAATGAAGGTACGTTGTGTCTTCACGTTTGACACTAATTTAGTTTGGACAAATCAGACAATATGTTTGAACTTCTTGTGAGGGATTTCTTGGCCTACTATCACTCTTAACACGTAATGCAGAATGAAAAGGGACAAAACGCCAAGAAACAATTGCAGTTGCGACCGTGAGATTAATCTTCGGTGCCCCTTCTTTGTTGATGTCACATTGTTAGGGATCGACCGTGGAAGTTTAGGTGATTGAGGACCACTATATATATATATATAGCGCCCTAAAAGAAGCATTAACGATGGTAGAAACTCTTGGAATATTACGAGTCTGGGAAATGTGGGTTTAGCATGGTAGTGCTCATATCCAACGCCCCGGGGCTGGAGCAGGGGTTGGGTTCTTGTGTTTCTGGCACTCATTCACCATAGCTCATAAGCCATACTTTACACCCGGCACATAGTTCTTCCAGTAATTGCTTCCCTATTCTTATAACCCCGTATAGGCTCAACCTCAGCTCTGATCTTCCTCAAACACATGGATGAGATACTGACCCTGGCTTCCAGCCTACAACTGACGTGAACCCCCGCATATCCCCGACCTGCAGCCCGATTTATGTAGAAGCTTTTGATTACATATCCTTGAGAAGAACAGGGCCAGTGGATGATGCCGTCCAATCAGATCAAATTCAGACAATTTTCCTTGATGTTCATCTCTAGGATACGTTCCAAGGTACATCAATAATGCTACAGCAAGGGCGGAGCCCCCGTGGAGCCACCAAACGTGGGGAGCCCACCCGACATCATCATAGCCGTTAGATTCCGTGCAATAGGGTAGGGAGAGTTTAGGTTAGATGCCAATTCTATGTTTAAAAGCGGGGGATGGAGGGATCTTCTCCCACATGGAACTGTCATCATCACCATTCCAAACAGCTCTTTGCTTGGCCGTACAGAGGGAAAAATCCATCCGCCACCCCTTCTATCTGTCGGCGATCTGCATCAGTTGTCTGCCCGATCCGTCACTCTCACTGGAGGATGCTGCAAGTAGCAGCAAAGCCCTGTGCGAACAGGCACCGACTGGTATCAGCATAATGTGCTGGGATTGTCGAGTAGATGTGGAATCCCTGCGGCCGGCCCCGAGGTGGGGGAAGTGTGGTGGTGCTTGGTGGGATCTGGGGGTTGGATGATGATTACTGATGGAGGAGAGGTAATAAAATGCATAGGCCTCTCTCGTGCGTGTGGGTGGGGTTAGAGCCAGAGGTGAAGCCCATGTGGGTTGTGGGCCTCACACTTGCACGTGCATCAGTGCGCTTCTCTTTTCTGTGGTGGGTCAATTTGCCAAAAGCTGGTCCATAGAAAAATTCCCCCCCACCCGCCCACCCCCCAGCAAAAGGCAGCTCGAAAAGTAAGACAAAAAGGAAAAGGTTCGGTGAGAATTATCGGGTACCCTTCAAAAATCCTACCAAGTCAGACAACTTCAATCGACCACTTCGGTTTTTTCCTTTGGTACATAACCTTTGCAACCGTACGTGAGCTTGAGGATAGCAGGATGAGGTACGTTGCACATGAAAGGTATGGGATGACATTAGAAATCAAGTTGATATCTGGGTCATGAAGTATATGCAACTGTTCTGCTGATACCATTGCAAGTGTCGGCGGCTTGTTGGGTTAGATGTGTCGGGTCTCCCAAAGGATGCATGAGGGAAAATAAAAGGTGCGGAGTACCTGTCCCCACATTGGATCATGCTTCTTGATTGGCAACTTGGGATCCGTGCAGCTGAGGTTTGAAACGTACCGCTAGGCCTTATTGAGGTTGAATGTTGGATAATCTACTGCCTATGCTAGCTACACCAAGGAAGTCGGAACTAGCACTAGTGGAGTCGTCCTCCGGAAGGTACTACGTAGGCCGAGGACCAGTTCATGCCGACCCATCATCAGGATGGACCCGGCTTATGATTTTGATCTTTACTCCGACAACCTTTTTCACTTCACAGACAAGTTATATAGGGAATCAGGTAAAAGACTGTGCAATGCAGTAAAACCATCTTGGGTGAGTGATTACGAGTGTGCGCTAAACCATAAAAGGGGAGGAAGCACAAGGCGAGTAGAAATGCCTCATCTCGGTGACTAAAAGGCAATTAAATACAAGATATTGACGTGGTATGTCATCCCTAATCCAAGTAGAGAATTGAGTTATTTAAAATAAGAGAAAATATGCTATTAAAAAAGTTGTTTAGGATCTATTAAATTTTATAGTGACTAGTTGCAGATAAATCGTCAAAGCTTTTGTTTCACATGCTACCTTTTCTAGATGAAATCAGTAAAGAAGAGAAAAAGTAATGCATAACAAAACCACTAGGCCTAGGTTTAATTGGCAGGATGCTTTTGTCCTGAATAAGCGTCTGCTCATTAAAAATCAACTTGAATGAGCAAGACGTCGATGTGAAGATCGTCTTGACAGATTCTGTCAGCATGATGAATCTTATATATAGGGGAGACGGTGTCCATGGCCCCTCCTATTCTTTGTCCGGATGCAAGACATATTAAAGGGTATATCATCCATAGAAATTGTGCATCCTGACAAGGACTTTCCACTAAAATTCCTACCACGACTTGCTACATGGAGTGAGGCGAATGATAACTGTTGAAGTTTGCTTTGGCGGTAAGGTGATCGGCAGTTGCTGATGCACATGACCGTGCGGGGTGCAAGCCTCGTGCCCCATGGCTTGTGTGACGGTATAAAATGTAGGTATTATAATAGTGGTCTAATCCCTTGCGACTCATAAAAGGTAATAGGAAGAGAGTGGTATATACCAGACGGTTTAGTTGCTGGTATTAGTGTCTGGTCAAATAGGTGAGAGACAATCCGGTTGGGCTATTCATATACGAAAGAGGTCATGTTGAGGAAGTCGAGCTTTTGACACTTTGGGGAGTTGGATGATCCGTACGATTGGGTGAGCGGCTAATGGCACCCATCTTTTCTGCTGCTTGCTTGTCGAGAATTGGCTTCTTTTGGGTTAAAGCTAATCTCAAATCCGCACGAGGTTCTATAATTTCTTCTCCAGAGCCGCCGGCCATTCCTCCTCCTTGGATAGAAAGTAAATATGGGTGTTATTCCCCATCCAACTGTAGAGATTGGTCCTTAATGGTCCCAGCTTAGAATCCATGTATGAGTTCCTTGAATCTATAGAGCGAAATCACCTCGGACACATGTTGAGTAGAGATTCCAATTCAAACTTTTGGTCGATTTTCCGAACCAAGACATGTTGTAGACCTCCAGCTCAACCAAAAGTCATTATGGTATCTGGAAAATGAGCTGGGGATGGTGAAGCGGAATGCGTCCGTCTTGATGATTGATTTTTGCACTTTTCATTTGGACCAGAGATATGTCTGCCAGGGGCAAATAATTCATGTCTCCTGATTGATCGGCGGCTGCCATGGCAGCAAACAATTATCAAAGTAGATAGCTCCCACACGTCCATTTAATTTTTGCCAAAACATGTGCGGGGGGGAATTATATGCAATAACTACCATATTCGTACATATCTTGGGTACCATTGCTTCAAGAAAAATGTATTGATTGTTACGTACCTTCCATACGCATATATATATATATTTGTGTTTGAATACACAGCCATAAAGGGATGTGGAAAGGAGATGATTCAGAAGCAAATTATAGAATACTTCCGATTTGGATTGCTTCTAATTATTTCCTTTTACTTTTTCTATTTTTGATTTTTAGTTTCCATCGAACTATTTTTTAAAAAAAAATACATTTGTTAGCTTGGTGGGTTTCGTAGAAAAACTGTATGTAGGGTTTATCCTTTATTGTACAATAATGTACTATCATCTGGGTGTTGTGACAGAACAATGGCCGTCTATCATCATCAAGTGGGGCGGGTCCCTCCGCCGGCAACCACTTCATGCCATTCGGGGGAGGGCCCCGGCTCTGCGCGGGATCGGAGCTGGCAAAGCTGGAGATGGCGGTGTTCATCCACCACTTGGTCCTCAACTTCAGCTGGGAGTTGGCCGACTCTGATGAGGCCTTCGCCTTCCCCTTCGTCGACTTCCCAAAAGGCTTACCCATTCGAGTGTTCTCCCGCGGCCACCACAGTGAACCGATGACACAACCGCCCATGAATTCATGAAGCAATTGTTGGGAATTAATACGCGGCGAAAGTATGTATTTCAATTTCAATTAAATCATATTCTCGAGTTTAGTATCCATTTGATGCAATTTGAAATTCAAATACGATAAAACAAGTAGAGAATATATATACCTACAAAGACTCTAAATCGGTCCTTATGTTTGAATTCTTCATTCGGCGATATTCCACAGCGCCTTCACGAATGAATTTAAGAGTCAATCCTCTGACTAGACGCACACGTGTATGTCCTCCACAGTATCCATATCAACTTTTTCTCGTAAGTATTGGGAATTGTTCCCAACAATCGGTCGTCTTTTTAGTTTCGGATTCAAAATGCTTATTTACAGCACTAAGTGGAAAATATCTTCTTCAATTACTCTCAGATATGGTATTTTGGGTAGCACTATTTTCTTCTCTCAAACGCAAAATTCTTTTTCTCCTCGTCAGACTCATACACCCTTGATGCCCTTCAGTTTTTTCTATATATAGAACACGAAAGAGGACTTTCATCTCGCCTGGTGAGTAAAACGTTTTTACCTTTTATAATTCTTTCACCCACACACCTTTGCACTTTTATAATTCTTTCACCCACACACCTTTGCACCTCTTTCACCGAAGAGATGTGTCCTTCTTTCACCGAAGAGGTGTGTCTTTCTTTCACCGAAGAGATCTGCCTTACACTGAATTGGCTCAAGATGTACTTTTTCACAATTGGCATACGTTATGCCATTTTCAATATTATGCCGTTGAGAATATACAAACTGTTGGTCTACATGACATGTACTACTCATCTACATACATATAGACATGTATTTATTTAATCGAATCTCATTCGATAATTTAACATGCGTATATAACCGAGAGTACAATTAAATTTCTATAAATTTAATTTTACAGTTAATTCCGAAACAAACTTATCTAATAAGGCGCGTAACCGATATGGGCAATTCCGTACTAACGAAATTAACTGCCCAACACAAAATTTAATCAATTAAATTTTGGTTATAAGAAATGACTTGTATTGTGTGTGACCCATTGGGCTCTACACCAAGCCGATAGTGAATTAATTTATCTTATTAAACATTTTAATAAGATTGTCGATTAACTCTTAATCAATTAAGTTTACAAGTCAAAATTGACGCCTAGTAACATATCATGACCACCCAGATAATGAAGATTTCAATCAAAGGATCGAACACTCTTTAATGATTAGTTTTCATGTAATTAAATCTTTCAATTATACAATATCCCGGATAAATTAAGGTATGGATAAAATGTCAAACCCTATTTCTTATCCATATGCATATCAATTCTCTAGTAATTAACTCAACAATGAAATACCGGAAACTGCTTTATGACATTTCATCCTACTCTGACAAAAGATTTTTTGAGTTAATACTTAATAAAATACATAGGACATTCTCTCATCTTATGAGAAGTAACCGATCATTTATTGATTACACATCGTCTCCATAAGAGTCTTGTTGAGTCCAAAATATCCTACTCATGGCTCAGAGAACTATGTAAAGGAATAAACCAAAACACAACTTAACTCTTATAAGATGTTATGGTAATCTCAAGTTTAAGGATCATTTACACCTACTATCACCTAAGGAATAACCTATTGATATTTATTTAAAGATCCATTAGGTTAATCCTTTAAGCATATCAGTTCAGTAGACTCATTCCATAATGAGCACCTACACTCTTATATTAGTGACTCTTCACAAGTAACTGTGAGATCAATTATCCTATACCTTAGAATATGTAACAAGTGTACTAGTCTTACCAAATCACTAATCTCATGTTCAGCGATCCAATAACTATGAACATTTGAAACTAAAACTTGTGGATTTTAAGTCTCACTGGTATGATTTCATCATGACCTTAAAATCATTATCATAGTTTATGAGTTTTATCATAAAATATAGCAGCATATAATGAATAAATTTACATCAATTGTGATTGGGTTTAGAGTATTAATCACAACAACGGAAATATCTAAAAAATTGGAGTCCCTTAGATCTCAGCCTCAGAAGTCCCGGTGGTTGATTAATTGTTTTGGTTTTTCTTAAAAGGACAGGACACAGGAGGAAGACAGGCGAAAACGGCCGGGTCACTGTTGAGCTCCATTTGTGTTCAGTGTAGCCCTCTCACGTGAAGAGAAAAAAAAGAGGGGGAGACACACACAGGGAGAGAGAGAGAGAGAGAGAGAGAGAGAGAGAGAGGGAGGGTGGGAGGGACAAAGCGGTGAACAGGGATAGCACTGCTGCAGATGCTAGTCGATATGTCTAGGACCACATTCTTCTCTATCATCATTCTGTCCATTCCCCATCACCTTCTGTATATCTGTATCATTTTCATCCCTTATGATCTCCTTTCCTTCTCATCGTACTGTAATATGTTCACATTCGCACTGATATAGGCGTGCGCCTTTTGCGCAAATCTTTAAGGAGTAGTGAAGTTGGGATGTCATTATGTGTTTACGCAGGATGTGATTTGCTTCATGTCCAGCAGAAAATAATTCCTTGATTCGAAGTGTTGGATTGGAATACGCTAAACCGCTCTTGTTTTCGCTTTCCGCAAGCAGATCGCATACTTGAAAATCTCAAGCTGGCATGTGCCAATACCAATTCTCCTATTATTACTGTGGGGCTGGGCCAATTTCATCCATGATGGGCCGGCGCCGCGCGGTGGGGGACCGATCAAAAGAGAAATGAGGTCCCTTTACGTCGACTACTTCCAACCCCGAGATGAATGATCATCATAAATTTCCTTCATTGGTTGGGAAGAGCAAATCCCACTGCGACTCCAGCCTCGGTTTCACGCAGAATTGGGGGTTTTCCATGTGCCGAAAGTTGAACGTGTGAACGGTGTCCAAGTTGTAAAAAAGGAGGGTGCTTTCTAGATTATCATCGCACTCCTCCGATCAACGATGTCAAAGATTTGTAGTTTATTCGCATGGGTAACTCCAGTGTTTACTCGACGGGACCAAGTTTTGTTACCCAACTCTCTTATCAGAGTAACAAGCGTGTCATTCCCAGATTATGTGGTAATGCTGCGGTCCTTGTACAAGTGAGAATTTGTCAGTACGCTTATTTCTGGGACACCTCAAGCTTGAAGCCAATTCCTCAACTTTCCCCTATATCGAGACTCGATTTCCAATTGGATATTATCATATAGAGCGTGAGTTTTATATTGAGATAAAGCTGGCCCCAAATGGGCTTCATCGTGTGAAAACTACGGAAAAGTAATTTTTGAAAGCACTTTGTCTGGGCTTATGTAAATATAATCCCAAAATGAATTTATGATTATTGAAAATGTGTCATTTGATTATACAATCCAGAAAATATATTCCATTTCTTGATCAATTAGTATGAAACCTTATGGGTGCTTTTGTGCTTCTCGCGGTACTGTCGGTAAGAGATTTGGCATCGATTTAAAAATCACTTCTTTTCAGCACTGGAGGTTTGACAATTCGATTTCGGAATCTTGAGAGCAAAGGCTCGAGAATGTGGTTGCGATTGGTGGTGATCGCCTCCGCCCGTCCCGGATGGCCTCTCCCATCTGGCTCATCTCCATTTTCTGGGAGAATCTTGGCCTGACAAGGCAGTGGTATTTCTCATTTTAATTTGGCTCGACTAGTCGACAACTACACCGATAATCGCCAACAAATAATAATAATAATAAAAGAAAAGAAGTTGTAAAATATAACTTTTTTTAAAGATAAAATGCTCTTTTTACTATGTTGACTTCTATACAAATTTTGTTGTTTTCAATTAACTATTTCATTTTTTTTTATCAAATTTAGAGAAAGGGTGCTTAGAATTGTCGAGAAATTCCGAAAAAACAAATTTACATGATTTGTATCAATATTGTCATGTGATTCTCTCTCCCGTAAATTCTCTCTCGGACCGGCACCGTCCGGCTCTGACACGATAAGAGACAAAACATCATCCACCTCATAGCATTGCTCAAAACCTGTTTCTGAGCAATGGTCGCGTAAGACCGACCGTGTATGAACAATAACCTTTGGACTATACTTTTTACCCCTCATAAGTTCAACAAAACTTTATTGTCAAACTGAGCAGGTCACTAGGTGGGTAATTGATGACGCCATTTTGACAGTGAAAGATTCGATCTCCTCAAAATCTAATCTACGTATACACCTGAAGTATGAAATTCGCGCAAGTTCACATGAAAAAAATAGGTACTAGTAGTCTTACTAAATAATACGTATGAAAATGTGAGATCGAACTCACAAATCCGTAAACTACTCACTCGCAAAGGCACATTCTATCATCTTTAGGAGAGAAAATCTCTAGTGAAGTGATATTACTGCGTCATGGTACTTACATAACGATACCTGTTAACAACATTCAATGAACTCTTAACTTTTCTTTTATACTCGATAGTGAATTTTTTTTTTTAAGAATTATTTGTAGTACTTTTTTGTCATTTTGTTTTAGTAGTTAAAATATATAAAATTCGTTCTATTTTTACTAGTCCGTGTGATTGTATAAATATGTCATATAATGACACCATGCATTGCGCATCATACTTTCTTCCATTTCGGGCGTCAAGTAATGATGTCTGATCTTAACGTACCTACATTTTGATTTTTTTTTAAATAAAAATTTTCCAATGGGAAATTCTTATGGTTGACAATTCTAGATTTGAGCCCACCTTCCGACCAAACAGACGTCATGGCCGGGGGGACAGAAATTGAGTTGTCTTCTTCACGTTAAACAGAGGTCAAGGCAGGGCTCGCGGATATATCGCTTTGAGTAATTCAGGGATCACTCAGCAGTACTCCATTTTTGAATTGGGCCTTCTCATCCTCCACACTACAGCATCACAACTAAGATAATTCCGACCAATTCATATTCGAGAGTAAAAGTGGAAATAAAAAACTCACCGATAGATAAAAAAAAATATCTCGAATCATTTCAACTTAATTATATTAGTGGGGCAATGCGTTTTCTCTACGGTCGTGATGAGGATTGGATGTAGAGACTTTGACATTAGAATTTTCGTCAGCACAATAGGTGTGCTGACAAACATTACTTTGACCCAGCCTCCCCGCCGAGGTTGCTCTCAAATTCAACGGTGCAAAACTCAGGGGTCTTCCTCCTCACCTTCTCAGGTCAGAGTCGCCGGTGGAGGCAAGTAAAAGTTCGAGACGTATTTCATGGGCAGATTTTGCTTGATGCATCCGCATCTCCCAATAACATTAACTACGCCGGACACGCAATACGAGTAAAGGAAGGACATTTACCGTAGTGATACCGGTCCGAGCCCATCGAATAGAGAAGGTAAGAGCTGATTTGGTATGAGTACATTTGCATTGTGGATGTAGAAGTAGTAGGATCCTAGTTCGAGGCCATGTCACTTACAACGTAACAATTACGGTGGAATTCTTGTATACTTGCTATTTTTTTACACTTGAATCATATATATTTCAAAATAACTCTTTCAGTCATATACGTTTTGGTTCCGTAATATACTTGAGTCCTAATTTTAACGGTTCACCGACATGGCATGTAACGAACGGCACTATGTGACATGATACGTCAATAGAATTTTTGCTATATCATTATGCAATATCGGCTAAATATTATTATCTCAGCAATTTATGACATGTCACTATATCATATTTGTAATTTATCACTGTATCATTATATTACGTCAACGATAACTACCACATCAGCACACCGTAATATTTAAATATGTTACAAATGAAAAATATACAATTAAAAAATTATTTTAAAATATATAATATTTAAATATAAAAATAATAAATATATACCATTTCTACTATAATTATCCGCTTAAAAAGGGAAAAATTTGCATAAGTTGTTCTCTTTCTTTTTTGGTTCAATATAGTTAATTCGATTATCCTCCCCATCTGAACACGTGTGTATAAGGGCATCACGCAATGTATTCACAACCAAGATGACATGGAATCTAATTCTAACTAGCAGAGCTCCCTGTTTCATTTTTTTTTGTGTATAATGATCATGCAGTAACGTTACTTTATTTATTGATTTTAGTATGACGTTAATTTTTTGTCAAATTATCTTATGTGATACATTAATTTTGCTGACGTGATTAATAATATCATACATAACATTGACGTGGCACAGTATTATGTAAGATAACTTAACGGAAAAATAAACGGTGTGCTAAATTTGATAAACGGCATATAATTAGTACTTGATTATGATACGCGAAAAGGTTTTGCTAAATTTGAAAAAAAATATGATCAAAATTTATGTTTAGTTAAGATATTAGCTCTTAATAATATTTATTTACCATTCCAAAAGAAAAAAAAATTAATATGCTGAGAGAGCAGCCTTGCAACTTCTTGGAAGGAAAACCTTAGTAGTCTTTACGGGACATTGAATGCCTGTTAATTACGTCTCCTATCCCCTCTTACACTCTCCTGAGGGAGAAAGTCTCATTAGGCTTAAATTTCTTCTGTCTCATTGGTCCTTTTTGCCATGTATAATTAGACCCGATAGTCAAAACACAAAGATCCATTCCTGGGCTATACACTAATCCCCTCCTTGACCCGTCAATGGGTATCGTCTGTTAAAACCACCTCAATGCATAAGTCAAGGGTCAAAACCCTCATTACAGTTACACGAACCTGGAAAAGCTTGGTAGACGCTCCTCGAGTCATTCAGCCGTTTGCATATAAATACCCTTAAGAAACCCCACACGATCTTTCACCGACAAACAGGAAATCAAACATCAAAAACACAACCAACAAATGCCTTCGCTGCTCTTCCCGATCCATACCATGAAAAGCGCGAGGGCTGCTGCCGTGTTGCTCCTACTCCTGGTTTGCATACGAGCGAATGAAGCAACGCGAGTGCTGGATGATGGGGACGGTGAGGATCTGAATCACACCTTCGGTCTCCTCTGGCATCAGCTAAGGAGTGATCCGGTCGGTCATGGGAACGGATGCACCAAGATTCCTAAGCCTCCTGGCCCGCCGTGTATAACTCATAAAAAGTTCGCGGGTCGCTCTGTGCCTCCCCCGAAAGCTTACCCGGGCAACATGATTCTGTTTGGTGTTGCCGCTTAACGTTAGTTGCTACGGAGAAAAGCCCCCAAGAATCTAGCACATGTATAAGTAACTAGCACAGCATTAGGGGGGAAGTGACCGGCGCCCGAGTCTATCCTTCATTTGTTTCAAGTAACTTATGTACCCGTCGATGATCTTTTCTGGGGTTGTACGAGGAGTCTCGTCCTATGGACGATGAGATTAAGAATAAGTTGTGACCGAATAAATTGTTATATCAAGAAATGCAGAAATTGAAACTTGTGTCCGTATGTATACCACCATCTGTTTCCCTTACACCAAGAAAGTACCATCGTCGATAGTCCAATTAGTGATCTTCCTGCCAAACTTATAATATGAAGAGGAGCATATCAGAACTTTTAAGTCCGCGTCGAGGTTCAATCTAAATATACAATTTTTTTTTCCAGTACGCTATTTAATATTTATAAATTTAATAGGGTCAGAATAATTTAATTAAATCTGTTTTTTAAAAAGATAAAATTCTAATTTATATCATGAATTTAAAAAAAAGATTCATTTATCTATTTTCGGTTACTCGAAGGCCAGATTTGCACCGGGCCGATGGAATTACGATTTTACAGTGGATCCTCCTGGCCAAGTCATCCCGGGCTGTTGAGCTATTATTACCTAGACCAAGATGGTACGGGCACATCTAATGGGTGCTCGCCCAAGCTTCTGTGGGGTCGGGGTGGAGTTTTGGGTTAGTCTCAGGGCCCGGTGGTTTTTGGGTTGGGACTCGATTTCATCTTGCATTTTTTGGGTTGAAAACCTGGTTTTTTCAAATCGGTCTCGGTCTAATTTTTCAGAATTTTTCTTGCGCCCTACCTCACCGCGAATACCGCGCCCGCCGCCCGCCGCCGCCAACCCCCGCACCCCCCCCCCCCCCGATCTCATGCCAAATCAATCAAACTTAACTAGAGATACTCAAATTTGACAATTTATATGATTTTTTTAGGGTTAATGAAAAAAAGACATGGACTTTGACCAATTTTTAGAATTTTTTGGCACAAAATTTTGTCATTGGATGAACTCCCTCAATCATAATACGTTTGATATGTCATTATCTTTTCCGTCAAAATTGTTGATGCCACATGTCATTTTCATTGAGGTGACTAATGATATTGACGTAGATTGCCATTGTGTCCCATATAATGAAATGTTGATTTTACGCTTAATCAATCTTTTTTTTAAATTTAAAATTAAGTAGTTGTAAATGTGTAATTTTAGTTTCATCTTCCTCCTCCCCACACCTTCTCCCAATGGCCAATAGCCGCCTCCTCCTCCTCCCATGACCACCATCATCACCTCCTCCTCCTTCCCAAAGTCCCCATGACCATCTTCCTTGTCTTCCACCTCCTCTCCCTCTAGTGGCCACCCTTCTCCTTTCTCCTCCTCCTCCTCCATTTTCAATTCTCGAATGTGACAATCAAGATGATATCGAAGCAGAGGGACGGGCAAGCATCATTTGCAATTTATTACAGTAATACTCGATCTCAAGTATGGGTCTGTGGAGGTAGACTTTGCAATTCATGCTTGTCCAAATTATCTCACTATCTAGCCAGATTATTAGAAATAATACTATTATTTTTTAGAAAAAAAAAATATATATAAATAATTATAGACTTATAACCTAACTTTTAAAGTTGTATAATTGACTAATTAATCTACTTTTGACATAATTTAAAAGTAAAGTTGAAATAATTTTTAATATATAATTATTTTTTATACACTTAGCCGATTATTTGAATTCTTGTCTTAATTATCTTTTATATAAAAATAAATTTGTGTGCCTCTCAAGCTAGCCCGTAAATTTTTATGTCGTGCCTGCTTGACCGAATATATGTTCAATAGAAAACACTCAGCCTAATCACGTCTTTTTTTTGGTTATGTCCGGGGCAGGTAATCGGGCCAGTTCAAGGTAGTCACAAGTGATAGCTATGCAAGATAAATATATTATTTGTTTGATGATGGAGGCACCAGCTTGAGCACAGACAGATTTCTTTGTCAAAGTTTGAAAGGAGTTTAAGGTAAAAGAACTTTATTGAAAAGTATAGAACCTTGCAAACTTGCAAACTTCCAATTAAAAATTCATATACCACAGCTGGAATCTCAGCATCTCTTCGGGAAGAATGTTGGGTGAACAGTCCTCGAGTCATTTAGCCTATAAATACCCTCGAGAAACCCCCACACGATCTTTCACCGACAAACAGGAATCAAACCATCAAAAACACAACCAACAAATGCCTTTGCCGCTCTTCCCGATCCATACCATGAAAAGCGCAGGAGCTGCTGCCGTGTTGCTCCTGCTCCTGGTTTGCATACGAGCGAATGAAGCGACGCGAGTGCTGGATGATGGGGACGGTGAAGATCTGAATCACACCTTCGGTCTCCTCCGGCATCAGCTAAAGAGTGATCCGGTCGGTCATGGGAACGGATGCACCAAGCTTCCCACGCCTCCTGGTTCCCCGTGTATAACTCATAAAATGTTTGCGGGTCGCTCTATGGCTCCCCCGAAAGCTTAGCCGGGCGACATGATTCTGTTTGGTGTCGCCTCTTTACGTTAGTTTCTATGGAGAAAAGCCCCTGTGAATCGATAAAACAGTAGAAAAAAGAGAAGAAACTGATGATGGTGTTCTGCCCCTTGTATTAGCATCTAGCACGGCATAATGGGGGAAGTGACTGACCCCAAAGTCGCGTCGATGATATTAGCTGGATTTGTACGACGAGTCTCGTCCTATGGACGATGGGATTAAAAATAAGTTGTGACTGAATAAATTGTTATATCAAGAAACGCAGAATTTGAAACTTGTGTCTGTGTAGTACCACCCTCTGTTTCCGTTACACCAAGAACGCAGGGCTGCACAAAGCGAACCGCCAAAGTGAACCGAACCAAACGAACCGGTACCGGTTCTTATGTGGTGTGGTTTTTTAATGTAAAGTGGTTCGGTTATTTACCAAATTCAAACAATTCGGTTCATCGGTTCGAACTTCGAACCATTTTAAAATATATACAATATTTTTTTCCTAAAAGCCTATTTCCTTTCTTCAATCGACGATTCAACAAGACATAAAGAGAAAGCCACAAAAGGGACGAAGAAACCCTTCCATGATTCCAAGTTCCAACTGGCAATTGGCTATTGGCAATCTAAGGCTCCCGATTTGCATCTCAGTCACATATTCGGCCCCATGGCTTTGACATCTAGGTGGCACTCGGCAATTATAAGTTCTTTTTTAATATGGATTTCAATTTTTATATTCTGCCATAATTTTCCTTATTCCGAATATTCACTTTGACCATTGAGAGTTGGGGCCACCCTTTTTTTGTCATCTGAAAGCGGCCGAGCCCATTCTACTCGGGGCTGGCGGTGGGGGGGGAGAAGGTTTACCAGTAGAATAATAAATTCCAAAGAATTCGAAGACTAGCTTTTAATAATGAAAATGGATGCGTGCCACTCATTAAAATAATATATTTGCTTTCCATTAAAAAATAGGTGTCTCATAGTGGGAGCTAAGTATTGGTCGACCGGCATATGGGGGCCCTCCACAAAAACGATTTCTCCAGTTAGCCACGTCGAGCCAGGTGTAGCAGTTTTACTAAATAGAATCTAGTCACACGTACACCCTAGTACAAGTTCCTCGATGCTGAGGATATCCCTGAAGAGCAGCAGGGGATTTCGTGACATAACCGGTACTTTGATAGGCTAATCATTCTGATTTTTAGGCATTTACCCATTTTCTTTGCCTAGTGAGTGAAGGAGCGGATGTTTTGAACCAGTCTTAAGCGGAGCAAAGTACCCCATAAGCTAGTCTTTGGCCTTTCCTTTTCCATGCCTCCATGCCCACTTGTATTAATTTTTTTAAAAAAACTAAATCAAACTAGTTAACATAATCAAATAACCGGTTCGAAATAATTCAGTTTGACATAGATGTAATGGTTGTAGTTTGGGTGTATAATGTCCGAACCAAACTGAACCACTTTAATAGTTCGATGCGGTTCAATTTGGGGAACCAAACCATGAGCCACCATGCCAGGAAGTACCATCGTTGATGGTCCCATTTTTAAAATATGAAAAGGAGCATATCAGAACTTAAGTTTGCGTCGATGTTTGATCTAAATACAATCTTTTTTAGTACACTGTTTAATATTTACAAATTTAATAAAGTCAGAACAATTTAATTATATCAGTTTTTTTAAAAAAATGAAATTCTAATTTATAACATGAATAAAAAAAACAGAAGATTAATTAATCTATTTCCGGTTACTCGAAGGCCAGATTTGACCACAATTAGACCCGATGCAATTACGATTTCACAGTGGATCCTCCTAGACAAGTCATCCCGGGCTGTTGAGCTGTTATTACCCAGACCAAGATGGTACGGGCACATCTAATGGGGGCTCCTCGCCAGCCTCCACCGTCACCGTTGAGGTCGCCCAAGCTTCTCTACCCTTAAGCAACTTTACCGGTGAAGGACGGGGCAGTCAAGCTGCCGGATCTGGCCCTTATCTTCACCACCCCCACGCCCCCACCCCACCCCCCAACTCTTCTAGAAGGTGAAAACGCGTCGGGTCGGCTCGGGTGGTTTTTTGGGTGTAAATTGGTGGGGCATAACTTTTTTAGACCAGATTTTTCGAAGGAAAAAAACTATACCAAAATTATTTAAGGAAATAAAAAAATGGGTTTGAATTTTTTTATTTTGTCTTAGAATACAAAAATGTTAATCAAAGCATTAATATGTAAAAATGATTAAGGAGTAAAATTAACTCCATATAATGATAAAATAATCCAAAGTATATTGTTCTAAATTTAATAATAATATGTTAATTAATGTTAATATTAAGAGTATATTTAAGGAAATCAGTAATGAAAATGAATATTAACTATATAAATATAATTACAAAATTCAGGTTTGGGCCCAGTGGTCTTCGGGTTGGGGCCAATTTCATATGGTATTTTTTGACTTAAAAAATCACTCAAATTTTATGTAGAATCTCAAAAACTTAATTTTTTTCAAGTTGGTTTAGGTTCGATTTTTCAGTCTTTTTCTTTAACCCTACTTTCCTCCTCATGTGCCATTTAGATGCTAGCTAGATCTCATGCCAAATCAGTCAAACTTAACTATATAGACTCAAATTTGACAATTTATATAATTTTTAAGGGTTAATGTCAAAAGAAAAGGGCACAAACTTTGGCCCATTTTTGGGGCCTTTTTGGCACAAACTTTTGTTGTTGACCTTGAAAAGCATGAACTCCCTCCATTAAGGACTTGTAACCTTACTTTTAAGCGGTATAATCGACAAATTAATGTAATTTTTATCATAATTTAAAAGTATAGTTGAAATAATTTTTAAAACATAATTATTTTCAATACACTTGGCCGACTATTCCAATTTTTGTCTTAATTTTCTCTTTTTTATAAAAAAAAAATTGTGTGCCTGGAGCTAGCCCGTAAATTTTTGGTTCGTGCCTGCACGACTGAAAATATGTCCGACAGAAAACACCTTGCCCAATCATGTGTTTTCGTGCCATGTCCGGGATGAGCTATCGACCAACTCAATTTTGCCGGGTGTATATGAAAGTTCAAGATGACCATAAAGTGATAACTACGCAAAGATAAATCTATCATTTGTTCGATAATAGAGGCACGAGCTTGAGCATAAATGGATTTCCTGGACAGAGTACGAAAGGAGTTTAAGGTAAAGAACTTCATTAAAAAGTATATTAGTATGCAAATTTTCAGTAAAAAAAATAATAAATGTACGACAGCCATTTAAATGGCGAAATTTCAATATCAATTACCCTCAAATAAAACTTTAGATTAAGGTCTTATGAATAAGTTGGATCATATAAAGCTTCTTAAAAAATTTTAAATATTTTGATGGTGAACCATGAGCACCTACGAAAGGGATCCCAGCCGTTCATGGATGACTTTAGTGCTTGCTGATCGAGACGTTCAGTCGCCGGGATGGAGTCGTGCCCACTGCCACGTGGCAAATCTTAGGAGCAGAGAAGGGAACTCCGACGTGGCCAGGAAAGTAGCCGCGAGAGGGGAGTCGCCTGTAGCCGCAACCTGGGTCAACGTAGTCCTTCCTACCTGGTAGCTTCACTTTTATCCTGAATGCTTCGTGTCTCCAAATGAATCTCACCTTAAAAGGCGGCCAATCCCTCCCGTAATTATTGTGCAGACAGAGGGCAAGCGATGACGTGCGTACGTTGCTTCTTTCAGGCGAATTAACTAATGGATTCAAGTTCCTTCGGTCCACTTTAATGTCGTATCATCAAATTTATATATGGAATTTTTATAAGCTTACTTGACAGGTGGAATTGCATAAAAATATGCTAGATGAGTCTAAACAAGAATACATGAGATTTTAATAGTAATAATCAAAATTTTTATAATATTTATTATACTTTTTACTTTGATAAGACGAACATCTTTACCTTGCGTGTCCCGTAGATCCATCCCATATGTCCTAGAATAATAACCTTTATATTTGGAATTTCACATGTTTTTTTTTACTATTATCTCCGAATCAGCCAAAAAGTATTTTAGGGCTAGTCTGCAGTTGAGCCGGGATCTTCGAGAAATTTCCTATCAACCTTCATAACCTAGAATTTAATATTTAAATCACTCATCTAAGAGTTCAATTAAAAAACCACTAATCCACTCTCAAATTAGTTCCAGCTCTTCTAGAGGGGTGAAACGCATTTTACTGCGTGGCATTTTAAGAAATTAGACGACTTCGAGGGTAATCACAAACTTCATCCGAATCACGCGCGTCTTTCCAGTCTGCCAATTCCACCCCCCCTCCCCCTTTTTTCTATTTCCAATTCCATTCCCCCTCTCTCGAATCCATCAAGCTCTTCCTCCCTCTCTCCAGTCAGAACCCTCTCAGAGAGATCGAAAACCCTCTCCTCTTTTCTCTGTAGCAGTAGCGCACTCTCCGGTTTCGATAACTCGGCGAGGAGCTTGAGGGAAGTGGCGGAGAGATGTGGCGGTGCGTTTCTCGTGGCCTTCGCGCTTCGAGGAGATCCTTCTCCGATGACTCCCTCCGATCCCGCATCTCCAGGCACTTCACCACTGCTTCGGTACTCTCCTCCTTCCTCCTCTCCTCCTCATTCCTTTTCTGTCAGTATCATTGCTTCTTGTGAGGATTTTAGATCTCTTGATGATGCTGTAGGCCATGTGGAATATGCAGATGTTGCTCTTGATAGCTGATGCCTGAGCTGTTGATCGCTCATGAATTGTCAGCTGTTCTATTCCCTTGATCGTTAAATGGATGGAGAGATGTCACTTTGGCTCTCCTAAAGCTGAGACAATTCGTCAGTGCTGGATGAACTAGGTGGTGTGGTCGATGACGTAGGCTTAGCTGTTGTCTTAGATCGCTATAGCTGATTCTTCTTTAGCACTTAGGAATGCTCCGGTCCTTCACCACTACTTGGAGGAATAGCACGATTATTTATTTAAATTTTGTGGAATGAAATTGGGATGAGTCGACGTTGGTCGACGGTGTGAAAACACTTCCTGATGACTTAGAGAATCAACCAACCCAAAAATCCGTAGGGGTTGTGGTTGAACTGCTTCTCCCAAACTCCTTCCCCTCTTTTTCCTTTTTATTTATTCTTCTGACTGAATATAATGGGGGAAAAAAGTTAGCTATAAGAGTTACTATCCTCATCCGATTAGTTATAAGAGCATCTGCGATTGTTACTTCTTTTAATACTTTGGAAATTTGAATTTGAATGAGAGCTTTTGTTTTTTAGCTCTTACTGTTGGAGAATAAGAAACATCGATATTGATATTTTTGGACTGTTATATATTTAGGTGTTTACATTCCACAAATAGCTTTTCAAGTGGACTTTTGCAGTTTCACTCATCATTGAGTCATAGATTCTCAAAGAATATGCTTGCTGGTTTTGGCAGACTTCAGGGAGTTCCCCATATACCATAGTTGATCATACATACGATGCAGTTGTTGTGGGAGCAGGAGGAGCCGGCCTGAGAGCAGCGATTGGACTCTCTGAACATGGTTTCAACACAGCCTGCATCACCAAGCTCTTCCCTACTCGCTCACATACAGTTGCCGCTCAGGTGACAAGAAAAAGCCTTTGCTGCAAGTTTTAATTGCTGCTCATTCATTTGACTTATGCTTTTTCAACACAGCAACTTAGTCTTTCCAGATTACTAGTGGCATTTTTGGACTTACCTTGTAAATGCCATTATTGAATTGCATCTGGATCATCTTAGCTTGTCTTGTGATTGTAGGTGAACTGAATTTTCATATACTTTCATCAATGTGGCCTCAATAATTGGAACCGTTGCATTCCATGATATTTTTTGATCACCTTAAATGAAAGGATGAAATCTTTCGTATACCATATCCATCTGTGTATTTGTTCTATTGATTAGGCTCAACATTTCTTTGATACTGTCTCTGTACCTAGTCAGTTCTCTGTTCAATCATTGCGGTGGAGGCAATGATTTTGTTTCATTGTCTACATAGTATTACTTGCTTTGCAATTGTGCATCCCTAAATACAAAGCTCTGTACAGGGTGGTATAAATGCTGCGCTTGGGAATATGACTGAAGATGACTGGAGGTGGCACATGTATGATACTGTCAAGGGGAGTGACTGGCTAGGTATCATTTCTGACCATACTTTTTCCTGGTATGTTGTCGATGGCTTAGTTGATGGAGAAATGGAGTTCAAATAGCCTCACTTTAGTGAGGTTCAATCCAAATGTGTTATGAGAGGAAGGCATGGTCTTTTTTATTTGGAAAAACTTGATTCTCCCAATTTCTTTCTGTAAATGGTCTTTCTCATCTCTCATCTGCTTTACGGAGATAGAATTGTTCATATAGGTGATCAAGATGCCGTTCAGTACATGTGTAGAGAGGCACCTGAAGCAGTGATTGAGCTTGAAAATTATGGGTTGCCATTTTCTCGAACTGAAGATGGAAAAATATATCAACGAGCATTTGGTGGTCAGAGCCTTAACTATGGAAAAGGTAATGGAGATGTTAAGAATTTGATCTGCAATTATGTTATCAAGATCATGCTGGAGTCAATAGCCTTAGGTTCATATATGTTGCTTTTGTTGTAGGCGGACAGGCATATCGTTGTGCCTGTGCTGCTGACAGAACAGGGCATGCATTGCTGCACACTCTTTATGGTCAGGCTATGAAGCACAATACACAATTTTTTGTGGAGTACTTTGCACTGGATCTACTGATGAATAGTGATGGTATGTTTATGCTATTATTTTTCTGACATTTGGTGGAGGATCGTTGTTGTCATTAAGTATTGGCATATAAATGATCCATCCATTTCCAACGTGGAGAGAGGGTGCAAGCAATAGTATAGCCAGTGTATCCTCTCATTGTTTTGATGCAATGGATAAGAGTGCTTGAGCAGTCACAACAAAGATAAATGAAAATAGTGCAGAGATGGATTTCTTCATTCATGATGTGTGAGAAAGTATATTGTTCTCATACATAGAGGGGGGGAATCTTATAGTTCATGTTGCGGTCCTTTTCCATGATAAGGTTCTTGTTTGTTCGACTAATTTTTTTTACCCACTCAACTTTCATTCAGAATCTGCATTTCTGCATTTGTATCTTTTGCTTTTTCCAATCCTCTTTTGGTTCTCTTGCTTATACCACCAAATTGTATTCGTACACATTGTAGAAAGGCTATTTAATATGATATTGTAACTTACCAGAAAAAGAAGATGTAAATTGAGTGAATCAGTTTGTTATGTTGTTTAGGTAGCTGTCAAGGAGTGATTGCGCTAAACATGGAGGATGGTACACTACATCGGTTCTGTTCTGCCTCAACTATTCTTGCTACTGGGGTAGGCTGATCCTGCTTGTCCTACTCCTGGTGTTCAAATTAGTCATAAATACGACTTATTTTATGATTGATTATTCTCCTTTGAAACAAACCTACTTCTAAGTGTCCAAGTGGCTATCCTAGGGATTTCTTTTTCCTTCTCAGTTCTCAGTTTCTTAGTTAAGTAAGAAATCGTTCTCTTATTGGAATTCTTTTCCTCATATGTGAAATTGTCCCTTTATATTTCCTTTCTCCTCACTTACTCTGCTGTTAGCCGTTTTGTTTTGTTCAGAAAAAGGGGAAAAAAGGAAGCTGCATTTACTTCTTCCCCTCTTATCCTGTAGGGTTATGGTAGAACATACTTTTCTGCAACTTCTGCTCATACATGTACTGGAGATGGCAATGCCATGGTTGCCCGAGCTGGCCTTCCTCTTCAGGTTTTTGTTACTGCTTCTGAGTTAATTGCTGCTTTTAGTGTAGATGAATGTGTATTCTTTATTCTTATGGTCAATGCTCATGCAGGATCAGGAGTTTGTCCAATTTCACCCAACAGGCATATATGGTGCTGGGTGCCTCATTACAGAAGGTGTGTGGTTCTAAAATTGATGATAAGTGATACATTGCAGACTTCCTCTTCAGTAAATATAAACTACTTCTCATTAGGAAGTCATTGATCATTTGGAACATTAAAGATCGTGTATGTAATTTGCAGGTTCTCGAGGTGAGGGGGGTATTCTCAGGAACAATGAGGGTGAGAGGTTCATGGAACGGTATGCCCCTACAGCCAAGGATCTTGCCTCAAGAGACGTTGTCTCAAGGTCCATGACAATGGAGATACGGGAAGGTCGTGGTGTAGGTATGATTTACTTGAAGGATCAAATATGGAAAAAATTGCAGAGCTGATAATTATTACTCTGCTGGCTGTTGGTGGGACCTTTGTTAATCAGTGGTGTCTGCTGAAAAGATTTTTCTCCCCTGCATCCCTTTTTATTTGTTTTTTCACCCTTATATCATGTCAGGGCCTTAAATATGCTCTGGAGGGTTCACAATAGGCATCTGTATAATCATTTCTTTTTTCCCAAATCACTCATTCTATTACTTGTAAGAGAGCTGTTGATGTTGCAGGACCCCTGAAGGACCACATATATCTTCATTTGAATCACTTGCCTCCAGATGTGCTTAAGGAACGCCTTCCTGGTATCTCAGAAACTGCTGCTATTTTTGCTGGCGTGGATGTGACAAAAGAGCCTATCCCTGTCCTTCCGACGGTGCACTATAACATGGGAGGAATTCCAACAAATTACCATGGAGAGGTGAGTCAAATCTTGGTCCACATTTGGTGGTCTGCTCTGTTGTTTTCCTGAATGAATTGGATGATAAATATGTAGCATGTAAATCTTTTTTCAATTTCTTTTTAATAGTAAAAAAGGCTAAACATCACAATTTCTACTTTGAAAAAAAGCTTATTGATGGTTCAGGGCTTATTCCTTTCCTCTGAATTGGATGATCGTACTGTACTGTACAATTATCCTCAAATTTTCTACTGGCAGCAACCATTTGGGAAAAGAAGTTGATTATGTTATATTGATGAAATTTCATGAAGATCCATCTCCTAATTGAAAACTTATTTTCCAGGTCGTTACCATCAAAGGTGATGATCCAGATGCAGTGGTTCCTGGACTGATGGCTGCTGGTGAAGCAGCATGTGCATCTGTTCATGGTGCTAATCGTCTTGGTGCAAACTCACTCCTTGACATTGTCGTTTTTGGACGAGCTTGTGCCAATCGAGTTGCGGAGATTCATAGACCAGGCAAGCGCCAATATCCTGATTCTTCAGATATGTTATTAATATGAGGTGGTAAGAGAGTGAAGTTACCTTTATATTTGCAGGTGAGAAACAAAAACCATTGGAGAAGGATGCTGGTGGGAAGACCGTTGCTTGGCTCGACAAAATTAGGAATTCGAATGGATCACTTCCTACTTCCAAGATTCGTCTAAATATGCAACGGGTGATGCAAAACAATGCTGCAGTCTTCCGCACACAGGAGACATTGGAGGAAGGTAAATCTATCTTTCTTTACTATTCACTTCCTCTCTTTCTAAATTCCCTCTTCTAAAAAGACTAAAGTAGCTGGGCTTCTTTTTAGGTTGTATGTTAATTGACAAGGCTTGGGAGAGTTTCCATGATGTTAAATTGAAGGACCGAACTTTGATATGGTAAATATTCTGCTTGCTGACTCTAATTAAAAGCTGTCCTTCACGGTGTCATCATCAAGCTTATCATGAATTCATCTGACAGGAACTCTGACTTGATTGAAACTTTGGAGCTGGAAAACCTCTTGATTAACGCCTGCATCACAATGTACTCTGCTGAAGCGAGGAAAGAGAGCAGAGGGGCGCATGCCCGTGAAGATTTTACGGTTGGTGTAGCTGCCTAAAATTTTATATGTTGCTTGTTCTCTTTGCTCCCTTTCTTAGGGTAATTTAAGTGTGAGTAATGGAACAATTTGATGTGATTTCTGCAGAAAAGGGATGATGAGAACTGGTTGAAGCACACCTTAGGGTAAGTCACCTTTCTTCTTGTAAGCTGAATCCTATTTCTTACATCTGTTCCCTTGTCAATTTGTGCGTTTTACGCAAGGATGAGTGGCATTGCTTTTATTGGTTATAATTTGGGAGACTTCACTTTTCTCTGCTTAGCTTCAGTTAGTAGGATTACCATTCCGTATCTCCACAAATTAGCTATGGAACTTCCTTGTTAGGAGTACCAAAAAGTCCATGAGAGTGTGGCCACATCATGCAAAACAGACACAACGTAGAAGAAAATTTGAGATATGTCTAGTGGCGTGAGTGGATGAGCTATGGTATAAAGAATATTGGGCCGTCTTGCCGTGGAGTCCTTTGTTCAGTTATTGATGGTACTTCTCTGATTTTTGATTACTTGTGCATTGATGGCAAAATGCTACCCTCCTATTTTTGCAGATACTGGGAGAATGAGAAGGTCCGACTAGATTACCGGCCTGTGCACATGAACACATTGGACGATAACGTTGAGTCATTCCCTCCAAAGGCTCGTGTGTACTAAACATATGATCATTCAGCAGATTGAGTAATGGTTGATTATTGTTCACGGGGATGCAACAACTAAGACCTGCAATGGTCTTGAGATGATTGGACTGCAATAAATCGTTCCTGTGTCGGCCTTTTTTCTTTTTTCCGAAAATAATTGGTGCATCCAATCCCTGTTTCAAATGCTAATTTATGGGAATAAGCAGAATGGAAGTGTTGGAAACAAGTTTTGCAGTTTGGCAAATATTTACTTGGATTTTGCCCTTTGTCGAGTGGTTCTTTTGTTTTATACGCATCCTCCTCTTCTTTTTTCTCCTTTTTTTTTATAATTTTCACATGATGTTTCGCTCGGCTTAAACTATGCTACTGTTGACGCACACTTCTAATACATTATCAGTTGACATGTACTGTACGCTCATCTATGGGTCCGGGGTGCTTTCAACTTCAGGCCGACCCATTAACTAGTCGTTGATGAGAGCCACTTATTGTGCTCCAGAAAGAAGCCCGTTGGTTTAATTAGTCCTGGGCCTGATTCGGTGCCGATTCGGGGGGCCATGATAGAAAGTTCTTCCATGTGAAGACTGTTACCAACAGGAGAAGAATTCAAAAACAAAGCTCTTAAAAGATGGGCAACGAAACATCTTCAAGACGCTCGTGAGTCATTTTAAATATAAAATTAAAACACGGGATCTATAAATTGTGAGGAAGAAAATTGAAGAAGAGGTAACAAACACCCGGAGCTCGATAGCTTTAATTCAATCTAAGGTCACATTACTCGCAGGGAATTATTCAGTCAGGAGTGGCAGACGGTTCATGCCTATTGAGGTGATTTGGGGAAGGCTTATGTCCGGCCTCAATGAAGCTCCATTTACGGGACACAGGCTTTGGCGAGCCTCCCTGCCAATTTAGTTCGGGCCATTTATGAATGTTAAGCTACAGTTTTGATGCATTAGGTATCACTTTGTTGATCATGTCACGTCTCTCTGCATTGCGGTAGTAGCTCATCCCCTTCTCTTCTCGATAGTTGAACCTGAACCAGGTGGTGTGTCAGAGACCGGAAGGGTGATGTCAAATTTTCGATACCTTCGGCCTATGAACTTATGGCGGTTGAGAAATGGTCTGAGAATCAGTTGTCCCCGATGGCTCGTCACGCATGACTGTAAACCAATTTCGCTGAGTGAGGCATATAACCTTAATGGCTTCGAGTTACTATGGAGTCTGTCACGAGGCGTCTGAGACCCAACTCTTCTTTACTTTTGGCCTGCCAGATTGTTCATAATCTTTGGCTTATGCTTGTACCTAGTCAGTCATCGCGCTTGAGGTTACTCAATGAACCTTATAAAAACTGGTGTTGTCAGCATCGGGAGCTATCATTGGGATATCTGTTTTCTACAAGATATAACCTTAATGTTGTAGCCTCGGATAACCAGAAACTCTCTTCGATCACCATTTCTGTAGATCATCTTTGCAACATGTGGATCCCAACAGTTGTGTCTCGTGCTGCTGCAACCTTTCCGGTGCTTGTGACTTCATGTGGTCGAGAAACCAGAGGGAGCGTGGAAATGGATATACATCGGCCCACCTGGTTGAATCAAGGTGAATACAGGCGACGCTTCCTCTGGAAATCCAGGTTTAGGCGGCGTGGGAGAGGATACACTCGGAAATGGAGATGGTTACCGGTTACACGAGTTCGCCCAGAATATTTTGAACAGCGACAACCGTGAATACTGAACTCTCGGGAGTCGTCGTTATGGATCTCGAGCGGACACTGGATCTAGAAAAATCGTTGAATATTCCGCAGACGGATCACGAGCTTGCTCAAAGAATGGGTTGTTAAAGTTAAACCATGTTTTTATCGAGAAATGCATGTGCTGTAACTGCTGTCTGGTCATCCAGGAATATGATCTCCTTCCTCATCGCTGGTTACACATCTCTATCATCGCTGTCCTTCAGAGATATTTCTAGGATATCCATCACAGCTTTTGCATCATCCTTATTCTCTCCGAGTCTCTCGCTCTCTTACTTAATCAGAAAATTTGGATATCTTTTTTTTCCTGCATTGATCGTGTGGTCATGGTGCTCATAGAAAAAGCAACTTCTTCTTCTTCTTCTTCTTGTTGGATGAAATTGTCAATAACGGGGGGGACAGCCAAAGATGAAAGTGATTGTGAATGTAATAAAGAGAAAAAGCGTCTCGGGAAGGATGTTCTCTCGATCAAAATTGATGATCATTGCCTTCATGACAAGCGTATTTCCTCCCATACATAATTGCATGCAGAGAAGGTGAATTTTTCAGGAAAATAAATAAATAAAGGAGGAGAAGAATAGAAGAGAGCCAACCCACCAGAGTCGTCAATCGATTGTCTTTTAGATTATTAAAGCCCATTTTCACAGTGTCTCCCATTACCGCACAGTAGGCAACGTCTCATTCATTCCCATCATTCCCCTATTGATTCAAGAATCGAACATGCACATCATGGCCCCGTCCCTTTCCCGGCCGGCAACTCCCTATCTCCTCCGCACATGTTCGTATCGCATCTGTTACCAGAGAATGAGTTCCAACGTGAGAATGTTAATAAGGAAATTGCGAGAATATAGAAGATCATGATACCGATGATGACGGGGAATAAGCAGTGAGGTAAATCCATCCTCTCATGCTTGTCAGTCAGTTACCGGTCAATTACCCACGATTGACCGTCTCCTTTTCTCCATGAATAGTCCCATCACAACACTGTAATTTTGCTATTCCATGCTCTCAAACATCAATTGTACATATGAAAAGAAAGGGGGGTGATGTTCAATTTGTTAGATGATATGATCAATTGAAATTCTTTACCCATTGGCTATCATGATGTTGGTAATATATAATACAAACTTATATTATCATTGGTCATAGTCATCATTGATTGCTACAGTTTTGTATTTGACTAATACATTGCGCTCGCGCGCGCGCGCACACACACACACAGAGACCACACTGCCTGCCACGAAAGAACTGCTTTTCCACTTTTCTTTTTTCTCCCTTTTCCCATTAGATGATTGGATCAATATGGCACTCTATTCCGCGTTTGACCCCAAAAATGATAAATCCGTTGCCCCTCTTATGTGGTCTAGAAATTATTTTCCTCCTTTTTGGATGCACTTAAGAATAACTTTTTATTTGCAATTGAGAATAATAATAATAATAATAAATCGGTATTAAGGTTAAAAAAAAAACAACCATTTATGAAGTCGGAAGTGCTCTATCATATTTGTCAAATGGTTTGTATCGTGCAGAGATGGAAAAGAAAGCTGGGATTGAGAAGCAATTCATAAATATAAGTATCTCGATTTGGCTCTAATTAGAATGTACAAATTATCTAGTTCTCTATGCTCTATGACTTATCGAACTTTACTGGGTGTTCCTCAATCTCAAGACGGCCAACAAATTATAAGGAGATAGTGAGTTCATCGGAGTAGGATTGTGCAGTAAGAATTGTGAATGAATTTTACATAAAGTTAGTCCTCAGAGGAGGCTCGATGTGAAGTTGCCACATTGAGTGGGACCTAACTTTTAAGTTAATCCAATTTTCCCTACACATTTCAAGCTGTTCCTAATTCACAGCTAATGAAACAATGTCTCAGTAATTTGTCAGGACATTATTGGAATTTGATTGAATTTTGGGGGAACAAAAAAAAAAAAGAATTGATGTGTTAATATGAAAAGTGCTGTTCATATTGATTACTTAACCTAATAGCATAGAATAGAATATGATGATGAGGCCAAGATGAAGAGCATGATTGGAATGGCTCCTTCCTCTTGGCCTCTGCCAAAGTCAACTTTACACTTCTCTCTCTCTCTCTCTCTCTCTCTCTTCCCTCCACTGGTGAAAGCGAACTATACTGCTCTCCTGTGTACTTCATGAAGCCACTCCCTTGAGCTTATACTTCTTACTGCGATCAACACACCGACGAGGTATTCATCGTTGCCGACAAGGATTAACTCGCCGACATTAAAAAGCATTAGGGATCGGCATTTCACCCCCTCATTAACATGGCTATGCCCATGTCCGAGGAACCAAGTGGTGTGAATCTGTGTCCTTAACGATTGGAGTGGCGATTGCTTACTAGTTAAACACTTGTCGACATAAATTACAGATTTGAAAAGAAACTACCAATTTCTGCAAGTTATCATTGTGAATTGGAGAAATATCTTGCTTAGTATCCTAAAGAGAGGTTCAGGTCCTTTTTTTCTAGCGTTTCATGCCCATATTTTACCTGTTAAAGGGGAATTTTTTTAAAAAAATAATTAAAAAGGAAAAAATTGAAGCACCCCCCAAAAAAAAAACCAAAATTTTGGACTATTATATAGAATTCATGTGATTTTTTAGGTTAAGAAAAACTCTTGAGAAAGTTACGTTCCGACCTCGAAAAAACAGATGGGACCCATGACAAGCTCGAATTCCATAATTATAATTAATTATTTACTCTGTTAATTGACTAATTCTAATCATACAATTGATGCTTAATTTTAGTACGTTAAATATAGAGATAATATTCATATTATTAATTTCTCATTGTAAAATTTAGGGAAAAAAACTTGCAACTCGATTATTTAGTAAGTTCTCCTCAATTAATTATAGATAATAATGCTCGCATAAAATTTTTTAATATTTAAAGCCGGACACGAAAAAAAATGACCTGGCGTGGGTTTTGGTACGATTTTTGTCATTCCACATGTAAAATAAAAACAAATTAAAATAAAAAAAGGCCCGACGTGGATCATTTTCACCCCCCCCCCTAACTGTTGAATGGTAAATTACAACCCGAGAATCGACCCGTACCGTACGGTTGGGATGGAAAGCGCACCCCTATACTTCTAGTGGTCCACGGCAATTGTTTTGGTGAGGCAGTCAGTGGATGAATGAAGGTTGAGTACAGCGGCGACACCTTATGCAAGGGGTCGCCGTCATACTTGCGTTGTGGTCCTCCCGCAAACCCCATAGCTCTCATGTCTATTCATACACCCATCAAACTCCGGCTGTCTAATTAAGAATTGAGACCTCTCAATTATAGAGTCTCCAGAATAGTTTCGGTGAATCTTGTGCAATTCAGGTTGGCTACTCACCCTCCTGCCCCTATGTAGTTTACAAGACTTCATCTCATGTTAGAGCTACCTGACTCAGTCCTCAATCAATCAGAGTGGATGTAATATCAAAAAGAAAAAGAAAAAAAAGAAAGGAAAGTGCAGTTTCTCGCTGCCAGTTTGCAGCACTTACAATTGAGAATGCCCTGAGTTTACGTTCAAGCCCAGTAAGAAGAGACAGTAGGTGTGAGACAGATCTGATCGGTCATTCATTCAACTCCACGGGAACAGACATTAATTGCTAGAAGAAGAAAGGAAATCATAAATGTAATTTAAACAGAGAAGTTCCAGCAGAGGTCTTAATCAGGCGAACCTAAATGGACATCTCCTACCTCTGCAATAGAGAAATTAAATGTCCTCATCAGAGCACCGATTTCAGAACCTGAGGGATGGATAATGACTCCATTTCAAAGAAAATTGTTAGGACATCTCTTCACCATTTAATAGAAAGTGAGGCCCTAGTCCCCCACTCGGCTCTAAGCAGGGCTGCTGAACGGTTCCGGATCCCGGACATCAAAACCAAGCTCAAAATTCAAAAATCCCATGTGGGCATATATTTACATCTGACCCCGTTCCAAAAACACAAACCAATGCATGATTTCTTTTGGAAATAGGCTGTTCTTGTTTCCAGTCCTCCCAATTTTCTGAAGGACAAAACTGAGCAAGAAAGCTTACGATCTCAGATTAATCTTGTGCCAGCGGAGACAACACTGAACAAATAAAAACAAGTGTCAATTATATACGCTAGACGAGCTTAAATATGAAGTGAGAAAAGGAAAGTTCAGATAAAATAAAATAAAGGCTAAACAGAAGGTCTACAGGGTCACAATGAGGAACATTTCTTCATAATTGATTTGACTTTCACTTACACCACCACCACACCACCAACCCCAACCCCCCTTTACAGATCTCACCTACGTTAACAAAATCAAATTACCCAACCAAAAACAAAACTCAAAAGGGAAGATATTTAACAATGGAAAGAGAAAAATCGATCAAATTGCCATTGGAACTGGCTGTAGCATTTCTAATCCCAGAAGGCATCAAATTCTGTAAGACTTTTAAGGCATCATTAGTAATCCATCACCAGAATTAGTCCTCTAGTAGAGACAGACAACACTAGGACACTTCACTAATGGAATGTATATATTCAATTGAAGCAGCAAAATTTTGAACTTTTCAGATGCCCTATCAGCGCCAAGAAGAGACAGTGAGCAGAGGGACCCCGTCCCACGCGAGTGAGAGAAACCCGGGAGGCTTCGATTCAACCAGTGAGAACAGAGGTTTTTCGCCGTAGTTCCAGAGCAGTATAGTCGCTTGACTGATGGCATAGTGGCTTAATGGGACCGACTTGAAGCCTGACTCCTCCATCAGAGCCCTCCATTGATCCTTCTCCTCCAGCCGCTTTCTGTGCAATATCCCTGTACCCTCCTCAGGGCCGACGAAACCTAATATCGTACGCCCAAAGAGGAGCCGCTCGACTTGGGCCCTCTCAGTGGATTCCTTCGCCATGTATGGGTCCAGTGATTCGAACACTGCTGAATAGTGTCTCATCGCATTCCCAACCCTGGCCACAAAACCGGCTTTGTTCAGGCTGACTTCATACTCACCTAGTGTAACAATGATGGGTCTGAGGGACTTTGCAAGGCCAAGTGCAGCCTTGACTGAGCTACCGCTCTCATCAAGGAGGTTGTACAGCTGGAGCATGAAGTTGACAGCCAGGTCCTCGTCCACTTCAATTCTAAAGCTCGAGTGCGTCAGCTCGTGGATAGGAGCGAGGATGGGATCAAACTCAAAGTTAAGCTCCAGAACCCTTGCAAACTCTCTCAGGCGATTCCCTGTGGCCATGAGCGAGGCAGAGGGAGAGTCCCCTAGGGCTGGGGCTGGGATGCCTGAGATCCGAATTTTGTCAGGTTTTCCGGATGAACGTGTAGCTAGGGCTTGCAACAAGGCAGCCCACTGGACACCCTGAACAATCCCAAAATCGACTATGTGGATCTTCTTGGACGTCTCGGTGGCTTCGAGGATAGCTTGGTTAGCCGTCAGGTGGGCGAATTTCGAGTAAGGGCAGGCGTCGTTGAGGGCTTTGTCGAGGAGAGTCAATTCTTCCGGCGAAATGGGGGACATAGTCTGGGTCTTGTCACAACCCAGAGAGAATCGGCTGCTCAGGCCCTCAGCAAAGTAGAACGCAACCCTCTGGATTGGGTCGCCTTGGTCGGAAACCGACTCCTTCAACATGACCAGCGATTCCACCGCTCGATCAGTGTCCGACTCGCCGAGACGGGCACAGTCCAGCAGGGCTTTCAGTATGGGAGCTGAGGGTTCGGGTTGAAGGGAGGTGGAGCAGAGGGCTTTTGGATCGTTCTCACGTTGCCGGGTAGGCGACATCGGGACGGCGTGTTTCGGGTCCTGCTGCTGCTGCGGGGCAGGCGGAGGAGACTGCGGTGTGGGAGGAGCCCAGGAGGGCGTCGCGAGCTGGGCATGGGCGGTCGTGGGGCTGAGGACTACCCGGGCGAGATCCGAGTTGCCGAGTCGACTCGGGCAGGGCACGAAGGGATCAGCCGCTCCATAGAGCCCAAAATCGAACTCGGACGGCAGATTGGAGCTGTCCGTCGAGTCCCCGCTACCTATCAGGCTCTCCACCCACACATCTGAGTCGAAATCACCGCCAGGCCCGCCCATGAAATCCCCGTACCGGAACCCTGACGACTGGGAGGGCTGCTCCAGCGGGCTCTGGTGTTGCTGACTGTGGGGGAACTGGAACCGAGGGTCACCGGAGTCCGGCGCCTGGAAAGGGTCAGGGAAGGAGGAGGAACCCGTCAACCCGGAAACAAGGCCCGGGTAAGAACCAGGCCAAGGGCTGAGAAAGAACGTGCTGGCATTGCAAGGGAGCTGTTGGGGGTGATTGTTATGGGGATGCGACTGCTGGAGATTAAAGTGGTGCTGCTGCTGCTGCTGCTGCTGCTGCTGCTGTTGCTGCTGCTCTTGCTGTTGCTTCTGGTTGATGACTTGCTGGGCGATGGCCATGAGGTTGCCACTATCGGCGCACATGTACGCCATTCTCCGCCGGATCTCGCCAGAAAACTGTCTCACATCGCCGGAAAATTAAAAAACAGAAAAAAAAAACCCGCTGAATCAGTCCAGAGTGACAACAGTGGGGAGAAACGGGGAGAGAAGAAGAGAGGTGAGAACATACACTAGCGGAGAGGCCCAACAGCGGCAGAAACGGGATCCCTAAGCTGTTACGCCTGAGCTGAGAAACGGGGAGAGAGAGAGAGAGTGAGTAGCTTCCGAGTGATGAGCTACGAGTGATGACTGAGTTAGTGAACGAGAGAGTATCCAGCAAAGAAGAAGTGAGAGAGAGAGAGAGAGAGCGTGTGGGGGGCTCTGCTGTGCTGATTGAAATGCAATCCATCCGAACGGGTAGTGGGCCCCATGTCCTGCGCTCTTTGACGCATGGGAAAGGGCAGAAAAACTCGGGTTTTTGACTCGAAAGTGAGAAGATTGCCTCGTCAATTTGTTGATTTCCCCAGTCAATTTTGTTCTCTTTTACATACACATCCCAAAGTAAATTGCCTACTTATCAAGTGCTAAGAGGCGTTTAATCTTCTCACTCTTTGATTAGATATGCTAATTATCCTAATGCTATGTTTGATACAGATTAGTCGGTGGAATAAAATGGATAAAAAATACCATTAATATCATATAATTTCTCTATAAGATCTAATTTAGAAAGATTAATTTTAATATCCCCATTTCCTTCACCATTTTTATATCCCCCTCACACCCTATTTTAGGTAAATTTGTGTAATGAGTGAAAAGACCAACATAAAGTTACCGATATAAATTAGTTCGAATGACTCGGCATTTTTTTTCTTTGTAAGCAATGCCTAGGGCTCAAATCTTGCACATGAAAGGAATTTATGTTAAGGGATTCAACCGCTTAAATGTTTGACTAAACTCAAATATGAATTAGTCACGATTTAATAAATTTCTAAATATCATATGGTTCATATTGTAAAAACTATTAATTTAATGAAATTTCATCTCTACTCGCTCCTAGTGACGAAATTTAACGGTATAAATATCCACGGTACATTTCATGGATGAACCCAAAAGAAAAAAAAAACATATTTACTTTAACTATTATTGGTGTCATGATAATCAATCAGGTCACTCTATGTCTTAGTTATGTTCCTCTCATTATTAATGATGTTCTTCCCAGCCTCAACATTTTATATATTTATTGGCCAAGCCCGTATAAGTATCAATTTGGTACTTCACATGTATGGTTTTTAGGTCCTCAGTGGGTGCTGATTAGATTCATACAAGTATCAAACTGAAGGTTGACAGCGTTAAGAAGAAGATAAAAAAAAATGTTAATAATATTAATTTAGATGAATTTTAAACGATTAATTTTATAATATATAAATATTTTGAAAAGAGATATGAGAAAAAAGAGAAATTATATTTATTATTTCTTTCAAAAGATAAAAAAATATTATATTTTAACATAATGATACAATTCATAGGGTGCTTAGTTGGCAAAACCCGATTGGTATTTTCTCACCAAACATATCGATGAGTTTGTGAGAGAGGACTAGCCAAGATTTTCTCGATACAACTGATTTCGTTTGTCGAGTGCTCAAGTAGTATGCATTGCTTATAATTGACAAATTGTTTACTTAGCCTAGTAATAAAAAGGAAGTGCTTTAGACTGAATGAAGGTTCGAGTTCTATGAATTGATAAAATTTATATTAAGAGAGTTTTATTTCTTAAATCGGTCGATTCGACTCAAATTTAAACTTGCCGAGATCTAATGAACCTATCAATATAATATAATCCAAATAGAAAAAAAATACTATTGTTTCCTTTTCAAAATGAGATAATATATGCACATATACAATCAATTTTTTTAAATCCCTTGTAAAATTGTTTTTGAAATAATAATATCGAAATCCATGTGTGTTATATTATGAATGAAATTGAGCTCAATGAACTCATTTTTTTAAATTAGAAATGGAATATCCACTCCCTTCAAACGAGGTCTCCCGATCAAACAAAACATCCTCGTTGGACGATGAAGACTGGGGATAATGTTGAGATGCTTGGGAGGAAGGAGTGGAGAGCTAAGCCTAAAGGGCAAACCAAAAGAAGAAAAAAAACAAGGAAAGAAACAGACCGTTGACAAAGCAATTGGAGGGAGGGACCCAATTTGGAATAAAAAGAAAAGGAAAGAAGAAAAAAGGGATTGGACCGTTTGCATATTTTTGTCAAATCATGCTTAAGACTGGATTTGACTAAATATATCACTGAACTATTCTGCATATAGTTAATTTAATTTTTTTATATCAATAATATTTAAAATTATAACAATCGATTAATTTATCGGATGATGTGTATGCCAACATTTGTGGGACACCTGTGTCCATCGTTCAAATACTTTTACAACGCGGAGGACACTGATTAATGAAAGCAACCTCTGTCAAAGATAAGGTGATCTTCCTTTTACCGTGTCTCTCCACTGGCTTTATTTATTGATTGATTGGTTAGTTCTTGATTTCCACCTCCTCCTCCTCCTGCTGCTGCTGCTGCTCTTCTCGATCAGTGCCAGTACTGCTGCCCGTAATATTTAATATTCTAAAGTTTAAATTATATATTTTAAGTCACATATCAATCGACTGTGGAGTGATGGTGTTCTAATTGCTGTGTTTCACGAGATGATGCATTTTATTCCCCCTCTCATAAAAAATTTACTTAAAATAAACGAATTTGTGAGGTATTTTTTGGAATTGGACTAGGCCTAGTGTCCTAATTATGGATTATTCCATTCATAAATTTTAAATATGAGATATCTTCAATTAAAGAACTACTAGACGTGAGCCCGTATTACATACAGTGTCATCCCAATGAAGTCGACTAAAAAATACTTATTTTAGTATGATTAAACTAACTAAATATAATTTCTTGTAAATGTGGAACGGATAATATTGAAAAAATCTAATTTAAATATATAGATTGATTGGTATAATAAAATATATAATTGTTACGATTTTCAAGTGATGGTTGTGAGTGTAACGGTAATTTTACTATTTGTTCCTTAATTCACATTTGTTCATCGTTTAAATTTATATTTGTTAAGGGGATTTTAAAAAGTACACAAATGAGACCAGTAATCTCCCCTGTTTGTTTAAATAATATAGATAAAAAACTTTACCCAACCCATTTGACTATTCCAGCAGTAATTACCCAAGAGTAGTGGGATCCATGATTCTCCCCTTAGTCAATAAATTTCACATAAACTCATAAATTCTGGTAAATTTTAAATGTAAACAATAATATGGATTACCCCTTCCAACTTACTTTGAATGAAATATGTGAAATCATAATTAGATTAATTTTTCGCTTAAATCAAATGTATTAAATGTAATTAAAATTCAGTGGACAGCTAAAGCTTGAAACTCTGTCACAATTCACGTTTACATTTTCACTTCTAATCAAAATCCTCGTACCCCCTTGGGGATTCCGTAAAATATCTTCTTTGATGCATGTCGGACACGATATTGTCCAATATATATATTTTTTCTTATCCAATGCACATTTCAAGTTTTTTTTAATTATTGTATTTGTATTAGATAAAGTTAAGAGATCAATTTCCACCTATCAATTCATTAATATCAACGTGGACCAATCTGCTGTCGATTTTAAAGTTGTTGATGTGAGCAATTTCACCGAAGACCATAGGAATTAAATAATACATATAATCTCGTCAACCATTCACGTAGGACATATACTTCGATTTCCTGATGTCCGTTAGAAGAAGAAATATAAGAGCATCAAGAGGCAGATTCATTGATAAAAACGAATTAATTACAAGGTTACGACTGAAATATAAACCTACGATAATGTTGGTCTCCGTTGGTAAGATTAACGTGTTTAGAATTAGATCAAAGGAGTCCTGACATATTGCAGAGGGCAGGAATGAGGCTGCCTTTAAGGGGGAGAACACCACAGCATGGGTAGACTTGAGGATATGATAAATTGTCTTCACAGAGCAGTAGGAAAGTGCAGACAGAGAAGGCAGGTGGGACTGGTATCAATGGAAGGACCAAGAGCCCAGATAAGTGGGCAATGCCTGCTGCAGATTATGTCAAGATCAAGTTTGATGGTCCTTTTAGCACCCCCCACAAAAAAAAAAAAATCAAAAATCGAGGCCAGGGACAAGAATGTTACATCGTTTCGAGGAAGGTGATTTCCGGTAGTTAGCTGTAGAAGTTTGGGCGATTGCAGAATGAATAGTGAGTGTTAACTGAGGATGTGCAATGGCACGGAGGTTATTATTGAAACTGACTTGGAAGTAGTTTTTTCAGGGTTATGACCAGCAGGAGATGAGAGGCTCCTGGCAAATCAACCTTATTGTTTAGTAGATCAAACAAGCCGAGAAGGAGATGATTCCAAGCAGTGCAGGCTAGATAGAATCAGCTGTACCAATCTAATCTTCCTAGAATCGGGTGTCGGTTGAGTACACCATCATAGCACGGACAAAGGGAACAAATGATTGATGTAAATGATTGTGCTTTCGACGATGGTTTAATGAAATCGATCCAATTTTTGGTACAAAAATGATTCGACGATAATCATTTTCACATTATAATAATATGTGATTTCATGCCTTTATTTATTCCACCTGGTGAACTTCATTTGTAAAAAAATATTTTCTATTCTAATTGTAGGGAATATTAATGAATTTAGAATGGTAAATGAGAAAGAGCGAAATAGATGAGGATGACTATTCCTAATGCCAAGAATGAGACTCTAGTAGTTCCAATATCGAGTTAGGGTACAATATCATTATACAAAACTATTTACCTCCAAGTGTACTGAACATTTTTTGGTCCGATAAAACATCTAGCGGCCAACACTTGAAACTTTTTGCCGTCAATCACTCAACAATTGTGCTCGGTTAAGGTCTCAAATGGCTTGAAAGTATGATTGTCTCGATCGTGCTTATTCGATTTTAAGGTTGATACTTGTAATTATCCCCTTCCAACCTGAGTTGAGTTAAGAGTAGGGGGATTGTACCGTTGATGAGGCGGCAAAGTTGAATTAGAAAACCCAAGTCAATCACGGCTTCTTCAATTAAAGGGAAAAAATAATAATCTAACTTATTTCAGTTCTAAAAATAAGAAATATCAAGTTAATCATTATTTTTTAACATATAAAATCAAAATAATCAAGTCAAAATTTTCTATTATCATTGGATCAAGAAGCCCCAAATCGCAATCCAACCTGCTCGACTTCAAATATTGAAGTGAAAGATGTGCATTTGCTGCATTCTAAGCTCATTTTAGAGGGGCTAATATTTATTATATTAGATAATGAAATATTTGAGAATAAGTTATATTTATTAATTAGGTGGACTGATAGTCTTAGTTTTTACCATCTTTGATTTCATATGCTCCGTACATGTTGATATCCTAATTAGTTATCTTTTCGAACGTTTAAATGAATTGATTGCTTTAATTGTATATGCCCTTAAGTTCACATACTACAATAGTACTTAATGGCTTATTTGGTAAAAATGGAATTGGAATCAAAAATCCATTTCTTTGGTTCGGTTTGACCAGAAAAAACAAACAAAAAAACAAAGGCCAGAACCGTCATTCCTGCGGAATGGGCATTTAATCGCATTCCCACAAATTGATTCCGTCGTCTGAGGGCGGGAAAATGGCATTCCAGCCGTACCGTTCGTTCATCTTCATCCTTTTGTCATTTTCTTTTTTTGTCTTTTTCCTACATTTCAATTATTTATTATTATTATTATTACTATTATTAGTACTTATTAATATTAAAATAGTGAAAACAATTGAAGAGTGAAAATGTATCTCACAAAACAGTGAAAAACTAGATCTGTGTTAACAAAAAATCTTACGATGAAAGATGGTATCAGAAAATAAATATTAGTGAAATCTTAAATTAATTTGAATTTATTAAATATATAATTATTAAAAGCAAATTTTCATATTTAATCTTATTTCCTTGAGATTAAGAATATAATCACCGTTCCTATTCATTTCCGTTTCCAATTTATCTCTATTTATTTTCTACCGAACATAACTTAAGCGATTTTAATCTCTTGACCGCCAAGTATTTGTATTACTCTGCTCTCTTACGCTGTCTTATTTTAATATGCAGCAACTGAACGGAGACATGTTTCTCTCAAACTCATCGTATCTCATGTGGGTTTCGTAGGATCTTGGATGAGTCGTGCAGGTAGCATGTGACCAGGGATCACAATCACAGGTTATATGATAATGCTACGACCAATAGGGTTTCGGTTGACCATGGGTCAAAAGGTGGCTCAATTGCGACCACGGTGAGTCACATCCAACGTGTATCGTTGCCTCCACCCCACTTTTTGTTTTCTGAGTTTGTGTATTAGCTGAGGTTAGCTCAAGTTGTATTGAAATTTTATTTTAAAGTAGTTAGATATTTCTTTATCTCAAATAAAGTATTGAATTTTATTTCTTAATGAATCATGATTCAAACTGAATTAATAAATCCAATGATTTCTAAATATAAAATCTATAGGATAAAAATCAATTTATCATCGATAATTTTATTGTATGTTTCTCTTATTAATGTAATTTTAAATCATATGCATCGGTCAACTAATAAAAATAAATAAAAGTTGAGCGGAAGTGAATATGAAGCATTTCAACCCATGAATAATTGCTTGCGTTTCTTTTTTCCTCCCCCAAAATCCACTGTCGAATGTCACTGCCCTTCTCAACTCGTCAGAGTATCCTACACCGTTGCTTTTTCTCTGTTGGGCCATTGTCGCACTTCGGCTGGTCCATGTTTGCCTCCACGTGGACCCCACTGCCGCTGCTCTTTTCCTCATTAGTCTAGGCAACGGGGGAGGGGACCTCATGGAGCCATGGACTGACTGCCCACCACCGACCAGAAGGACTGGTCACTCGCTGGCAATTCTAATTTCCAAGCCTTCCCATTTGAATAATCTCTTTCGCACACACTCTCTCTCTCTCTGGAGGTTGATTGAAAATGATGTGACATATACTAATCACAATCTATTAATTTAACGAAAAAATTCTATTAATTAAAATTTGAAGAAGTATGATCCCTCCACTCCAATGGCATGTCGATTTCTATATGTTCCCAACAGTTAATGCAAAAATTATCAATTTTTAAATAAATTTCAGGTTTAAATTTTAGTGATTAGCAAAATATATTTATCTATTCATTACCTCATGTATCAACTCATTTATAAATTAATTAGAACAAGTTCTGAATTTGATTAAAGATAATTGATATGTTTAAAGGAAGGAAATCCAATTTACTTAGTCTACATATTATTTATTGAGTCAGAAAAATTAAGTATATGATTATTGTTTTTTAGATAGTAGTGAAATGTATCGATATTCCAAAAAATTATAAACATCTTAACTTGCTCCATGAATAGATTTGAAAGTATCTATTCTTTATTTACCATATTTAAACTTGATTTTTTTTTAAAAAAATATCATATCATCTAAATTAATATATACATTCTACCCATATATTCTTAAATTTATTTGCAATGTCAAATAAGTTTCTAGTTTACCAAAAAAGAAATTGGTTTTGATAGTTCAAAACTTATGTTGTTTGATGAATTCAAGATTTTTGGTTAGAAATTTTTCTTCTCATACTCGCATCAAAATGTCATCCAAAGGTATGTTATTTAGGTCTGGATTATGCAATACATTGGATTCTTGGAGTATACTAGGTTTTGAGGGTCGTAGAATACTAATGAGACCAATGTTGAATTCTGATTATTTCATTAATCTAACATGTCCATGGTTTGACACTATAACTGAATATGACTTAATGGAGATCACAGGGTAAGAGTTACTATTACTGTTCTCCTTAAATTGGAAGAAAAGTAAAATTCTATTCTACTGGGGCCGGCGACATGTGAATCCTCTGAATTTCTAACCTTTTCTATATATAAGAATTATATATCCTATACTGACACGTTGCAATATCATGACACATGATACTTTCTCTTTATTACATGGAGGTTAAAGGAATGGAGACATAGGAGGCATGAGGGGAGGGGGAGGGAAGAACAGCAGGGATGTGAACCTCCGGAACCGGTGCTAATTAACCTACCCAGCCTGGTAGGTTCTTGGAAGATACTAACGAAGTTAGGGTAGGGTTTGGGTAAAGAAATGAGGGATCGGTCGGTCAAAACGGGTTTTGGTTCTACTAAACATGGTAGCCATAATCGGAATCGGAAAGTAAATGTAATATCCAAAGGTGAAAATTGCAATCAAGCACATATAAGAGCCGCTCTTCCTTGTACACAATCATCATCTAAAGTGTGTTATCAGAAGTTTAGGTTAGAGGCGTGAGATTATTTAGGCGAAAAGTTGAGAAAAAAAGTGGCAAAATTGTTCAATTTGCAATTATCGTGATGTGAATCTTGCTGATTCTTTTTGATCGGGGTACTTGGTCAATGTGGAAGCATTTGAAAATTTTTCCCATATTTCATATAAATGATCAAGTTAGATTCTGTCCCTTTCGTCCCTTTGATTTAATTTTTTAAATTTCATATACTTGAAAAAAAGAACAAGTTTTAGCAGGACATCCAAGAGCTATCGTGTGTGTGTATATATATATATATATATATAATAGATTTCGGACAAGGTTTAAGTATTGAAACCGATAGAGTAGGCTCCGATGCTAATACTTGAGAATCGGTCTAACATAAGGTAGGACCCGAGCACCACAAAAATTACAAGACGTCCGACCCCACACGGTCATAAAGGGAGGGAGGGGAAGCAAAGTGAGAGGAGTGGAAGACTAAACGTTGACTTCGTTTGGATACAAACTAATAAGGACAATAAATGGCAAAATTAATAGTCTTACACATCATGAAATTTTCAAGTGGAATTATCAAAGAAAGGATTTGATATAATGATATTGCTCTTAATATAATAATTAAGATATTATATATTTAGTTCTTATCATAAGATTTCCTATGTACTTTTATTTCTCTCTTATCTGGTCTCTTTTTTGATATATGAATATTTTATGTAATAAAAATAATAAGATTATCAAATAATTTTATAATATTTTTTTATTATTTATTAATTTTATAAAAAATAAAAACACCTTGATAATATTATTTTACAAGAATACTGATAATTTCTTTCATTTTTCTTTCATCTAAATCATCATCATCATCAGAGTTTAAGGGAAAAGAGTCATCTCCGGTCTCTTTCCCCACCACTAAAATTGGGCAACTAATCTATAAAAAAAAAAAGAAAATCCTTTAACCTCCATGGGAATAAAGGATATGTTTCTCAGGACGCGGTTGTGCTAATTAGAAGAGAGGAGATAATAGGTGAAGTCCCTACGGCTCTGCAGGACGAAAAGTTTGACGCAACAGTTCGAAAGATGACAGCGCAAGAACCCATCGTCGTAGTGGAAGAAGCGCCGCAGTCTCCATCTTGAGGAAATGGACGGCCGAGATTCCGCCTTGTTTCCAAGGAGATCAGGCGTGGCGGCAGGCATGACGTCAGATCGAAGGCGACTCCGAGGGGCCTCTTCTTTTTTTTTTACCGAGACTTGTCGGAGGAAGCGGGCCCCATCCCCAAGCGCGAGGTCCCCCGCACAGTGCGGGCGATCGTCCATCGACTTGTGGCTGACGTGGACTTCACTGGCAGGTCCGGTCATTCTCCGGGCCCACCAGTGTGTTAGGATCCACGTCACATGGACAGTGTCCGTCGAGACTTTCGGAAAGGGCAAGCATGGCTGTTTCTCACGGCTTTTGCTTTTGGGCCGTGCTGAACGTGGAAGATAAGATGTGATATGAAATGGATCATTCGAGCAACGTTTTATCTTTGTATAAACTTTTGAGAATGAGGATTATTCTTAAAATTTTACCATGGTTTATAATGTTTTGTTTTGGGCCTTCCTCAACATAAGGATTTTAAATTTGTTTGTTGATCGGGGTGCTGATTGCAATATCTATAACTTCAATCATTGAGTGACCGCAACCCGAATCAATGAGCCCATTGCTATGGAGACCATCGTGACTGTGAATATGAGGTCGAATCTCCACGTTTCGTTGGCACTAAATTGTGAAGTGGTGTCGAATTGGGGATGATAATTGCAACCCAGCCTTGCACAGGATACTCTGGGGAGGGAAGAAGAGACTAGAGAGCAGCACATGCCGGAGTTCGGACCTCATCAAGATTATTCGACATCATTTTTCTTTAAGTAACAGTCAAGGTCCACTACATTCGACTCCTTAATCACAACCTCCTGCGCAGCTCGCGCTGATAAAGATCGATCGAGTTGGTTCTCCTTCTCTTCTTGGGCCGCCTGCGCGTTCGACTCACCTCTTGCGGCCCTGCGCCTTCCTTCCTTCCTCCTCAGAGACAGCCCGCCCGTTGCTACTCTCGATCAGTGCAAGAAGCCACATGTCAATTCTTCACCTTATCTGGGCTCGCTGAGGAAATAGCAGCACATGATAATTAAATCGAGGATCAGAAGAAAAAAAAGAGTTCGATTTGATCGAGTCTACTAGGTCAGTTGCATCGCTGAAGGCTTGGAAGCATGCATGCTACTTTCCTTGATTTCTTTCACGACCGCCGCGATCTCATATGTGTACATCCCAGTTCCCGAGCATCGATGCTGCGACGATAGGGCTGAAATACTATATGGTGACCGGGTGGCCTGAAGATTTTTTCCTCGTCTGATTTAGCGGAATTGATGCATCGACTGCAGCCGTCCGGCTTGATTTCTCGGCCTTAATTAATTATTTTCATGGATAATTCATTCAATCTCTTCTCAATAGAACAACAGACACAGAATTCGGGGGAAATTTCGGCATGATTTCTTGGGGAAGACTAGTTTGAATAGCTGTATTAATCATAAAAATTATTAGAATGAATGAAAGTTTTATCTACCATAAGAATATTCTCGAATAATTGGCCAAAATATATGATATGATTAATTATGAGAAATACATTGTATTATATGAAAATATATAAAATCAGTTACAAACTATAAAGGTAAAGTACAAGTAAAATGCAAGGAATTCATATATATTTCTAACTTAAAATATATTAGATTGTATTAAAAATACATAAATTTTCAGTAAATTTAAGTAAAATGATTATAAAAAATATTAAAATTCAAGAAATTTTCAATAAAACTTTTATCCATCACTAAAATTTTAATTTATGTATCTAAAATCACTATAATTGCAATTAAATACGTGGAGAACAATGTTACGATTAGCACTAGCAAGCCAATGGCTGAAATTTTATATTTTAAGATATTCCATGCATTTAGAAATTGAAGACCATAGTAGAAGATCGTTATGAATCCGATATATGATGCTATATCAATTCAAACGTCAGGGATCATAGGAATTATAAGGATCACAGTCATGCGATCCTATCCAAGAGCAGAAGAAAAATTAGAAAGCTGATTGATTATATTTGACTGACATGGATTAAGGATGGAAAAAATAATGTGATTAAATTTAAGGCGCAAAACAGTTAGGCCAGAAATTGGCAACCAGGCCGGATCGGAGATTGTTTACGGGACACGAGCTGTTGGGTTTCGATGTATTTATTCGCTACCATCCTTGGACTGGCCACCTCCGTTCACGGTCTGGAAGCCAAGACGACCGCTTCTTCAGCTTCTTCAGCTCCGGCGCCGCCGTCTTGGACCGCTGGTCTGCTCCGTCATCAGCCTGCTTCCTGAGGCTGAAGATCTTGCCCAGAAGAGCCAGAGCCCTGGTGCCCTTCTTGTTTTTCCGACCGAAATGGCCGAGGCAGCTGGTGTCTCGGCCGCTGCTGATCAGCCTCATCGACTCCGAGAGCCGCTCGTAGGGGGCGAATCTGGCGCACTCGGCTGTGATGGACTCTGACACGAGAGTGGAGCTGTTGTATCTCCGCAGGGCCGAGATGTGTGGAGGACCTCTGGCGCCTCCATTGAGCGTGAAACTTCTGCTCAACTCCATTAACGGTCGCAGAGATTTCGCTGCTTTCCTAATTGAATTTCGTCTGTGTTCTCTCTTGTTTCTCTGTCGTTTGGGAGATAAGGTTGATAAAAAAAAAAGCATCTCTCTTCGTTTGTTCTCTTGGAAAATCGACCACAAGGCCACTATAAATCTTTCCTTTTTTCATTCAGACGTGAAGTAGGGTTTCTTAAATTTGAACTACTTTATTTATGCCAACTGTGAATTTCTTCTTTGACTGGTCAATATTAAATAAAATCAGCCGGAAAAAGGGAATTCTTCTTGCCAAGGAAATTATTATAATTGAGACCACATTTATGAAAGAGTTATATAGTTTGATTAGGATAAATAGTCGCAAAAGTGTATCGCATTTTGCCGTTTTCTCTAAGTTGTTATGACTTTTAAGTATTAGTCAAAATAGACAGACGTTGCTCATTTATTCACAAAATGTCACGAATGTTAAATTCATTAATTTTTCTTATTAAGTGCTAGTACTAGCATTGCGATGTCACACCCATGCTTAATCAAGAAAATTAATGGCATTACTGTTCATAATCTCTGTAAAAAAACGAAAAGAAAGTACATTTCTATTTGATGTTATTAAATATCACGATGGTGCGGCCATGATACATTGAATTCCGTGTATTTCTAAGTAATCTACCAAGATAATCACACCTCGCTGGCGTATTGATCGATGGCTGGGTCTTGAGACGGAGCAAGAAGGTCGGAACAAACCCACGAGTACTGGTTGAGTAATCAAGAAAGCTAGTAATGGTAAAAATTCTGATTAATAATAAACCATATAATGATGCTAAAGTAGTGGAAAACATACAGAATGTGTCGGTGCAAGGCTCGTCCGTCAGAGGGCGTCCCGTGGGAACTCCTATCGTCGACCGAAAGCCCTTCCACCGACCGCGGAAGCCGTTCGTCCGTCAAAGACGCTGGCTCTTCTACCATATGAAGGAAACCTTCCATCAGGAAACTGAATGCCCACTTTCTATAAGTAGGAGGCAGTCAGACCCCGACATCCTACAGGGCAGGGCAGGTAATTAAATGCTCAGGCCTGCCTGTAGCCCTAGCCGCCCCTGGACCCCACCTGACCTGTGCCCCGTCACAGGGTCAATTAAGAGAGGCCCATGCCCGACCTGCACGGGTCACAGGTCGGACCCGAGCTGGTCCTATTGGACCTCAATTGTTATCCATTGATAAACACGAGCCCGAAAGATTGAGCCCAGCTTCAGCCTTACACATGAGCACTGTGGAACAAAATAGAGCAAAGAGAGTTGTTCTTTTGATATCCTACACCGGTAATATGTAAGGGAAAGTGAAGAGAGAGTGCTTATATATATATACACACACACACATATACAACCTTCAACTCTTTAAGCAATTATTTAAAGATAAAAACAAGTCATTAAAAGTTTTATAAAATATCTTAATATTGAAATTATTAATTTATAGTTTAGCAATGGAGCGGGGCAAGTCGGGGCAAGTCAGTGGAAGGATCCAGGCCCAACCTGGCCCGTGTGCGGGGCAAGAGTTAAATACCCACACGTGTCCCCATTCTTTCTTCATGGAGGGTTCTGACCCGGCCCAAACAGCGTGGGCACCTGCAGGTCGGGTCCAGATTGCGACTCCTACCATAAATCCCCGAAAGAGAGACCAGCTCTCGGTTCCTATTTTCAGGGGTTGCACCGAGTTTAATTATTTGCTACTTTCTCCAGAGCCATGGAGCGTGAGGTTGAATATGTATTGCTTGATGGAATGATCATATTTGGCAATTTAATATGATTTTTTCTGCCTGCCCCTATTCTAGATAACTCAACATTTGTTTTCCTTAAACAAGAAATTTAGTTCAATTCCGGAAATAGAAAAACCATAGTTGAGTGTATCTATATTCAACTGTCCGATTTAAATCAAATTTAAACTAATTATGGCTAATAGAGCTCTTAATGTCAATGTGCAAATGGGAAAATTTTAGTTTCCCTTCCCTTCTTATTAGGAACTTGTTAATGAGCGGGAGGATGCCCGTGACAACGCATGGGAATCGGGTTTCATGGTTTCACAAACGTGGGCTTGCAATTGCTTTGGATGTCGTCTAAGCAAAGCAAAAACCTCTTCCAATTTTCCTTGATCGCGACCCATCCAACACGTTAAAATAATAATAATAATAATACTAAGAGTTTGCCATCCCATTGATAATTACCTAACTAGACAAACATCGAAAAAAAAAGTTTGGAATAGCGGTACTGTTCTCGATTCAACAATCAAGATATTATATATTTAATTTTTATCATAAACATTATCACTCATCTTTATTTTCCTATTCCTTTTTAATTTCATGAATATTTTTAATAATAAGAAAAACAAAATTAGGCAGACATTTAATAAAGGTATTAATTTAGAAGAATGGTTGGCGCTCTACTCCAAGAATCCATAATAATGCCAAACTCCACCAGAATTATTATTAGGTATTTTCCGACTATCTCAGTCTCATTGGTCTTATGCATCTAACATGCCATTGATCACTTGCCCTGACTATCAAGACTGCCCATCAACTGTCATTAATACCGATAATTACTTCGATATGATAATGCCTTTTTTCCCTTAATCTTTTTTCTTTGAATTCCACAATATATATATGTATATATCTGCCTGTCTGCAAGCAGAACGTATGTCCAGACAAAAACGTGAATTTCAACTAAATATTTCCTAATCTTATCAGGATCTGGAATCGGATCCGGGACCCACGATGCCAGCTCTAATTTCAACCACTTTCACTTACATGATGTCAACCCGCTCCTTCTCTATCGTAATTTTAAATGATTTCATGAAAAATAATGTAATTATACTGATATTTTTCATCGTGCCATTATTAGTTAGGATTATCTAAAAATTTTAAACTTAAAAATATCCTAATAAATAGAAATTTAATTAATAAAAAATTAAGTTATAAAAATTACATTTTTTTAATAAGCAGTAATTCAATAGAATATCTGGCTTCTCTCCTATAACTTTCTAATCTTTTGTTCTAGATATAAATATTTTTGTTTTTATTTTTTTTCATGGTTTCATTTTTTTTATAAACCCATCCAAATATTAACACTCAACTAAAAAATTACATAGAGATTAAATTTGCAAAAAATAAAAATACTTATTAATTTCTATAATTAAGTATATAATTCTCAACGTCATAAGAGTCCACGTCTATATATATATATATATGTATATGTAGAAGGTGGACAACTCTGTTTCAATGATGAATATTCGGTGGAAAATTAACTGACGCTGTTTCCTTGAGGGTAAAGTCAACGCCAATCGGTTACCAAAACATGAACACGACTTGCTCATTTGAACTACTTGATATTGTTCTATAACTCATATAGAATAATTTTTTAAAGGTGGAATTGTAGTAAAAGTCATATATTATTATTTTTTATACTTAATCATATGTGTTTTAAAATATATATTTTTAATTATATATATATTTAATTTCACAACATATTTAAATAGTAAATATTAACAGTTTACTAACGTATAATTTAACGTCATCCGTAACAATTATATGCTTATGTGTTAGTGTGTGTGATGATATGTCATGACACATCAACTACTTTTTTGACATATCATCGTACCACGTCATTGTCACCCTACCACATCATTTTCACCCGTTAGCAGATGAGATTATATCGACAAACCGTTAAAGTAAGTGCTTAAACCTATAGTACTGAACTAAATGTGCATAACTAAGAGATATATTTTTAAATATATATTATTCAAGTATCAAAGTCGACAAATATAAGAAATTTCTGTTGTAATTATCCATTTCTTAAAATAATGTGAATATATGTTATTTAATATCTACTTATTTGATTTTTTTTCCGTCCGGCACTTGCTGGATTAGGGATAATAAATTATTATTTACCACATTTCGGTGTCTGATAAATGGTACTCCCTGGAGCCTGTATTATTAGTGACGTGTCATTATCTAGCTGTTGCTCAGTCATTCTTCTCTTGGTCTCACGCCGCCCCTCCAGTACGCGGCACGGCAGCGGCCCCACAAGTACAGCGCCCGAACTGCCCAAAATATGCCGACAGGACACACGTGTATACCTGAAGTCTATTACGTTGGACAAGTTACCTGCCCTTTTAAAGAGGAGCACAAATGGGAGAGGGCCAATTTTGGTTCTTGAATCTTTCACTACTTCTGCTCTTAATCGTAGATCTCATTTCAGTTGCTTTTGATTCTCAACCCTTTATGCTATTGATCGAGCGAAACATTACATGTTAAGTGTTATTTTCAGTTTTTCTCCTTAAAAATTATTCTTTACTAATAAAAAATAAAATAAAAAGGTTAAAAGTCCTATATCTAGATATAAAGATGTCAAATTTTACTTTTACCAGGTTTTCGGGTTGTGCCGCTTGAAATATTGTGTCATGCTAGTACAAACAAAAAAAGTTATATTGGCACAGGAGTATAAAAGTAATTCTTATGATTAAAAGGAAATTATGAATTTTTTAAAAAGATAACATATAAATAATTATATTTTAATAATTGTCTTAATATTTTTTTAAAAAATTAATATAATATTTAAATTAATAGAGTAATTATATTATAAAAATTTATTTAAAAATAATGATTTATATAAATTTCTAGCTTCAGGGGCTAACACGGCCGAATTACAAGTCTGTCTGGAGAAAATATCTTCTGCAACGTGACGCCATTAATCAATAAAATGCGGTAAATATTAACATTTTTAATTATTTAAAGTTTTAAAAAATAAGTAAATTGTAAAAGATATTAACGACCAGAAAAAAGGTGGGTGGAAACTGGTGATCACGCGCTTTTCCCGGGAAAAAAGGACAGCCAACATCTCTACTTCACATGTATTAAAATTTTATTAGGCAATATCATCGAATAAGTATTTACCATATAATAATACCGTCTTATATGATACTTTGCCTTGACCTGCGTGGGAAAATTAAAATCAGCAAAAACATTAGAAGATGGTGAACTAAAACAGATGGAAACAAATTTCTAACTTACAAAGGGCAGCACAAGGGTGACGACCAGAATCGAATACTCGACCAATATGGGGGTGTTCTCATTAGCAATTGGACCGGATGAATATGATACACAATCTGGAGAATTTGACTGCGCGTTGAACTTTTTTCCCGGTACCAATCACTTGGCATTCATAAGCACGACTCACGATAACTAACCAGTTGATCCCGAAGCTCAATCAGTCTACGTCGGTGGGATCAATTACTTCAAAGTCACCTGTATGCGCCATGCACACGAAGGAAAGGTTCCTTCGTGCGGAGTGCCCCCTGTCTTCTTTTTTGAATTTTCTTTCTTCTCTTCCGTCATTGGGACGAACCTAGCCCTCCGTTTCCCACTATATAAATGGAAGCTCCAACTTATTCACGAAACCACGAGAAGCACCAAAAACCCCCGGGCAGAAATCTTTGAAACTCAGAGAAGAAACCCACCGCACTTCTCTTTGGTGTTCAGAGAAGAAGCTCTTTCTTCCCCAAAGATGTATGGTCCTCTGATATCTCCAAGCTAGTCTGAATCAAGTGATCTGATCAGCATCTGTTTTCAGTGTTCTTCATTTCGATACAGAGAATATCGCATTTCTGCTGTAAATTAGTCGGAGCCTCTTTTGGATTCACCAGTCTATTGACTGTTCTTGCTTTGAGCTAAGAAACATTTATCTGTTCAGCTTTCGTTCATGATGAACTCTTGTTTTTGGTGGGTCTAACGGTTTGAAATGCTTGAGACGTATTTTGGAAAAGTAAACAACTTAATGGTCAAACTCTGTCAGCTTTACTTTGCACTTTGATCTGATTCAGGTTCATTTTTAGTTTGGCTTTTGGTTGATCTATTCATGGCAAGATGCCAAATGGGTTATGCTGTCCAATCAAGTTATTGAGAACAATCACCGTACTTTGCTCTCAATGGTTGGGAATGATCCATTTGTTTATTTGAACCCCTTTTTCAGTGAAACTATTGTTTCTTGTCGATCATGTTTAGTTGGATCGGTAAGATGGTTCGCTTGAACTTGCAAAGAATCTGGTCTTATTTACGTCTGGTGCTGTGACGCACATATTTGATGGTTATCTATGACTTGTTGAATCAGGCAAAACTAACGAATTGAACAGTTCGATCCATTGTTGTTTCCTTTAGATTGATCCTGTTGAGCAACCATGATGTATTTTCGGAGGAAACTTTCTCAGAATCGTGTAGAAGACGATGATGCACAGAAAGCTGCAAAGGTTATATTACTTGATTGGAAATAAATAAATTGGCTCCCCTAAGTTTCCCACTCACTGAAGTGATACAGATACTGAGGTCGTTTTCTATCACCAGGTGAGTGAGCTCAGGGGGGCTATTGGGCCATTATCAGGGCGCAACTTAAAATATTGTACAGACGCATGCCTGAGGAGATACTTAGAAGCCCGGAACTGGAATGTCCACAAAGCAAAGAAGATGCTGGAAGAGTCAATTAAGTGGCGGGCAGCCTATAAACCAGAAGAGATTCGTTGGGTAAGCGATCACATTGAAAAAAACATAAATGATGTTCCAAGTGAATCAATCTAAACATCACTTTGTTGAGATAGCAAAAAGGTCAAGATCCAACAAATCTATTGATCTATCAATTTTGGAACGTTACTTGTGTTTTGCGGCTAACATTAGCATCCTGTGGCTCCTTTTTCCTTTGTTGACATTGATTGTCAATGATGTTAAGATTTCATTCTGCAGCCTGAAGTGGCTCATGAAGGAGAGACTGGAAAAGTTTCAAGGGCTAACTTCTTCGACCGATTTGGCAGGACTGTCCTCATTATGAGGCCAGGAAAGCAGGTTAGCTTGGGAAATTTCTCCTGGATTGTAAAAAAAAAATATTGGCAGAAAACTGATGCAACTTTCCACTTGCAGAACACAACTTCAGCAGAGGACAACGTTCGCCATCTGGTATATCTCATAGAAAATGGCATCCTCAACCTTCGCGAGGGACAGGAACAGATGTCGTGGCTGATCGACTTCACGGGTTGGTCCTTGAACACCAACATCCCCGTCAGGACTGCCCGTGACATCATCAATGTTTTACAGAATCACTACCCAGAGAGGCTCGCAGTTGCATTCTTATACAACCCGCCGAGGATCTTTGAGGCATTCTGGAAGGTTCGTCTGAAGCATTATGTCCAATATTATTCATCTCGTGTCTGATTAGTTCAGAAGTTTAGAGAGAGGGATTGTTAACTTTGCCATGAGCTGATGAGAAAAGGCTTTGGCGTTTTAAACAGGCTGTCAGGTACTTCCTGGATCCAAAAACTTTTGAGAAGGTGAAGTTCGTTTACCCGAAGAACAAAGACAGTGTCGAGCTCATGAAGAGGTTCTTTGATGTGGAAAACCTCCCAAGTGAATTCGGGGGCAAGGCAACCTTGGAATACGACCACGAGGAGTTCTCCCGGCTCATGTCTGAGGACGACATCAAGAATGCCATATTCTGGGGAATCGAGGAGAAACCGCAGACCGTTCTTAATGGGCATCCAACAGTTGAGGTGCCCCCGGAGCCTCTAGCTCTAGTCCCCACCGCAAGCTAGATCAAGCTTTACGTGAATGGTTATCTTTCCATGTGCTGAAGGTTTTTAACCTGTAATAATTAAAGGGCTGCAGCTGAATTGCTATGAAGTATACGGCAGTACTCTTGCGTTTAATAACTGGAAAAGAGGGCTTCCCGGGAAGATTGGTGGCCTAAAGCCAAGGCACAGAGTGAGGCCTTTTGATGTAATTAGCAAAAACAATAAATTTATTAAGAAAGTTGCTTCTGCAATACTTTGAATGCAAAATTACTAATTAAATTTCCAAATTAACTCTTGAAACATTTTTAATTTATTTTGTAATGCAGAGAATCTCATCAGTTTCTATTGAGGCATAGTTGATCCGTAGGTAAGATTGTATGAATTTCAGTTCTGAGAAATCTCTTTTGGTTAGAGCCACTGTTAAATGAACGGACCACCGATACTGTTGTACAGTAAGAAGCAAAGATGGCTTCCAATAAGGAACTGCAAGAAAATGAATGTTACTGGGTTACCTGCCAAAATGAAGAGCCTAACCAAAGCGATAGGTGAAATACCAAGAATCCCGAGGTTACGTCTGGATAAAGGGCTAAGGAGACAGATCGGGTGAAACGGGTTATGGAGGGATAAAAAGTAATGCTAGTTACGAAGGGATTTTTGTAAACGTATCACAAATTATGTTAAATGAAATCAACAAAAAGAGTATAGTGATGGAAGGTGAAAGACATTGGAAAAATTAATTTTCACAGGTCAACTCTCTCATCATCCTAAAAAGCTACAATCCTGACGGAGACTGAAGTGAACATGGCAATTGACAAGAAGAAAAACGGGGGTGATTGAAGACCTGATGCAATAGACGTTTGGCAGAAAAACAGAGGAAGAGGAGGAAGACTAATCGGATGCCAACCCTTTAATGCAGTCGTGTATTAATTGTAAAGGAAGGCTCGTTAACGAGGTCCACCACACACATTGAACAGTGGAAACTTCATCCGACAAGTGATAACACACATGGTTCTCTTCATAAGAGGCTGGCTCATTAGTATGCCAAAGAAATCTGTCTGTCTCATTGAGACCTCGTGTTCAGTTCAGATTGTACCAAAGTACTCAATCCAACATAGAGTTTTTGGTTTATAAAATCCTACATATATTAGATTAGGTTGCGATTGATGTACTCTTGTGGAGCAAGCAAAACCCCGTCATAGTTACATTAGAATAAAACAAGAGAATCAGATTTCTCGAGGAAAACGATGAATGTAGGGGGGGCTACCCCTTCTTGTTGTGGACCAATGGGTGGACAATTCATTGAGCTCATTGACGATATAATAATCGGAAGGGCCAAAAAAATCAATTTAATAATATGGAATTGCGTTGAAAGCTTAGCAAGATGTCAAAACAAATGGTTTTGTGGGGGAAATGAATGTCACCCTTAATCCTTTCCTACGGTAGGTGGAATAGGTATAGGCATACCAATAATTCAGCCTCCTCTCATCGTTTTGGATTGAATTCACAAAAACCAAAATCCAAAATAGAGACAAAGAAGAAGAAGAAGAAGAAGAAGAAGAAGAAGTTGGTTCCCTTGCTTACAAGTCATTTGCCATTTCCATGGACGGACGGATGAAGGCGGCGTTGCAACTCTTGGAAATGGAGTGGCGTGAACCTCTTCATTTTCTGCCCTTTAAAATTTACGTCGATATGCTTTAGGAGATACAGAGATTCTCTCCCTTTAAAATGGGATACTCATCGCCTAGCTTTTTCTGCCGATCCAAATTTTTTATTTTTAATTATTTTACTTTCAGAAACTGTAAAGAAGATTTTTCCCCCAAAAAGAAAAACAAAAAACAGAAAATGGAAATTAGTTCATTGCATTCTCAGCGACTGTGCTTAGTGTCCCTTACTTTTATGTGGCATTTCTATGTGAGTCCAGCTCGAGATCATCAAAAATCATATTCCCGTATGATCTTTAGTACTTGTACATGATAGATCTGAACTGAACCACTTTGGTGTTTTTTTTTTTTTTGGGTGTCTGGTTAATTTTGAATACTATGTCCATTTAAACGGCAACAGGCAAATCAAATCAGTTCAAGAATCGATGGGGGAAAAGAAGAGCAAAGAAATAATCTGAAATTCTTAATCCGAACACATCATTCGACTCTCTGTTGCTTTAACTTTTCATGGCATTTTTGCTTTACCGCAGATTGCAGAATGCTGATACTGCAATGGGATCCTTCAAAGATCTCAAAGGATCAGCTTATTAAGGGAAACCTCTAGCTATCTGTTCTAGTCACCGTCATGAATCCCGACGTTTTCATGCCAAACACAAAATTTCATGCATTTGAAAGTGGTCGATGCACCAAGTCGCAAGTCCACTACCATTTACTCAACGTGGGATAGAGAATCTAGTTTAGCTACCCTACAAATGTTGATTGCTACAGAGACTCAGAGGGATACTACTAATTACTGCAGTTATTTGTTTCCCTTTGAAGCATTTGAAGCTGTAAACACATATCCATCAGAAAGCTTTTTTCCATAATAATCGCTGAAAGACATTGTTCAGAATCGTACACCTCGAGGTTCACCAATCACTGAAGATTGAAATGCAGAACTGATACAGGGCCCAAGTTTGATACAAGGTTTCCTCACAACTTTTTGAAGTATACACAGCCAGACCGACGAAAACAATGAAGTAACTCCAACGATTGCTAATCAAGCATATAGATACGAGAAGCAATGTCCTGCACCAACCAATCGAATCCCTCAAGAAGACCCTCTCCTGTGTAAGCACTGCATCCAATGATCTCCCAGTGTCTGCTGTTGTCCATTGCTTCCAAATTCAGCACCTGTGACAAGCAAAAAACCAACAATATAATAACAATCTGTACAAGAGAACCTTCGACGAGAATTAAACTCATACTAGGAGAATCAGCATAGGGATCTGCTCAACTCACTTTAACAATACAACTATTTAAAAAAAAAATTTGGCATATTGCAGGCACTAATGATGGAATCAGTGATAGTTGAAGGATTTTGATTGGCTGACTTACTTTTGCAATATCTGATGGACTTAAAGAACCTTTAATGTCCTGCTTATTTGCAAATATGAGAAGGGATGCTCCTGATAGCCTCTGCCTCATGAAAAAAAGGAAAGGTCAATGCTCCTACTTTAGAAAGATCCAGCAGAGATTTTGACTTGCAAGAGATTTTCCATAATATGATCCCAATTGTCATGCAGAAATATTGTTTACATATGAAATCGGTGATATGAATAATCTATTAAAATGAGGTAGCTCTCCATTAGTCAGAAGTTATGGACTAGACTGCCATCCGAGCTTTTAGTATTACAAGTAGTTTTAATTGAGAATACCTCTTCCTTCAAAAGATTATGCAATTCTATTCTGCAGTCATCTAGCCTTCTGAGGTCCGAACTATCAACTACCCAGACAAGTCCATCTGTTTGCTCAAAGTAGTTTCTCCAGTAGGATCTTATTGTTCTTTGGCCTCCCACATCCCATATGTTGAGGGTGTACCTGTAAATCATATGGGATAGGAAGAAAAATCCGCATTGCACAATAACAGTTTCAACTAAATCTAATCCTGTTGGCTAAAGTTTGCAATGCCCGACAGAATTTTAAGTTCAACTGTTTTACAAGGCAATATTCATTTGACAAGCAGAATAGAAGTGGGATGAAAGAATCAGGCAAGCTCATGAAAAATGCCAGCAACAACTACAAGAACAGTATTGACGGTGTCTCTAATAAATCATCTTGCCTGAGTGTAGAAACCCAGATAGTGAAAAGCAACAAAACATCATGCAATTAGCCAAATTTGATTACCAACAAATGAGTAACCCTGAAAGCAAAAACTCAAACAGGATATCTTTACATTTGTTTTCCCTGTCTTTAATGTTAACGTCTTCAAAGTCCTCCAAAACTAACATATATGATACCATTCTACAATGCATTGCTCTCAACAGAGATAATCTATTTCCAAATTTCTGAAACCAACAAATTCAGATAATCTGCTAGGCGAAATGGCTGAATGAACTGCAATATCATAAAAATTACAACTTTTATTTAAACATATCACAATTTCTCAATCAACAATAATTTAAAAGGGGAAAGAAGAAAAAAGGGAGAAGGTATTCATTCATAAAACCCATCAGGATGAAACTCTATAAAAGCCAGAAGAAGAAACTCTAATCTTACTTCTGATAGGAGAAGGTCTTGATGTTGAAGCCGAGGGTTGGGCTGATGACGCTGGTGTCCTCCCCATTGATCTTCATCACTATTGTTGTCTTCCCCGAATTGTCCAGTCCGCTGTATTCACATCATACCACGCATAGATTAAGGGCATCACGGAATCATTAAAACGCACTATATAAGCAAGTTCAAAGTGCTTTACACCATCAGAATCCGCATTTCTTTCTCTTTTCTTTTGATTTTCCGGATGATGCTGAGGAGACCCATCACTGCAATCACCAGCTCTCACAACGAACAAGCTCAAAAAGCGACCGTACAACTGGGCCTGGGGATCTCCGGACGAGCTGCAAGACTGAATAAGTATTTAGTCGCAGAAGCTAATTTCACCCACAGTTTTTTAAAACCGAACCGGATCGGAACCGGTTAAGATTCGTGGGTTTATGGGCCAAACGAACGGGTTCAATAGGTCCAACCGGCTTTTCAAATAATAATAATAATAAATGGAGATAGCACAGCACATAATTGAAGTCGCTAAGTTGGAAGCACTTTGATGGTTTTGGAGGAGTAACCCCCCCTGTTGAGGTTGGTCGAGGCTGGACGGGCTTGGTCTCTAGGGATGGTAGCACAGTGATGGCAGTCGCCTAGAGGCTTTTGGGAGGCTTGGAAGAAGCCAAGGCCGGGTGGAGTTCTCCGGGATGGCCCTTCGATGCCAAACTTAGTAGGACGACAAGGCATGGAGATTGTGAGAGCTGAGAGTATGGAGAGTAGTGAAGAACCCCAAAATCGGGTATCAAATCTGTCTATATCACACCTCAACTTAACTACACATATATATTTATTTATTGAAGGCAACTTCAAACAAATGGAAATTGCTCAGTAATCTGTACACTAATATGCATGCCGTAAGGTAGCAATTTTACTAGGTCTTGTCTTTTCAATCGGGATTAGAGTACATTACAATTTACATTAGAAGTTGGAAGGCTCACAGAAAGAAGCACGGACAATTGTGCGGACTGAGCAAAGAAGTGAAGTGCAGAGTGAATGAATCACAGTGAACTAATGTTTTACTTTAACATGCTTTCTAAGTAATGAAAAGTAGAAGCAGACAGGATTTCCTCCATCACTATGAAATGAAAATGTAAAAGCACCCTCTCTCTTCAGGAGGCTGCCTTGTGGAACTTGCAAAAATGACTGCGATGTAATTACAGTTGTTGTTTCTGATATCATCTGTGACAGATTAAACAGCGGAGTCACACCCAAAAGACTACACTATTAACAAGACTTCGTGAACTCTAGTTTAATTTATGTACTTTATTTGTCAGGCCACAGGCGCAAGGCTCTTACAAATTCTTGACATAAACCTAAACCATGCTGACATTGCAATGTCTCTGCCAAAAACTTCTAAGAGCAAATCTGATTTCAGTAACAGATTTGAGATTCTTTTGCAGGAAGCAAGTACATATCCTTGTCTTAGGACAACAATAATCTGCCAGCCTTCTCCCCCATATTGCAAGTACAAGAAGACAAACAAAAAAAAAATCAAGATTCAAAAGGTAATCCATGGACCAGATGTGGGTGGCTGGACCTTTGTAATAAAAGAGTGGCCTGTTGCCACATCGAATCATCTAAATGATGACTGAATCTCTTCCAGAGTTCGTCCCTTGGTCTCGGGAACCCATAGTGTCACGAAAGCCACTGTAAAAGCAGCAACAACTGCATAAAATGTGAAGGTACCTGCCGGAAAGTGAGGAAACTATATCAGATAAGAATGTAATAGATCTATTCCTGAAATCAACCTTCTAAAACGCTTCCAATTCCAGTATAGTGCAGAACAAGAGGTTCAATAATTTCGTCGATCCTGGCTTCTGAATATCCAAAGTAGGTATATCTGCCAGGAAACCAAGTTGATGCAATTAATCTTTTGATCTAAAATTGTGATGTCGATTATATCTAAAATATGCAGTTTTGCCTAGTTGGCTAACATGCCACGTTATATGTTCAATCTAAAATAAACAGGCTTAGTTTTTCTCCCAGGAAACTGGATGAGCAGAGTACTGCAGGTAAAGAGGGAAGCTGGAAAGGCTCTCCTATGCTAACTAGTAGACAGAAAATACTTTTGGATGAATAGTAGACAGAAAATATATATATGTATACATATCTATGATAAAAAGATCTGTAAAAAGCGAAAGTTGATTGTACCTCCAGAGCTCCACTCCAAAAGCAAGTTTGCAGTCATTGTGATTGCAAAAGATGTTATCCAATTCAGCAATACTGCTACACTGCCGGCAAGACCCTTAATGCTCACCGGCAGAATCTGAAAGTTTGCAGTTGAATATACATATCAGCTACAGATCTACACTTGTTTACCTCAATAGAAAATCTGAACTGTTTGCTGCACGAAGAAACTGCTAATTACCTCTGCCATAATAAGCCAGGAAATTGCTCCCATTCCCAGGGAGAAGGAAATAACAAAAGCCTGGCAGATACAATACATGTAAGGGAATGTGCTCCAGGAAAGAGCCGAAAAAATGAAAAAGAATGATGTATGAGGCATTGAGCGTGTGCAAAGAATCCTCACCACAACCCCAACAAGTGAAATTATCCCCATAATAGAATACATGTTCGAATCTTCTGATACAAGACCCTGGTAGTGTCAACAAGATATTGCAATAACAGTCATCCACAAATTCTAAGATAAATTCAGAGGTGCTATTATGAAAACAATACTTACCTCTATATAGAATGCAATAGCAGTGACTACAAGGCTGATTGTCATTGCAGAAGATGAAACCTATTCAAGAGTTCAGATGTTACATAGCACAAATTTTGTTTAGCACGCACAAAGTTTCACAGTTAATCTGCTCTGCACCCAACTTTTACATTTGACACCATTATTGCACCATTTTTTCAATCCTATCTATCACCTGTACCCTGAAGTCTACATATACTCAATTTACATTTCTAAGTTGTGATTCTGGTTGCACTTTTGCTAAAATAGGATACCACCCAAAAGTTGATGCAGAACATTTTCTACAAGCACCAAGTGTAAACCCTTTGGAACCATTTTTCAAGCGCCAAAAAAGGAGAATTTCACCAAATAATTGACCTGGGTCATGAAGAACAAGATGGTGGAATTTTTATATTTTATATCTGGTTTTTGAATGAGTGAAGGTTTCCTGTAACAAATAAAATCAATCTAACAATTTAGGATGCATAGTTAACCAAGAGTTTCAAAATGCAAACAAGCCAAAAACCAAAAATTAAGCATCAGGATGCATATAGGACAAGATGGGAAATTTTCCAGGTGAATTACAAGCAATTAGCCTAATACTGATGATACAGTTAAATCTTCCTTTCTTTTCCAAATATATGAGTTGAGAGATTAGTTGTTCATACTATTAAGAGCAATCTGCGTCCTGCTCTATCCATCAGCCAAAGGTTAACCCCTGTGGCAATAACCTGAAGAATAACAGCTGCTCATTAGCGATCATACTCTTTCGAACAAATATTGTTGATTATGAAATTGGAGCTACTTTTCTAAAAAATTAGAAATGCATTCACTATTGGCATACTTAATAATTTCCCAAACCAACATGAATATCGAATAAATTTGCTAATTAGCAAAATCTCCAACATTGTTTCTCTAGAAAATTTATGCTCAGATCGATTCCAAATTCTCTTCAAAATATAGAAATTTATGTTAAGGTTTAGCATGCCAGGAATATTCCCTTTCGTAAGGATGATGGAGTTATAATAAAGATATAGAGAAAACTGAAAAACTCTTCTCATTACTAATGGCATCTAACTGTCAGCAGATTAGGGAGAAGCAAAATCATTTTACCTGAATGGCACCAAGAGCAAAGGTTGCAACACTACTCGATGAAATCCCTGTTACAATTTTGCAGGTCATGCAAAATAGAGAAGATTTGTTAGGTCTCTATCAGCAACTATAAATGTCCAGCCAGTGTGAAATCTCAACTTTGTTGGTGCCCACACAAGGAAGGGGTAAGTTTTTGTTGATGGTGGTGGTGGTGGTGGTTGTCATATGGTGGTAGTTGAATTTCAGAAATTATTTGTAACATTGAAAATGATCCAGAAATGGAATAATAGATTCAAACACCACCTTAGTATTACTAAAAAAAGCACTTCATGAGTCCAAGAAGGGTTTAATGCAGTAGTGCACATGCCCTCAAGTTCAAACCAAGAGTGGTGGGATAGATTCACATTAGTGATACATGAATCACTTTATTTCCCCATACTATATTCCTTACTAGGCCTCCTTTGAAATAGAAAAAGTATTTAGATACCATTTACTTTATTCTTCTGAAAGATTTAAAACTTTTAATACGACATACTGCAAGATACTATAGAACTGCACACTAAAGTTTATGATATATTTAATTTTCAGTTTAAAGGATACTCGCAAATTTCCGGTCCATTTTCAACTTTCTGGGCACACATTTGTTTGATTGACATGGGGCAGAAGCTTATTTTATCACATTCTTTAAACTATAGAAATATAGAGCAATTAAAATTAAGAAAAACCCACTAAGATTTTGGTGAAAGAGTTAGAATATTACCTGCATTTTCAAATATTTTTGTTGAATAGAACATAACACCATTGATGCCACTAAGCTGCTGGAGAAATAGCAGACCAACACCCACCTACAGCATTCATATAATTCGTAGAGGATTAGAATATTGGAAAACAAAAAGAAAATACAAAGAGGAGGATTAAAGACCATATAAATGAAAACCAACCACTAGAGGAAACCAATATCGTTTTAGCTTGAGATCTGCAAATCTTATTGTGGTTCTCTTGCTTGTTGAAGCAACAGCTCTCTGAGAAGAAACAACGATCAGAAGTAATACTATGAGATATGTGATTAAAGATGAATCTTGACCATTGAATTCTAGTACCTTGATGTCATTCACTTCAACAGATATATCTGTATCAAAGCCCCTTAGAACTTGCAAAGACATTTCAAACTGCTCCGTCATTCCCATTTTGGCCTGCAAACATTTCTCAGTCCAAACAGAATGAGAAATAAATTTGAAGACAAAATGCAACAGAAAAAATAACCATAACTCACTGAAAGCCAAAAAAAGGGGGCAGAAGAGGAAACAAAAAAGTTACTTCCTATCAAAATAATCAATAGTAGTTACGTACCAGCCAACGAGGAGACTCAGGTATGAAAAATAGGCCAGGAATCACAATTAGACATGGCAGAGCTCCTGAAAAGGATTATTAGTGATTAAATAAGCAAATAATTGCAGATCAAACAACTTTGTGGTTCCGGAAATTGTCAGAATAAATTAGGAAGAACTATTCTGTAGTTGAAAAAAAAACTGTTGCAGAATATTACCATCTCTTTAATCATCTAGGACAAGCTCTAGTCAATTGACTCCTAAATTATAATTGCTCTTCTAATAAAGGTAATATTCAGCATAATAATACTTCTTTCCTGGGCTAACCTAATATTGCAAGAACCCTCCAACTGAAAAACATTCCAAGTAGGTATGCCAACATGATTCCAATTGTAATAGAAAGCTGCAGAAAAGAAAGAAAAGGTTCCCATGATTTATCCATCTATAATCAGTAATCATGCAACAATAATAAATTTAACAACAATCAGGTATCTCGCTGACCTGATTTACAGATCCTAGACTTCCTCTCTTGTCTTGAGGCGCTATCTCAGCAATATAAACAGGAACCTACAAATAGTAGCAATCATAATGTTTGTGCTGTGTTATTAAGAGATTCAATTGAAATTGAAATGACAGAGGTTTCAAATTTTTACCGTGAATGAAATTACTCCAACACCAAATCCCTCCAACAACCTTCCCATGTACAAGAATGAGGTATCCTATAGAAAACAAGCATTGAATGAAACAATGAGGATAGTTCTCCCTCCTTTTAGAGGAATGAAGAACCATATAAATGAACATGAGTAATTATATCCAAACTCAAATTTTCACTCATCCCTTTTCTCTCCCTCTTTTCTCTCTTTGGATTAGTGAATAAGATCGCATCTTTAATTAAATCACAGAGAGAAATGCCACCAGTCACTTACTTTTGCAAATGATATAGCAAGCCATCCTATAACATTGGGAACTGCAGCAACCATCAGAGACTGAGAGACAAGAAAACAAAGAGTTAGCTGCAAAAACTAAAGAGAAGAAGAAAGGACAGAGCTTCAAACATGGTACTCTACATTTTATCAAAAAATGTGTCACAGTTTCTACTATATCACATCTAGGGCTTACTATTTCCTTAATAAAGTTTGTCAGATCATCAAATACTTAAGCTTGGCTAAATAGATACTTTGCAACTTGAAATAACACAGCTTGTAAAGATTTTAATTGCAAAATTATTTTTTTAACAAGTGCCCAAACAATCAAATGCTGACAGGAGACAGCAAATAGATGATATGCTTGTGATGACTTGATATTCATACCAAAAGACATGTCATCTGCATAGTTAGAAACTACGTCTCCCACTGTAAAAAGTCATTCTCCTAGAATGAACTTCGTGTCCTAAAACCTACATCAGAGCTTTCTCAAGCTCTAACCACTCAACTACAGAAATTAAGCTCACAAGCCACCTGCTTGTTTGTATAGCAAAAACAGTAGCAAACTTCTTCACGTAACAAAAATTTCATGGGCAACTACTTGTAGCAAGCATGATGATGAGAAAACCAGTAATCCCATTTCCTGCAAATAACGATGTGAATACTAACATGGGCATCAACATGTTAGGACAAGAATGACAACTCATGAACCACAACCTATAAGAAACAAGGTACCCCTTTGCGGCCAATGTACTCTGACATCTGACCACTGGTTATTGCCCCAACCATAGCTCCCACGTTCGCCAAAGAGCCAAAAATGGAGTACTGCCATATCAATGTACATGAAATGAGATGTCAAAACTTGGAATAAACTAAAGCAGCATATCAAATGGCATGTCAAACCTGGGACAGTGTGAGGCCGAGATCTCTAATGATCGATTCTTCTGTGGGAGACGAATATCCGCACTGGGAGTCGACAAAACAATCAAAATCAGAGTAGGATACGACGAACAACCTCAATCACAGGTCCCAAATCTCCAATAGTGGCGGAGGTCGATGTGATTATATCATATCACTATAGCAAGTGGGTCGCTTACTGTGAACCCGAACTGGATGGGGCACAGGGAGACGATAAGGACGCAGAGAAGGACCGAGATGCCGCCGTCCAGGATCTGAGCTGACGAGCCGAGGAGGCTGCTGGACTGCCTGGAGCCCATCTTGTACCAGCTCCCAGTGTGCAGGAACGGCTTCCGCAGCTCCCTCCCATCCTCGAGGTCGCCCCTCCCACAGGCGCTGCTGCTCATGGTGATGTGCGAGCCAATCTATTGAACTCCCTCCCTGCTCTCTGTGACGGAACCAGAGGATGATTACGAAGCGTAGGGTTCCTGAAGGATTGATGACAGATTTTCGCCCGACAGAGAGCTGCAAAGGGAAATCTTTTCAAGCTGTCGGGGGAGCCAAAACGATCAAGACTCAGAAAGAGGCTATTGCATTAGTCAGCTTTTTTTTTTTTTTTCTGGTAAGGCTGGCAGTTTGGATTCCGTGGAGTGAGTATGCTGTCGGAGACGATGACGTAGATCATCAGACAGCGTGGATTTAAGTTGTATTGATTTTTTAATATATTCTCTTATTTTAGAGAAATTTTATTTATTTTTAATGACAATCGCCTTAATTAAATATACATTAATGAGGATTAAATAGATATCTTAATATTAGAGTAGAGGCTAATCCGTATTATATATAGTAAATATCATCTAATAAAATTTATAAGAGATATTAATTAAAATGTGATTAAATTAAATAAATATTATGCATAAAAATAAAAGGTAAAATATATAATTAATTAAAACTTTTAAGTAGTAATTATAATTTTATAAAATTATTTCATGATTTATTTCTTATATCTTTTTTTTCATTTCAAAGTTATATTTTTATTAAGGATATTTTAAAAAATATAAAATAAGACTAATTATTTTGTATTTGTCTAAATAATATAGATAACTACAAATTGCATGTCTCCATTCCTTGGAATCCTTCTGATTGTTTCTCTGGGATCGTCAGGCCGGTTCCACGTGAAGCTCGTTCATTTCGATCATCCAAAAAGAGAGAGAGAGAGAGAGAGAGAGAGAGAGAGAGAGAGAGAACGGATATTAATTGTTAAATGGGAGATCGGGGATCCGCTGAGTGGATGCTGAGGTGGCTTGTGAAGAATATCCGGTCGTGCATTGACTTAAAAAAGAAAAAATAAAAAAGAAAATAATTCGGTCACGTGGGCATGTTTTCCATTCCTGACCGGCCCCGCCAGCTACGTTTCTGGGGGGTTCGAAACTGTACGGTCATTTCGGCCGGCCGTCTGCAAAATTAGTGGCCAAGAGGTAAATTATGGGAATTCGGGAGTCCTTTTTTTTTTTTTTCCAAGAAAAAGTCTGGGGAGCAACGAAACCATTCCCGAAGAACTTACCCGACCCAAAGAAACTTGAACAAGCTGCTAGATATTCAGGCAATCCCTGTTACTCAGAGAACAGCCGAATCCTTTTCTATGTCTAATTGAAAGGAACCAACAAAAACTGTCTTCCTGGAGAGCAAATTCACTGTTGTGGGCAGGACGAGCAACCTTAATCAGCTCGACCCTCTCGAACCAAGCCATGTACCCTCATGGCAGCCTTCAAGCTACCCCTATCAATCTGCCACAAAAGTAATTAAAAAATAAAATAAAATAAAATAAAATCCTTCTAGCAGGGAGGGAGCTGCGGAAGCCGTTCCTGCACACTGGGAGCCGGCACAAGATGGGCTCCGGGCACTCCAGCCGCCTCCTCGGCTCGTCGGCTCAGATCCTGGATGGCGGCATCTCGGTCCTCCTCTGTGTCCTCATCGTCTCCCTGTGCCCCATCCAGCTAAGCTAAAGTAATACATACGTACGGTTAAAGTATTAAAAATTCTAAAAAATTCAGAAAAAAATGAAGGTACACACATTAATTTTTATATTAATTTTATATAATAAAACCCGTTATATTTGCACACAAAATAATTAGTATGACATAAGGGAAGAAAATTTCTGGTGATTCCATCTTGTAATGTTGAGAACATGCACATATGTGAAGTTGTTGTAATTATTATTAATTACAATATTGGCATGGTTAGTTCAATACTCAATCACTTATTTGTAACAATTACATCGTCCCGTCAATATAAATGGATTGACAAGGTTAGATATATTTTCTCTTCAATAGATCTTTTACATTCGAGTATTGTTAATGGGAAGAATTTATGATATAACAGATTTATTTTGAAATAAATTGATTCACTCGAATTATATTAATCATAATCAGTGAATTTTAGGTGTAAGTTAATTTATTATAGGAGAAGAATGAGAAAAAACAATTACATCAGTGTCTTCTCATGCCAAGTGAGGTCGAATCACCCAGAGATTTCCTTATTTTAATGAGGAGATTTGCGTGGAAACGTATTAATGACACTAATGAAACCCCAGTTAACTAAGGCCGATTCCCTTCTAAATGGGAGGGATAGCCTAACAAAAATTACACAGGTTCTCCCAGCTACCGACCCCGTGTTCCATCCTAGGATTATTCTCCTTACTCAAAAGATTACGTGGGGTATTTGAGTTTCACTTGATTGATCCCTACCTGTCAGTAAGAGTCTTGCAAACCAACTCAATGGGTCAATTTTTGACATAATCTATATATGCGAGGATGCCTTGGCTTCGCTGCACACGATGTGGACGTTCTTTTGAACTGACACATCAGCTATTCATAGAGGCTGAAGAGGATTTGTCCAAGTTGACAGTGTATTGACGGGTCATATACTCCCTACGGATACTGTCTCTCCACCAAGAAGCCATCATGGTTTGCTTCTTTTCCATTCAATCTTTCTGCGAGTTTGAAGAGGAGGACACGGACTTTAACATGGGTAGGTTCCACTGTCGCTCTTCTGTCTTTTGCTCTTCACTTCCGCGGTTTTCCTTGACTATTGCCTTCTGGGTTGACAAGTTTTTACTGCTTTCACTTGCAACCTCAACCTATTCATGAAAATGCCGCATCCTGGACCAGATATCTCAATGTTTTCACAGTTCACTCAATAAAGCCACGTGGCACCCTGAGGATCTCTGCTATTGTGAATAGAAAGTTGAACTTGGAGCTAATTTCGACCAACACCCAGAATCGGTGCACCTTAACATCTCCGCCCTGTCGGAGTCCCAATCCGCCGGATTCTTCTATTTCCAACTGTACTTAAAAGAAACAAAGAAAAATCTTTTCCTTCGTGGGATTTCTAATCTGACCGATTAATGGCATTTCTGCAGGATCCGATTGTGAATTCAGCTATATCTGCTTCGAATTCATATGGAGCAGTCGTCCTTGGTGGCACTTTTAATCGGTTGTACGACGGTCACCGCCTTTTCCTCAAGGTCCCTCACATTCTCAGTGATTTAAAATTTCTAGCTATTTGCATTCATATAGTGGCATTGCTAAAGGGTGTTTTTTCCTTGCAGGTATGTGGATTGTGGATACTACATGAAAGCGTATCTGAATTCGAGCTTATCGAAATGCTGATGGTCTGTAATACAAATTATAGGCGGCAGCAGGGTTGGTAAGAGATCGGATTGTTGTGGGTGTATGTGATGGACCTCTGCTGACAAAAAAGAACAGGCGACAATCTCAAGCAGAGGGCCGCTCATACGGCAGCGTTCTCTTTCTTCACCGACTGCAGTGGAATCGTTCTGTTACAGTAGATTTCTCCGTGCTTGCTTTAGTCTCAGGCAGTTTTGTGCCTTTTGAGATCCTTTGTCTATTAGCGTGGTGATTTCATGGTTAGGCCTCTGCAGCAATTTTCTTCTCCTTTCTTTTAAAGGATCTGCTTAGCTAGTTTTCTTGACCAGGCTAGTGAGTTCGTATGTGTGGTCTGTTTTGTGATTAGTTTATCGTTCGGAACAGTTTATATTGGAATGAAGCAATCTTTACTTGAAGTCATCGGGTGTGACCGTATACTCTATTTGCTTACCCTGAAGATACAACCTTAGGCATGAATTTTTCATAAAATTGGAGTATACTTTCCAGTTTATCCATCCTACGCTGCAGTTGGGAATTTCTTTTGCATTTTGTCATCCACAATTGCTCCAAGAGGCTCTCTAATTGTGAATTTCATGTCAAAGACACAGTGTCGTCTGACCATCAATGTATATAACCTCAATTCACTATGAGTTTAGTTTTTCTTATAATTAGATATAATAATGGCTCTTCTGGATTGTCTCCTATGCGCAGGATTTCTTAATTACCTTGAAGCAAGCTAAAATTTTGATTAGCATGTCAATGTACGGAGGAAAATTTTATGTTTTGGCTCTTCCTTCAAATTCTATTTCTTTCCATATGCTTCACCAATGAATCTGCCTGAAGTTAAGTTGAAATTAGGCGGAATTGATGGCAGGGATAAATTTAGGCAAGATATGGTTAACACGACGTATCTCTTGCAGCCAACCCATTCTCTTGCTGATCAAGACTTGTCAAGAATATGATATTCACAAAACCTGCATGTGCATCTGCATTTATTTCTTTCTTTTTACTGCATTGTTTTGTCTCAATTCTGAAGCTTAAATGTGCTAAAACTTAGTGCATTTATGTAGTCCTTTATGCAGTGGCAGAATGCTGCTTTTCTCCCTTGTTTCCTTCCGCTCTCTCAAGTTTACGATATTGATTGCTTAGGTTTCATGGTTTCTATAATTGTTCAGATATGATGGCCTAACATATCTCCCAATAGCAGTCTGCGGAATCGATGCAGCCTATCAAGGATAGACTGCAAAATGTTGATGAGGACTACATCAAGGTATTTTCTGTGCAGCAATACAGTTTATGAGTGTGTTCTCTTAAGATCTTTTTGTGCGCTTCGATTTGCACAAAATTTGGGCAAAATATTGGTACTGGTGGTGGATACTAAATTCATGGGGGAAATTTTGTTCCAATAAAAGGTATGGCACCCACAGGTGGTGAGACCATTGCATATTCTTTTGCATCAACTCCATTTCTCTTGGGCTTACCCTATTTGTTTCTTGTTTTTGTTTATTTGAATTGGGAAGAGGAAGATTTTCTCCGGGTTGTCAATGACAAAGTCGCCATCATAGTAGTAGTGCATGCATATTTTTCTATGACATGTGTATCTAAGTTGTTGGCTTCTTATGTGTGAACTTACATGGAGCTAGCTTCTTCTCTCTTTTTTTGTTAAATTTTGTGCAGTTCATCAAGCCGGAGCTAGTGGTGCGAGCTGAATCCATAATTGATCCTTATGGGCCTTCAATTGTTGATGTAAATTTGGACGCTATAGTTGTCAGGTTTGACTAACTAAGGCCATCTTTTTTCACTGTCTAATTGAATTTATGTAAATGGTTCAATCTCGCTTAAGCTTTATAATGGCATTACCGCATCTTCGATAGCATAACATGCTTTTCTTATTGTCGTCAAAATCTTCCATCGGTGTGCTGCAAACTCTGGCAGTGTCTCCTTGCTGTCCTTTTATGGACTTCGGTTCCCTTGACAGCAAGGAGACACCGCTAGGTGGATTATCTGTCAATAGGAAGAGAGCTGAAACAGGTCTCCCGGAGCTGAAGGTCGAGTCTTATCCAGTCTACTCTCCTATTTGTAATAATTCCATGAATATGTCAAGTGATCCTATTTGACTGTTAATTGGCGAAGCTGGTGCGGATCGAAGTGGTAGATATCTATTGTCGGAAGGATCCAGTGGGTGCAAGCTGAGCTCCTCGACATCGAGGAGGCTCGAGTCCGAGACAAGTGCTGCAGATCAGGAGGTAGGTAGCACAGGCATGGTCACCTCTTTTTCAAGGATTTGGAAGGATAAGTGACAAGATGCCATTGAAGAAACAGTGAAGCATATCGGACCATGAGCAATCGACAGAAAATTTTAGGCGGGATCATTCTGAAAACCCCATAAAATTAGCCTCGATCCTTTGCGCATTTTCTTCAGCGGAAAGATTACTCCGCCGGAGGAAGCCCTGTCAGCTCATGTTTCTCGTAAACTGTTCATTAACCGATGCCTTTGGGCTCAGCTTGATCGGAGACGAGTTCTTCTGCTTCTACCAACTGATCGTGTCTGTAAAAAATGAAGAGATCATTAGTTGTGTGAAAAGGCGTGTGAAAGCCCCATTTCTGCTTGTCAGAGCCAGTCAGAATCCTACTAGTCATCGCTTGCCAGCAAGTTCCGAACTTCAAGTTCTGGATGGGATCTTAAAAGACGTTTATCATGCCAATCACGTATTTGATTCTATATCCACGCACATGTTACTTGCTCATTACATTTTAGTCGATGAATTTATTATTATGTATTATGAACTAAAATATTTTTCTCCGCCCGTCGCATGGAATGTGATAAAGTGCAACTTAAAAGTAAATTATATGATAATCTTGAACTAACCTAACCTAATATATATATATATATAAGATGTAGAAGTACAAATAGAATAAAGATGCTGGGAATAATCATAATTTTTACAATTTTTTTTTGTTAATCATAATAATCTTCTATCACCCCTTATCATGTCATCATGAAATAGAATAGTTAATAATCTTATCTTTAAAGATAAGTAAGAAAAAATATAATATGACCAAGAAGTATGGATAATAAAACACCCTAATTTTTATTAGATTTTTCTATGACACCAAAGTTGCTCACTCCACGGAGGAATCGGACTCAAACTTTCTGTAAACTACTCATGGGTTGTATACATGCTTCATCCACTTGAGCTGACATTTAGGAGTTAGTTTATATTAGTTTTGAGAAAATGATCGAGTCTTGATGTCAATTTTGAATATTAAAAATATGATTGGTAAAAATATATCATTAATAGTTTCAGAATTTAATAGGATTCTAAGGACATTTTGTATATGTATTATTGCTTTCATGATATTCAGCCAAATTAATCTTTTTGCCCCCAAAATAATACAGACTTATTTGACTTGTCCGACATGCAGTGCCAAAAAAACAATTTTTTTTATGGTACGTGCCAAAGGGTTGCATATCCTCAATCTTACTAAACATTTTCTCCTTCACATATAATAATAATAATCAGATAAATAAATGGATAGAATTAGGTAGTCTTTTATTATATTTATATATATGATCTTATACACACATGTCAATTTAAAATTGAGTAAAATTAACTAATTAAAAAGGTTGTATTAATTATTAATATTTTTTATTCTAATATTTATTTAAGAACAAATAGTTTATATCCATTTTGCATTGCTCGTTAATTATTACTAAAAATATATTTACTTCTAATTCAATTTTAATTTTTTTTAATGTAACCCTTTTAATTTTAGACAGCCATACCCAAAAGAGAGCTCCACATTAGTCATCAGCATTGGATCCATTTGTAAAAGAAGCGGAAGACAGTAAACAAAGAGGGAATCTCGAGACCTTTGTCTGGACCTGTTGCCGGTGACGGAGGAGCCGGCGGCGGCGTTATGGAGATGCTGCTCCCCTGGGATATCTTCGAGCTGCGTTCCTTCGATCTTTGAAATCTACCCGTCTTCTTCTGGTCTCTCTCTCTCTCTCTCTCTCTCTCTCTATAACTTTGGAGTTGGCAATCATAGGGATTGTTCTTGATCTGTCGAGTTAGTTTCTTGGAGCTCCGGCCGTCGATGTTCTACATCTGCACTGGTTCGCTTGATTAGGAACGATGGGATCTACTTTGTAACAGTGTGGCTTGGTCTTTTCATTGCTCATTGTAAATGTTGTTATAGGAGTAAATTTCAGGATTTGGGGTAGCGGGATGTAGAGGCTTCAGCTCTTAGGGATAGGTTCAATAAAAAATAAAGATATGGAAAATTTGATCAGAGCGTATGCGCTGGAAATGAGTGCATTTTTCGATGTGATTTGCATGATTTATTTTGTTACCTTTAGAAGTTGGCTTCATGTTGCCGATTTTATGGCCGTTGAGTACTGGAGTTGAGATCTTCGTTCACTTGATAACCGGACTATAAATAGTTTTTGTTATTAGCTTGTTAAGTTTGGATATAGCAGCTGATTTCATGGACTTGAAAGGTTGGGGAAGTTTTTTGAGTAGCTTCTCTGTCTAGTTCGTGTATTTCAGCTTCTGTTTTTGTAATCTATATCAGGTCTGAAAGGGATACTTACAGTCAGATCACTTCTCTTCAAGTTCTTCTCTGACTGGTCTAATGTTGGTTTTTTCAGGTTGGCTGTCCATCTAGCTAGGAGGGTTAGGATTGATCAAGGTGAACGAGATGTCCTTAAAAAGCTTTGTACGTGAACTAAAAGAGATGAAAGTTGGAATTGGAAATGTATCGAGGCGAGGATCTGAAGGTAGACGTTGGCGTAATCGAACACGGTCGCATATAGCACCTGACCAAGCTCCACAGTCTTCTGAGCTGCCCATTGAACAGGGACGATGGGCAAATCTACCACCTGAATTATTGTTGGACATAATAAAGAGAGTTGAGGAGAGTGAGACATCATGGCCTTCTCGGGCTGTTGTTGTGTTTTGTGCGTCAGTTTGTAAATCATGGAGAGAAATTACCAAGGGAATAGTCAAGACCCCTGAGCAGTGTGGAAGGCTTACCTTCCGTATTTCACTGAAGCAGGTAATGACCCCCCTGTTGCCATTCATGAGTAGCATATTTCATCATGCCCATAGATTTCTCTGTGATTTAAACCATGTTTCTTTTTTATCAGCCGGGGCCTAGGGAGAACCCAATCCAGTGCTTTATTAGGAGAGACAGAGCGACTTCTACGTATTTCTTGCACTATGGTTTAGTTCCATGTAAGTATTATTATTTTGGTGTCCTCTTCCTCTGACACTCTCATACTTTTACTGATGATACTACAAGATTAGTTTTTCTCATATCCTTCTAGAGGAATTTAGTCTCATTAACAATCTCTCATCTGTTTTGCAGTGTTCTCTATTGGAAGGAAGATATATACTGTATAACTTTGCTAGTTGAACCCTGTTGATGGTGTTAGATTGTTTTTCCCTTTTTTCACTTTCTTCCTGAAGCATCTATCTGACCTTTAAGCGTTTTGCCAGGGCTTTGTTACTTAGGCTATTCTTTTTTTGGATATTGTAATTTACATATTGCATGAGCTGAAGATGATTCAATTCACCCACTATTTTTTTGACAGCCGAGCATGAGAAAGATAAACTGCTTTTAGCTGCCAGAAAGATTAGGAGAGCCACATGTACAGACTTTCTTATATCTTTTGCTCCAGATGTTTTTACTCGAGCCAGCAATACTTATGTTGGTAAATTGAAGTAAGTCCTTATGTTTATCTTTCTGGTATCTCTTCAACCATAAGCTCTTTACCCTCATAATCAACCTCTCAAAACTTTATCTGCCAGGTCCAATTTTATTGGCACAAAGTTCACCATATATGATAGTCATCCTCCATGTGAAGGGGATCTTCGATCAAGCATCCAGTTCAACAAAGAAACCCATTCTAGGCAGGCATCATCAAGGGCACCTGTATGTAACTATAGTGTAGGCACAGTTTCGTACGAGCTCAATGTCCTTCGAAGAAGAGGGCCGAGAAGAATGAACTGCATCATGCATTCTATTCCAGTCTCTTCTATTCAAGAGGGGGGAACTGCCCCTACGCCAACTTCATTCCCTGTCTCCTTTGATGAGCAAGTCCCTCCTTCCTTCTCAGCTTCCAAAGGAAAGGATCTAGCAGTCTCTGATTTTAGCTCCATGAGCCTCTCAGAGATTCAACCTGTACAGGCCTCAAGGGCTCCACTAGTACTCAAGAACAAGGCTCCTAGGTGGCATGAACAGCTACAATGCTGGTGCTTGAACTTCAAAGGCCGAGTGACGGTCGCTTCAGTGAAAAATTTCCAACTAGTACCTGCTGCTGAACCATTGCACAACATTTCATCTGCTGAGCAAGGAAAGGTGATCCTGCAATTTGGGAAGATCGCAAAGGATGTCTTCACAGTGGATTACCGGTATCCTCTCTCTGCCTTCCAGGCCGTTGCTATCTGTCTGAGTAGCTTTGATACTAAACCTGCATGTGAATGACTCCAAATAATGTTCGGGTACGGTGAATGGCTGTTGGCAAGATGTGCTTAGTGAAGCTTTATTGATCTCTCACACCAATCAAGAATCCTACTATGCTTGTTGGGTGGTTATCCCATAGAAGCTGGGGATCTAGGACAGTGTTGTATGCTATGTTGTTTGTTGTGTTGTATTGTTGACAGAGTAGGATCTAAAGCATCCACTTAATTTATCCTGGCCTCTCTTTACTGAGCTTTCTCCTTTACATTTGTCATTACTGTTGATTATACTGTGGGTTTGTTGCCTGTAGAACCTGTTTCATAGATTATAATTGCACTCACAGCAGCAATAGTGTGATGCTGTGTTCGCCTCTGTTGGTTTCTGGACCATGCTTCACTAGGATCTTAATCAGTCCCCGGCTAGATCTATTTGTTTTCAGCTGTAGTTGATGCACTTGGTTCATCCCCCAGAGTTGCTAAGGTAGTGCTTCTCAGCTGCGAATAGAACTGCTACTTAATGCAGTTTTCTTGTTTCTGCCCTGATGTTTCTGTCACATGGGAGATAGCAGGGCTGTGTCAGTAATTTTGAACATTTGCTCTAGATATTCCAGGGTTTACTTTCCTACATGAATTAAGAATCTCGAGGAGTTAATTCGGTTCATGGTTTGGGATAAATAAACAAGTTCCATCTGTGATGTTGATCACTTGACATCAATTTTCTTCAGGACTTCGTTTTTCCTCCTTACTTTGGCTGGTGAGTATGTGTTCAAAATTTGACAAAGTTCTATCGCATGAATCACCCACTCGTTTCCACTTTATCAGTATGAATTATGGCAAAAGCCAAGGAAGCATCGAACTGTAGAACTTGTCACAACCATGTCAAAGGGAGAGTAGGACAGGGTTTCAGCCTTTTTTTTTTTTTGGGAGTGGATTAACACTTTAGTCTTAAATTTGTAAGAAGCCAACACTGTTTATCTGAATTAATTTTACTATCATAATAGTTCATTAATTTTCATTTTTTCCTAATAATTAGGTCCATTGATAATTTTGTTTATCGGAAGGCTAATATGACATAATAAAAAGGTGACGTGTTAATGTACCTTGTAGATGCCATATGTATCAGCTTTCCGTTCAACAAAATAGCTGATGAACCTGATTGTTAGGAAAAATGGAAGTTGGTGGGTTATTTTGTTAGCAAAATTAGTAAGTCTTAGCTCACATTGTTTCCCGCACAAAATGTATGCATTTTGTTTTACTTACTGGAATTTGCCTCGTTAGATATTTCCCCTTTCATCTACCTTCTAGTAGGGCCATAGCCATGGGATTGCACTGAAACTGGAAATTGTTATAATTATAATAGTCAGTAAGTTTTATGTGGGGAATCCAACTTTTCTCGCTTAGATTTAGGTGACCAGAAAATTTGTTTATTGCTGTGTGAGTTTAGACTGCGATCAAGCTGCATTGAAATTATTGGGGCCCAGGAGCGCTGGTGGAAGAAAAATGGTACAAGTTTCCTAGCAGAAAAAGCAATAAATAAAGGGAACGAGAGAGACAAATTCTGGAAAGTGTAGTTGACGGTGGGAGAGGTTCCAACTTCAAGCATAGTCATAGCCATAGTTATGGGTATATATGTTAAATTGGTCAGTTTTGCTCGAACCAGCCTATATTTTTTTTATAACAGGCTCAAACCACCTCAAATTGGCATGTAATTGCTCTTATTAGATTGAATGGTGGTTATGGGCTGAGTCCAAAAAATATGTCTATTGAATTGAAACTAGTCGAGCACATTTTTTCTTTTAACCTACCAGGAACTGGCTAGAAACCATAGTTGGTCTGGAACCATTGCAAATTGGCGTAGAATGTCAAAACTTGCAAATCAGCCGTCAAATTTTATTGATTCGATTTTTTTTTAAAAAAATATAAATTTATTTTAAATAATTTAAAAAAATGAACGGTATCTTATAGGAATGGTTATGGATTGATTTATGTTTTCTTACATTGTGACCTGTAAGTAGGCCAAAGGGTTCTAGGCAATGGTCCGGAACCGGCTTGAACCACCCATTTAACATCTCCAGTCATGGGTGGTCCCTTTAATTGAGAAATATCATAAGAAATTATTTCAAGAATATTGGAATCATTCGTTTATCAAAAGCTTAAACACTTGACTCATTGATGAAGTAAAGAAAAATACCGAGATTTCCTTTTAGTAATTTGAAGTTCGCCAAAAGTACCGACTGATTGTTAAATGCGATACAACTTATATGATGATGTGAACTCCAGGGATCGAATTCTAGTTCCATTGGTTTGAGGACAAGAGTTCGAGCCAAAACTTGAAACTGATTTTCAGATTGAGATGCTGTAGCTATGAAATGCACCACGGACGTTTTCTGACTGATTCGCAGCATCATTTCCTCCAGAGCTCGCATCAGCTAAAACTTGAAACTGATTTTGAGAATGAGACGCTTGCTGGGGTGGAGGTGGAGGTTGAGTCTTGGGATGATTTCCTCGAGCCATCTTGAATGCTAGAAGTGAATGCAGCAGAACAAGAGCTCATTGCTCTGGTATCATATTACAAGGAAACAGAGTTTCACAACTGAAGCATGAAGAGCAGAGAGAGCAGAAGGAACGAGAGACAGAATATGAGAGAAAGGAAATTGATCTTCATTACTATGCAGTGGAGTCTAAAAATCAACATATCCTAAGTGTTGCTCGATCATTGTTGTTCCAAAATGTTACTGGGGAGAGAGCGTACAAATGGTTGTTTATCTAATCAACAGAATTCCATCTCCTCTGTTGGATAATGTCACGCCATTCAAAATGTTGCATCAGAAGAATCCCAATTGTCAGCATCTTCAATCCTTTGGATGCCTTTGCTATACGTCTACTTCTGCTCATAATCATCATAAGTTTGCTTACTGAACTCGAACTGGCATTTTTTTTGGGTTGTCCTTTCGGTTATAAGGGTTAAAATGTGCTAGATCTGCAAACTAATTGAATTTATATCTCGAGACATGTAGTTTTTCATGATTCTATTTTTCCTTTGGCTTAAGCTACATCAACTGATGCACAAAATTTCTTTGCAGATCATCTTCTACCAGCTTTACCTTCTGGTGTTCCTCCAACGCCTCAGATACTTCCAGTGGCTCAGCTACTATGTTTTAGAATCATCACTCCCATCCTCCAGACAAACCAGATCACAGAGGTCCACTAAGATGCCAGCACACTTAAAGGATTATTGTTGCTTTAATCTTACTATACCTAATGCTTTATCTACAGTTTATCCTTTATCTAATTATCTAACATATGACAGATTTTGGAATTCTCATAGGAAATTCATATGTGCTCTTTCTTCTCATGTTGATCCTATTACATTTGCAGAAGCTATAAAATCTCCAAAATGGAGACAAGCAATGCTGGATGAGTTGGCAGCCTTAGAAGCCAATAACACATGGCATGTTGTGTCCGTGTCACTAAGCAAAAATGCAGTTGGATGCAAATTGGTCTTCTAGGCAAAGTTTCATGCATATGGTACTCTTGAATGACGCCATTCAAATGTCATAAGGCACACCTTGTTGCTAAAGGGTACACCCAACAAGAAGGGCTGGATTATTTTGATACATTTTCACCTATTGCCAAGTTAGTCACAATGAAATTAATCTTTGCACTTGCTGCCATTTATCAGTGGATCATGTTACAACTTGATTTTAGCAATGCTTTTCTTAATGGGAACTTGTTTGAAGAAATTTATTTGCAGCTTCCACCTGGATACCATGGCAGCAAGGGGGAGTTTATGCCTCTTAATGCAGTTTGTAAGCTACCAAAATCACTCTAGGGGTTTAGGCAAGCCTCTCGATTGTGGCACCATAAGTTTTCTGATGCATTAATAGCCCAAGGCTTTCACCAGAGTCAGTTCAACCATTCCATCAAAGGGACGATCGGTGGTACATTCATTATATAGATTATCTATGTGGATGATATTGTCGTTGCTAGTAGTGATGCTCTTGCAATTGATACTTTAAAGCGTGATTTAAACAGCAAGTGTAAAATGCAAGACTTGGGAAGTCCAAAGTACTTCCTAGGATTGGAGATAGCTCGATCACCCAAAGGGATATCACTCTATCAACGAAAATATGCACTAGAGTTACTAAATGATGTTGGCTTTCTTGGTTGCAGGCCTGTCTCCATACGTATAGAGAGTAACTTGTAGCTCCCAATGACAGATGGAGAACTACCGGAGGATCCTGAAGTTTATAGACAGCTTGGGGGAAAACTTATTTATCTCACGATTACTTGACCTGATCTGAACTACGCAGTGAATATCTTGGATCAATATATGAGTGCTCCATGAATAACACGCTGGGAAACAGCCCTCAGAGTGCTACAGTACATAAAAGGGATAGTTGGGCAAGGAATTTTCTTTTCTGCATCATCTACCACGATTTTAAAGGCTTTCACAGATGCATAATAGGCTAGTTGCCCAGGTACTATGAGATTCATCATGGTTTTAGCATTTTTCTAGGATACTCCCTTATTTCTTGGCGATCCAAGAAGGAATCAGTTGTGGCTAGGTCAACAGCTGAAACTGAGTACAGGGCTACAACAGTCGTGAGTAGCGAAACTGTGTGGTTGCTCAGCCTGATGAAAGATCTGAGGTTGGGGCATAAGGGTCCTGTTCTGCTTTACTGCAACAATGAAGCTGCCATTCGCATATCGTCTATTCTGTATTTCATGAGATGACAAAACGTATTGATTTGGATTGCCATTTTATCCACGAAATGGTGAAGGTAGGCATCATCAAGACCATGCATGTTGGGTTGTGGTGTCAGTTGGCTGATGCATTAGCCAAGGCTTCGCAACCACGACACTTTAAATCTCTGATTGGCACGATGGGAGTCCAAGATTTGTTTTCCATCTTGAGGGGGAGTATCAAGATGGTTGAAGGAACAGAAGACCAAGACTGATGGGCGAGCTGATAAGCTGAAGCTTGATTAAAGAGCCCTACTGATCTTCCCGATCTTCCTGCCTTCCAATGGCTGTAACTGCTTTTGTAATTTTCATTTTTATTTTCTTTTCCGTCACCTTACACCTGAGGGGGAGTTACTCTAGTTCTCCTATAAATTAATCTGTGCACATTCCACTGCATAGTAATGAAGATCAATTTCCTTCCTCTCATATTCTGTTTCTTGTTCCTCCTCTCTTTGTTCTTCGTGGTTCAGTTGTGAAACTCTGTTCCTTTGTAATAAATATCCTTCGCAGCCTAGAGCAGCCTATTATTTGAAGCTCGAGTACTTCTACCCGAGTCATCAGGATCTAGCGCTTCACTGGGTTGCTTCCGACCCTTTCATGCTAGACCCACCACAATAAAAATGTTTAATCCTTTTCTAACTGGGAAGTATGGTCAGTGGTTGACTTGCGGTCAACGCAATGGCGGCTATGTGTTGGAAGTCCTTGGTGATTATTGCGTTGACGATGTGGCCGCGTCGTGATTATTCCGCTTGAGCGTCTCCTCTGCGCCGGAGACGACTGGAGCATCAATTCGACAGGCTAATCCAACCTGTATTAGTTTTGATTTGACTGTTCATAGAGTAAGAATGGAGCTCCTCTTCATGATGCACTTACATGTGAATACGAGATAATTTCGGGATCGTGTGCTCATGAATAACGATGATAAGACGAAAAAGAGATGAAAATTGATCGCACGATCATACACTGTTTAGGATCTATGCTTCCAACAACAGTTTGACGATGGAGAATAGTTTGTCTGGGAGAAAAAAAAAATGTCCACAAGCGGAATTCAATGGAGGAGTGTAAGGACATATTCGAGAGAAGATATGATAACTTGTATATATAAGAACAAACTGCAGTTTGTATATATCATCTAAAATTTAACGGTGGTTAATAGTTTGGACTCAACGGTATAACGGATTCAAATATATAAGATTTCGTAGGATATTTTGAAAATTTAAGATTTATTTACAAAAAAGTAGATAAACTTATAGAATTCTAATGTAATTTTCTCCATTCTTGTATATTTTCAATGGCATTGAACCTTATGGCTTCCCTGACTCCATTCTTTACATCCTTTTAATTCACGAATAAGTAATTTTAGACATTTTTGTGTCCATGTTTCTATGATAATTGATGAAACTCGCATATTATGATAATATTTTTAACTTAATGCCATGTTAGAGAGATCTAATACTTTTGAAAATCATAGTATAAAATGTTCATAATTATAAAATTACTAAGTATTACATGCTCCATAGTGACTGATCTAAGTGGTCCCCTAAGCTGTCTGTATTGATTCTAAACTTACATCGTGGGATGACCCTTCGCCTCATTTGCAACACAAGATTCGAAAGTTTCATAAGTTGCGATGTGAATTATACTGCAATTTAAGACGGTATTATGAAGACTTGGAAAGTCGATTCAAAAAGTCAAGGATTAACTGGAGTCCTCTCATGAGCTTGACTTGTCTTTTTGCTTATTGCAAAGACTCCATCTTGGCTGCTTCAAAGCACAGGCACCACAAAGATTTGTATTGGTCACCGATCGATTAGAGTCCTTTCATGAGCTTCACTTGCTTTCTTGATTTTTGCAGAGACTTCAAAACTTCGGCAGCCACGGAGAGACATATACATGCATATCTACTTGGCTGCTTCAAATTACCAAGCACCACAAAGATCCCTTTTCTCTCAACTCTAATGGAGTCCCAACTTCCCTATGCAAGTCGAGTTTCTCGTTTCACGTTCAGGTCCATCTCTTCTCTTCTCATCATCACTTTCTTCTCATGTTCTGTTTTCGGAGACAACAGGATTCCTAGGAATGGCACCGATCAACTCGCTCTGTTGGGATTCAAGGCCAAGTTGATCGACCCCTTTGGGGTTCTGGACTCGTGGAATAACACCATCCATCTCTGCCAGTGGTATGGTGTTACTTGTGGTCGGAGGCACCAGAGGGTCGTGTCCTTGAACTTGTCATCGCATAAACTGAGAGGAACTGTATCTCCAAGTATTGGGAACCTCACGTTCCTGAGGATCTTGAATCTCCAGGGCAACAGTCTCCACTCGAGAATTCCTCCCGAAATCAGTCGTCTGTCGAGGTTGTGAGAGTTTCGCCTTAATAACAACTCACTAGAAGGACCCCTTCCTCCAGGTCTGTCCCTTTGCTCCAACCTTGTATTCATTCACCTATCCTGGAACAAACTTGAAGGGAATTTACCGGCAAATCTTAGTTCCTTGTCTAAGCTCAGAGAACTTCATCTCTTGATGAATAATTTGACCGGGCCGATTCCAGTTACCTATGGAAACTTGTCATCTCTTGAGATTTTGTCGATAACACTTAATAATCTTGATGGTGTGATCCCGGGTACATTAGGTAGCTTGCAAAACCTAAATATCCTTCGTCTCGGGGGGAATAATTTTGTTGGGACCATTCCTTCTTCATTGTTCAATGTATCCTCGCTGGGACATCTCGATGTGACTAATAACGAACTGACTGGGAGTTTAATGCCGGACTTGGGCTTCAAACTTCCAGCCCTCCAGGTTCTCTTCTTGAGTGCAAACCAATTCACGGGATTCATTCCCAAATCACTGTCCAATCTGTCTGATCTCTCTAGATTGGACGTCATGTCAAATAACTTCATTGGGGAGGTTCCATATTTCCACACGACGAATGGTCTCTCAGAGGTCAATCTTGAGGACAATCATCTTGGGGCCCAAAAAGCTGATGACCTTAACTTCCTCTGCTCATTGACAAACTCCACAAAGCTGGAGATATTAGGGATTGGGTTCAACAATTTTGGAGGAAAACTACCTGAGTGCATCTCGAACCTGTCAACAATGACTCTCAAAACGTTATCCTTTAGAGAAAACAGGATATCCGGAGGCTTACCAAGTGGCATTGGCAATTTCGTCAATTTAGAGAAGTTGTTTGTGGGATACAACCAAATTTCAGGTATCATTCCTCCTGAAATCGGGTATCTTGAAAATCTGAAGCAAATGGATCTTGGTTGGAGTGGGTTCTCCGAACAAATGCCACACACCATCGGAAATTTATCGAAGCTGACCCACTTGTCTTTAAGGAGTAATAGTCTTCGAGGAATGATACCTCCATCTCTAAGCAACTGTCAGAACCTGCTAGTTTTGGACCTAGCAAATAACAGTCTCACGGGGGCCATACCCCCCGAAATTATGGGCATCTCGTCTTTGTCAATCTACGCAGACTTCTCTGATAATAATTTGACAGGCAAGCTACCGATGGAGGTCGGAAATTTGAAAAACCTGGGAATACTAGCTCTTCAAAACAACAGAATCTCTGGAGAAATTCCAAGTAGTCTTGGCAGTTGCATAATGATGGAGCATTTATACATGCAGGACAACCATTTCGAAGGTCCAATTCCTTATACGTTGAGATCCATAAAAGGGATTCAAGAGTTGAATTTATCAAACAATAGGCTGTCCGGACAAATTCCTGAGTTTCTTGAGAACCTAAACCTAACGAGTTTAGGACTTGCATTCAATGAATTTGAGGGCCCACTACCGACAGGAGGAGTTTTCAGAAATGCAAGTGCAACGTCTGTTGTTGGAAATAAGAACCTCTGTGGTGGCCTCCCTGAATTTCAACTGCCGAGATGCAACATTAAACAAGTGAAGAAGACAAGGACCATGAGATCGGAAAGAATTATAATTATTTGCTCAATTTCAGGATTTCTAGGACTACTCTTGGTTCTCTCCCTTTTGTATGTTTTTTGTTGCAGAAAAGATAGGCAAACGGCTGACCATGAGTCTTCCATAAATGGACTTTTGAAGGTCTCTTATCAGGACTTACTGAAAGCCACCAATGGTTTCTCTCCGAGTAATTTCATAGGCTCAGGAAGTTTCGGTTCGGTATTTCGAGCTGTCGTTGATTGGGATCAAACAGTTGTTGCTGTGAAGGTTCTAAACCTCAGACGACATGGAGCAACCAAGAGCTTTGTCGCAGAATGTGAGGCCTTGAGAAACATCAGGCATAGGAATCTTGTGAGGATAATCACCGCATGTTCCAGCTCCGATTACCAGGGAAATGGTTTCAAGGCTTTGGTATATGAGTTCATGGTGAATGGGAGCGTAGATGCTTGGCTACATCCAGCGGTTGAGACAAATGAGATAGAGGTAGATGCCCCCAGGCAGTTAGCTCTTTTCCAGAGATTGAACATTGCTGTGGATGTTGCCTGCGCTTTAGATTATCTCCATAGTCAATGTGACACGCCCATAGTCCATTGTGATTTAAAGCCAAGCAATGTTTTGCTGGATGTTGAAATGTCTGCACATGTAGGTGATTTCGGATTGGTTAGTTTCCTGCCAGAAGCCACAGAGGAGTTGGTTTCTGATCCGTCGAGCTCAATTGGAGTGAAAGGATCTTTCGGATATATTGCTCCTGGTAATTATTGACACTAAAATTTATTGTGCATATTATACTCCATTTTTCTACTCAAAAGTACTGTGAAATTTTTATAGGACGAGGTACGTATGTTTGAGACCTAATGAAGTGTCATGATTTGGTATGCCAGAATATGGAGCAGGAGGAGAAGTCTCAACCCATGGGGATGTCTACAGCTGTGGGATCCTCGTACTGGAGATGTTCACAGGGAGGAGGCCAACCGATGAGATCTTCACCGCAGGGCTTAACCTTCACTCCTTTGCCAAGGCAGCCTTGCCTGAAAATGTATCTCAGATTGTTGATCCATTCTTGCTTCAAGAATTTCGAGACGTGGGGAGCAGCCGAGACCACACGAGATCAAATAGGCATGGCGGTAGGCTCCACAAGATTCTGGAATGCCTGGTCTCAATCATTAGACTAGGTGTTGTTTGCTCCTCCGAGTCACCAAGGGACCGTACGAACATGGCTGATGTTACTGCTGCACTCCGAGTCATTCAGAAGGAGCTTCTTCAGGCTGTTGGCCGGCGTGATTGAAAATGAAAACTACTTCTGGAATGGGATAATTGTGGATGAATAAAGATGTTGCACTGCAAAAGGACAATCTTATTTATGGTGCTGGTGTATACATTGTTTATACATGTAAAATGTATTTTGAAGGTCTTGTATTTCTTATATCTTCCATCTCCTTTACCTTGAATCGAAGCTCTTACAACCTTTTCTTATGAATCTTCTGCTCCAAAACGAAGCAATTAAAACCCAAATCCCCAATTCGAGACCCCAGACAAAGGCCTTGTTTTGAAGAGCCCCGAATCGAAACTTTCCCTTCCCTCTCCTATGATCTACACTTTCAGATAAAAAAAAAATATGGATATTATGTGATCTTATTTTAGATACAAGGAGTTAACTCGGTTGCGGAATCGTGTCGAGACAATTCTGCTTCCATTTGAGTAGTAAAGTGTGAAGCGAATGTGGATATCGGCTCTGATGCTACAGGGCTTGAATGATTATTTGTTGGGGGCAATTAAGCATTTTTTGGGGTGAAAAATGCAATTAAGCATTTTTTGGGGGCAAAATTCCAAGCATGCGGCCACCCTTTTTGAGACACGTGATAAAGATCCAAGAAACTAGAAGTCCCCCGGCGTTGACACGTGGCGCTCCAATTGCACCACGTACGGACGCCGGTCTTTGTGACTCCTCGAGCTGCTCCCTCTCCCGCCGACAGAATTCAGCTCCTCTCTTCATTTCCCTCCGCGGACGACACAGCCAGGTCTCTCGAGATCTTTTCTTCTTGCTTTTTCACTAATTTAGGCGTAATCTTTTGGTTTCGGGATTATTAGTCAGTGCCAAAGAAAAGTGGGAAAAGATTCTTCTTAAAATGGGGAGGAGAGCTCTTGTTGCTGTCTGAAATGGTTGTGTTGACAGTGGCGGTCTTTTCAGTGGTGGGTTGGTGTTGGGAGAAGAAGCGTGGGAAAGGATGAATCTCAAAGTTGGTTGTGCTCGCGAGAAGTTCTCCGAGTAAGATTCACTGCTTCTATTTCTCCTTTATGATCAATGTATTGCTCACTTGCACGACATTGTATCACTGAGGTATTATTGGCTGCTGATCTCTTTCCATTAGATCTATTGAATTTTTCTGTTTTTGTCCACTTGATTAGCATGTTTTCTGCTGGGATTGGGAGAGGATTAGCACTTATTAGGAGCATGGGACACATGCAGGCTATTTTCTTGGGTTATAGAAGATAGGAGAATGGAACCAGAAAGCGTTAGCTCTCAGTGAGGAAGAACCCCAACCTCTGATTCCAGATGGAGGAGCGTCGCTGCATTCGACTGCTTTCACACACGGGCTTTTGAAATAAATATTCTAGTATCTATTCTAATCAAACTTTTATAATACCATGTCAGACGAGAAAATACTGCCACCTGTTGGCTTAAGTTTTTGGATTGGACAGTAGTGGAAATTTAGCATGGAAGAAAGATGTCCGACTTGTGGCTAGTTGCTAAGACCAGACTTGGGAGCTGATCCAGCTTAGTTGATGGGATAAGTTCGCTGCCAAGGGGTGGGGTGGTGGTGTGGTTACACGGGAAAGGAAAATCAAACTCCACAAGAATGATATGGAATGATCAATGGTGTAAAACTATTCATAGAGTTGTACAACTGGGGATCATGATAGTTGAATATTATTTGAAGGTTGGTAGCTATAGAAACAAGATCATTGGTACTCTAAGCGACTTGCCAAAAGTTGTTTGGATGAAACCCATACTTTAAACGGTGTAATTTGTGATTCATTACTGATAGTGTTCGATTAAGCTCTTCAATAAACTGATGAGTATAAAATGATCTTTCTGGTATAGAATAAGGCCTTCAGCTCCAGAATCAAAATGTGAGTTGTCCACATGAAGCCCTATTAGTCAAACAGGCCAATTGAACTTCCCTTATCAGCTAACAGTATGCACCCACTGTTTGAGTTCACTGCATCTCCTCATTCTCTATATTTTATCAATGGATTGAAGTCTGGTGGTTTCTAACAATATGGTCCAATAAATCCCATTGTCATGCAGAATGACTTTTTCATTTTTCCCTAAAACTTGATCTTAAAGATGTCACTTCTCTTTTCCTCATTGCATTTGATGTCTTGATATCTTCATTTTGAGGCTTGTTCCTCAGTGGTATGTTATTCTCCTTTGTTTTCTTTCCCATGTGTGTCAGATCCTCAGATCCTACAGAAAAGCTAAAGGCTTTTCCAATGTGATTAATTTATACATTTAGTTAAAATCAGTTTTTTTGTAAGCATACTTTGTACATTGAGCTTGCATTTGCTTTTAAAATTGTTATTATGGACTTTCAGTTTTACTAAGGTAATCACTCTCCACATATTAAGGGCAAAGTAAATTTTCCTAGTTAAAACATTATCAAGCATCCTAGAGTCTTGCTTCTAAGTATCATATCGAGACAAAGTATCATTTTAACCTTGCATGGAAAAAGGATGTCCTAACTCTCATACCAGGGCTAGCCCCAATTGGATATAGTAAGTCTTATGTCAACATTATTCCGAAGAAAGAGGATGTTAAGCAGACAAGAAGCTTGGTTATTTCATATTACTGCTGATTATTGCTCATTGAAAAAAACAAATTATTAGTATGCACTTTTTGTGTGGGTTTTCTATTCATAGAATCCTAGAGCAATGCGCATCAGGAAAGGAGCTTTAAAAGCAACAGACAAATTATAAATGTAAGAGCACATAAAATACTGGGCAAATTAGCACAAATGCTGTTATGTTGTTAACAATCAAGAAACATGCCTATAATGCTTATAGATTTCATCCAGTCTCTTGATAATAAGTGGTGCAATGCAGTTGAAAAGCAGATAATTATCCCTTCTTCTTGCCAATTTTTATTTTTGTTCTTTCATGTTTTTTTTCCCTTTTTTTGGCTGTTCAAACTACATCCTAACTGAGCCTTATCACTGGTGAATGAACTAGAGAGACAAGTATAGTCTTTCAGTCCTAATTATTAACCTTTTGCATGTTTCATTTATAGGACCTGGAAACATGTTTCTATAGTTCTATAATTTTCTATGGATACCAAAAGTCTGAACATACTAAATTGAAAAATCATACAGTTAGAGGATTTGCCTTATAAATGTGAAAGTTGGAAAGATCCTCTAATGTCTGCATGTTTCTCTTCTATGATGCGTATGTTACATCCTGCAAGCTTTCTTCAGTTTTTTCCTCTAAACCCAAAGTATTATAACCGAGTGATATCAGTAGTGTAATTGTATTTGTCATTTCAAGTTGGTTTAAGTTACCTTTCCATGGTAGTATGAGCACATACAAGCTAATTAAGATGATAATTTATTTTCTTAATCAGGTGCTAGGGTATCAAATCTGACATGACTCAAAATGTGATGGATAAGGCTCTGGGTGCTGCTTCAAGAGCCACAGGAACATCAGCTGCTTATGGTACGTCAAACAGTGATAGTTCTACTCATATACTTGCTGACAATTTAGTTGCTTGTCTTTGTTATGCATAAGCTTATACTGTTGAAACCGAATCTCTCTTTCAGAGGCAAATAATTTTGGCATTATCAGTGTATTTTCCTGACTAATTTCCATTAGTTGTTGTTTATGTCTCTTTCTTATAGTTTCAAAAGCAACGGGACAATGTTGCATATTTTGTGCTCAAAAGACTCTTATCTCAAACAAAGACAGGCCCTTATTGTTGTTGGTCTACCAACCTGAGTCCCCTAGCAGTTTAATGAGTCTTGTTGAGAGGCTATATCAAAGTTAGCATTTTCTACAAATGATATGTAGGTTTTGCTAAGCTCTTTCATTGTTCACGCATAATGAATCCCTTACTTTATCATCACTCTATAAACTTCCAATATTCAGTTTGCATTCCTGCAGGATCACTCATAGCACTTGATTGTTATTATCCATCACAAACTGCATTGGAACTAGAGCAATTTATGGCTGTGATTGTATGGTCATAACTGAAGCATGTATGAGGTTGGCATGAATTGCCCCCATCAAGGGTGCTGAACAAAGATGTAGAAGAACCTCTATATTCCAATGTAAAAATCATCTGTCATAACTTTCCCCCTCCTATTTTGTAGAAGCATCAAAGAAGGCTGGTGAAAGGGAAGGTTCACTTTGGAGAATGCAAATGAAGCCTTTAAAATGGCTTCAGGCACAGCCAACGATGCCAAGGAGTCACAGGATATGACAAAGATGCGGATGTTGAATGGTTCTCTGAGGAAGCCCTTACAAGTGATGGTCCCATAAGAAGACAGCCTCGGGGGACTGTGAGAATCTTGGGTCAGAGATGATGAAGGGAACCGTGAGCTTAAAGAGGCCTTATCAGTGCCCTGTAAGTTTGACTTTTACTAACAGCCAATTTGGGCTATAAGGTTTCATTGATGCTATTATGTTACCTAGAATTTGTGGTGGACAAGCATAACTTATAGCTGTATAGAGAAGGGGAGGTGTAAGGTCTCAATCGCTTTCACATGTTAACATAATGCAGTGTAGCTTCATCCGTAAGGAATAGAGTTGCTTCCTTTGCATATATTTGTTTGTGCAATATTAGATGAAACATTCCTGGAAATTCTCGAATTCTAGATTCAGTATTATGGTACATGAATATTTTTGGTGTATCATTTTCTTCTGGAAATCTGACTGTAATGGTTAAATATAAGTTGCTTTCAGAGTCCTTATCGACTGACCAACTTGTAAACACATCAAAGAACTAGATCTTATGGGTATGTGTAGCATCGGGAAACACTGTTAATTGATATCTCGAAAATTATGGGACAATCACTTGTAAATATTATTAATCAATTTTCAAAAAATTAATGTGAGCCAACAAGTGTACGTGCCAGCAACTAAATATGGGTTCATATATGTGCCTTTCTAAATTGAAAGTTTTTATTAGGTTCAGAAAGTTCTGAGCAGGCTTCAAATTCATTTACTTTTCTCCACATCTTACTAGTTTTTCATAAATCATGTTTTAACTTTACTCCCTTTTCATTTATTTAGAAATTGAGTGATTCCGTTTTGCGAAAGCAAAAATTTCCCCTACCTAGCTACTTCCATCTCGGACATTGATAACATCTGGAGACAAAGGGAACTGACTGAATATCCGGGTTAAAATTATTTCTTAGAGATGTTTCATAATCAAACAAGTCGTGTAGAGGGCAATACATCGCAATGTTTTTTTTTTTTTTTTGGGTGAGAATACGTTGCAATGTCCGTTTTCCTGCTTTCATGTTTTTTCAGCCAAAGATGAGAACATGAAAACTTAGCTCAGTCTTTTGGGTCTTCGCAATTGGAATACTGCGATCCCATGATATTCAAAAACTCTGAAGAATACTGTGAAACCGCTTTATGATCCAATTGGAATACTGGATCTCATGATATATTCAAAGACTCTGAGGAATACCATGAAACTACTTTATGATTTTCCTAAGATAGTTGCTCAACTCAATGAGATACTGACCAAGAAACTGCTTACACTGGGAGTCTCTCCAGGGAACACGAAAATAGACAATAATAGGGATCTTTATTTCTCTATCAAAATACTTTTTGCTTACAATTCCTGTTGGTCATTCTTGTTATTCTTCTTCATGGCTTGCTTGTTATTGTGCATCCAGACTTTGAACACTTGCCTCTTCACACCGATCCTTGTGCAGAACTGCACCAGCTCTTGCTCATTCTCCTTGTGGATCCTCCAACCAATCTTCTCTGCAAATTCAACCATCTCCTCTTTCTGCTTTGTCGTGAATTTTGTCCGGAACCGCTTCTTTTGAGCTGTGAGCTGCAGTGCTGGATCTCCACCATCTGGTCGAAAAGTCAGATTCCGGTCTTCGCTTGAGGACTCTGCGCCCCCACCAAAGGTCATCATCACAGCTGGGTGGGCTGATAAGGTCGGAAATATGCTGTCAGTAGGAGCCTTGATGTGACCAAGGTAGCGATTTCCAACTCCAGCCATCTCCTTCCGGTGGAAACTTCGGTGGCAGCCGCAGGCAGCACACTTAAAGAAGTCAGGCCCACTGCCCTCCTCACCACTGGGCATGAATTCACCACACCCGTCCGTTATGTTGCCTCCCATTTCAGTGGCGTGGTTCTTGAGGCATTCTCTGTATTGGGCTGAACTCATTGACGGAAATCGAGGTGAAACTGTGGTGATCGAATCTAGGGTTTGAGGATCTTGTGATTGCTGGCACTACTGGCTATGGCTATTGCTATTGGGGCGACTTAACTGACCTAGGGTTTGTTGTCTTTCCATGCTACTCAAAAAGTGTTCTGGTTAGTGCTAATCTAGATCTTCCTGAGGTTCAGCTTTGACACACCAAACTATTGTTCTGAGCAACATAATTTGCTCAGCTAATCTCACCGGCTAGTTTGATGAAGAAGATGAATGAGAAGGAGCGAAGGGTGATCCAATGGAAGTTGATCAGAGGGTGCCCTAGTGGATCTGCTTAGCTCTGCTGTTGAACTGACCTAGGAAAGATGTTCGCAGCTGACTAAGAAGTTCTTCCATGGAAGCTTAAGGGTGATGAAGAGCTTAGGGCATGAGGTGACAGACAGAGAGAGCAGGAAGGGAGCAGTTGGCTTGCTTTGGAGTCAAAAGAGGATGATGACTTTATGTATATATGAGTGGTGAGTTTTCATCTGGACGGCAGACAGTTTTCCTGTAGGTCATTTCTTCCTTGGGCTGTCTAGCCGGTTTTGTTGTTACCTGGCAATCGATGAAAGGGAAAACTAGGGGTCTTCTTTCTTCCTTGGTGTGGACTCTAGAGTGGGAGGGAGGATGCTGATCGACAGAAACATCACTTGTCCCCATTAAAGTGCCCCAATAGATTCTTTCTCCCTCCAAAGACACTGTTTTCTTTTAAATTTTAGTGGAGCCTGTCATCCACACTGATTGCTGATGGGATAACCGAACCTGTATAAATTAAACTTTATGCTAGAGATTTACATGGAAAAATTTCACTGTGATATAAGATCGATCATTTAAGTTAAATATTCATTATCAATTTTTTTACGTCTGAAATACATAAAATTTTGAATCGCTGCCAACTCTTGAATCACTTTGCCATCCTACACAACAGAAATGTCTAACATCCCCTAAGTTATGCCCTCCTGAATTTGTTCTTGTTTTAACCCATAAATAGTTGAGTTTGTCACTACGTTGGACCCCCAAGCTCTGATACCCCTTTGTAGGGATTCAAATTGATGTCCGAATATGATTGAGTCACGAAATAATGAAGATAATAGTAGAAGTAAAAGGAGAAAGGAGATCACCCACCCATATACACGGTTCCTACAAGGGTGGTTCCTACTCCCACAAGTTAAGGAGGCTTAGTCGGAATTTTCACTATAAGCACAGTAGAAGTGGAGTACAAAATCCAAACACAAGAGATTCTCACTAAATATGCCGCTCTCATACCATCACCCTCATATTGACCCTAGGATATGAATTTAGAATTGGTGACTTTTGGCCTAGCCCGACACGGTAAGACTGTGCCTAGGCCAAGGCTTATCAAGCCAATAAACTTACCGTGCCGAGTTGGTATAACTAGATAATTTTATGGCATACTAGCCTGATTGCCCAATATTAATTCTTATTTTTTTAAAACTATTCGTATTAAAATAAAATTAACACCCTTAAATGATATCTAATATATTTTGGTTATATTAATTGGATTTAAATTATAGAAAGAGAAAAAATGTACTAAACTTAAGTTAAATTTCTAATAATTATTTAAAATTGTTTCAATTTTTTTTACAACAAAAAGTTTTAGTGGGTCGGGCCAGGTGGCCCAATAAGCATTTGGGCCATGCTCGAGCTTATCATTATTGGACCAATGCCTTATTGGGCTATGTTGGCCCGACATGATAATATATTAGGTCGTGCTAGACCAACATGATATGATCAAGCCTGCTCGACTTGTTAGCTCTACCTGAATCCCTTTATTTATAACAATATAACATAATTACACAATATTAGGAAATACATCTAAAATATATCTTTTATATTTGACCCCGGGAAATCTCACTAACTAAGAAAACAACCAAAATATGCAAAGATTCTTGCAATCTTGATATTTTTTAGCAAAATGTCATTATGTTGAAGAAGAATGTCATGACCCTACATATATTCAATAGCTTTTGGCCTTGAGTGCCCTAGCATTGGTTGTGAATACTGTCACAGGGGTTGGAACTCACCCGAATTTTTCCGCACCTGCGATGGTGCTGAGCAGTGTCCCGTACACTTTCAGCCAACCCGAAGCACACACACGCAGCGAAATAGCTTGGCGAGGTTTAGCAATCAAGGATCAAGATCGAACAATGCAAGGTAAGGGAAATCTCACTTGTATTTACAAACACGAATTACAAGAACACACAAAACCCTTACACGACCTTGCACGGCCACGTCCAAGTATATGCCTCGTACTCCAGCACTTGCACTCCTCACTTGGACGGGTGAACTTCACTCCGGGAGTTCACACTCAGCGTCGGGGGACTGGTCACACTGTTGCCGGGACTTCCTTGCTCGACTATCGGTGATAGAGTGTTCTCTCTAACTCTCTCTAGTTGCTCTCCCCTTCTGCCTCCTCGACCTTGGGACCCGGGGGCTATTTATACTTGCAGGTGGGGGAATCCTCATCCCTAATTTCTAGGGAACACCTCAGCTTCCATAACCACCATTATCCCTTATTCCTAGGGATAAGATCGACTGCCAGCACAGTCCTCGGTCAGCACCTTGACCGAGACTCCATTGTTCCACGACCGGAGTATATCGGGCCTGACTGAGTGCCACCTGCTCTCAGTTTGGTCATGGGCACCGCGCCCTTGCCTTGGATCAATTGCATGGAACATTAGCGTCGCCCGACCCCGAGCGACTTCCCTAGCGAGTCTTCGGGAGAACCCGCATGCCCGTTGCTTGCCAGCTCGCCTTTGAACGGGTCTTTCGGGAGGTTGGGGCGTCCAGCCCACTTGCCCTTGACCGGGTCTTGCGGGAGTGCTCAGGCCCGCACGGCCCGCCACCTGTCGTCCGCCTTCCTCGCCCGAGAACAAGTCTTCCGGGCGGTTAGGGCGTCCAGCTCACTCCTGACCGAGTCTTTAGGGAAGTGGGGAAGTCCAGCTCGCCTTCCCACTTAGCTTGGCCCTCGCCCTATATATATCCCATTGATCCTTTGGCATTCCTTCCCTCGATCCTTTCCCGGGCTGCCATGTTATCGAGGGTCCGCTTGGCAGCCATTTCCGTGTCCGAGCATTAAGGGGCTGACAAACCTCCCCCACTTGAGGAAGCCGACGCCCTCGTCGGAATAGAGTGGAGGTACTCCTGGATCTTGTCCTCGAACTGCCAGAGTGTAGCCTCCTTTTCCCAACTCGCTTCCGACATTGGCAACCCTTTCCATAGAACCAGGTACTCCGTTCTCCGGTTCTTCTTGCTGTAACCCAACACCCGTCGGTCTAGCACACGGTCAACCTCCCTCTCCAATTTCGTGCGTACATTCAATGGCGCATGTCTTGCCCTAACGCGGTCCGTATCCGCATCCTCATGGTAGGGCTTTAGGAAGCTGACATGGAAAGTCGGATGAATCTTCATCCTCTCGGGTAGTGCTAAGCGATAAGCCACGGCTCCGACTCGCCTCACCACCTCGAATGGCCCATCATACCGCTGAATGAGGCCCTTGTGCCATCTCTTGCTCGTCACTTTCTTCCATATTTGGGGTGTCAATTTCAGCATGACCTTGTCACCGACCTGAAATTCTAGCGGTCGACGCCCCTGGTCCGCATACTTCTTCATGCGGCGGACAGCTTTGGCAAGGCTGTCCTGTGCTTCCTCGAGCATTTCCTGCTTATTCCGGGCAAAACGGTACGCAGCAGGACATGACCCTTCCTTTTTTTGTAGGGCCACTTCGGAAGGGGTCAATGGTTGATAGCCCAAAGCGAGCTCAAATGGGCTGAACCCAGTGGCTGAGAACGGTGCAAGTTGTAACAAAACTGCGCCGTGTCCAACAGTTCCAGCCAATTCCGCTGACTGGCCGTGACATAGTGTCGTAGGTACTCTTCCAGCAGCTGGTTCATCCTCTCCGTTTGTCCATCCGTCTGCGGGTGGTTGGCTGTTGAGAACTTTAGCTCCGTCCCCATCATATTGAAGAGATGGGTCCAGAATCTCCCGGTGAACCGTGCGTCTCGATCACTCACCCTTCGCGTAAAGCAAGCCATCTTCAAGCCAGTACCTCCGCACGGTACCATCTTGAACCTGCGCAACCAACTTTTGGTATACCCGATCCTCCTTTGCCTGATCCTTCAGTTTGCCTACGAAGGTGGACTCCAATTGGGTAAGCGCAGCAATCGTCTCTACTGTCTTCCTGCTCAAAGCGTCGGCAACTTGGTTGTGGCGCCCCGGCCTATGCTCTCACTCGAAGTCATACTCGGCCAGGAACTCTTGCCACCGGGCTTGCTTTGGGGAGAACTTCTTCTGCGTCTTGAAGAAAGTGTTTGCAACATTATCTGTCTTGATCACAAAAGAGGTGCCGAGTAAGTATACCCGCCATGCCCGTAGGCAATGCACAACCGCCAACATTTCCTTCTTGTGCACGGAGCAGCATTGCTCAGCCGGCTTCAATTTCCAGCTCTCGAATGCTACCGGGTGCCCATCTTGCACCAACACTCCGCCTGTAGCACGATCCGAAGCATCCGTATGGACTTCGAACGCCCTATCGAAGTCCGGCAGCTTCAGCACAGGTTCGGCCACAATCCGGGACTTGACTTTCTCAAAGGCGTCTGCGCATGCCGCATCCCAAGTCCACGGTTTGCCCTTCTGCAGTAGATCGGTGAGAGGGGATACCAACTTCGAGTATCCCTTAATGAACTTGCGGTAGTAGTTTGCCAACCATAGGAAACTCCGCAATTCGCCCACCTTGTTGGGAGCCACCCACTCCCTAATGGCTTGCACCTTTCGGGGATCCATCTTCACCGTGCCCCCGCCAATCACGTGTCCAAGGAAGTTGATTTCCTTGGTGCAGAACTCGCACTTCTCCTTCTTTACGTATAGCTGGTGTTCCCTTAGCCGCTGGAACACAAAACGTAAATGCCCAAGATGGTCCTCTAGGGACCGACTATAGATGACAATGTCATCGAGATACACTACCACAAACTTGTCTATTACATCATGGAAAACATCATTCATAAGATTATAAAATGTGGCTGGTGCATTGGTTAAGTCAAATGGCATCACCATAAACTTGTATGACCCATACCGAGTCACCATGGTCGTCTTTGGCGTGTCGCCCTCCGCTATGTGAACTTGCCAATATCCCGATCTCAGGTCCAATTTGGTGAAGAACTCGGCTCCGCTTAGCCGATCAAACAAGTCTGCTATCAATGGCACGGGGTACTTGTTCTTCACAGTGATCTTGTTCAGCCCGCGGTAGTCCACACACAACCGCATCGTGCCGTCCTGCTTCTCTAGAAACAGCACCGGCGCTCCAAAGGGCGCCTTTGAAGGTTGAACTTTCCCCGATTCCAGTAGGTCCTGGAGTTGTTTCCGTAACTCCTCCAGTTCCTTAGGCGACATTCGGTAAGGAGCTTTCGTTGGTGGCCTTGTTCCCGGAATCAACTCGATCTTGTGATCTACCGCCTGCCTTGGCAGTAAGCCCTTGGGCAGCTCCTCAGGCATAACGTCACAAAAGTCGCCTAGAATACCTTGCACCACGTCAGGAACGTCCGCGTTCGTGCCTTGCTCGGGCTCTGACTCATGGATCGCTGCAAGGTATGTTGGCTGGCCCCTCTTCCAGCCTTTGGCTATTTGCATAGCCGAGACCCTCTCGGTCTTTATGTCCTCCGCATGGTTGAGGCCCTTAAATCCCTGAACAAAGCAAGGCTTTCTCGAGTCTGAAATGAACAAATCAGACACATGTGGCATGACTGAAACACAAGCTTTCACAAGAAAGTTGTTACTGAGTATTATGTCAAAATCGTCCATCGGGATGACCATGACATCAATGGCCCCTGACCAATCACCAATCTGCACTGGCACGCCTTTGGCCATTCCAAGTACCGGCCTGCTTTGAGAGTTGACGGCTTTGATGCGACTGGCCTGCTTCTGGATCCGCAATTCGTAAGCTTGCACAACACGATCCGACACGAAGTTATGCGTTGCGCCAGTGTCCACCATTGCCTCCACTTCCTTGGTGTTCAGGGTCATCGGTATATACATCAATCCCTGCTCCTGCGCCTTTCTTCCCGATCGAATGGCACTGAGAACTTGGAGAGGTGCCACTCTAGTTTGCTCGTCATCGGAGTCGGAGTCGGTCCTATTCACCAAGGCTGACAACTTCTCCCTCTTCGGGCAATCTCGAGCACGATGGGGGCCGTTGCAGATGAAGCACCCCGGGTGGGTCTTGGGGTCTTTAAGGAACGAACCTTCCGTCGCCTTCCCCTTCCCCTTGTCTCCTTTAGACGTTTTCCCCTTGTCGGCTTTGCTAGCACCCTTGCTAGGCTTGGCCGCCTTGTCCTTCACCTTCTCGGCCTGCTTCCCCTTCGGGTCGCTCTTTGATATATGGATGTCCACCAACGCATCCGCCTTCGCCATTGCGGTCTGGAGGTCTTGGACTCCTTGCCTTCGCAGCTCAAGTTGAGCCCACAATTGAAGACCCCGCATAAAGTTGAACAATTTGTCCAACTCGGACATTTCTGTGACATCAAGCAATAAAGAACTAAATTCCTTCACATAGTCACGTACCGTACTTGTCTGCCTCAAGTTGCACAATGCATCCCGAGCAGCCCACGAAGTGTTCGTGGGAAGGAACTGCTCCTTGAGTTCCTTCTTCAGTACCGACCAATCTCTGATGCGTGGCCGCCCGCCGGTAGCAGCGTCCTGCTCTCGGGTTCGCCACCAGAGCTTTGCATCGCCCGCCAAGTACATGACCGCCATTGAGACTTGTTCCCCCTCTGGAACTTTTCCTGCCTCAAAGTAATGCTCGATATCCCACAAGAAATTTTCGAGTTCCTTGGAACTCCTAGTGCCTGTAAAGGCTTTGGGTTCAGGTATCTTTACCTTCGCCCGTGTTCCCTCTGCTTCGGCTACTCCAGCAGCCAATGCACGTCGGAGGATGGTCACCTCCTCCTTCAACCGAACAACATCTGGAACTAGCGCTGCCAGAACATCAGCCACAGTTCCGTTGGCTCCATACGTGTTGCCGAGGGACATTTCCAAAGCCGTGATTCGATCTCTTAGTGCATCCATCCGGGACATCCACAAGTCACCGGTCGCTTGCTATTCCAATCCTCGCACACTGTTTGAACGCGGCTCTGATATCAGCTGTCACAGGGGTCGGAACTCACCCGAATTTTTCCGCACCTGCGATGGTGCTGAGCAGTGTCCCGTACACTCTCAGCCAACCCGAAGCACACACACGCAGCGAAATAGCTTGGCGAGGTTTAGCAATCAAGGATCAAGATCGAACAATGCAAGGTAAGGGAAATCTCACTTGTATTTACAAACACGAATTACAAGAACACACAAAACCCTTACACGACCTTGCACGGCCACGTCCAAGTATATGCCTCGTACTCCAGCACTTGCACTCCTCACTTGGACGGGTGAACTTCACTCCGGGAGTTCACACTCAGCGTCGGGGGACTGGTCACACTGTTGCCGGGACTTCCTTGCTCGACTATCGGTGATAGAGTGTTCTCTCTAACTCTCTCTAGTTGCTCTCCCCTTCTGCCTCCTCGACCTTGGGACCCGGGGGCTATTTATACTTGCAGGTGGGGGAATCCTCATCCCTAATTTCTAGGGAACACCTCAGCTTCCATAACCACCCTTATCCCTTATTCCTAGGGATAAGATCGACTGCCAGCACAGTCCTCGGTCAGCACCTTGACCGAGACTCCATCGTTTCACGACCGGAGTATATCGGGCCTGACTGAGTGCCACTCGCTCTCAGTTCGGCCATGGGCACCGCCCCCTTGCCTTGGATCAATTGCATGGAACATTAGCGTCGCCCGACCCCGAGCGACTTCCCTAGCGAGTCTTCGGGAGAACCCGCATGACCGTTGCTTGCCAGCTCGCCTTTGAACGGGTCTTTCGGGAGGTTGGGGCGTCCAGCCCACTTGCCCTTGACCGGGTCTTGCGGGAGTGCTCAGGCCCGCACGGCCCGCCACCTGTCGTCCGCCTTCCTCGCCCGAGAACAAGTCTTCCGGGCGATTAGGGCATCCAGCTCACTCTTGACCGAGTCTTTGGGGAAGTGGGAAAGTCCAGCTCGCCTTCCCACTTAGCTTGGCCCTCGCCCTATATATATATCCCATTGATCCTTTGGCATTCCTTCCCTCGATCCTTTCCCGGGCTGCCATGCTATCGAGGGTCCGCTTGGCAGCCATTTCCGTGTCCGAGCATTAAGGGGCTGACAGATACCATGTCGAAGTTCCTTTCTTCCTCATATTCCCTAAACTCGTGTGCTTGTGATTTCTTTATTTAGCTTCTAATGTCGAGATGCCACTAATGGCGAACCCACAACTGTTGAACCATCAAATACATACAAGTTGTTTCCTAACTCATCCTCTAAGCTGTAGCTCTTCTTGTTTTGAAGCTTGTAGCACTCAGTAATAATGTGCCCAATTTTCTTGTAGTATATACAAGTTATGTACCTACTCCTTCACTTGGATTTTGATTTTCTTTTGCCAGTTCCCTAATTCTGCTATACTTTCCCCACCAAGTTCAAAGCATGTACCTCAGGTCTCTTGGTAGACCCAAAGTTGTACTCCAATTTCCCTTTACTCAACAAATTGTCCCTAACATCATTAAATGTCAAAGATGTCCTTTTGTAGATCATCATCTCCCAAAAAGTCATATAAGAAGGCAATAATGGACACAACAACAGAATAACTTGATCTTAAACCTCCACCTTGGCCTCAACAATCTTCAAATCGACGATAAGGGTGATAAACTCACCAATATGCAACCTCATCAAAGTCCCCTTTGCCATATAAAGGGAATATAGTCGTTGCTTCAAACTGGTTGGTAGTGGACTTAGACAAATACAGTGTGCCTCCAATCTCTTGCACAAGTCAGCTACCATCATCTCCATCTGTATCTCCTACAAAGTGTCATTCAATAGGCAAAAATAAATGGTGGAGAGAACCTTACTATTGAGACTCTTCCAATCAACATTGAATATGGCAGAGTCTCACTCTTCAATTGCTACCTCTAGACCATTCTGCACAAAAAATCAATTATTCAAATATGCAAAAGACTAAAGTTTATAATCCCATCAAACTTCTCTATTGAAAACTTTATTGTAGATATCTTAGATGCTTCAATCGATTGGCAAACAACAAACCTACACATTAATGTCAGTTTCTTAGGATTTCGAAGCTTTGACACTACTTGTTAGACCCTAAGCTTTGATACCACTTGTTGGGGGACTAGATTATGTGAACAACAAAGGTAAAGCAGAAAAGAGGAGAGAACTACACACATGAAATATGTGGTTCGGGATAGTGGTAGAGTGTTATCCATATATGCACACAAAAAGGAGGTTCGGTTGTGTCTTCTTCATTGACCAACAACAAGGAGAGTATAAATCAAAGTAATGTGACACATCCTAATCTTCAAGCTGTACAAGCTAACCTAGAAGAGTAAATTCAAGAATCCTAGAGAACACATCTTTTGGATAAAATTTTCAACATCAATTGGGAGCACTAACTACGACTTATAATAGTACAATCAACCCCTATATATAGGCTCAATAAAATCTATACAGAATATCTTTATTTTTATATTTATCTAAAATATCCTAAAATAAAACATTCTCAAGATATTATATTCCCAAAAGATAAAGTACCGAGTTAAGAAAAATAAAGAAATCAAATCAGTATGGGTAATCGCCATTGGAATTAAGACACAATTCCAACCATTTTGATATACTTTCAGCAACTTCATATCTCATCTTTGTCTTTTCCTCCACATTATACACAGTTTATGAGGCTATATTCTTCATATATTTATTTGCCAGTAAGCAACACTCAAGGTATGCATCCATTTTGGATAGGACGATTACAACTTGTAAGTACATTTCACGAATACGGGTTTTGGCTAGTCAAAAATAATTTCCTCTTAAGTATAATTTTGTGTTTGGACATGCGCTAACAGTCCCAGAACATGTTTTATCTGAAGAGATCGCTCTCAAGTCACCCATAGTTCAAGTGTGGGTGCCAATGATTTATGAAATTCAACGCTTGCTAAAATGATCTTTGACTTCATTCCCCCAACCGCATGTTGTGTAGGAGAAAGTTATCTATGTAACAATTATATCACGTCCACAAGTTTTGAGCTATACTACCACATAAGGACAAATATGATAAATAAAAATTCAAGCAATATTCTGTCTTCAAGATCCTTCTTCATATTGGATCATCGAAATGTGTAGCATGCACATCAAAGTAGAGATGTTAAATGGGTTAGACTGACCTGAAACCGGCCTATCCAAACCCATAACAGGCATGGACTACCCTCTTGAATCATCCCGTAACTGTTCTTAATGGAATAGTGGTTATAAGCTGGGTTATAAATATAAACTTGTTGAACTATAATTGGCACAAATCATTACCCTGCTGAACTGGCCATGAATTGTTTCAAAATCAGCTTAGGTCGCCAAAATCTTGCAAAATCAATTATTGGATTTTGTTGGATCAATTAAACAAATAAAAAATTCTTTTAAAATAATTTGAATTTTTTTTAAAAAAATGAGCGGTTCACGGGTCAAATTGGCCTGAACCATGAACTAGCCCCGCTTATAAACGATTTTAGATCGGTTCATATATGCCTGAGACATAACTTGTACGAGCTAAACTGTAATCTGACCAAACAGTTATAAGCCCATTTTGAACCAGCCTGAACTACCAATTTTAACAACTCTACATCGAAGTGCTTTCCTAATGTTTCTTTCATAAACTGAATCGAATGTCCATTTGACTAACTCGAACATACGCATATTAATTCGACAGTGAAATAATAGTACCTTTCGATGCGCATGCCATTGAACATCCATTGGTTTAATTTACCTTTTTTGCTTAAGTAATTATTGATTAACATTTTCCAAGTGACAGTGCATTGATCTCTGCATCAAATTTTAATCCGAGATCCCTCTCAATTAGAAGGATTGTTGCCACTAAATCCACTGCTTCTCTGTAGCGCCAACAGGTTTTCTCCCGACAGATTCAACCATCTGAACGTGAACTCCAATTAATCAAGTTGCAAATGGATACCCTAATCTAGCCATAGACTTTCGAGAAGATAATAACTACTTTTTTTTTTGTATATTCTAAAATTTTATATTATAAAGGAACTTGAATATATGTATTATATATATTATTATAAAGAGAAAAGATCTTGACTCGTGGTTGGGCTTGGACCACGTAGGATGAAACATGAACACTCGAGCTGGCCATTATTATTGACTAGTTGGATCTTGGAGGGGATGGCTTTGTCTTATTGGTCGAACCATTCTTTTTATTTACAGAAATTATATTGGAAATTGTTCCCCATTAAGAGCTCAGACCAACATGTGGTCGTGCTTAGATAATATAAATTATTCACTAAGAAACGGTCAAAGGACTACCAACCAACAGCCATGCTCGCTTTCGGATCTAACGTTCCCCCCTTTCGACTGAATTATGGTTGCAAAAAGAGCACTTATATCTGCGTGTGTCATCTACATAAACGCTGAAGAGTAAGGAGAATTGCATAGATCACCGTATATGTATTTGAGATTACTAATTTCATTTTTTGGGTATTCGAAATAGACCCACGAACTTAGATGGGATAAATAAATATGATAAGAAGTACACATAATTTCATTAATTAATGAAAATTGAATTAAAATTTATTAATTTCAAGTAGACAATTATATATTATCTAGAGTTAATATCAATTAAGATAATCGTGGAGTGGGTGTTTCTATTGCATTGTATACACTTGTACACTCGGCCCCAATAAAAAGATGGAAAATCATTCTTGGCTGATACACCGTCAATGGCTCTCCATCGTCTGTCCACGCGACAAACTGATGATGTAGATCAACCATGAATTGCCACATGTCATGTTTACTGGGCACCCGCATGGCAATTTAGACTGCTTCGTCATTAATATTCTTTTTAGTTGCAAGTTAGACATAAATATATTATTATAGAAGGAAAGAAATGGGAAGATATGTGTCCTTTCATCTATAATAATCAAAATTTAGCTTCTTATTTAAAATTAAGAATGTTATCAACTTAGTCAATGTATTTTTCTTTGATCTATTTAAATGGTTCGTATTATATGCTAACGGTGTAGATTTTTACTAGATTTATAAAAATAATGAACATATATTTAACTCAAAAATTTAAACTGACATGATAGTATGATCATTTCTTTCAAATTTTTAATGCGTAGAATGTCTATCTCTTAACATACGGCATGGAAGTCATTGGAAATCATGGTGACGCTAGAACAATTCCCCTCAACATGGATTCTAGTAGGTATTTAACTGACTTGACTAGTCGATAATCGTAATGGGACATACTGCTTAGCTGAGATATGAGTTTATAAATTGCTTAGCATATTGGGATGCAATAATACTCGAGAGCAGAGGATGATGGGGCCTCACAATAAATAATTAATATTTTGTCATGTGAATTGTTATCTTTGAATTATTCCAATCCAAGATTGCATCATAATTCAACATCTGGATTATGCTTTCCATATCATACCGTGCATAAGCTATTGATATTGTTTGTTAATTCATATTATACATGTACTTATTAATTTTTCCTTACATGGACTTATTAATTTGTTCTGGTAAACAATGTACTTGGCCGTTTCCATTAACTACAATAATGTTTTCTAGAACTTTTCCAAAATTATTAAAGATGTATATTATAAGTAGATGGATGTATAGATAAAAAAAAAAATAGAGATGTTATCTTATAATGATAATGTGAGAAATTACTAATAAATATATTTCAATCAATAAGATTTTAAAAATTATATAATAAATTATGACTCATTTACTCATTCCATATAATTCAATTAGTACTTTTAGTTCTTCACATCACTTGACTTGACAAGGTATGATCACTTGCATTCCATTATAATGCAATGTAGATAATGATTTGGATTATGTGAGGAATTTATACGATAAAAATTGAATATATTATTTTTTAATTATTAAGTTAATAATGATTTAAATATACCAAAACTTCTTTTGTGAGTGCAAGGTTTTCTTTTTTTTCTTTTTTTCTACCTTTTTGAAAGGTTACTAAACCAGCTTTCATTTTCTGTACCCAGGCAAAGAAAAAAAAACTAGGTTTTTCTTCGTGGCCGTCATCCGTGGGGACAAATATGCTTTTTCAGTGATGATTATCAGAGAGAAGCATTGATCTTCATGAATCGGGCTTCATTTTGTACTGGGCTTTCCGTGGGTCGACTATCTAAGCACATATAATTAGCCCAATCTCTATGCTCCCTTGAGAGTGCATGCATAGAAATGCTTTGTAGTAAATAATGATTAGTTATCTCATATCCATGGAGTACAAGCAAGAACATAATTCTTTTTCTTTTTTTTTTGGAAATAGCAAATGATACAGACGGAGAATTACCTTGAAAAAAAATGGTTTAATTGACATTTGATTACAACCTATTTCGTCTCAGTATGTGACTCTACCGCCGCATCAGCGAATGACCAGGGTGGATACAGCATGGATCACCCTTGAACATGGGCCCGCGTGGATGGAGATTGCTTTCTGAAAAATCTTTCCTAGAGAATGCTTTTGTAGGTACCCCATTTTCTGGACAAACTACACAGCTGAACCCCCGGAACTTGGAATTTTTAGTGAAGCATTGTGTCTGGCTTGGAATCGTCCACACATTGCAAAACCAGTTAACCACAAAAAAATGCTCATTTCTCTACATATATCAATTTACGGCAGGAAAGCCGATGCACGCACAGCCTTTCGATTGAGCTCCATGGTAGTAATTGCGCCTTCCGGCACTCCCTGAGAATCAGTGAGTGTCAAAGATACTCAAGATTCAATGTCTCTTCCCGCCGGCTCTCTGCTGCCCTCTTCAAGAATAGAGTTCTTGAATCCATATACCCAACGATTCGGCGTGCCCATCTCAGCTGTCCACGAGCCGAGTAAGTCTGAATCTCCTTGTATACGGAACTTGCTTTTCATGGTGTTTTGGTCTAAGTTTTTCGTTGTTTCTTTAGAATGGGGCAGATGCCAGTTGGGTAGAAGGGGATTCACGTTGAAGGGAATTGTTGCTTCAGGAGTTACTGTAGCCGCCGGCTCTTCTGTTATGACTGAGCCCGTCAAAGGTTTGCGTTTTCGTGGTCTCATTGCCTTGTGGTTTTCCAGGTTTCGGAGTTAGATGTGATTCATGTATTCATCCCATAGAGAGTAGAAATTGGGCAGATTAGTTGCATTCATGTAAATTGAACAAGCCCCTTCGAAGAAGATAGGATTGGTTTCTCAAGTACAGTCACAATGACATAAATGAGAAGAAAGATAATTAGCCCTTGGCAGAGGTACTTTGCTGTTTAGATGCCACTCCATGATAGCTTGATGCGACAATGAAGTTGTACACGTCAGTTCTATCTAGTAATGCGAGTATTAACAGCCAACTTTGGAATGTGGAGAACTTATGTACAGTGCCTGGTATTTCTCGTAGATGTGGTGCGAAAATGATATGGCAACTTTTGATTGGTGAGACTATCCCATTTTCCTCCCACTGCATTCCATTCCCATGGAATGTAAAAATAACTCTTTTTTGCTCTTGGCTTATTTCCTATATTTGAAAATCTTTGTTTAAAAAGAGGTACTAGCGCATTTGTCGTTTTTTTTTTTCCTATTGTTTATCTGGTGCGGTAGTATTCCTGGAGAAATATTCCGCTTTCATGTCAAATGAAAAATGATTTATTTCAAGTTTTTCCTCTTTTGGGGGATGAGAAAAAGTCCTCTTGTGACTCCGGTAGTTAAGCAGATAGCATGTTTTCATGACTGCAAATCTGAAAAATATCAATCCTTTTTCTTTTTGTGTTCAAAGACTTAATTCTTTTGGTACCTCTTCTGTAGGAGTTGATAGATTACCCTTTAAGCCAGAGGGGTACAACTATTGGACATGGCAGGGTCACAAGATTCATTATGTCGTTCAAGGTGAAGGCTTTCCGATTGTCTTGATTCATGGATTTGGTGCTTCTGTTTTTCACTGGAGGTACATTTAAGCCCTTCTTTCAATTTGAGAAAGAGTCTTGCAACTTGATTTGTTATTGATTTATGGGCATCCTTCTTTTCCTTTTTCTTCACCAATTGTAGGAACATGATGAGCGGGTCACTGCATGAGCAGTTCTAGAATTTCTTTAATTAATGTTGATTCCTGCAAATAAATTTGCATTTGTTTCATCTTAATTATTGATGATCTATGACTTACATATTATAATATAACGACCACAATACCATGTTGATTCTGGAAGCTTCACCTTCGTTTGGAATCTGCTGAACTGCAGCTGATTGTTTGTTTGTGCATTTTCGTATAGGCCTAAGCTATTCTAATAATCAATTGATTGAAAGCACTGAAACTCTGTATCTTTATTTCAAAGTCTTCGTTACACTGTCCTCCTTTTCATTTTTTCCTTGTATAGCTATAGACATCTATGTTGTCACATTCCCAAACCTACACATGAGAGAAATTTCGAAACCATGCATATACAGGTTGTCTCTGGCCTTCCTGTCAGCTTGTGGATGAGTATTTCAAAATGAATCTAATAATGCTTCTTATATCTGTAGCTACTATCACAATGTTCTAGTTTATTTGATAATCATGACAATGTTTTGAACAAACTGATACTTCTGAAACAAAATATGTAGACTGTTCAATATATGCAAGAGAAAACTTGAAATCATGCAAAATCATGTAATGTAAATTCACTTATCTATGGATACTATACTATTATGAATTCCAAGTGGAATACCTATATTAGTTATGTCAGAAACTGAAAAAGAAAGCAACTTGTACTGCTACATGTGAACTTTCTTTACTTTTTTTTTCTTTTGCGTCTTTAAGAAACTTTTGAGTGACATTTTGGACAATCTTCAGTTCACAGTAATGTTTTAAACTATAAACATGCAGGTACAACATTCCTGAACTGGCTAAGCTGTACAAGGTTTACGCAATTGACTTGTTAGGATTTGGTTGGAGTGAGAAAGCAATAATTGAATATGATGCAATGATATGGAGAAATCAAGTTGTGGATTTCTTGAAAGAGGTTGTGAGAGAGCCTGCAGTTCTCGTGGGCAACAGGTAATATTGCTATCTACAAATTGCCACTTCATGCATTATTTATGTTTTTTTCCATGCTCGGATGACATTTTGACAATTTATGTATACAATGTAGTTCCAAATGACTTCTTGATCCAATTAAACCGTGATTTCTCGGAACTATTAGTTTTCAGAAGCAGAAAATTTATATCAGTTATGTAGGGGTCCACCAGAAATGTGTGTGATACTGGAATTTTGTGTTCGAAATCCCTTTGCCTGTTTATGTTCTCCTGTTTATTTAATTTTTTTAGCCTGCACCTGATGGAAAGCATTAAATAGTGACTTAAATTCCACTGGCGTCTTCTCTTATTTTGCCTAAACCGTACTAGCACTTACCAGAAATAAAGTACAATACTGTTTGTCAACTGAATGACAAGCTTAATCTTCAAGAAAAAAATGATTAAAATGCCACAGAAACAGAAGGTTCTTTATTAGTATGGTTCACAAGAGAGAGAGATACTAGATTTGATTATCATAAATGAGACTTCTAGTGCCCTCTACCACCCCTTCTCTTACTTCTTAGGCCCATACGCCTCTGCCTCCTTGTGACCAAATGAAAAATGTCACACTAACTGCAGAAACCTCTATTTTAGAGTTTAAGCTTTCAGATCAGTTGGCTTGGCCTTTCTGTATGGAATAGAGATTACAGTTAGCTGTGCTTGTTTTTGTTGCTTAAAAAGTTAGGGTGAGATGAATATTATCTTTTTTTCCTTACATGTTGATATTAAGTATTGCAGCCTTGGAGGTTTTACTGCTCTGGTGTCTGCTGCTGGATTGCCTGAGCAAGTTGCGGGAGTTGTACTATTAAACTCAGCAGGACAATTCGGAGACCCTAATGCAAAGGGTTCTGAGCCCGAAAAAACAGTCTTCCAGAAAGTGATTCTGAAGCCACTGAAGGAAATTTTCCAGCGACTAGTCCTTGGGTTCCTTTTCTGGCAAGCAAAGCAACCTGCTCGTATTGAATCTGTCCTAAAGAGTGTATGGCCATTGCTACTCTACTAGTTAACTTTAAAACCTTATGAGATCTTCTGGCAAAGGAATCGCATATGTCTAGGAGGCTGGTGGAATTTTAATAACTTGAGGCAGTGAAGGATTCCCATGCATAGTTATTTAATGTGCACTGGATGCACCACTAGGATTAGCTCCTAAGGAAGCTTGCAATATGTCAAGTCTGAATTGGCTGGTTAGCAGGCACACGTCTTGATTTTTTCTGTCGCCACTATGATCTTTTATTAGCAGCTGATGAATATAAGGTTAAATAATTAGTTGGACCTGTTAAACTTGCATTTTGACCAATAGAAGAACCAGGAGCAACGCCTAGACCATCACAGAGCAAAGTGATCTTTACATGAAATCAGTTGAGACATGGGAAATTCAAATTGAACCAGAATGTTAAGTTTCTGACATGATCATGTCCCCAGGATCTGTCATTAAGGATGAGACAGATACATTATCTATTCTGTGTGAACCAACCAACCCAGTAGTTTGATAGTGCCATACATCTCATATGCTGTCCGTCTCTGTATTGTCTATTATAATTTATAAGCAAGTCTTTCTTTCTTGTTCAGGTCTACATAAATGCCTCGAATGTGGATGACTATCTTGTAGAGTCAATAACAAGGCCAGCAGCTGACCCAAATGCTGGAGAAGTCTACTACCGGTATTTATATGCATATGGTTGCAACAATGCTTCTCTCTCTGTCATAGCATCTCCCAATTTACTAAACTCACCTGATTCCTGTTTTTGTTCTTGCAGGCTAATGACTAGGTTCATGATGAACCAGAGCCAGTACACCCTAGACAGTGTCCTGAGCAAGCTCACGTGCCCGCTGCTGTTGCTGTGGGGTGACCTTGATCCCTGGGTTGGGCCCACTAAGGCCACCCGTATCAAAGAGTTCTATCCAAACACATCAGTGGTGAGCTTGCAAGCGGGTCACTGTCCCCACGATGAAGTTCCTGAGCTCGTGAACAAGGCATTGCTCAACTGGCTAACAAAAATAGCACCAGAAGCCTAATCACAACATACTCGGTAGTATTTACTGATTGTGTCTACCTCGGTGAAGAGCCAGTGTATGTATGATTTTGTATGTTACAGTTTTTGCTATCAGTTATTATTATTATTATTTTTTACTCAAAATTGGTAGTGGTTTATAGCTTTACAGGTAGATAAAAAAGCCACAAATTTGTACGGGAAAAGTTTTAGGTCATCAGTAGTTTCTTGTAAATGCATGACTGTTACCTGCAGCTGGCACCTTTTTTTTTTTGTTTTTCTGAACATAATCTGCCTCTATACTATAGTTTTTAAAACTGGACTGAGCTGGAAACCGGTCAAAGTATGGGTTCATAGGTTCATGGGTCGGACCGGAAATTCAATGGATTGAACCGTATATTTAATAAATAATATTAATAATATAATATTCCAATAAATTGATATAATATTATAATTTAACTATGATTTATAATCAAAATTATTAATATAGTCATTATGTTAGTCTCAAATTTAAGATAAAATATAAATATAAGTTTAGTAAAATAAAATAAGTACATTATAATATGTTTTTATTTTTAAGTTGATCGGTTTTTTCACCGGTTTAATTGGATTCATTGGTTCGATTGAGAACCAGCCGGTTCAATTGGATTTGACTTCATTTAAAGTGTAATTGGATTATTTATGAGACCAGACTGGGTGAGTGGTTGGTTCCCGGTCGAACCGGCCGACCCGGTCTGGTTTTTAAAATTATGCTCTATACGCCTCCCACTTACATTTGGGATCGAATAAGTATTTTTTAATTTTCTTGCACATTTTTGTAATCGTGATGTATATTTCATTTGTATAGATTTCGTTTTTCGATTCTCAATTCGGTGGAATTAATTTTCTGATAATAACGTTGTCTTTTAACTTCATGAAATCTATTAGAATAATCAGTAGAGTGACCAAAAAAACGATAGGATATCAGAAAGAGCAACTGAGATGAGATGTGAGAAGAAAGAATCAAGGGTTAACAATCTTGCAGCTTTCTCTTGGCAAGCATTAGCATTAACTAATGCAATGAATGAACTCTTTGTTATGGAATACATATTTTGTCAGAGTATTCTATGAATGCTAATCCGATGTGATGGGGTGAGAGCAATAATTACCTGGAAACCCAGATGAATCAGACCATGCGTGGGCGTGTCGGATTTGCGGGAGAGGTCGTGCGGAGGGTCCAATAAAGGCGACGGGTTAAAATGATCACTGAATGAGTGATACCAGCATGTCAATCGGAAATGGTCTGGCTCCTCTGAGCGATCGGGCCCGCCTGTCCAAGCTAGCTCCGAAGTTCAGGCTAGATAAAGATGCTAAATAGGTCGGTTTCGGCCGGTTTGACCCAAAACTGACCCAGACCGTCCCCAAATTGGCACATAACTACTCTTATTGGATTGAGAGTAGTTATGAGCCGAGTTCAAGAAAAAAGGGCATGTTGAATCGGGACCAACCTAGCACGTTTTCTAATTGAACCGGCTCAGAACCATTGTAAACCGGCCCGAACTGTCAAAAACCAATTCATTGATAGTTCAATTGAAAAATAAAAAATTTTAAAAAATATTCATCCCAAACAATTTGAAAAAAATAAAAGAGGAAAGAGCCACGATTCATGGTTCAAACTGGTCTAAATCATAAAACGGCCCATTTAGGCATGGTTCCTAGCTAGGTCATGATTCATGAACTGTAACCTGTAATTGAATTGACATGTTATGCTTAACAGGTCAAGTCATAACTAGATCAAACAGTTTCAAACTCATTTTAAATTGGTACAAACTATCCATTTAACATCTCTAAACTAAGTCGTCTTCTCTTCTTCTTGGTTTGACATCAATTAGATGATTATCATTGTTATTATTATTATTATTATTATTATTATTATTATTATTATTATTATTATTGTCATCATCTAAATATAATGTGAGAAAATGAACATACATAACATACATTAGTACAGTTTAAATACGCAACTATAATCAAATCAATCTGGCCCTCCAAATCCTCAAATCCGCTCCGAGGCCCACTAGCTTCCCCGTCGGACCCATCCATAGGGCAAAATGGAAATTTAGAGATTGTTTCCGGGGTGAGAGCCTCTTGTCTTATCTGACAATTTTGAAGTCACCGTGATCCTTTCATCTGCTAAAAGGTCAACGTTGTTATTGATCGCTTAATAAAATGCCAACTGATTGAGCTCCCTGTCCTGTCTGCCGTTCATAACCTGGACGTGGAAATTCCGCCCGCGATTGGGGTTCCCTTTCTTCCTCAAATAGTAACCAAATTGACAAAAAAAGAAAAGAAGGGACGGACAATACATGGCATTTACGTTAACGATTATAGAGCGGCACTTCTTCTTCTCAATCAATATATTTACGGGAAAAAAAAGGTTCAATTTACAGTTTATAATTATGGTTTTTATTCGGATATTTTATACTACATAGCATTTGCAGCGGTGACGGCATTCCCAGGCAGTGGACAGACGGTGGACGGCACCTCGTTAACCGTTGTACTTGTTGCTTTCTTTGCTCTTCTTTCTTTTTCTTTTAATCATGTCTTAGCCCACCGTGCTTATCTTGTTCGGAAGACTGGAACCTAGTTTTCGAGACAAAAGCGCGAACAAGAAGAGGAGGAGGGGTTGGTAATGTCGTGTTGAGAATGCCGTGTGCTGATATACATGTTGAAACCGGACGTCCCTGAGGAGGCTGAATCATCCATCCATTGGCTGCCCAAAGTTTTGTGCTCCCAGTCCCCGCCCCGGTGCTTGACTCCACTCCCTGCCCTTATTGTTATTATTATCATCATTATGCCGGTTAAGAACAAGAAAATCAGTGAGAATGCTTGCTAGCCAGCAAGCAATCTACTATACTGTTTGAATCATATGTTGTTTCTGACCACTGCCTGCTGGGATTTGACTGGACCATGTCGCAATTCTGAATTTAAAAGAAAGAGTACACCAGATTTTGATTCTCTCTCCCTTTCGATAATTATCAGTACTTCTGCTTAACAGTTTATTATTATTGCTTTGTGAAGAAGTTCATTTAACAGATTTGCCGCATTCTACCTGCACCAATAAAATAAACACATAGAAGAGTTTGCAGTTTCGAAAAAAGTCCACGCTTTTCTTTCTTTTGGTAGATAATGATGACAATGCCTGAGGAGGAGGGGGATAAACTATTAAGGGGTAGAGTATTTTAATGGCCATATGAAAGTGGATTACATCCCAAAAATAAAAATTTTAAAAAAATTTATTAAGAGAACTTTATTAGAATAGTTAGATTCAATAAATTTCTATTAGATCAAAAAAAAGAAAGGAATGGAAGAGGGATTAAATGCTTAGGTCTGTGGTTTATCCAAAGCAAATGAGTAAGAGTGAATTAAGTTTGATTTTATGCAAATAAAAAAAAATCAATCAGTTTTATTTAAATTAGATCTAATTATCAAATATAGAGATAATGATCTTATTAGACTAGAAGATTACATGTTTAAAATTAGTATCGTATCTCCTAATTAGATAAGTTATCTTTGTATATTAATCATCATAGTATCAAAATACCATATTCAAGGTATCTTCATTTAATGACGATTAATTCTCTTATCTTGACCTCCATCACATATTTTAAATATCTTTAGGCTACTCTTACTCGTACTTGATATTGTACACCAAGACCGATGAATAATATGCACCGAATATATCTCATGAAAGAGGTAGTGGGTCAAAAAAGACATTTTAAAAAGAAAGGAGAAGTAAAAATTATAGGGGATTACTCCTCACAATATATATTTTTTATTTAAAAGAAGCCAAAAACAAAACAGAATTCGCGAGCAATTAATACTTGTAGGCTTGTCCGGGGCAAGATTGTCTTTTCGGCTCGCCACGGCCATGCAGCCACGCCTTCGCACACTCGGTTTTCTCCCTGGCTGGTCTCCGTCCAAGGCCTCCAAAGGCCTATAAATAGAGACTTCAGTCTGCATCGTCTTTCACTTCACTACTCGCCCAGCTAAAATCAGCTACAGACAAACAAATGTCTCTCTCCCTACCTCTCACTCTCCTCGCCTCCACTCTCCTCCTCACTCTAGTTCCTCACTCGAACGCCGGCCACCCGGGCGGAGGCCTAATCCTCACCCTTGTCAACAACTGCCCCTTCACCGTCTGGCCTGCCATCCAGCCTAACGCCGGCTACGCCGTCCTAGAGCGAGGCGGCTTCGCCCTCCCCAGCCACACCCACCGCTCCTTCCGCGCCCCCTTCTCCCCTTGGTCCGGCCGGATCTGGGCCCGCACCGGATGCTCCTACAACCCCCACAGGCACAAGTTCACCTGCATCACCGGTGACTGTGGTGGTCGCCTCGAGTGCGGCGGCCTCGGCTGCAAGGCTCCCGTCACGCTGGCCCACTTCAGCCTCCACCATGGGCGCCGCGCCGACTTCTCCTCCTACGGGGTCAGCCTCGTGGACGGCTTCAACGTCCCGATGACGGTGATGCCCCAGCAGGGTAAGGGCGCCTGCCCCGAGGTAGGGTGCCGGGCCAACTTGTTAGCTACGTGCCCGCCGAAGCTCCAGGTGCGTCACCCGTGGCGTGGCCCGGTGGTGGCATGCAAGAGTGGCTGCGAGGCGTTCGGACGGACGAGCTGTGCTGCAGGAACCACTACAACAGCCCCGCGAGGTGCCGGCCATCGATCTACTCCCATTTCTTCAAGAAAGCCTGTCCCTCCACCTTCACGTATGCCTACGACAGGCCCTCGCTCATGCACAAGTGCTCTTCCCCAAGAGAGCTCAAGGTCATCTTCTGCCACTAATTCACCAAGTGCCAACAGTTGTCCTCGTATGTACCACCGGGAGTGTCCCTGCTTCTAATAATGTTGTCCAATGTCCACACAGTCTCTTCCGAATAAAATATTGCAGTTTGCTTAAAACAGAAAAAGAATAATATTTATCCACGGTCTTCTGTAATGTAATCTAGTGACAAGAAAATAAAGAAGAGTGTCCTTTGTCTTCTGTAATGTAACCTTGTGACATGCGGCACCGATGGTGTAATGATCATTGCCCGTCTATGTGTTGCTCCATGTTCAATAAGTAAATTACTTTCCTTGACCAATATGATTTGAGTGTTGATTTTCCTTACTTTTTTACTTTTAATAAGCTTTCATATTTGAATTTTATGGATTGATAAAAAAAAATGGTGTATTGGAGAGTTTTACTTACAATTGATGGACCTTATTAGGTTTATTGGGCATGATAAGCTCCTAGATATAAACAGTATATTAAAAAAAATAACACATTCTGGATTTAATTTCAAATTTCCCGCTCTCCAGACTCCACATGACTTCTATGGACAGTTTACGAAATGATTCCGACCATAGTTGAAGCTAAATCACCCATTGCCTTGCCAGAACCTTAGCCGGAGACTGAATTGGGAAAGGACCTGGTGGAATCCGATGGCTGGAACGGACAGGAAGGGAAACGTGGAGGGAATAGATTTAGGCGCAATTTAGCATGCAAAGTGATACTCTGAGGGAAATCCGTACGAATTCTACGCCCGTGTCGGTCAGCCCTACCACATATTAGATCAGGTTTTAAGTATTAGAACGGACTGTGTCTTGTTGATTTCAAGAACCTATTCTACCATGAACAAGTAGTATATCATATGTTCCTAGTACATTATTAAAACCTGTTCATTTTGTTAATACTGAAAAATATTAGATAAAAGCACAGAATGGAAAAACTCATCATGAAACAAAATCAAAGGGACGAAAATAATAAATTCTTTCTTCTTCTTTTTTTTGGTTAAAAGGTGATATATATATATATATATGCTATACATAAGCAACAGAAACATCGTACATGAGCAATACAAGTCTAGGAGTAGTAACTCCAATGAGATCCTGATACATACAATATCCATCAGCCTTACCGGTGGCTGATGAAAAAACACCATCTCGATCATTGCCTATTCGCTTCTGTTGTCTGTCATACTACTTCGCAGCTGAGACTAAATGGATTAGCAGATTTAGTCTATGTACTGGGGGAAAATCAAACAGAAGCGTGAACGTAAGAAAGGCAAGTCAAAGGGATGCCAAAACAGCTCGTGTCAATGAAGTATCTAAATCTGCTCCGACCCAGCACACTGAAAACGATCGCTGCTTCAAAGGCGGTAGAACAGAGAAAGCCCGATAAAACTGAGATAGCGAGGCGAGGAAGAAGGAGAGATTTCACAGAGATGGTCGTGGGAATTGAGAGAGAGGGCTGAGGCAAAGCCTGCGGAGGAGCGGCGTTAGATTAGGGTTCTTATTATATTTAATATTTAATATAATATATTATAAAAAAATATTTACATCCCAGTTCCGGTTCTGGGTATTATATACAGTAGAGCCGGAACCAGACCGGTACCTATTTGAACCGGTTCCTCTTTTCCTCACTCACACCTTACCATAATGTCGCAGGGGCTTCGTGGAGATTTTGCAAGGCTCTACTTCTCAAAAATGTCAGATTATCAACACGATCTAATTTTTTTTCTTTTTAATGGAGGAGAATCAAAAAATAAATAAATTGAGGACCAACACAGTAGCCGGAGGCGATAAGGACGAGGTGCTTGCATGAATTTTACGTTACAAAATTGTTATATATGACGTGCCGAATGTTCAGTGCCTGTTACTTGTAGCCAAGAAGTCAAATCGGCCGACAGACCAAGTCACACATAGACAGGTTAAGGAGGCTCCTTGAGAAGCATTCAACTAGAACACGCTAGGACCAAGCAAGCAGCCCATCAAAATATGCAAAAATGCCTACCTAACATGAAATTATATTTGTAAATTTCACTTTATTTTATTATAAATTTGCTCATTCCTCTTCTTCTGCTCTGTGTGTATATATATATATATATATATGCATAAGGTATACACTAAAGAGTTATTATTCTTGATTACATTACAGTCAGCATCTGCGAAGTTCAGACGTTCTTCCACCGAAGCCATGTTTGGAGCTCTGAGCACAAGAAGAAACCATCAGATCAGATATGAGAAGTTAGGCAAGGAGCCTTCGACGGCCGGGCTTCTGGATCAAGTAAGGTTCCAAGGGTCCACAACCTCGCCGACCCAGGTGCCTGGACCTCCATCGCCGAGGAAATTCTTGCCTGGGACGGTCATCACGCCGAGTCCTCAGTGGAAGCCCTCTGCCTCGAAGAAGGCAGGTGGCAAGTCCCACCCTCTCTTCAGCCTCTTCGATCTCCACCGCAAGAGCAAGAAGCCCACCACGGCGAGGCCGGAGTTTGCGAGATACTTGGACTATGTTAGGGAAGGGGGGTCGTGGGATGTGAATTCAAGTATGCCCGTGATTTATCATAGATGACAGAGACATAATTTTTGTGTCAGGTGTGTTCATTTAGGAAATCCAATTTTCCTTTTCTTATGTTAGATATATATATATATATATATATATATCCATACACACGCACTGTAATCTGTCCGCGATTGAATTGCAAAACCTAATTGATTATTTTGGAATCATCATCTGATTTATTGTATTCATTTTTAAGTGGGAAATTGTCCCTGCAATTAAGCGTAATATGTGTATCACAGTGAGATCCAGTTCCAATTGAATTAATTTCAATTGAATGCTACTAGCAACAGGTGAAAAACTCAGTATTTACTCATAAGTCAGGGCGGTAAAACAGCATCTATATCGTAACTTTCAGGTCTATAACATGAACTTCATGAAATTTTGTGTTCAGGAACTTACAGAATTTTTTTCAAAGAGCAAACAAGAATCTAAATTTTCCGTATTAAGAAACAAATTACAGGAAATATCTACAGCGAAAATAATCAATAAAAATTCTAATATTGGTAAGATTAAGGCACGTTATTAATTTATTTGTTATGATTTTGTTAGAACCTTTTGAACTGAACCTGTCGGCAGAACCACGGAAGAATTTTTGCACGATCGGTAGAGTGCTCCCCCATGTCAGCACTATGTAGTTTTGAAAACCGGATTGGTCCGGTTGGCATTAATCCTAAGGAGCTAATTGACTAAGTTTTGGGTGTTATTTATCTATTTCATCATGAAAACAAATTACGTGCACTTCAAGAGTTGGTTGACTGAGCGTTTGATGTTTTTAAATTATTCACTTGCTTAGTGTTATTGAACTTTCTAATGTTATAAGAATGAATTTCTATTTTAATTTTATTTTGTTATTTTATTGTATTAAAGTCAGAACCCGAAAAATATTGCCCAAATAAAGACTAAACCCAATACGCTTGCATACTATTCCATAAGCCAAAATCCTTTTTCATTATAAAGGACTCAATATTCTCAAAATCATCACCGTAACATCCCAACGATGTGGGGGCAAAAAACTGATATGGACGCTACCGGAGGGGTCAATCGACCAAGCCCACTCACTGCGTTGGGCCACGAGTATTGCCCCACCTATGATCTTGTCAATAAGGCCGACAACTGAGGGCACATCGATTGAGACGTGTACTCATTCCATTAATAAGAAGGTGTCATGTTAGAAGGGACCCCAAGCCTCCACCTCGAATCAGCTCACATCACACTAAAGTTTCCACAGATACCTCACACATTTGAGGTCGCGGTATATCACTTCTCCTCTCATCCTCCAATGACTCTTGTACCCTTTCCTCTCGTAAGGCCACTTGACGTCAATAAGTATAAGAGACTCGAGTCGAGTCACCATATCCAGAGAGATTGGAAGCTCGAAAATCACCATGATCCAAAGACCCGGTTGGTGAGCCCAAATGACCGTCCTCGATGGCACAGTTTTCTTCTAAAAGTGTTACTGTTTACGAGCATGACGGGATAAGACGTTAAAAGGATCTTGAAATCATAGGAATGAAATTTGGAGTGCCTCACGGAAGGGGGAAAAGATTTCTAGTGAGGTGAGAGGGGGCGTCTGTGTCATCCTTAGGTGGAGCTTACCTAGACCGCATCAGTCAATCCTCCAAAAGCAAGACAAGAGAACATTTAAGGATGAAGGCATCTGAGTCACAGATAAGAATCTTCAGGGCCTTTCCATATACTCCACAGGGTCTTTCCAGGCAAGAAAGAGACCCCCAACTAAGTGATATCCAGTAGCGCCTTGAACCGGAAATCACGCCCCACAATTCATGTCGAACAACGATCTCAACTTTGTCCCTATCAAAATGGAGAAACGATAGATTACTTATATCAGGAAATTCTCGTCCGTGCTCTAGAAATTATATTAATTAAGTCAGCATCAACCGCTTTATTAAATGGATCGCAAACTACATAATCTTGCCGTTGGAAATGACATGGAAGAAAAGTACTCAATCGTAACTGACAATGTGAACAATAAAGCTTATGATCTGGAATAACAGAACTCGACGAGATTAACTACGGACATACACAGATATGCGGGTGTATGTGCAGATTTTCTTTCTCCTGCCATGCCTTTGATCATGGTAACTCAGGTCATTGGGCTGCCAAGCATATTATACATGGAAATTGTACAACTTAGGGAACAAAGGAATGCGGACAAAGGCACTGGAGGTAGAAATTGAGGGTTTAGTAATAGCAATAATGACAACTTCACCGCCTCTTACTGTATACCAAGACGAACTAAATAATTAGTATAGTTCAAAAATTCGGTGTCCTCCAAGAATCAACCCAAAGAGATATACAACTAGCAAGTACTTGAGGACATGTAACGTGTCCCACAATTGCTATACCTATGTAACCGCCTACTAGGCCGATTGGCTGGCGGGGGAGAAACGGACGACTGACCGTAAGGCTGGTTTTATCCTTCCATCCTCCGAGGACCAACTGACCACGAGAAATAGCTGCCACTTCCGCGCTCAGATCTCGTAAGGTATACGTAAACTTAGGAGAAGAAGTGTTTTAATGCAACTGTTGTATTGATTGTGGAAGTTTCTTCTCCATCTTGTTTTAATCAAGTTGGTTGATATACTATGTTTGTCATCATCGCAACCAGCCGCACGTCTGATTTACTTAGTTAATCCATATACCCTCTTAATCCAATCATATTAATCCAACTGAATTTAAATCGAATGAATTAAAAATTATTTAAGAAAAAACTTAACCAATAGAAAAAAATATTGATATTATATTTTATTTTTATTAGATTTATATTTATATACTTTTTTGTTAAACTAAATATTTCGAAAGTTAGAAATATAAATTAATTTTGGGTATGTAGTATTTTAATTTAGAATAACTAATTATATATTATTATAATTAATTATTAAAAATATAATTCAATGTGACAATCAATTTCTAGTATGATATTATTTAAAAAACTATGCTCCTAACTTATGTATATCTGCCAAACTGATTTTATTCGCCGGAAAATTTTTGGAGGTAAAGAAAATTACTGATTGCAGGGTGGACCAGTCCGCGCTTAGTTACCGCTCGGGAATCGATCTGCAGCATAGCAGTAGCGGGTAGACGCAGTGCAGAAGCACCAAGGGGGGACTTATGTTCCGGTCTTGCATGTAATCAATGCTAGGAAAGGTAACATTTCTTTGTACCTTTCTCCCGTCAGATTACCCAATAATTTGTGCAGAAACACGTTAGAAGGGACAACTTCTCGATCACTTTAGCGTTCGGAAGTTTGCCGAAAATTAAAGATGAAAAGAAATATATATTAAAAAAATTTCGTCGCATCTTGTCCGATGTTGACCGAAGACATCGGAGGAAAAGGAACAATTTTCCGGCGATGTATGTTCCAGTAACATCGTTAGGGCTCTAATGCTGTTGTAGTTAACAGTAGACTAATAATCTTTCGAGAGTAGAAGATTGTACTGATTTGAAAGTTCTACACGTGATGTTAAGAGTAGCGAAGACCACCAGGGTCAAGTGACCTGGCTAGTCCTGGGTTTAAGGTGGCCTGCCAATGATAGTATAGAGATGTCGGGCTATGCCCCCTCCACCCGCACGCACATAAAACAACCTATAACTTTGGATCGAATTCACTCTTTTTTTTTTCTTTAACTTAACCTTGAAACGATTCAGCTATACTAGCCAGTAGCATAAAAGCGACTAGTACATTAGACTGCAAGATCATCAATGTGCTAGGAATTGACTCAGTAATTAAAAATTTAGTGCGACCATCATACTATATATATATATATATATAGAAGAGAAGGCCTAGTTGATCATAATATATGAAGATTCAAGACACGATCAAAACTTGAAAAACCTGAAGGGTTTACGCTTAAAATTAAATGGACTCTAATCAATATTTATAAGTCGATTTCATAAAAATGTAAGTGTATTTTAATTATGAATTTTATCCATTCTAACTAATAAAGAGAACATCATTATATTAAGAGTTGAAATGATGCTATCAATCGTTAAGGGAAGTTCCTATAGTCTAGTTGTTGGACTGTTGAACAGGTAAATCGACTAGCGTAGTTAACAGTAGATATCAAACAAGAAAATCTTATGGGTATTAGAAAAATTTTAATTCCAAAAAAAATAAAGAGTGTACTTGGCACTGGCGCCACAAGACAAGATACAAATATCTATGCACATATTGGCTCTGAAATTTTGACCGGACAGAAAGCAACGCAAAAACAACACAATCGCGTGTCTGACAATCGTTTCCCTGCAGAACAAACTTCTGCATTTCCCGACATAAATCTAAGTACAGATAATTGACAAAAAAAATTATAAGAAAATGTATTTACGCACGAGAAAGATAAAAACAAAAAATGGATGGATTAAATTGATCGAGAAAACCCCTGGGGATGACTATCTGTCAGAAGAATTCGTCAAAGGGGATGATGGTTCGGGCAGGTTGAGGCCAACACCCAACCACACCCCCAACCAGCCTGCTTTTTCTTTCTTTCTTTTTTAAAAAAAATATTTAAATTTTTTGTCCTTTAAATAGTGTCGTACAACAGAGCCTCAGTGACCGCCCCACCCACGTGAAACCGCAGGCAGCTAACTTAGTCGTACGGACATGGAAGCAAAGTCTTAAAATCTTTACCCGTTCAAATTCTGTAGATGTAAACAAAAAAAATATTATTTTGAGATCTTTCTCTTAATATAGTGGAAATTTACTTAATTTCAAAATATTAAGCTGTAAAAAAAAGAGAGAATAACATTTTCATATTACTAAACTTTGCAATGGCACCTTGAGAATAGTTTGCAGTCAGATCGAGATCTCTAAAAAAATTACCATTTACCTTCTCAACTTAAAATTCGATCGTTAAATCATTCACTTAAAAATATAATGAGATAACTATTAGTTTAATTCTAAATTAGTGTTTTAAAATTTTACTATTTTGGTCCCGATAATTGTTAATGTTTTAAATTTGACAAATTCTGCTTTACTTGTAATAAAGAGCTAATGCATAAAATCAGAATTTAAGACAAGAACTACTTTAAATCTTCTATTTATATTCAAAGACAGAACATGCTACTAGAAATTCGAGTGAGTCGCTCCACTCACAAATCTTTCCTACACCCTCTCTAATGAGGGGGAGACTCAGGCAACGGGGGCCTCCTTGTAAAATAACTGAAAAACTAGTTATGATTTGGTAATTTCATACGTGTCGATTATACATGCTTTATATGGCATTATTTTTTTAATAAGTGAATTACAGTGGAGTTTATGATAAATACTGTAATTAAGATTTAAATTTGATATTATATGAGGGAATTTTAAATTTTACATCAAATCAGCCACTCCGTTCACAACCATAATTTATTGATTCCCCCAGCAATACGCATGAGATTAGGGCGTTTATATATATATATATATATATATATATATAACTTTATTTGGGTTAGTTCATGATAGTGCCCTCTTTTTTAATTTAAAAAAATAGGAAAAATGGAAATTTCAAAATAACTATTGTTTTCGAAGCGTCAATAAAAGGGCACAGGCCTGGGCACGAAGACGGTACAGTCCTCCCAGTCATTGCTCCACTCGAAAGCCAAACAGCTCTTCTTGTAATAATCACAGAGAAGAAGACGAAAGCTTCGGCACCCCCCTCTCTCTCTCTCTCTCTCTCGGTCGTCCTTTTCAAAAATTTCCCTCGTTTCCGCCCCAAACTCCCCGCCCCCGAGGGACATCCGCCGCCTGCCATGGAATCCGCGGCCTTCGACACCTCTCCAACGGAAAAACCTGCAGGCGCGACGAGGCTCAGCCTCTGGAGAATCTTCTGGAACGTGTTCCGCGCCCTCGAGATCTGTCTCGGGCTGCTCCTAGTCGTCTGGATCTCTGCTCGGTTGCCCCTGACCGTACGATTCTTTTGCCACTGCTTACGGTCAGCCCTCAGCTTCGCTGCCAGGCCACTCGTTGCTTTCGTGGTCAGCAACTTCATCATTGGGACAGTTGTGGCCAAGTCCTGCCGGTTCTCCGGTCAGAACTCGGGCCAGAATGATGCCTTTGGAGAATACTATGACGAGCTCGCGAAATTCAACGATAACCGGCAGAAATTGGGATTTACATGGGGGGACGAAGCGGAGGAGGTGGTGTACCAGGACAAGGAGGTGGGCACCAGCGCCCTCGCTCCGACGCAGGAAAATCACGACGAAAGTTCCACGGTCTCCACCTATGGCTTCGATTCGGACTCAGAACCTGAACATCCAAAAGCTTATTTAAGGAGGACGCTGTCGGAGAAGTTTCTGGAGAGGAGGAAGCGGCCGGAGGAGGAGTTGACTGGGGTACTCCGGCGGTCGGAGACGGAGAAGTACCGGAAGATTGCGATATCTGACGGGGAATTCCCGGAGGTTCTCACTCCAGAGGAAGAATTGAGCAGCGAGGAGTTTCAGAGGACGGTCGAGGCCTTCATTGCGAAGGAGTTGAGATTCCGCCGGGAAGAGTCCATGGCCATGGCTATCGTTCTACAGAGCAATTGATTTCATGATGTCAAACAGTAGCATGAATAAAACCGTTTACGTATTCGAGCAAAACGAGCCAAAAAAACAAACAAACAAAAGCCTGGACGAGCGAAGATTTTCCAACCCGGAAAATTAAAATTTTCAAGTGCTCTAATTTTAACCATAAAAAAATATTATAACTAAGAGTGGATTTAATATCTAAAATTTCACCGACTTTATATCAATATATAAACCATATTCAATCCAAAAATTAAGCACAAGTCAAGGTGTTAGACTATCTAGGAACCTACTTTGATGTCGTGTGACTTGCCTTGTAAGAGAGTGAACGATTAGTGACATTCATTATTATATATATTTCAGAATTTATTCTGCAACTTTATCTCGTGGATGCTAATTATACCCATGTGCTCATTTTGCTACAATCGAATTGGTATGCACACATTATGCAAAGAGATAAGATCATGTTCATCGAAGAATTTGTGGTCGATCACCCGTTTAGAGGGGACGATAACATTTTCCTCAATAGCATACACACGTCGAAGCTCGCAGGACCCAAAATGATTAAAAAGAAAAAAAAAGGACGTCAAAAAACCTAAATCTCCGAAAATGATGCTTGTGAATTCTGATGTTAGCCCAACCGCCTAATTCTTTCGTTACTCCAATCAGCCTTGCGCTCCAATTAATTTGACAAACTAGTTTGCCTTCCGATGCTACGTCTACTGTCTATTCAACTATCTTAATCAGCTGCGACTTTGGCACATCACAAAGTATGCAATCAATTGGTGGTACACAAGTAGTGGATTCTAATGTGCTTCTCCCGGGTTAATTGTTGATCATCCGTTCCTAATTTTCGGGTATCCTAATGTTGTTTCAATGGGACTGTCAGGTATGATCGACTTATCGGGTGAGAATTGCCATATTTGAAGACCAAACCATCATTTTCTTGAACAAAAACATACTTGGTTGTTGCCCAAGATTGATCATGGGATAAAGGATGGATGAAAATTTAGTTCATAACATTTTAATATCAATTTGATAGTGATATTATTGTATAAAATTCATACAAATAAATTTTGATATACGTTATCTTACTTTTTTTTTTTAACCTAACCTATGGCATTCCATTTATGCTCTCCCTATATTAGGACCAGTTAAAGATACGAATGAGTACAGACCGTGAATTAGCTACAACAGACAAATATACTCATTGGACAGGTCTATGAAAACCAGGATTTCAGCACCGTGCGACAGCTCCGGTAGGACATGTGATGTCGAATTGGAATCTCCCACTGGGAATTACTTCACACAGTTCACATTCAATTACTTTCGTGGCCCCTATTCAAACGGCAGATGGAAAGATTAGGGAGGGATGCGACAATTTCCCGATGTATTTTTTTTTTCACCTTAAAGCGCATGGAAATGATGATGGATGGATATGAATCTCAATCGGTACCACCGCTTGTCTCCAACATTAGCAAGTATTGAAAATGAGATGACACACTTCTTGTCGCCACACCAAATGGGAATTCGCCTTCTCATCTTGCTGAATACCTCTTCAATTTTTTTTCCAATTATGGAATAAGAAAAACAATAAAAGAAAAAGACACAGGATAGCAACTCATCAACAAAGATTGAATACAAAAATTCTTAATTTAAGATATGAACATTATCATCAATTATATATATTCTCATAGTCCAATCAATGGAATCATGGGGTAATAATTTCACCTTAATTAATGTCAGTGTACTCTGCCCTTTCTTTTTTCTCCTCCTTTAAGGGTAGTCACTAAGACAGGAAAAAGGGGTGCTTTGTATTCCACTCTTAAAGAGGGGGAGGCCGATTCCTGACTGAGTAATCTGCCACTCTTCCCTTGGCTTTTCGTTTGTTTAAAAGGCATCTGGGGCCATTTTCTTCGTCCTCTTTACTCCTTTTGTAATGGGGTTGTAATGATTATTTCCACCACGCAGCCGGATTAGTTCACAATCACCAGACCATATCATTAATTCGTCTTTCATGTTCATCAAATCAAGTATATGTCCTAACAAAACCACTTGATCTGAGTTTTTCTTTTTTTCTTTTCAAGGCAAAGAAACTCGGTTCGAGAATGATATTGGTAGCACTATTGGTCCATGTTCGGCTGTTTGTAATCCTTTAAGGAATACAAGCCGCATATTCATATATGAGAAGTTTATATTTTTATATAATTGAAGGAATGTCAGTAGTATTGGTGAGGCATTCGTATATTCAAGTGCAAATATGTAGCATGCTTACAACAAGTATTTTGACGCAAGTGTGTGAACGAATTTGAATAGAAAATCTTAGACTTATCGAACTACATGAAAGTGAATTTTGGTGTGTTAGATAATCACTTTAAATGGTACATAAAAACTTTGCAATTTTGCTAGTAAATTCCCATTTTAAAGTCAATAACTTATTCCCTCTGACATTATCGAAACCCACATAACGCCCATAGATCCAAGTATCCATATCTCCAAACACATGTGTGATTGACCTCATCCAAGGTTACATATCTTGGGGAAATTAGGCACAAGACCTCATGATCCACACACAGAGCTATGCATGTCCTATCATCGAGCTAATCTCTGGGTGTTGGTTACGGCTAATCATGCAATTGTTTTGTATTCGTACTTAGCATTTTTCAAAATAAATAAATATGTTTGTCAAATATAATAATATCATATCTTTTGTGAAATCTTCAATTTAATATTAACATTACTCATAATCTAACAATACTCAAATCATAGACAGCTAAAAAATTGGGAGAGAACACTACAAGGAGGGTTAATAAAATAACATACTCATATTTTTATCTTTAAAGCTACTTCGGTGTCTTAGTGAATTTATAATTAGGGATAACTGATAAATATAAAGTAAGGGAGAAAAAAAAAAGAGACTGATCATAATAGAACCACGACTAACACTAATAAGTATTCAATACTTCGACACCAATATACACACCAACCGTGCCTTGAACAACCCTAAAGGGCATCGACACACGAAAGAAGTCCCTTCTGCGTCAGCTCCTGTCCTGGAATTACACATGCTTGCTTTATCTTTATAGTCTTCGTCATCATATGTTATCTCTAGAGAATAATTTACGCAAGCAAGAAGCAAGAACATCTAATCAGCAAATGATTCCCGGTATTTATTTGTTAATTTTGTTTCAGATACCGTGGCTAAATTAATCTCTCTTTACCAGTATTGGTTGCTACTTGCCAGTACCGACGGCTGCAGTGTGCGAGGCGGACAAAGAACCTGATACTCTCCCCGATCGATTGCGTCAAACTGTCCTGGCAGAGGACGATAATAATATCATCAAAATCGGGCATCGATTCTTTAGATCAGAACCATTCCTTCATATTATTATATACGTACGTGAGTTGGCGGCTAAGGCAGTTCGATACCCTACCCTCAAATAAGATCCCCAATTCGAGTCAATATTTGAATGAAGTAAATTCCAGTCCGGAGAGCTCTACTCCTTTGTGGGTTTAATGCTGAATCTTGCTCAGACACATTATATTTATGAATATCGAGTGATGTGTATCGAAGAAAGTTATTATCGTATAAGGTTTTGAATGTTGATGGCCAATTGAATTCACATTGACAAAGTTATAATTATTTATACTAATTGAGGAAGATCAGAAGCACAAGAAAATTGCCTTTAGCCTCAGCCTCAACAAATTTAATAAATATAACAATACATTATAATAGGAAAAAGAAAAGGGATAGTGGGGAAAATAGAAAGAAATGTTGAACCCTCGTAGTGATCGTGATAAGCCTCTATAGGGCAGGCTGGGCATGCTATTTGGTAATTCTTTTTTATTATTTTATTATTTTATATGTTTATATTTTTTAAAAAAATTTTGTCTACATGTAATGCCCGGTGGTTTAGAAATTATTAGAAGAGCATCTGAAAAGGAAAGGACTGAGAGCGTAGGTAAACTTTTAGAAATAATAAGAATTGAAATTAGGTCATTAACACGATGAGATGCGGTAAAATTAGTAACTTGAATCAAGTAATTTATATTTAAATTAAATCGGTACATAACAAACCATTGAAAGTCATTACATTTAAAAATGAATTACCTCGATATAAATTGAATGACTGAGACCCTTAATCATAATGAATATATAATATTAAAGGCCAAGGGATAAAATGACGTGCTTGATTCACCTGTCAATCTGCATAAGAATGGCCTTCTCGATTGAGGAGTGTGAAGGACAGCAACAAGCCAGTTTCTGAACAGGACAGCAAATTGTATTCTCCCGAGTGATTGGCAGCAACCAACCAAAGCGCCGACGAGCTGGCAAAAACTATGCCCACTCCTTGGTCCAGCCAACTATATTCTTTGGACCTACAGAAGGCATAGGCTAAGCAGGTCTACATGAGCAGCTTTACCTGCTTCTCCTGGCAGATTGAGCCTGTCGGTAAACGTCATTTTCTAGCTGGTGACCCCTCCATGAAATGCTTCTTATCAGTAAAACTTAGTAAGAGTTTAAGATCCATCCTTCTCGATGTACACAGTACTGTGAGTAAAACACGTTATCCCGTTTGACTACGAGCGTGCATGTGGAGTTTTCATTATTTGATTCAATCCAAAGAACCTATTTTAATTAGGTCTGAACAAATATTGGTTTCGTTCTGACTTTGATCAGTCAAGTGACATTTCTTAAAAAAAATATATATATATAATTTGATTAGTGATGGATTATAACCAGTTTGGTTTAGTTTAGGATTAACCAAATCGAGCCATTAAAACTTAATAATTAAATGCAACGTTTCCTTCCAGAAATCATTTATATATTTTATTTTATGTAATGCTCCCTTAGAAAACCAGCTCGGTTGGATCAATCAAGGTTATCCGAACCAAATCATATCTTTTCTTCTTTTTTTTTTTCAATTATATAGGATATTCATGAATTTAAAAAAATGAAAATAAATGTTTACAAAAAATTTTATAATAAAAATCGAACATATATTCTCTTGATTATTGAGTTAATGATAATACTATTATACTAATTATATCTTAAATATATATCACTTTTATTATAGAGAACGTTAAGGATAAAGCTGCAGGCCATAATTTGAGCTCCCAATTTTCTAATACTACATTATTTTCTAAAATGAAGTTTCAAACTTTTTAGATTGTATTTATTTCTGTTTTAGATTTATTGTTCACTTTAAATTTCTATTTTTAAAATAAATTTTGTTGGGTAAGTTTTTAAAATTATTTCTTACAATTTTTCTGCATTTTAATGTTAAGTTTTTCTTCTTTTTGTTTTTTCAAATTCCTTGTTTTAAAATGATTTACTGATGCGGCACTTTATGCATGCTACCACATGTCAAGTCATGCTACATGGACATGCATGCCACCACAGCAATTGAAGGTAAAAAGATTAATTCCACCAATACTCATCACATGTTATATAAAAAAATGTCAACATTATATTTATTTTAGTAAATATTAAAAGGTTGTGTATATATTTTTTTTACAAAATACGAGAAATCCCATCAATTTTTCAAACAATCGATGAATGGCGTGGTCCCAACAGATGCAACTCTCCAGGCTCTACCACCACCATTCACCACCTAAATATATTTGATCCTGCAGTAAAAACTGCAACGGACGATCCGCTTGGGAGACTATAGATGCGGCTGAACTTACCGAATTATACGCTTATTCGGGATGATTCACTCCATTGGACAATTATATGAGTGTTCAAACTCTGGAATCTTTCTTGTCGGAGGCAGAGGAGGGGAACTAGTGCAAACCTAGGTGTCTGTTTCAGTGGGGATAGACGATGGAGGGTCCCCCCAGACAAGGGCGTGGAATATAGAACATGAAGGTGATAAAATTACATCTCGTGAGGGGCAAAAAAAAACAAAAAAAAAGGTGATACCGACAGCAAGATAATAAAGTTCTCATGAAAGCAATCGATCGACAGTCGATGTGGCTACAAAAGCTTTTCTCTAGCTAGTCTTTTACATCTAAACAAACGCTTGCTGCTGGTGGCACCTCGAGGACGAACATCCTACACTTTGTAATCTTCTCTGTGACTCACTATAATTGACTACAAAGTATAACATCCCATACTTTTATGTCATGCATAGGGTTTTGTCAGTGAATCTTGCTGTCACAGACCACTTGTCTCCACCTGTCTTTTTTCCCTTCATATCGTATCAACTATTTGCACGATCTTATTCACTCACAAGCTATTCCAAGAGTTTCCCCCAGCAACTAGTGTCCAATCGGTTTTGATCCCATCAGGTGATACGATAGTGCATATGATGTTACAAGTGGTATTATAACCAGTTTATTTATCGAAAATTATGTTCGTACTATATTGATTGTAATGGCTAAAAGAAACTTGATGGGAACTCAGGTATCGTGGCTTGACAGAGGCATGTCGAATGCAAGATTAAGATGTGGAATATGGTGCCGAGAGGTGGGAGAGAGCACCCTTTCTCTCTACGAGCAATCTTGAAAAGTTCTCCGACAAATGACGTCAAAACAACTCCAATCCAGAGACAAGAAGTTTATGAATAAATCACATTATGGAAGTTGGGATTACGAAACGAGTCAGATATTATCACTACGAAAATCAAGTGGATGATTTTTTTTTAATTTTTCTTTCTTTTGGGTATCGACAGATGGAGCAAGAGGTTGATGAACACTCCAATCTCACTGTACGAGTCTCTTTTGACAGCTGTTCCCGAGTCAAACAATCCATCAGCATGTCATAATGCAAGAACAGGCAAAAAACCGTTTTTTTTTTTTTTCCAATTGATGAGCTTCTAATTAATGCAAGGTCACCCCTATTTCAGAAGGTGTCAAATGTGTAGGGAGCTCAACGTAAGTACCTTGCCTTCTGCTTTGTCAGGCTTCAGTTATGCACGGCCTCTACTTCGATATAGGGGTGTGTAGGGGGGGAGCGTAAGGTGTTGGGTGGACTCAGAAACAGTAGAAATTTATTCCTATCAGTTAAGTTCCGAGAGTACATAAGCATAATTCCAGTCTCACATTGGTATAGATGACAATTTGTACTAGCATCGAATTTTCAGACCGTACATTATCTTGAATTATTTGAAAATCTCGATTCATGTATGATTATTAATTCATATTTTGAATGGTTGGTGCCTAACGAATTATATAAATAATTATTTTTAAAAATAAATTTAAATTATTTATATTTTAAAATAAATTTATAATAAATTAAATAAAATATTAAAATATAATTATATATAATTAATAATTTGTTTAAATTTTCCCAAAATTTTTTTATAAATTTATTTTCCTATTTTTTAGGGTCGGCATAATTTTATATTTATGTAATGTTGGTGTGACTTAATTTCTCATATGGTCTAAAAATATTAATTCAAACATAATTTTTTTTATACTACTAGCATAAGTAGAAAAGTTAAAGATTGGTTGGCTGTGATTTTGATACACACAGTGCCCCCGACCAAGTACCGCAATCAGACTATAAAAATGTTTCATGCGGTGAACTTGAGTGATTCATAATTTATTCGTTTAGATTGCATTTCTTGTGTTGTTTAGATCATTGGAGTCTTAGCTCGATGACTTTCGTTGGACATTATGGCTATATACATATCCATTGAGTTTATCATGTTTAAGATACATGGATAATCCAGAGACCCCGTAATCAAATAAAAATAAAAATGAAGAATATATTAGGTATATAAAATATAAAACTATGGTCCAATAATATGTTGATTAATCGACTATCTATGCCGTTCAATCACTTTGCTATTAAATGGCACAATTAAGATATAAGTAATGGGATCTCAATGATATTTCCTTAAAGTCTGAAATCTCGTACGTTTCATGCAATTAAGGGTTATAACAACCGAATCCCATTAATAATCAGAGTGGGAGACTAGGAGAGAAGAGAGCCGACTATCCTTCAAAAGGGATGGCATGTAGACTTAGAAGAAAATCCAATCATGAGATCTAATTAGACGACTTTTGCCAGTGGATTAAGCTATACTTTCGTTTATGTCACTTTCTCTTCGCCATCGGACAACTAAGTGCGGAATTGTGGGGGGTTGGTGGGGTGGAGGCGGGAGATTGTGGTGGGTGGAATTCGAGGCATTAAAGGACTTTTGTAATGCAGTCATCATACGTGCATATTTTTATGAGTAATTCATATGAAATTAAGTGTTAATATTTCCTTAGGCTAAGTATCATTATTCCCTTTTAGCTGACTTGAATTTGTTGATTGGTGGGTGCCCTTTAAGTTCAGGAAGAACAAGGCCCTCCTAATAAAATTAAAAATTAAAAATTAAAAATTAAAAGCCAATAATTTGTAACTCGTTGGGCTACTACTATCTTTTGGTTCGATGGGCTATTTGCTAGATGGTAAAACTCAGAAGCCCAACACTATAAAATTCAAAAAAAAAAAAAAGAGCACTGGGCTTCAGATGGGCACGCAAACTTTTATTGATTGTTGGTCTTAGACTCTATCGAATGATGATGCATGAAATATGGATAATTATATTTTGTCACGTAAAAGATCATCAAACGAGATATCCCATAGACAAATGGCATGAGAATCATAGTACAAAGAGGAAGTTTTGGCCGATCGAAACTCATTATTCAAATAAGTTTTCATATATATATATATATATATATGTATGCATGCAGCACTGGTTTCAAGTATACTGTGATTAGACGAGATCAAATGGTTAACCCTCTGCGTAACCCATCATAACAAATTGAGTTAAGAGAAAAAAAGAAAACCCACAAATCAACAAATTCAAAAGTAATTTTCTCCATTGTCACCTCAACAAAGTTCTTTTCTTACTGGAAGAATGACACATGATACATTCTGATGGCTCATCAGCTTTTTCTTTTTCCCTTTTTTGGGGTGAGGGGAGATGCATAAACAATCATCATCTTTTTTTCACTTCTTGAGAGATAAAAGAAAAGAGGCAAAAAGAATAGAGTTTTGCACATATAGTGAAAGCCTATCATGGAGTGAAGTGGTCCTTTCTTAAGGTTGTTATGGTAGAAAAAAAGGGGAAAGAGTCAAATGGGTCCTAATCTGGTTCACTTCAGTTACTGATCTCGTCGTTATAAATGTGAAGGTAATCGAAATTGGTTAAACCCACTGGAGGGATTAGACAAGGGCATCCACTATCTCCCTACCTATTTATTATTATAACTGATATCCTGTCTCTCATAGTACCAAATGCAGCAGAAAAGCAAATGACTAACTAAATGACATTAAAACGAGGAAAGAAGGATCAGTCTGTGATGCGCACTGTTTGTGGATGATTCACTGTGTTCTTAGAGGCTTCAGAGGAGAATGGATAGAAATTACAAGATCTACATCAGTTTTTATTGTAACGTTACAGTGCTTCAACGGCTGGGAGACAACATTAACAAATCATCTTCTTTCTTCTGTCTTCATGCTGGGGAAGAGACAGATGCAGCAGACTACAAGGAATTGATAATAATGCCAGAAGTCTGCCAAAACGATTTGGGATTCCCCACAGAAGAGGATATAATCTAAGAGGGAGTCTTTAAATTCTCTTGAAGGCCAGATTGTTAGTAAACTACAACGATGAAATGCTGCAATTTCATGTCAAGCTAGTAGTGGAGCACCATCAATCAAGCTAGTTTAAGTTCCCAAAGCCTGTTTGATGAGGTAAATGATGCAGCTGCAAGATTTTAGTGGGGGACAAGATGTAGTAGAAACGAAATTCCGTTGGAAAAAATTAGGATAAGCCTACAGAATTAAGCAAAAGGCAAAGGGGGATAATGGTGAAAGGAATAAGCAAGAGCATCGACACTAGTCAACAAGTAAAGTACACATGCTGGACGAGTCGTACGAACACTAGACAATTTTCTTTTCCTTAACAGTCTGATGATTTTCTTGTATTTGTAGTTAGTGATCTCTTTCCAAACCTGTCTTATTTCGAATCTGTTTCCAATTCTGAAATGTGAACCAAATGGCCCTATATATATTTCATCCATGAGAACTCCTATAGAAATAAACTCTATAGTGGCTTTAAAGTCAGGTATCCAATTGATTCAAGATGAAATTCGAACAAAATTTATCTAGGCAAACTTTCAACATAGGTCACTAATCTTTACGCAATTGCTATAGTTATGGTTATCCTTCTACCCCAACTTCCTGAGGACTAAAACAAAAGTCACAGCCCTAATGTCTTCTTTAGCCATTTCTTCATCAACAATTCCAGCGTAGTTCTCAAACAACCTGTCCAAATTAATCCCATCCCCAAAGTGGTGTCTGATCATTGATTCTTGGATTGCCCTAACCGTGGTTGCAACCGCCCCTCCGTAGCTCTCTCCCCTGATGCCATCTTCCCTGTCTAACTCGAACATCTCGAACTGTGCCAGATCGAACGATCCCTCCCTCCTGATAGCGGACTCGATTTCGTCCTTGCAGGGTGCAAAGAAGTGCACTTCGTACGAATCTAGCTTCTCCTTCTCCACCTCCCCCTGATCACATCCATGAGATTCACATGTATCAGTTCGCAACTAATGAAGAAAGAGGTCATGCGATACTTGAACTGGCATCTCGTTTCTCAAATGCATTTGATGTCTTATTCTGGGTGTTTCGTTTAATTCGAGAGGAGAAAGATATGCGACCGAAATGTCAACCCAGAAAAAATAGTTAGTTGAGTAATCTTCTCAAACCTCTGTGATTAACTTTGAGAACGATCTTGACAGTATTTCCCAAAAGAACGAGTTGCCCCGGTCAACATGGTTCCGGCCTCTTCTTCCAAGCAAGATCAGCACCATTTGACCACCGCTGACCAGCTCCTGCGACCGGAACCGGAGGAAAGAGGAGAAGTCCTCTTGGAACTGTGCTTGGTAAGCTTGGGCGACAACCGGAGGGCTTGACTCAGATATGTAAACGCATCCTTTGTTGATGGACTTGCCCTCCTCGTCATATAGAACTTCAGGAACCTATCAATGATTAACTTCAGGCCTTAATATCGTGCAATTTCCAGATGATTATTAACAATTTGCCCTTTTCTTTTCGTGTAAATTTATCAAAATTTCTAGGCTATACATCGAAAATGCTACGGTCTGGTCATTATATTTTTTTATGTATTGTTAATTATTAACTTAATTATTAAATAGCTACACCCAGAAAAGGGAAAAAAAAGGGGGGGTACAATAATTCCGAGACCAGACTTTCATGACCAGCCTTTGACCCGTCTTTTGAGAAACCAGCCAAGGATGGTGCGGGAAACTTTGCACGCAGTTAGCATCCGCAATTGATATTCATGTATTCAAATTTCCAAGATCATCCACAATTATATGTCAAATGTTTTTTTTTACTTTGGTTTTATTTAAAATATATAGTTTTCCTAATGAACAAGATGGCCTGTCACGGCCGGGTAGGTCCATAAAAAAAAAGGTGTGAAAATGACGAAACATCAGGAAAGAAAAGGAGGGGAAAAAAAACGAAGGAAATTTTATGTAACTTGATAAAGAAGACCAGGATAATAAGTGGACTGACACCCCCCACACAAAGTAGTACAAAGCACATTGGACCACCGTATGCCTTTTTAAAGCAACTCAATTTCAAGGACAAATTTCATTTTTCCAAGGGAGGAAAATAAACAGTACTCGAGAATAGGGTTTGTTTTCAATAATAATAATATTATTATTGATGTTTGCATTTACAATATGAAAAAACAAATCCATCCAAACCACATCTATGATTATACGAGACGAGACGAGACGGGATGAGATGAGTCGAGACACGGCAGGCAGACCGACCCTAAAAAGAAGACTGAAAGCAAGCCCGGCAACTTGAATTTCGCGTGGAATTTCACTATGCAAAATGTACCTTGCAAGATGTCATCCAGAAATTATATTTTTCATTCTCTCCAAAAAAATATATTTAATAAAAGGAAACCGAGAAAAGGGTTTTTTTTTTTTTTGCTTCTTTCTTGGAAGTTTAAAGAGTTACCTTGGAAAGCCAGTGCAAGCTGTAAGATGAATAGACAAAGTGCAAGCTCCCACTTGGGAAGAGTCTCCCGTAGAACGAACCCGGGGAAGCCGCGATGTACAGGTCGCTGATTCTGGCGGATCTCTTGAGCTCGTCGTGGAAATCGGGCAGGGCCTTGAAGATGGAGTTGAAGTCGTTCGTGGGGAGGTCGTTGAGGTAAACCCGGAGCTCTTCCGCTGCGACTGACGGCCGCTGGTCGAGGAACTTCTTCTTGAGGCTGCAGGTTTCGGCTTCTTCGACTGATCTGATGATGTCCTTGATGATGGAGAACGTGTTGGGTCCCGAGGAGCAGCCCAGGTCGGCCATGCCGAAGCTTCTCGGCTTTTTCAGCCTGAGGAAGACTTCTCGGACCGCCTCCATAGTTATGTGCTTCACCGTGTCGGAGGCCTTCTTCTGCACGTACGTACAAACACGTTTTTTCCTTTTCTTTTGGAAATTATTTCACGAGATGGAGTTTATACTTCTTTCTCCAAGACTGCATTTGGTAATGTGAATTACCGTGCTATCCTGATGGTTGATAATCCGGTCCAAATATATACATTATAATCCGTTCCCTCGGAACTTAAAACAAGATAGCTGGTAACCCAGGAAGATTACCGGCTACCATTGCAAACCTAGCCCATACTGTCGCTACTTGGTTCAATCCTATATTACGGTGAAGTAATCACGAAGCCTAGGTGTGTTAGGCATGGTTGGAAGAAGGCATAGTAAGACATAATCATATGTTCAATGAAGTTCAGCAGATCAAGCATAACAAGAAAGAAGGTTCCGTCTACCTGAAGAGAGGAGTTCTTGGAATAGCTGGTGTCCCCAACTCCTCCTGTCATGTGGAAAATTCTCTCCACATCCATTGTTTTCTTTTTCCTCACTGTGTGGCCAGGACAAATCAAGATGGGTGGTGGTGCATCCATCATCGGTCATGTTCTCCCGTTATATAATGGCCCTGTCAAAAATGATGATGCATCCATCTACCGTATGGGTAGAAATATGGCCCCGATTCAATTCTAGTGAATAAAAAAAAATTCATATAAGGAGAATTTTACTAATTAAATTTAAATTAGTTAAATGTTATTGATTTTGTAAATAGATGACGGCCTACACAAAAAAAAAATTATCCTTTTCCCTTGTAGGCTTGAATTTAACTGTGAATATAGAAGATTTTTTTTCACTAAAAATTAGGTCTACTGAAATCTCAAACGAATAGAATCAATCAGGACCACTGATACCACCCGGTGCCGATGATGGAAAATGAATGAAGTATCAACCCGATGATATTTACTTTATTGGATGGGTTTATTAATATATTATATCTGTAATATCGTGGTAGTTCAAAATACATTTGTCATAAAGAGACTCATGATGATTTTCAAATTTTTGTGGCGTGGAAGAGTTTCACTCAATCAAGAAATGGATCATTGGGCAGCGTGCCAGTGGCAGTTCCATTACGATGGCACTTCCTCGCTTTTAATTTATTTTATTACCATATAATATATGTGAATATTTAGACTTCAGAGTGGTGGCAACCATTTATTGAAATGATTAAATTTAATAAATGATGATATAATTTATAAGGTTAATAATAAGATCTTTACATTATATAGAATATCATTACATTACCTTCTATTCAAAACTTTTGGCTTGTATGACTACAATTTAATTAGAAATTTAACATAATATTCTATTATCGTCTCCTATGAGCTAATATGTCGGTGAAAATTTCGTATATTTTAAAATTTTATTAAATAAGTCTTATAAATTTTTAAATAATTAAATAAATTATATATATTTTTCTTCACTGTGCACAGAAGTCCTTTTCATCATCTCACTTAATGGAAATGCCAATGTGCATTTAACATTGTTATCTTCGTCTCACGTGGCATTATCACTTGCCTGGTTGAATAAAATTTTTATTTAACACGAATGGTACGACGATATGATATTAACGATAAGATTATTTTGTATAAACCATTTGGTAAGGTATTTCAAACCCTAATTACTTCTTTTATCTTATTAATGCCACACCATCATTTGTCAACTTAAATAAAAGTTTTATCCAACTTCGCAAATAGCAATACTATGTAAGTTAAAGATAATAGTGTTAAGTACATGACGGCATATCCGTGAAATTAAGTTATGAATATATTTCATTGTACAACGGAAATAAATATGTATAATTTATTCGATAATTTAAATTTTATATTACTAGTTTATTATATTTTTAAAACTTACAAAATATCTTAGCACTACTGTATCTCACTTTTTTTAACCTAAAGTATGAAACTGATCGTCAATACACTCACGAAAGAACGGTGGATCTAGCTCGGTGTCAGTTATCCTCATCACTCTCCTCAGCATAAAAGGAAAAAAAAAAGGAAGAAGAAGAGAGAGATGTGTTATTCATGGACGAATGCACGGTTGTCAGCGTGTCACGTAACATATCAAGCCAGATAGTTTAAATACAATCTCACGTAAGAAAAATTATTTCCACATAAGTTTTACATACCTGTCTTCCAGAATCCATAATATGTTATAACTTTTTTTTCGATTATATAAAAGAATTATGATTTTAAAATGGTAGATGAGAAGTAAGAAATAAAAGTTTGTGAGAAGTTTTACAATAAAATTTAAATTTATAATATTTTAATTATTAAATTATGAATGATACCACTGTACTGAATTCTATTTCACATATCTAAGTGTAACTTAATAACATAAAACGTCAACACAAATAACTCGGCAAATGTGGTCCGTCCGATTAATTATCATTCTTTTTTGTGTGGGGGTTCCGCGTAACTTGCACGGGGAATAAACAAGACCATTCATTTAACCCCCCAGAGTACATTATTTCATATGGGTTCCCTGTGTTGCTTCGCCAAATCTCTCCTTTCTCGATTGTCTTACTTAGTGTTAACTTAAGAGATCATTCTTCTGATCATATGGGTTACTAAAATAATTTACCAGATGCAATAGGCCAAGTGGACAATTTGCTTGAATCCAACCCTTTCAACTTGCTTGGATGTGATCGAGCGAAATGAATGACAAAGGTTGGGGAGTCCAGGGAGGGGAATTTTATTTGACTATTTTTGAAAATCGACCCCATCATACGAAGGTTCATTTCTGTCTATTTCCCTGTTTTAAATAAAGAGCTAAAACCACTATATATATATATATATATATTAGTCAAACGTTTTTTTAAAAAGAAAACATAAATTTTGGATCTAAATTTTATTAACGAATAGTTTATCTGATATTTGATATTATTATTATTATTATTAGAAAAATATATTATGAATATTGAATAAATTAAATTATATATTTAATTTAAATATTTTTATTAATATTTTAATATTATTTGTTTTTAAATTTAATTATTATTCTACCTTATGTAATTTCCTTGTAATCAAAAGAATTTTACTTCATGGATTAAGTTGGTTCAAACTAAATTAGTCAGAGATCATTACACTTTTTGATATTAACTAGTACATCACGCAAAAAAAAAAGGTTTTAAAATAACCCAAAGTTAAAATGTTTAAGCACAATAATTTGGGTTAGTTGAAGTGTTTTGACATTTCATCCATTCATATCAAAAAGAGGTTTATTCTTTAATAGGTTGATATATTTAAATATAAATTAGTTAAATTTATTAAATTTTTAGATATTAAATTAAACATATATATTATAAGAAAGAAATTCTCGACAAAAACCACTTTGAGCGCATTAAGCCCTATTGGCCTCTGAGAACAGTTCCACCACTTACCGGAGTTGCTCATGGGGAAGTGAACTTTTGTCTCCCTCTTTGACTTCTCGCCACTGGCGAAGATAAGAGTTGAAAATTTGGTTTTCTGTTCTTTCCCATGCCAGAATGATTCCTATCTTTCTATCAATAAAGGGAGATTGTCGAGCATTTATCATCATCTTTCCCCCACTTTTTGGTAGAATTGTCGCCTAAACGCAATGCTAAAACATAGAATTAATGCCTAAATCTTCTTTGTGGAACAGTAGGGGCAAAGATAATGATCTCGAGATTCAAGACCAACGCCACAAAAACCACATTGCAAAGGATGAAAGGGATCCGTAAACCTCAAATAACTCCCCATATATAAGAGTTTACAGTAACTTTTGAATTTGCTACGAGCTTATAAAAAATCGAGTTTATTTTCACCTAAAATTTTAAATTAATAAATTGTACTACATAACTTTTTTATTTGATCGATATAAGATTATATATTTTAACATACATTCTCACGTTGCAATATGGTCTACTTTATCATGTGTCATTAAACACCCACTCTCAACAACTATTTACAAGATGGTCATTCTTCTTCCGATCTCGGACAAAGGGAATGATTGGTTATGAGTCGGTCAATTTTGCTTCCGTACTCAGGCTTAATATTAACCGATCACGAGTTAGGCTTATAGAGTCGGGTCGAGTAAGGTGCTAGTCCACTGGTTTCGATAGCATATTGAATTTGTTGCGAGTTTATAAGAGATTAGATTCATTGTCACATAAAAAGTCTAAATTGATAAGTTATAGTACCTAATTTTCTTACAAAATCACATTTTTCTCTTTATTTGATCGATATGAGATCATATGTATTAACAATAAGATCTAACCAACTATCACATAATTGTGATCATTCACATTGATAGAATGAGAACACATTCTAGAAGACATGTCCAAAAATCGAGAATCTAGAACAACGATCATTCACACGCGATCGTCTTGGCTTTCAGCATTGTATTTTGTGTAAAAAAAAATCATTTATCATTTCAAAAATCGATTTTCTCATTAAATATTTATTTGATCAAAAAATTTATCGGAGGGGTGAGGACAGTTGCTGCTAGCCGTTGATTACCTTCACTCCCCACATTGGAGTCCATAGGTTGGTCGATGATCCTCATCAGTGACGGTGGTTGGCTGTATGTAGGGGGGTCCACCCTTTAAAAAAATCGAGATGCTTTGATCGACGTAAATGTATCATGATGCTTTTGGGTGCGGTACCTCGCAAGTGTCCGTCTCTTCCCTCAATTGGGATCGTCCGCGACCAATAACCAGTCGGTGATCTAGATTGCAATGGTGGTCGTAAGAATGGTTCCAACCTCTCCAAAATCAAGGCGCATCCTCAAATGGAATGGAGCTCAATTTCGAGGGATTGTGAGACTCACCAGCACACTGCCGTTCTTTCATTATTGAGTGATAACAGAAAGGATCATATATCTTAGTCTCATAAATAAGCATGATTTTCTGCGCTTCTTCCGTCTTGCCTTCTACAATCCCCCACTAAGACTAGACCATAATCCTCCACTTTTCAACCATCTTTTTGCTTTAACGTGTACCGCACGCAATGTTTAAAAATTGAATAGTCTCTATTGAATGGAATTCGGAGTCCAGGATTTACGGTTATTAGTATAACTTGAACTTGATATACTATGTTAAATCATCTTAATGAACTTACTATATAGAACTCATTTTAATCATTGTTAGGTAACCACGTGCTTGGTTTAATGATTAATCTAAGAGGTTTTTATGTGAAGAAACATTGAAAACGGGGACATAAAGTTGTCAAAATTGTACCATTACTCGGAATGACTGTATTAGAAGTTTTCTGCCGTTTTTAAGGCAAATTACCTATGAACTAAGTCTAGATTTCGTAAAGGTTCAAATCTCTCACTCGCTTACTTTTTGTGTGAGAGTGTTATCATTCATATACTAAGAAAAAACGAAACAAATATATATATATATATATATAATCTTTACTTAACATTTTCTTGGGATAAATTATGTGATAATTAAAATTTTAATAAAATTTAACTATTTTAATTTCAATTCTAGCCAATTTCATTGACAATTAAATCTTCATATGGATTTAATCCATTTGAAAAATTCAAATATAATACTCTTACGTCATAGGAAAGTGCATCCAAGCCATTCCAACAACCGACAAGTTTTAGTGAGCCACCTTTCCCGTGCCAATTTCCTCCTGTGAGCGACCAAGAACGACTTGACACGTGTCATCCGAGGGCTGAGTGACAGGCAGAAGGCAAACTCGTCGATGCTTGTTTTGCCTTGCATGCCCGAACTTCTTTCGCCTTGCATGCACGGACTTCTTTCGGCCGCTTTAATTGTCAAAAGCATCGTAAAGTACTCTGAAGGCCCCGTCCACAGAAGCCTGTCATGGAGGCCGTGCTGCCACGTGCCTTTAGGTTAGATGGGACCGGCCATAATCGGATAAGCTCGAAGGGAACATGCCAGCTGTCCCCCGATGGTACGTAAACCAGCACTGTCTAAATCTCGGCAAAGTTCGGGCAATGAAACTCGACTTGTTGCCAATACAACATTGACTGGCATAGACGTTGAAAGATGAAGTAGCCCCAATTTCATGCGCAAGTTGGCAGCCATCTTCTGTTCAGCGTGAACATTCTCTTGCAAAGCCATCTGTGAAGCATAAGTGGATGGTTGAAAGTGTCCATTCAGTTGACGTTAGGCTCGAGCAAGAGCCTCACTACTTGATAGTTAGTTCAACCAGAATATCAGCCGTGTGCATAAGCCAAAAGCTAAAGTCCATCAATGCCCCGTAAATTTTCTTGATTTTGAATTTCATTATCGCCATCTTCTTAGATTTAAACGAATAATAATCAAAGAACCAAAACTCTTGTACCGATTTATTAGGGATCGAACTGCCAAAAGAAGAAAAAAATTTTGTATCACGACGATTTATATGTAATCCGGGACAACAGAGAATGTGCATTCGTTGGTCGGGGGACTCGACGGTATCTTTATTATATCGCAATAACGAATATCCATATATTTTTCATATGAACTATTTAAAATATTTTAAGAGTTTGGCCTGACCATTTCCAATAACTTTGATCCTCATATATTTGAAGCAAGTACAACTGACATTTAGAAGATCATTAGGTCTTGATAAGCCCGTACTTTTTGTTAATGATATAAGCTTCAATTGCCCGGTCTGGTCTACGGAGTTGGAATAGTCTCCCCACTTCTGGATTCTCCGTATAATATGAGGGTCTGCGCAATCTGGCAGTGTGACGCATTGACTTAACCTGATTGGTTCAATACTACTTTTGAATTAGGTCATTCGTTCACGTTCATGGATCGCCTCAAAAATGTCTTTTTGTCTCCAATATGATTAAGGAGGGTTTACCGTGCATTTACTGGACGATTCGTCCTAAGATCATCCATGCCGTGGAAATCCTTCTTTTAATATGAATCATTAATTTTGATCCCTTAATTAAATTGTTAAACAGCTCAATTATTAGAACATAAAAAGCTTACTGTAATTGAAAGGGCAAGGCGGTGCGGCTATCATATATATATATATATGTATGTATGTATGATCACCTCCACTTGTTCCGGGGGGGGGGACCGGGCATTTCAGTCCGTCAAATCAGTCTCAGTGTGCACGGAAAACATATAATATGAATTATACCTCTTTTTCTTTTTTGGCTGAAGACATTTTAAATTCCAAAAAGATTAAAGGAAAAAGAGATGAGTTAAATTCCAAATCAGTGGACATTCACATTTACTGCCTAAGAGATGAGTGACAACCATGGCCCCTACACGCATCAACTAAGCATATTTTATTTTATTTTATTTTATTTTTTGGCATGATTAGACTCGTTCAATTCGGTCCTCACATAGATAAGTTGTCCACAGAAGCATAGTTGAATTCATACACTATCTTCATGTACCTCATCATGTATGTGACCACAGCGTGATTGATGGGTTTGACTATCTTGTTTGTTTTCTTGTGGTAACGAGACCTTAGTTTTTGTAAGACCAGTTCATAAAGTCTTGCTCCACACCCCCTTGAATTTCGGAACCAAATCCTATCATGTTGAATTTAGAAAGCTTATCCTATAGTATTGAATAGAGGGATCAAACCACATTTAAAAGCTCTATTATACCACATATTTCACGCAATCTGCCGTTAGAATCGCGCCTCTTTTCCCTCATCAAATTCGTAATTTTATGAGCATAAGTCATCTCTAAGTGATCAAATTTTTAAAATAATTTTAATTTAGTTTCATTAATTCAGTATTGTGTTATTAAAACATAGTCAATTTTCTTTATTTCACATGAACTTTTAAGTACATTTTCTTATTATATATTATAAGTTTCAATCCATCTGTTTCCTTTTTTTAGTACGATAAGTTTATTAAACACATGTAAAAATATAATTTTTACATCAAATGAAAACTTCATAGAGCTATAAGAGTCCAATAGCATGAAATACATGGAAATTAGAGTTTAAACAGCAAAATTATAATTTATTTAGTTGATAATTATAGTAAAAATTATACATATTTATTATTTTTAATATTTAAATATTATATATAATAAAATAACAATTCCAATTTTATATATTCGCCCATATATAATTTCAGCATTCGCCAGTGTTATATGGATCACTAACGTGAATATCATGTTGTCGTTAATTGTATATGTATATATATGTGTGTGTGTGTGTGTGGCAGTTAAACAATCTATGTGGCATCATTAAATCCTTACAGGTTCCACGTCACTTCTCTTCATCCCTCCCCAGACCACGTCGTCCCTTCTTGTCAAAATCAACCCATCGCCGTAGCCCACCCCCCGCAACCCAACCCGCCTAACCATCATAGTCGGGAATGGGACGTGTCCACCGGAAGCCACCGCCACCACTGCACTTGTGATCCTTCCTCATCATCATTTTTACCTTCAATTATTTCCTCTTTCCCCCAAGTCACCTCCCAATCTCGCTCTTGATTCTTCCTCTCGAACTCACCGGTCCTGTTTCTGATCTCTAACGTGTTCGTGCTTGCGTCCCTGGTCCTAGATTAGGAAATATGTTTATGCTTGCGTTCGTACTCGCATTCATGCCGGGTTTGTACCCGATCTTACTCCGTCAATCAATCTGGGATCTTATCGATTTTGTCTATTACAAATATCCCAATTAATTAACAAAAGCAAGGACAGAGGAACAAATTGAAGGGCGTGGTTGTTGAAGGATCGGTGGACGGTCAAGGTGGTGGCCGAGATAGGGTGGAAGTTGCGATTAGGGTTTTAGAGGGAACAATCTCACCTCTTGAAAATTTGATAAATAATGAAGGTTAAAATAGTAATTATATCGTTCAGACATTATAAAATAATATTCAAGTACCATGTATGACACTTTAACAGAGACATAAGCAATATATTAGGTCATCACTTCCACGCGAGGAACCCGTTAGATATGACTGATATATGTGATGGAGGAGAATAAAGTTATATTAAAAAATATATAATTTAAGTATTAAAAATAATAAATATGTCGCTTTTATTATAATTTATCTTCCATTAAAGTGAATGGCAAAAATTACTATTTCTTTTACATGCCTGCTTTCTATACAAGTTCTACGTATCTTATGGTAAAAGATTGAACCGATTATAATAATTCTATTGATTTATTATCCTAAACCCATTAGAATTTTATTGGGATCTACCTAAAACCTACCATAGGGTTCTAGCTGTACCCCTTGTCCATACACATGGTTAAAATTTCTCCGCTATGCTCTTGGCACCTGGAAGCTCTCGATGTCTACATTACATATCATGTGTTCTATTTCTTCGGGGTAAAAGGGGGAAAAAAAGAAAAAAGAAAAAGAAGAACAAAGAGAAAAATAACCAAAATTTTGGACCATTGAACTCTGAAAAGTATTGAGAGTTCGGTGTCCTTTAAGAAAAGCCTGTCTTTTGGAGCATGCCTAAAGAGAGAGGAAATGTGATAGGATTTTTAGGGATGTGTCTCCCATCTGATCATACTTTACTCCTCTTTAGTCGCCATCTTCCATGCTGTCTTCACTTGTACTGATAAAGTGGTTCTAAGTCAGGAAGAATTAGAATTCACGAGTTATCGACACTTGTATATGCGCTGGCTTACATGCAGAATTGCCTAGACATATAGACTGGTAGGTTAATCATGTGTGTCGATTGTGGGTTCTGATCGCTCTTCAGATATCCCTGAACTTGTAAGTTATTTATACGTGCATTTAAGTATAAATTTGTCCGAAATTCATGGACGGGAAAGAATACGTGCTACAAACAAAGAAACAAACACAGTTCTCTCCTCCTGGGCCAAAGAGTGAAATTGCCAATGCTGTTGCGTCGATGAGAAAGGCAGAGCGCTCAGAGTTTTAGGTTTCTGCGAATTCATAAGATGGGATGACGTGCGTGTTGCCCCAGTCCAAGGCGGACAAAAAGGAAAGAGCTATGCCGCATAATTTCAATGGTTCCCCCCTGTTTTCATCTGTTCATAGTACCACCTCACCGTCACATGTCAAGAGGGTGATCGCATAAACTGTTTGTTGACTCGGGAACATGAAAAGGGTGATCGATCATAACACAAAATGTCTCGTACTAGGTACGATAGCTTATTTCTATTGGACTGATTTGAAAGGCATAATCAAGCGATCTCACCTTAATGTATAGAGGGGCATGAAAAAGGAGATCTAATCCAACACGTTTTGATATATTGATATCTGTTGATATTGCTCTTTATTTGGAATTTAGAAAGTCATGTATTTAAGTCTACTTATATTAGGTTTTCAATGCGATTTATTTTTTTAATCCATTATGACAAAGTTCTCCATGCAATTATAATACTGTGCGACAATAATGAGGTAATAAGTCATGCAATGGAATCAAGACATTAAAAAAATTGATAAAAAGGAGAAAATTATAATAAAATAATATATATTTATTATTTTTATAATTAAAATCTTTTTTACTCTAAAATAGTTATTCTACTTTATAATTTTAATAATTTACCAATGTGACTGTTATTTGTTGAGATGATAAAGAAGTTGATGACAAAACATGCTAAACATCAATATTTATTTGATATAGTAGCATAATGGAAAAGCATAAAAGTTCTTAAATTGTATGTCAACTAAATATTAGAATTAAATATTAAATATATTATGAAATAAAATATGTAAGAGTAAAAAAATTATTTTAAAATATAAAATATTTAAATGAGAAAAACAATAAATATACACCATTTTTGTTATAATTCTGCATGAGTATGATATGACACTCAAGCATTTCCTCTATCCCTCCTTGAGATCAGATAAAAAAAAATCTATTTCAACCCCAAAGTTGAAGTTGTATAATTGCTCTTCCCCAGCAACTTGTTTTAGCTTTAAAAAGAGAGAGAGAGAGAGAGACATTAAAACTCAATTTTAGAGAGGAAGAAAAGGAGAGATATTTTTTTCTACAAAAGATAGAGACTGCACAAAAAGGAGCCCAATGTGATTGCATGTACCCAGACAGATAATTACAGAAATGGACCACAGTTAAAAATTGCCGTGGAGGATAGATAGGCATTGGACTCCCACGAGACCCATTATCCCCTTTTTTGCTTTATTCAGTTCCACGGTGACCATTTTCCTTCCTTCCCCCTATAAAAAAAAAAAAAGCTTTTGGCAATAATGGCATCTGCTGTCTCCGTTTCCATTATTGGCTCTCACTTGCAAAGTAGTGACGCGATTGCCATTGCCAACAATGGTCAGTGCGATCTTAGAGATAGACCTCATGAGTAGGGAGGGGTACATTGAACCAAGATGACCCGTACATGAGCGGATGCTGGGGGCCAAGCTTGACTAGATATCGGATTCTTTGGTTAAAAAGTCAAAATGAGAATATGAGTAAGATTTAAATTTAACATATTGGATTAGCTAGTGTAAGGGCTTGAAGCTTATGAATAGGATCAAGTAAATACTCAAGTTTGAACTAGTCTCGGCCAGCGAATAGGAGCAGATAATTATGTTAACGACAAGAATGAGAAGAGCAATGCAAAGAATGAATTACTTGGTGCGAGCCATGTGCAGCCCGAGATCCATGGAAGCTTGCTTTTTGTTTTGGGGAGCACATGGAAGTCGAGTATATATCATATCAGCCACATATCATATATATATATAATTATTTTACCTTTTCAGAAAATTAATTGACTAGTCAATCAACAATAATATCTGAAGTAAGTTTAAAATTCGAAACTTTTGGGAGTCGATATATAGGGATCAATTGGTGAATCACAACTATACAATACACCATGAAGTGGATTAATCGATTATTATAATACTGAATGTCATTAATATAAAAAAAATCATATACAACTCATTTTTTCCCTTATAACGGTGATTTTATCTCCTTTTTCAAGTTCACTAACATCCTTCAAATTTATATATTCAAATAACTAACTGAATGGGCCATTCTTGCAGTGACCCTCGGGAATTTGGTTGAAATATTTGTATGCATCTTGAGGTAATACAAGTACCTTATCTTCTTTTTCACTCTTTTTATGAAAGCATCGGACTCTCAGTTTATTAATTAAATGAGATAAAATCCCTTTCCCTTTTTCTCTGTATAAAAAAGAAGGAAGTTATTATCATTTGAAAAAAAAAAGAATTAAAAATGTAAAATTATATTCTAGTAGTCTACTCCTTAAAGACATCTAATGGATTTTTAAGATCATTTTTTATACAATGGAATGAGATAAGAGATTAAAGGATGTGGGGAACATATTTAACGTGAATTTGATGAAAGTACTGAAATAAGTATTGATGGAATTATTTTGGAGGATTGATCGTTTCATTAATTTTTTTCAAGAAGAAAATCGTCTTATGATGGATTGATTGGATAGAGTTGTCTGGGAAGTTCTCGACTAATGGAGAATTTTCTACCGGCACAGCATGTGACTTCCCCACGCGAGAGCGTTGACGACGACGGGGGTAAAAGTGGGCATGGGTCAGGTTTGATTTTCTGTAAAGAGTTGAGCCCCAACTCACCCAAGCTGATTTTTTCGTACTAAAAATGCATATCAAAAGCCACTTAGGTTTAGAAAGATCACTCTGAGTGCGGTTTTTTCGGTGCTTTATTTTTAGTAAAAAAATATTATTAACTTGTTATTTGTAATCAATTAAGACATGAAATCAATCATGGTAAAATAATTAAAAATTAATTCTTCTAAATCCATAGTAAAAAGATCGATGAATGTAAAGATTAAGTGTATAATTAAGGAGCGGATCTATGAAGGGTGAATATTATGTGTATCATCATAATTAATAAAATAAAACTCTGAATATAATTGTAGAATTTGGGGCCAGTACAGTGGTTTCTCGGATGGTTTTTCGTTGTCTAAAAAACCGTCCAGATTCTATGTAGGGTATATGGGTCGGTCTTGGTTCGGGTTTTTCGATTCTTGATTCTTCAGTTTGTTTCCTTCACCCGAGTGATGACGGTGGTGCCATGTGGAAATTGGTACGGAAATGGGAAAACCCTTAGCGAAGTCAAATATATATATATATATATATATTTTTTTTAGGGCTGATAGAACATGTTAGACTACTCAACGAATGTAATGAGACATGCACGAGGCTTAAGTTCTGACGCGTTGACTCGATAGGATGGGCCTGAAATTTGTTATATGGGAAGATCTACGAGAAGTATTGTTGGTTTCAAGTGTGATTTATTCAATTTTATGCTTAAAAAAATACCTATCGATAAATAAATTATTTTATATCTTATGAAAATTCGGAGACTGTTATTTCATATCTATATGGAACTGTAAAGCGGTCCCCATCGCAATTCCATCCAAAAAACGCGGATCTTGATACCTTGTGCCCTGTCCCATGTGAAATTATAGAGCAGCACCATCAGAGCTCTGTGGATACACATCCTCTTTGCAGCACTTAAACTGGATCCACGATCCATGCATTACATGACAGTCCTATTGCAAAGATGATGTGGAGCAGTCTTGTACCCAGCACATAGGAGCAAACTTTTTCCTCGTTGTCTCGCCGGAAGCTGATCTGGATGGAACCCTCTTGAAAACATGTTATCGTAACGGTCAACTTTCACGGGCAATGATGTCGGCGGGGGGATGTCGGTGCTCGTGAAATTGGAGGAACAGGTCATCCATCATTCGAAGCTCAGCTCGTTAGACCACAAGTTGCAGCAGAAATGGTTGCTCGAACGGCTCATAATCTTCCTGGCTTCTGGGCAACTCACGACCAGCACTTCCGAAGAAACTTAAAAAAGAGTTTCGGAGAGGAATTTATTGGGCCAAGCCCGAAAAAGGTTGGATAAAACTGAAGACGGATGGGTCAGTGAAAAGTAGTCCGGGATCCCATCGGAGCGAGATGCCCGGTCCGTAATGAGGAATTTGAGGATGGTGGTGGGGCTGAGGGTTTGTCGATCCTACTGCAACAATGATGACTTCGTCATCGACGGAGCTTCGCGCAATCAGGAATGAGTTAGTGTCAGAATCGCATCTTTTGGTGCGTACTCTCTTGAAGTTGATTACGACAGATAATGTCTCGTTGGAAAGATAGGTTCAGAATATATATATATATATATATACATATACTGAAGCCGTATTTTTCAACCCAATATATACATATATATATATAATATCTATACTGTGTGGCAAGTCACCGAATCATCTCCATATTCATTGAACTGAATGAGCTTCCTCTAATACTTATCGGCAAAACCTTACAATACCTTAACATGGTTATAATAAGAGACATTAAATATATATATCGTGAAGAATAATTATTTTGTTGTTTTGGGTTATTACTTATAAAAGGAAGCTTGTGCAGGCCTGATGTAGACGACAAAATGAATTTGAATTGAATGAGTTCTAGAATTTTTGAGCTTTTGGCGATGTAGGAAATCCGGGGAGATTAGGTTTGACGTTTGATTATGTTAAATCTGTGAAGAGAAGATTATTTGCTGTATGAACAAGCTGAATTTGACCAGGACAGCTTAAAATGAGAAGGATGACTTGGAGTCGGACCTGATTCATATAAAGAATCTTCCACCTATTTTCTCCGTTAAGAGCTCATCTCGATAAATCCATCTACGAAATCAATTTTCAGTTCGCTTTGCTTACTCTTATTATAATTTTGAAAAAAGAAATACACAAGAAATCTTAAGAGTTTATGATTTATTGAACTAAAATCCTAAAACTTTGAAGGTGACATTTTTAATCACTCATATAACTTATTTAAATTATTGTTGTAACATATCATTAAATTATGTCAGCATTTACATTATGACATTAGCATAATGCTAACATGTGTGACAGTAACACATCACATTTTTTACTTTAAAATAATATTGTGGTAGCTGATGTATTGATGACCATATACATTGGGAGAGCATCATCCCTCAGTAAGCCGATCTGACTCGAATTTGAATTAATTATGAACTAATATACTTCTACACTTCGGATGGTTCACACTTCACACCGAAAAAGCTGGCTACAACTTGTCTTTTGGAATGCATTTTTATCATCATACTGAAACTAATCAGAGACGAAACAAGTGACATTCTTACCCATGACAAAACCCTCGGGCTGAGGGAAGCTTCCACTAATTCAAAACTAAAACAATATATCATAATTTTTAAAACCGGATTGGATCGGGAACTAGTGTAGGTATGGGTTCATAGATTCATGGGTCGGACCAGAGGTTTAATGGGTTGAATCGCATATTTAATAAATAATATTACTAATAAATTTACATAATATCATAATTTGAATATGATTTATCAGAAAAATTATTAATATAATCATTATATTAAATAAAATTTTAACATAAAATATAAATAGAAGTACAGTAAGATAAAATAGGTACATTATAATATTTTTTAATTTTAAGTCGGCCAGTTTTTCTATTAGTTTAATTGGGTTCACAGGTCGGACCGGAAACCGACTGATTCAATTGTTTGATTTTATTAAAAGTGCAATTAGATTTTTTATAGGAACCAAACCGGGTGAGTGGTCGGTTCCCAGTTGAACCAGTCGAACTGATCAGCTCGATCCGATTTTTAAAACTATGCAATATATACAAATGACTATATCGTACCTGTGAATCCAAGTCCCGTTATAGCTAATAAGAAAGACAAATACCATATAATATACGTCATCTCACAGATGTGTTCTAATTCCCCTCCTCAATCTCCATTTTATAATTAGAATTAGATCTAATTGGATCTTCTCACCTAATTAGATGTGCCAGAAATATTCTTAGTCTCCTTTAAGAATATTTTCTAGACAAATAAAATCCCATTCAGAAGAGGAAACACATCCACGAGTGACTAGTTTCTCGGGTCTCTGGATTTCCAACTATTCGATTTATTAAATTTCCTGGACCGAATTATAAAATCCTCGGCATTGACGTCTCTTCCGCTTGACAACAGGATCAAATCAAACCACTCGTAACAACCACCGCAATGCATGAGGACAAAGTCTGGCCGAGTACGTAATCGGGTGGAGGAATTTAAGAAAGAGGGCATTGCTCTAGACAACTGAAATCAATTAGTAGTTCATTTATTATTCTACCCCGGTGGGGTTTGGTACAACCGTTCGCTGGAAAATCTCATGCCACGCCCAAAGCTTTCAGAAAATTTTCAATTGGCCCCTAAACTTTGGTCATTACTACACTCTCCGATTCTGTCTCGTTCTTGCACTCTCCGATTCCGGAATCTCTTTGTCTTAATTAAATTGCTGAAAGTGCTGGCATGAAAAGGGTTCAGGGTTGTGTCATCCTTTGATCAAGAAATTTTATATTTAATTATTGTATATAAGTAGGATTTTCCATATTATCATATTATTATTTTATTTTATTTTAAACATACGGGCGAGAAAAAAATATATCACAAAGGTATGATATAGCCTGTTTTGGACATTAAAGTCCAATTTGATAGTCCCTTAGCTCTCCCCGTCGTGCCTCTCGACTGGAGAACTCTTGCTAGAGCGTTCACAACAACGTAAAGTAGGGAACATGATCAATTAGGTTTCCTTGGTTTTTTTTTTTTTTTTCTGTTCATTAAGAATTCATAATGGAGCGCGACTAACTCGGTTTCTTCCCACCCTGTAACCTTCATTAGCAGAGCGTTGTCGCTGTTTGCCAGTGGTGACCTTGCCAACTCACCTGGGACGGTTTCTTAAACTTCACAAAGGGAGCTGAGAGACAAGTGGAATAATAGGGACGGAGTTGAAATAAGGGGACAAACTATGGACGGCAAACCGAAAATAATCACCAAATTGCTTGACCAAAATGGATTTGAAATTTCCAGCGCTATGTGGGTCTTCACCTGCTACGACTTAGTTAAATATTAAATAGAGAATAAAAACGTGCGTATCACATAATTTACAAACTCAATTGTAGTTTACATGCGCTTGCATTGCGTTATGCAAAATCCGAGACCCATCTAGAATATTTTGTAGTGAAAATAAGTTACCACTCGAATATGAAATAATTTTAAAAATATTCTATATGTAAAGTGATGATATAGAGAAAATATAAATTGAGGATATAAACAAGGCTTTCGTGACGCTTTCTCTGTCTCGGTTATTGGGCGGTGAACAACCCCATGATCCCACCTCTTACCGGATGTTTGATGTTGACAAAATTATTCCGCCTTATAATGATCGAAAAGACAAAGCACAATGGAGTAAGACCAACATTTCATTAAATCCCTTGAACTTCAAGGGAAGAGAAAACCGATCTCCCTGTTGTCTCCTCCGTGCTTTGGTCCCATGACACAGAGAACAGTCTTGAAGGTCCATATCTCATGCGGCAAATGCAAGAAGAAGCTCCTCAAAGCCATTTCCTGCCTCGAAGGTAGACTAAATCGAGTCTTTCATGTGCCCAGATTCTCATGATTCGCCTCTTCTCCTCTTCTTCTCATTGTCCCTGCTTTCATGATGGGAATCGAGCGCCAAAGAAATGTCTTGCTGAAACTAGTAGATTCATTTTAAACACATATGAGTTCATTCATACAGGCAACCATGATCCAAATCCATATAACATCAACTGAGCCTAGGCGGGCAGATTGTGATCGACAATGGGTTGGATGCAGTTACCAGGCCAGATTTCGAATTTGACCGTCCGTCAAATGAGAGAATATAGTATATGATCTAATCCCCCCTCTGTGACTGAGAAGGCAATAATATGGTCAAGGATAGTCTCATTCAATTCAGATTTTCAAGTATAGTTGACTTTCTGAATCTTGAACCTTAATCTTTCATATTGTATCATAGGATCGTCATATGAATTGACGGGTTGATCTCCCCAGCTAGCTTTTTTTTTCCCGGATTTGCTGAAACTGATCGTGTTAATATGGTGAGAAAGAAAAACATTCATGCAAGGTCATACAAACCCTTGTTCGATCTTTATGGGCTTAAACACATTCTAGCTGGGAGAACGAAATGAGGTGCTCTCTATACTACAGACTTTACCAAGAGCAGATATGTGACAGAGAGTTTTTGATAGCAGGAGTAGACAAGATTGAAGTGGATGCAGCAAAGGCAACCCTAACAGTGACTGGCAATGTGGATCCATATAAAGTGATACTTAGGGCAAGGAAGGCAGGCAAATACGCAGAAGTGGTCAGCATCGGGCCGCCCCCTCCGCCGCCGAAGCCCGAACCCCAGAAGAAGCCGGATGATAAGAAGCCCGACGATAAGAAGCCTGAACCCAAGGTCCACTTCTGCGACCCGTATTGTTACCCGATCTGCAACCGGATGGCCGTCGTCCCGATGGTCCAGTATTGTGAAGAGCCCAACCCGTCTTGCTCCATTATGTGAATGTTACATCTCTACAAGATACACACCAGCTTCGCACACAATAGGAGGATGCATTACTTGAAAGCTTTGTGCAAGGGAGGATGTAGATTAATTAAATAATAAAGAACATATTTTTCTTACGGTAATTATAGCTGGATATTTATTGCATTTAATTTCTTTTTTTGATATTGAAGACTATTAATGTGCTTATTATAAATGTTCTAGATAAATATTAGAAAATATTACACAATTTTATTTTACCCTTATGGCCCTCTTTTTTTCTGTCTATTTTACTTTTGCCCTTTTTATTTTGAGAGTACCGCAACCGGCCGCCGTACGTTCCATGGCATGGAGGCCGGCACCGTGGCCCTGGGAACCGATCCTCAGTGACATTTGTGGCCTCCAGGCTCTCACTCGGCGACGAGACCTCTCACTCTTAAAATTTTGAAATCCTATCATAATCCTCTTCAGTGGATTGGCAAAACTCAACGGCATGTAATATTAATACAGAAATTATGAGAAAAACTTATTCGACTTGTTCCCCATGGATCTCGTGGTCAAACTTCACAGGGTGAAGGTGATCATAGATAATGGACATCGTGGGAGAGCTCGCAATAATATTGAAATAGAAACAAATAGAAAAAGATTATCCATACACTCTGAATCTGCGAGTGGGAAGATCTTTCAAGTCCAACTAGGGATACTCATCAATTTACTTAGCCTTGAAGATCTTTTTTCTTTTGGAGTGGGGGGGGGGGTAGTAATAGCCTTGAAGATCTGATCATGACAGATTCATACATCTTGATTTTTCTTACTTTATTCGAATTACGTGCGACGGTGTCGAGAAGCGGTTACATGCTCGCCACGAGGCGACTCGTCGATTCTTTAACGACAATATATTGGAATAATGGAGCTAGTCGGACGGCAACTGAGTCGGCCCCAGATCTCTCTAATCGATGATGATGGCTGTTGGCGCGGTTTCTACCGGCCCCTGCCCTCCGATCTGTTTTTTTTTTTAATTATTATTACTACTTTGAAATGAGATTTTATTTTTACCCTACAAAAGACAATTTGCATGTTGGTGAGTCGTACACCATCCCCTTCAGTTTTCTTTATATATATATATATTATTTAAAAAAAGCATTATTGAAAACAAATATTCAATCTACCGGAATATTGTTTCATTAAAGTAAATCCTCATTAATTTAGAGATAGCAAATTGTGCCAGTCCGGCTTACCAGGTAGTGCAAGCACAATAAGAATTGGCCCAAGCACGGCACTTTATGATATAGGGCCGGGCCGGGCCAGCACGATAAGATGGGGTTGCCCTAGCTCGGCCCAATAGTACGATAATCTTTCTTGATCGTGGTTTGACCTGCAACTATAAGTAAGCTCACGGAGGTAATTTTTTCTATTCTTAAATAGTGTCTAATAATTTATTATGGTTTTTTTAATTTTCCTAATTAGGCTATCACTAGGCCAAGAGATTATAGGACTTAGCATGCCCGATAAAATTACTGGGCTGTGCCGGCTTGGCACGATCAGCCCCGGCTTAGGCACAATAGGCCAAATTTTGCTAGGGCTACCTTAATTCAATTTTCGTGTTTTTTTGCTTCTATCCAGGAAAATCAATATATATATATATTAGGGATAGGGAAGAAGATAATGGGGGAGATCTTGCTTAAGAGGAGTTTCTTTTCCTTTTTCCATTATATCTTCTACTAATTTACTGTTTTTTTGGGGGCAAAGTTTGAACTTCCGCAAAATTAGGATCATGCTTCTGCTGTAATAAATTCAAGTAATATCTACGTTCGAAAATAGGTAATTAATTATCATAAAAATCATTTGAATTTGATATTAAGAGGATTGTGAACCCCTCGATGAAGCAAACAATAATAGTAATGAATATTTTCCAAATTGCCTTCAATTTATTAATGAGATGTACAACAAGATAGTTTGGGTTTGTTCAAAATAGGCTATGAATCGTATGTTCAGTTATGATTCGATCCGTTATACTTAACATATTGATTTAATTCACTATTCACAAACTTTCGGACTAACATGTAAGACAACAAAACGGGGTGGTTCATGGTGTAAAAATGGTTCAAATAATGAACTGTGACCCAAAATCCTTTTTTATATTTTATAATTTTTAATATATTAAAAAAACCCTTAAAAAGGTATAAAAGGGCCAAATTGGTGCAGTTCTGCATGGTTCTCTAGCCCAGTTTCATGATGGTTATGGGCCGATCATAGTTCCTATTGATTTTGTGCCGGGTCAGTAGGATAAATGGACCTAGCCAGTGCCGGCCGTACGGGTCCATTTCCTCGACTATGCATGGAACTACCTCTCAACCCACACAAGACCAGTTTCGTGTCGGGCTTGGAATGGTTTTGGTCGGTTCCATATTCTCACGATCCAGTTCAAGACTAAATTGGCCCGGTTTAACATATCTATTATTCACGCTTACTTAGAACTATTCCCCATGTAGCGTTTAAACAACCTTGAGACAAGCTAAGAGTTAGTGACTACAGGAGCGGCCGACGATCTAATTTCAGAGTGGTTGCCCGAGGCATTGCCACTTCCCGAAGAAACTAACAACCCATGTCATAGTTTTAAAACCTGGACTGGGCTAGCCGGTTCGACCGTTTCAATTAGAAACTGACCACTCACCCAGTCTAGTTCTTATAAAAGACCAATTGCATTATCAATGAGGTCAATTTCAGTTGAATCGGTTGGTCTTTGATCCAATTAATAAACCTAATTGAATTAGTAAAAAAAGTGACCGACTTAAAATTTAAAAAATAAAAATATATTATAATGTGTATATTTTATTTTACTAAACTTATATTTATATTAAATTTTTGTTTAATATAATAATTATATTAATAATTTTGATTATAAATCATATTTACATTATAATATTATATAAATTTATTAGTAATATTATATTATTAATATTATTTATTAAATATATAATTCAACAATAGAATCCCCGGTCCAATTATGAACTCATGCCTATACTGGTTCTCGATCCGGTCTGATTTTAAAAATAATGATTGTGGTTATTAAGATTGACTTTCTTCTGCTTTTTTTTCTTTTTGGTTGTTTTAGTTAACTATCGTATGATTATTACATTTTTTATAATTGACACGTGGCACGTGAATCTCTCTCTTTTTTTTTAATATTTGCAAGTGAGCGTCATTTATGAATATTGAATATAATTAGGTCCATCATTTTTCTCTTCTCCTCAATCTCTCTTTCGGGAAGTTGAGCCTTCAACTTTCTCCAGCTCAGTCGGTCGTGGATCACTGCTGATTCCTGACTCGGTAACTCAGTGAGCTACCAGAACCAGTGAGGATGGGAAATTCGGAGCGACATTACAGAGTTCTCTGCATCGGAACGGCCGATACGAAGCTGGAGGAGCTCCGGTTCCTCTCCGACTCAGTGAAATCCGCTCTCAGAAGCTTCTTCGCTGGTTCTCATTTAAAGGTACGTTGCCTGGAAATTGACGTGTCATTCCCCTCTTCTCGTGCACTCTAATTGCCTTCATATGCAGAAATTCCCAAATCTTCATTTCGACGCTATTGAACGATTGGTTTACTTTTGCAAGTTCTGTCTCCGAGATGATAATTGACCTGTTTTCACTGTCCATCTGTTGCTTGAAGCTCTGGGAAAATGAAGAGTCTAGCAAAAATTTAAGCTTTCCTCTCATTGCTCTTGGAAAATGGGAGATCAGAGGATGCAGAAGTTTCTGATAGAAACTATCTACTCTTTTCACTGATTCATGGAAAATAATGAAGCTGAAGATCCTAATTTCCAATTGTTTTCTGGTATTCGAATAGGTTGAAGTTTCCATTGTTGATGTATCGGCAGGGCCTTCTGAGATTGAGAGTGTCGAAGGGTTTACATTTGTTTCGAGAGCGGAAGTGCTCTCGTGCTACTTCAAATCACTTGGCCAAAACCCATCCCCTCTTCCAGGTGATAGAGGGGAGGCCGTGGCTTGTATGAGCAAAGCCCTCGAGTGTTTCTTGAAACGAAGTCATGATGATTGCATTCTTGTGGGAGCTATTGGAATTGGAGGCAGTGGAGGGACATCCCTCATTTCATCAGCATTTAAAGTTCTCCCCTTGGGGTTGCCTAAATTGATAGTGTCGACTGTGGCTAGTGGACGGACTGAACCATACATTGGGTCTTCAGACCTGGTGTTGTTTCCTTCGGTGGTGGATGTGTGTGGGATCAACAGTGTGAGTAGGGCGGTATTTTCTAATGCTGGTGCTGCCTTTGCTGGGATGGTTGTGGGAAGGCTTCATAAGTGGAAGGAGTCTGCTGAAGCAAGTACGAAACCGATGGTTGGTATTACAATGTTCGGGGTGACGACAACCTGCGTCAATGCTGTCAAGGAGAGGTTGAACAAGGAAGGTTTTGAGAGTTTGGTCTTTCATGCTACTGGAGTTGGAGGCAAGGCAATGGAGTCTCTGGTCCGTGAGGGATTTATACAGGTAATTCAAAGTAAAATGCTGCTTCTCAGCATTTGTTGACGATTGCATTCTTGTCCAACAAAAATAGCCCTGATGAAATCAAATAAATGATCTTATTCAGGATAAAGGTTACCAAGCAATTTCTCAAAACTTGAGTTTAGTTGGGGAAAAAGTAAATTGTAAAATATAGGAAGTCGAAGTAAAAGGGAAAAAAAAAGAGAGAAATGGAATTTCAAAAGATACTATTCCACTAAGGCCAATTTAAAAGCTTAAGCTGGAATATTAATGTGTGGCGGTGTATATTATTTTACAAAAAGTTGGTCTGTTGATTAGTTAAGAACTTGAGTCATATATTTAGTCGAGAAAATGTTATCATGCATTAATTCCATATTTATTTTCAAATTGCATTCCTGAAGTCCCATCATTCCCTTTAATTACATGTCCTATGATAGTTTTTAATTTTAGCTTTGGAAGTTTGCATTTATCAGTTTATTTCTTTGCCAATTTTACTACGATCTACAACTGTATCCAAATATTTTGCAAAGTTAAGAAATTTGGGTTTCTGATCTTAAGTTTAATTTTTCTCAGGGTGTGTTGGACATCACAACAACTGAGGTTGCTGATTATGTAGTTGGTGGTGTCATGGCTTGTGATAGTTCCCGTTTTGATGCCATGATAGAGAAGCAGGTGCCTTTAGTCCTGAGTGTTGGTGCATTAGACATGGTCAACTTTGGAGCTAAAAATACCATACCAGATACTTTTAAACAAAGAAAGATCCATGAACACAATAAACAGGTGATGGATCTCTGAAACCCTCTCCCATCACATTGTACCATGTATGTCCCTGTGTACTTACTCGATAATTAGTGTGGTGTTATCGTTAAATTGTTTTCCTGCATTTTGCTTTCCAGTCTCATCTTGTAGTAATTTTTGGGTACCTCCAGCTCCATTAGTATCACCCATCATTAACTTCGTATAATTAAGTGTTTCCTCTATTATTCTTTTATGACATTTGACTGACAAAAGGTGTCTCATTTATGCTTTTGCTTTGCCAGACTATTGGAACATACAGGGTCATTCTTGTCTTACTGCATGACACTTTTTATCTAATGCAATACCTGCTCAACAAGGCTATATTTCTGAAAATGTTACATTGTTTTCAGGTTTCACTTATGCGAACCACGGTTGATGAGAATAAAAAGTTTGCTGAATTCATTGCCAACAAATTGAACAAATCATCATCCAAAGTTTGTATTTGCCTCCCAGAAAATGGTGTTTCTGCTCTGGATGCACCTGGGAAGACATTTTATGATCCTGAAGCTACAGCCACTCTTATACAAGAACTGAAGAATCTTATCAAGACAAATGATGATCGGCAGGTAAAATTCTAATTGGTTAAATGGTACCCATGAGTTATATCCTTTTACAATTACTTTGATGGTCCAGATAGAAATCTTGTGTCCACCACCATATAAACTTAATTACAAGTATGCATGTGTTGCATTGCAGATAAAGGTGCTTCCATACCATATTAATGACCCAGAGTTTGCAAATTCTGTTGTTGACTCATTTTTAGAGATCAGCAAGAAGGATCTAAAAGATATCACACCTCAAGTAGCTAAATCTGGATCAGATCATGATATCATTGGGAGTTCTGTGACTTGTACTGTTTCTTCCAATATTTGGTCCAGTTTTTACTCTCCAACTGACTACCCAGATGCTAGACCAGGTTGGTCATTGGTGAACTGATAAAAGATGTAGATTGCAGTTTCATATTTTATATGCTTATAGGCCTCCCTAGTGTAATAGCTACACTATGGGCCGACTTGAGATTTATACATGTTAAAACTTGGCAATTATTATGTGACTAAGACATTTGAATATGATATTGTTACAGAGACTCTGAAGAGATCCCGAGAAATACTGCAGCAATTGCAGGAACAAATAAAGAGAAAGATCCCGATAATAGGGGCTGGTGCTGGGACAGGGATCTCAGCAAAGTTTGAAGAAGCAGGGGGCGTTGATTTGATAGTCCTGTATAACTCAGGGCGCTTTCGCATGGCTGGAAGGGGTTCCTTAGCAGGCTTGTTGCCTTTTGCTGATGCAAATGCTGTGGTTCTTGAAATGGCAAATGAAGTTTTACCTGTGAGTTTAAATGAACATGCTTATCTTTGGTTTGCTTCACACTAGCAAATGTAGAGTATTATACTTAAAAAATGGAAAGGACGTCTACTTGGTGGTTATGTTAAAAATGACTAAATCCGGTTGAACTGAATGTTTTGCTTGAATTTTCCTTTGCAAACAATTTCATTGGTGCGGTGATGGGATCAATTTTTAGGTTGTCAAGTCAGTACCTGTTCTCGCTGGAGTTTGTGGGACTGATCCTTTCCGCCGTATGGATTACTTCCTAAAGCAAGTTGAGTCTATTGGATTCTGCGGGGTGCAGAACTTCCCTACTGTGGGGCTATTCGATGGTAATTTCAGACAGAATCTGGAAGAGACAGGAATGGGATATGGGTAGGTTTTGCAGAAAGCAAGTTTTTTCTTTCACAGCAGAGCTTCAACTTAGACCCTTTAAAATCCATCCCAGTCCATTATTTGGATAACATCTTCACTAGTCGGACCTTTGTTCCTTTACTAAATAGTCTTAACAAATAAGAAAATTTATGTTTCTTCCTGATCCTTATTGTGTTCATAGTCTTAACACTGGTTGAATCTGCTGATACCTTTCTGGTTATTCACAATGGCTTTTGCTATTCCCGGACTTAGAATATCTGTGACTGGATGAGCTACTAGTTTCTAGTTCAACTTGTTGAATCTGAGGATCCTGTCCATTTTCAACACAATGGTTAAGCTCCATTCACCTGAAGAGCTGCTATTTCTGTTGGTCAGGTTGGAGGTCAACATGATTGCAAAAGCTCATCGAATGGGCCTCTTAACTACTCCTTATGCCTTCAATGAAGATGAAGCAGTCAAAATGGCCAAAGCAGGAGCTGATATTATAGTGGCCCACATGGGACTCACCACTTCTGGGTCTATAGGTGCGAAGACTGCTCTCTCATTGGAGGAATGTGTAGTCCTTGTACAAGCAATTGCAAATGCCTCTCATAGGATCAATCCCAACATCATTGTGTTATGCCATGGAGGTATTATTTGAGAACACCAATTTATCGGTCTTCTGTTGCTATCTCTCAATCTCAAGTTCAACACAATTGCCATTTATGTAGATTCTAGATCAATCTTTTAAGAGGAAGATGATTGTAGAAGTGATTATTTTAGCCAGTTGAACTGAATACATTCTCATCTAGTTTGCGGAAGGAAGTATGAATGTTACTTTTGATTTTCCTTGATTATGCAGTCCTTTGTCTTGGCCTTCTTGTAAGCCATACTTGGGTCTTGTCTTTGTTGAAGATCACTCTATTTGTTAAGTGATAGCAAATTGATTGATTATATTGCATAACTGGTAGTTAGATGTTTCCTTACTGTCTCTTCTCTTCTTCCTGTTTTTCCTTGATGACCAACTATTACAAACTTAACGTACCATATCTGCTAAATATGATTAAGCATGCCAATCATTTGTCTCAGAGTTTGGCTAGTCATCTGTCCTCAGAATTCTTTTGTTGATATTTTATAAAACCTTTTAATGTATCAAACTCATTTTGATATCACTTGCAAAAATTCGTCATGTCACTGTGAAAATCAGTTATCTGGTTTTGAATTTTCTCATTGTTTTATTGTGGCAGTATTTGCATATCGAAATGACTATTTTGTTTGATGTCCAGGTCCTATATCTGGTCCTGCAGAAGCGGAATTTGTGTTGAAGAACACTGCTGATGTCCATGGGTTTTATGGGGCATCAAGCATGGAGAGGCTGCCAGTTGAACAGGCAATATTGAGTACAATCCAAGAATACAAGCTAATATCTCTCAAATGAGGTTTTCCTTCCTCTGTTGTGTTTGTCCTGATATATATTTCAAAAATCTGTTATGAATGCTTGAGACTGATAAAGTCTATGTACAGTATATGGGCATTTTTTGGGGTCGTATCATATGGAGACTCTGAAATTACCTCATGAATAATAAAAACAGCTTCAGAGAGATTTATCCTGCTGTTTGTGGATTATCAGTAATAATAACACAGAGGCTGCCTCAATTTATTGTTGTTTTGCTTCTGATGATGTAGAAGAAATTTATTTTTTTCGATTTGCTGAATATAGTGCTACTCTGGTAACATATTTTAGTTTTGGATAATGATCTAGAAGTAAATAGAAATGAGAGATCTAGATTGAGTGACATGGTTCGTAGCTCATCTTTCAGCGGCAGCTAGTAGGTACCTTGGAAGATTTCCATGATGTAATTTGCACATAACCCTTCTCAGCAAGTTCATTCTGCAGATGAGAACTTGAGAAGCACTTCCTGAACCTTCAATCAGTCTTCTTTGTTCCCTCGGATTGCCTTCAAAGTTATCGGGCAACCACTCCTCAGCCTCGGAATGTGCGACTTCTTCTCCAGGCAGGGATCTAGATTGTCTCCTGTCCACCTGTTTGGAAGATCAGCGATTAACTTTTAGGCGGACTTCGTTGATATCAGCAGGGTGAATTATGGTTCTTGATATTTCTGCAGCATTTGAACATGACGGTACGTAGAACTTGACCTGTATCTGCTGGTTAGTTGGTGTAGAAAGACCAACATGGTCACCTTGGCCATGTTGATTCCCAAGCACGTCCTGGGTCCCGATCCGAATGGTATGAAGCTATACGGCTTTTGCATTTCCTTCAATACAAAAAGAAAAGAAAAGAAAAGAAAAGAAAAGAGGATATTTATGTGACTCCTAATCACAGCTGTTTGAGTTCTCTGTATCTGATGGATGTGAGCTCACAGAGGAAGACGGTGGACCAAGAAGGGAAAGCTTCTTACTTCGAACCTAGAAGGATTGAATTTCACTGGGTCCTTATAGAGTGCTGGATCGTAGTGTATGCAAGTGGCGTCGACGTTGACGTGCCATCCTCTCTTGATCTCGTAGCCTTACATTGACAGAATCGTAAGAAAAACGGTAGAAGATATTGCATTTCAATATGGGATTCATGCCGTAGGAGCAAGGATCTATCCAGGAAGAAATCTACAGGAATGTTGCGTGGTGGAGAATCATGACTTGCCTCCGACTGTGAGATCCGTAAGAGCCACTCGGGGATACCATAACAACACGTTCGACATCCTCAACGTCTCCTTGACAACCTGCAAATCGCAATACCAAGTTCGGAACATGCAGCTGGAATTGATGCAGACATGAACATCTTGAGATGCCGCACTGAAAATTGAAGTGATTAAACAGCCAAGTGACCCGATATGTTATCAACCATTTTCTCCCTCTAGAATTGACGTAATTTAATCAATAAGACTTAGTCGATTCGGCTGGTTTTTTTTTTTTTTTTTGAGTCTACCGGACCAAATCTGTTAAAAAAAAGACCATATGGCTAAAAACCGTATCGATTCGGTTAATCGCGATAAACAAACCTCAGGCACATACAACTTGGTTAATCTCGTTCAATTTGGTTCGCTTGTGAAAGGGATGCCATCAGTCTCTCTACCTTTAAGCCGTAGGACATGCTGTTGACATCTTCGAGAGTCAGAGAGGATCCTTCTGGCTTCTTCCTTGAAATCAAGAGCTGCTCCTCCTGAAACGAAATTCCCATGAAATTGTCAGCTCCATTCCTTTGCTAAACTGGCTGCGTACGGCCGTTCAACCGGGCCTTAGCAGAAACCTGAAATTTATTGTTATCGATTTGGTCCCGAATTGTAACATCGACAGGGTTGCATGCCGAGGTAACTGAAACATCAAGTAGCTCGAGCGGAATCAAATTTCGTGTGCCAAACACGGCGTCCAATGTCGTGGTCAGATTTTGAAGAAAGGTTCCAGAGTCTTACTGACCCTTAGCTTATCCTGAGCCTCTCGATTCTCATCGAGGAACTTGACGCTCCACATCATGGCCGCTGCGGTGGTGGTTTGGCCTGCGATTATGAGGGTCAGCAGGTTGTCCGTGATCTCGGAGTCGTCGAGCTTCTCGTCACTCGGTAGCTCATCTCTCTTGAGCATCGTGTCCAAGAAATCCCCCTGTCGAGCTTCGTCTCCCCCCCTCCTACTCGATATCATTTGTCTGAATCGCTCCATGAGCCTGCAACGCGCCTGAAGGAAGCATTGTACGCACGCACTAGTAGTTAATTAAGATGGTCGGACAATTCCACCGGCTTTTAACCTAATTTGAGTTGGATACGTCAACACTGTCGCGTGTGTGCGCGCGCGCGTGTATATAAAAAGCTAACTTCTTATAAGTTGGACAGAAATCTAACCGTTTATATGCACTAAAAGCCTATAGATTGTTACCTTGATACCTTTGTAGTATCTTGTCCCAGGGATCATGACTGGGAAAGATAACATGGCGTTGGATACATCTGTACAATCTTTCTCCATCTGTCGGAGCAGTGACTCGTCCCTGATACTCATCAACATGTCGCACATTGCATCGAATGATATCTGTTCATCGAAAGGGATATTCGCAGATAATAGTAATGTTTTGCAAACATATCTCCTGCTGGAAATGGGAACATTTCTACAGAAATGCGGTAGAAGTTCGATTCGCCATCTAATACAATCAGCTAAACATGGAGCCAGTGGAATCTGCCCTAATTAGAGTATATATACGATGACAGTGATAGACCAGGTCATTCTTACTTCTGACTTGCACATGAAATAATTGATCAGATCAAGGTATCATGCAAATCAGTTGAATAATTGACTACGAGCACCAGGTAGACATCAGCTGAGTAAATTCTGTGCAAGGAGAGCAGTTACCTTCATGGCGAAGTCGAGAACTGCAAAGCTCTTCCCGTCTTCTTCGAGCTTCCTCATCCTCTTGCACAGCATCTCGTCGAACTTGGTCACGAACCTCGACAAGGAGTTCATGGAGAAGGGCTCGGAGAGGAGTCGCCGGATCCTACGGTGGCTCTCATGCGGCGCGCAGAGCAAGCTCTTCTTCCCGACTGCATCCGCCATCGATTTCACATAGCCCTTGTTGAAGTGCACGAAGTCGTTGGTGAATACAGCCTTCGCAGCCTCCGCGCTCGGGACGAAAACATGGACCTTCCCGAATATCCTCGTCTTGAAACACTTCCCGTGCCTGTCAAGGAATAAAATTTCCCATCAAAGCTTTCTGTCAATGATGGACCTTAACTCGGTTTCTCGATGGAACTTTCCAATCGTTGGACAAAAATATTTCAAAAAATCCGAATGAACACATGTCATTAGAAATCGATCAAAAAATGGAGGAAAAACTGGTTAATCACTGCGCAACATATTGGGACGGAAACTTGTGGGTGAAAATCACGAATTTCCCGTAATGATAACTATCAAGTTCTCATATTAAACGACATTCACTAAATTATAACTTTTGAAGTGGACATTAAACTGATAAAATATGAAAATTTTTTTATCTGAAAAGGAATACAACAGTAGTAGTAATCTAGCTATCCCCGTTAAGCAACGTTCAGACTTACATAGTAAATCACAAGCGTGTCGGATGAACTAAATAGTAATGCTTAATGTTAATCCCATTAGCATAGCACTATCAAAGGTCTAATATAGTCTAAAATGTGGGTGTTATGACCAATCTAGCATGCATGTTAGATGGAATTTGAATATAAAAACTTGAACTCATCAACTTTATGGAAGTGAGTTTTGAACCATTTTGTTCATGATTTTAATTTGGGGATTAAATATGAATTTAGATAAATAATTAAGTAATTAATGAAAGATATAATAGGTAATAATAATACATAAATGAGTTATAAAATTCATGTAATAACTTCAAATATTTCTCTGGCGAGATTAAAGGGTTTTTTTTTTTAATTTTTCAAAATAACTAAAATATAAAAAAAAATAGAAAGAGGGGGGAATAAAAAACCGGCTGACGGGTTGGACGACGGTTTGACCGTTTTCTCCGTTATGTACTGTATTTCTCTCCGTTTTCCTCACTTTTCTTGTGTTTTTGATGTCGTAAAATGAGACTTGGTGGGTGATGACCAGCCAGGTCCGGTTCTGGAATTGTGATATAATTTCAGGGCATATAGGGAAGACTGGACTAGGAAAATAATAATTTCTTGAATATTTATCACATATTTAACATAAAATGAATCATGATTGGAATTTAGTTAGAGTGTTAATAGTTTTCACACTATTAGAAGAATGAGGGAGAAGATCCGTGGTGAAGGATCGTGGGGTCCTACTTCGGCTGCCACTCTGAGAAGAGATCCGCCGTTGCTTTAGAAGTTGACGATCGCGTCTAACCCGAACGGTATTGAGTATTGACCGACGAGGCACCCGGGGGATGCATCCGAATCCTCCTAGAGAGGAGGATAGATGGTCTGGTCAGAGGTGGCCTGATAATGATATTAGCCACCACTGCAATCACTCCATTAATCTCTCTCTCTCTCTCTCTCTCTCTCTCGTGTTTTTCCTTTGTCCTAAGTTTTTAATAATTATCTATATTCCACAAATTTAAAAAATGATTTAAAATTTTGAAACGAGGACACATGAGCCATCCCACTGTCATAGCAAAATAATAAATCAAGGCATGCTCCTAAACTTGATAGGTCAACTTAAAATCTAGTGAATCTACGGTCCCATCCGTTCTAATCCTAGTAGCAAATTCCATTTTATTCAAATGACTTGATGCAGTGTAATAGTTTTTAATCAGATATAATAGCAGTAACTGATTCCAATTCCCTTAGAAAAGGCTATTCGCAGTGACTATTGCTCAGTAATATGTGGATTTCCCAGTTAAAAATACAAAGTTAACTTCGATATGTTACGAATAAGGATCGAATTCGTTAAATTATTTAAAGAAAATCAAATCCATAACACTGTACTTTTAACTAGGGATAAATTAACGGTATTTTATATAAAAAAAAAGACAGTTGCGATGGTTATAACACAGCAGCATGTAGATTTCTTAGTTAAAAATATGAAGTTAACTTTGAGCTATAGCGAGTAAGAATCAAGTTAATAAAAAAATATAAAAAAGAGAGAGAATCGAATTCATAGAGTTATAAATTTATATAAGAATAAATTATCAATAGTTCATGAATATGTTCCCTACTTTCTTTCAACGATTAATTAGTTCTCGTGGAAGCTTAGATCTATGTTTTGAAAACGTTGAATGATTAGTGATGCTCAATAATAATTCTCTTGACTAAGGAGGGGGAAAAAAGAGAGAACGTTAACATTAACATATGAAAGAACTAAATTACCATGATCTTCGGAGCCTGACAAACTCATAGCATCCTTTGGTGCTGTTGGTGGCAGAGAGGAAGGAGAAGGTCTCCCCCAAGAATGGGAGCCCTAATCTCCCAGGAATCCCAGGTTTCTTCTGACCCCTGTTGGCTCTTCCCAGAGCTATAGAGAACAAAACCAACAATCCAACGGAAGCAATGATTGCGTTGACAGGCTTGTTCTTGGCAATGGAGGAGACGAGTAGCTCGACCAATTCCCTTGAATGAATCATTGTCTTGTGATTGGTTTGACCTGGGAAGGTTAATTTGCAGGAGAAGAGCAAGGTGGGGGGAGGGATCAGGAGTTGATTAAGAAGGGAGGTAGGGGTCGAATTAATGATATATTTTTCATGTGGAGAAAGCCTGCCTCCACATGGGGACAAAATAGCACAAATTTGAGAAAATGGGACAAGACGCCTCTGAGGGGACACAGTTGATTGTGCACAAGGCATCTTAGGTGAGGGGTGGACGCTTCTATGCTACAAGAGATTCATGGGAGGAAAAAGACATTAGCTGATGCGATAATTAAATAAAATGGACATTGAATCGTCCTCACACAAACAAACAGTATTAATTTCTTTAAAAATTGTCAATTCTCCCATAATTTAATTGAAATATTGTGGAGAGTCTTTGGCATCTATCTGTAAGTCCGAATGAATGACCCGATGGGATGAGAAAGAAATCAATGAGTAAGGCAAGGCAAGAGAGATCTGAACATGATTTCTTCCCTAAGCACTTGTGATCTTATCTTGAATCATACAGGTGCAAGTCCATAGAAGAATAGAGAGAATCCGATTTATTTTATTGTAACCTATTATATAAAAAAAGGGAGAATATTATCTCGTCTGTGATTTTCTGAGAAATTCCTATAAGAATTAGCGCGGTTCAGATAGCCTATTATACCAGAGCAGTACGCGGTGGGGGATTGAGCATGGGATTACTATCTCATGGCCTTTTTATGATATTTTTGATCAATTATAGAGTAACATGTGTCAATTCGATAATTTTTAAAATTTTACAGTGCCATGTTAGACACCATTTACCACGTCACCAGAAAGCGGATAGAAAATTAATGATCAGTAGAATTTGTATAGAACCGTCGGTATGAGTTTTAGTGAAGAAAATCATATCAAAATTGATAAAAGTTCTGTAATTTTTTTTTATGGGGGGCACTATTTGTCCTCTTCAAACTGTTAAAACGAGAGAGAGAGAGAGAGAGAGAGCACTTTCTCGTTCTTCTCTGGAATAGTGAGAGTGCTGATATCGTCACGAAATATTGCTACCATTTGTGCACTTTGCGAGTTAAAACATCTTTGCACCTTTTTTCACAGTAAACATTGAGATTGCGGAAGGTATTGGCAGCTGCGCGAAATCTTAGTACACGATCAGTTTGGAAGTTACATAAATTCCATCGACTTTGAATCCTGCCAACTTGCGGCTGAAAGTAGTGTACATATAGCATTAATTCGCAGTTCTGTTGGATTTGCGTTTGGAAAGCTAGTCAGAATATTGGAAGTTCATCATGATTCACAGCTGCATGACTTTGGAAGCTAATAGAAACAAAAGATATGCTTTCTATATTAAGCGCATTCTCGAATAGGTGTGCTCGAAAGTTGGCTGCAACGTTTGAACCGTGAATTTCCCCCTCTTCCCTGACTTAGATAGCAGGCTGAATCCAAACCGACATTATTAAGCATTCAACCCATACTTCAAATAAAAAACCCTGTAGGAATTAGAGTAAAAAACAATTAAGGGTCACTTAAAGATTATCGATGAGAATCGAAATTGAAATTTTTTGGATCTAAGATGTGACAACGAATAACACCCCTACTAACCCTCCCTTTATCGATATGAAAACTTTTAGATTCATGTATTATATCTAAATCAAGCAAGGCTCTGCAAATGACTCAGCTAGCATCAATGGGACTTTGCATGATTCATAGAGAATGAGTCAACTTATGTGCAGTCACCATACAGAGATCATGTGCTGTTCTCCACAAAATGGACAGGACATACACGGAAAATGGGTTTCCTTATGGGCTACGATCGTCTCCGGGAAGGGATTCTTTTTCTTTTTCTTTTTTTTTTTTCAGTTGAATATGAATGGATAGTGATCGACAGAGTGTACTTAGTGGATTAAAGATGATGTTTCAATTGTTTTATAATGCTTAAGTGGACTAGGATATCCAAATAATTCAGGTAAAGCATGCTCCTTGATGATGTTGAGATATCAAACCAAAGTGGAGCTACAAAGGGTCTTCTCTCCTGTTGCTTTCCTCTCATTGCACATGACTCAATTGCATCCTCTGAATTTGAGATGAAAGGTATCGGCACTATTTTATAATGGGGTCCGGCATAAACAACCGCGCATATCCAACCGGATCTTCCATCACACGACTAGAATACCCGATTTTTCTTTTTCTTTTTCTTTTTTATTATTCCTTATGTGTTGCCCCCCACATGATGCATTTGGAATGGTGACCCAACACAGGAGGAGAGAGCCAAAAATGTACCAGTGTGTGACAAAAGGAAGATTCGATCACTATTGGCCAAAATGTATAGGAAAATGTCACTGTTTCGGTGATTAAAACTGAGAAGAAGTGGAGGTAGTTTAGGCCTTTGGTAGATGATATCCATCATCGATCCTTCCCAAAGCCAAATGATAGAGTAAGATGATAATAGGAATCTTATAAGTTTATTATTTTTTAATATTGAACCTTAAAAGTTTTAAATTATCAAAATTTATCCTAAAACATGAATTTTATTGCATAGTTTGGTATGCATCAAAGTGACCTTTTAACTGACAATGACTTAATAATGCGACATTCTAGATACATATTACGCCACTTATAACTTAATTTATTTTCCCACGTCATCCATTTGTACACATAGCATAACATATACATGCTATGATGCTATGTCAGCAGGAAGAGATTGATGCCCGTGCCGTTAGTGTCCCATTATCGTATTATTAAATGGCCTGTCATGGGATGGATTAAATTATCTGACAGAATTAATGTTTTAAAATTGAGATGATAATATTTTTACCGTGATTTTCCACCGTGAAAATGACTAGGAGTATGTGGTTGGAGAAACCAAAATTTGATTAAAACTCTGTCAATAAGTCGCTGCCAATAATAATAAATAAATAAATAAAATCAGCCATACACCAAAATCAATATTCTGTGTCAACGTAAGGCTTACAAGTTGGAGATGGGCTTTATTCACTAATCACGAAATAGGATTACAGATCTGTCATCTGCAAAAATTAAAAAAAAAGGGGGAAAAAAAGCAATGATTCCGGACTTTTGTCATCAACATGAAATCGGAAAATTGAGGTTGGCTTAGTAGCCGTAGACGTTGATGTCGTTGTAAAAGTCTAGGCATTTGTGTCTAGGGTGATAATAGACCAACCTGTCCCCGTGTTTGGGGGCTCGAGGGCCGGCGCAGGAATCAGTTTCAAGAAATAGATTGAATATAGTTTTGTAATTTAGCACACGTCTATAAGACACGGATGTAATTTAGAAATATATATATATATACACACACATAACTATCGAGCGACAGTTGAAACTACCGATTAATTCCTTCCTTACGCATCTCACTGATGAAATATGAAATACAATAACTATATATATTTTTCAGGAACAATTCCCCAGATTTCTTTAGGAATTTTTTTCATAAAGTTGAGATAAAAGAGTAGAATAAATATTTATGGAGTTTATTATATTGAAAGTATTTTATAGATTAGAGAAATCTGTATATATATAAAAGAAGTTTGTTTAAAATTAAATTGACGAAGATGGTGAAAATTTTTATTAGTCTTAAGTAGCAATAATTAAATGCAAGATTATGGGTTTTGACAGGCTAATTTTGGTCCAGTTTCAGACTAAATCAGTACATTTAACATCCTAGGAGCAGCAGGTGGGGCTGGCAAAAGAAATTGAAAAATTGAACCGACTCGTGAAATTGAATCGGGTAGAACCAATAAAGAAAGAATGAATGAATCGGTTTAGTTTTAATTCGGCTTTTTCTTTCTTTTTACCTATGCAATTTGGTTAATAACTAAATATGTAAAATTCAGTTAATCTATATTAACCGAATCGGACCGTTTCTTATAAATTTGTGTTAAATGCTATGATCAATGAGTAATAATTGTATCGCAGTGGGGCAATCGCTCTTGGCAACTAATGATCTGATCGGCTGATGTGGATACGGGCAAGACCATATCTTCAGATGGACCTGAAAGACAGCCGAAACATAAGGACTGTAAATCCGACCGGACTGGGCCGCTTTTGCTAAACGGATCCAATGGACCAAAAGATTCGTGAATAAGAAGTTGATGGCTTAATATTCGCTTCTGGGAGATGAGGAGAGGGATTGATATTTTTTTTGGCACCTGGGAGAGCCCGTGATTGATAAACCCAGCAAGAAAATTGAAAATTTAAAAAAAAAAAAGAGGGATTGATTGAGTAGGATAGATTTTTCAAAATCGAACCCAACCATATAATATAATTCTAATTAAGTGCTTGATACGGAGCAAACACATCATATAGAAGCCATTAGAGGTCGCAAAATTCAGTACGGCCCAAAGGTACAGCACGAGCACAACACGAAAAAACTATGCCAACATGGCCGAAAAAATAATCGTGTTAACTCGAAAGTAAAAAAATAAATTTGATAATAAAAAATTATAATTTTTTTAAGTGATTAATTATATATAATTATATTTTAATAATTATTTCTATATTTAATTTAAATTGATACAAAATTTAGATTAATCTATTAATTATATCATAAAAAATTATTTTTAAAAATAACCTATTTAAATTTATTTTTATGATTTGTGGTTAGGTCGGAATTTTCTGGTTAGTTGACACAGTGGGCCGTGCTGCACGGCTTGATTGTAGACTCGTGCCATGCCGACCCGGCCCGAATTACCAGCTCTAAAAACCACCAGCCATATGTTTTCAGGGTTAAATTTTATTTTTAAATTTTTGATATTTCATAATTTTCTATACATATTTTTCATGGGTAATTTCTATATCTCTGTCAGTTATATATGTACATGTACATGAAATGAAATGGCCCGCCATGGACAGCGGGTGTTCACAGAGCGGTCCGACTCCCGAGTGAGACGGCACTTTGCCTTCGGCAGGAAGGAAGGGTGACATAGTTTTGTGACGTAAGGATCCCATCCGCTTTCTCCCAGAGCAATAATTAATCGGTGAGTAGACTTACGATCTAATATTGTGTGGCGCCATTACCTATTTTGGGTTCGCAAGGGTTTTCTTTTTTGCCACAAATATCCATTATTTCATTATTTTTTCTGCTAAAAGATTGTACATGCGGTCGTATGATAGCCGCGTGTAAGAGAGAATAACTATGGTTTTATTTATAGATTAAATAGGTGGTAAATGGTTGAATATTCGGATTATTATTACAATTATAAGGAAAAAACAGAGGTCACCGTATTTGATATGATAAACATGATAGATGAATCTATGGGTTTACTTACTCTTAATCGATTGATTAATACCCTTGGTCTCATGAGGTCGAACAGACAGTTTTTCCTCACTGAATTGGCTCCTTGCAATGGCCGGGAAGCCGTCACAAACTCTAATCCAATGGTAAATTTTCAAATGGCTTTATTTCTCGTGAGTTGTAGCTAGTACAGAAGTCCCAACAAGACCGAAGCATTAAAATCCCTCCACTGAATACTGGGTATCACCAGATCTCTATTATCTTTAATGGGGTTATCATTTCACAATTTGCTAGAATTTGATAAAAAATTGTGAAATATTACATGCAATTTACCGGATATATATATATATATATATTATCAATTGGTCACATTTCAATCTCTTAAATCCATCCATTTACTCTTTTATTGGACTTTGTGTCGTTAAATAAATAGTTTCTCTGAAGCTCTTTCTTTTCGGCATTTTTCCCTCTCACTATGACGATGACTCCAGGCCGTCGAAGACATAAGTTAAAAAACGGAGAGAATTTAGAAAATTTATGTAGTAAGGATTGAAATTATAACCTTTCATTATTACTTCACCCTCAGATTAATTATTGGACTTCCGCGACCGAAAGGAAAAATTATAGGGGGATTCTCCCATATTCCATCTGCATTCAGTCACGTGACTAATGACTTCTGACGGGTCCACGGTCTCAATAGGGCAACAAACATAATGAAGACGTCCTATGCTCCAGCACACTCAATGATGATGCGCATAAAATCCAAATAAAGTGGACAATTGTGGGTGGCAGAGGCGTGTGGAATCCTTGCCCTTCCATGGCCACCAATCATCTATTGAATAATTTAGCCATTTACAATCCAAACATTTATGAAATGCCCCCCCGAAATCTTTAGAAAAAAAAATGTGAACTTTTTTTCCTTATTCATATGCCATGCCCGTGGGTCTGCTGGGAGGCAGTGGAAAGAACTTAGAAAGACGCCAAAATAAATTCATGTAGGCTAATGATGTTTTTTTTATTATATATTATAAACTTTTTTCTCTAGTAAAATTTGAATTTAATACTGTATTAAAAAAGAAAAAGATATCCTATAGTATTTATTAATGGTTGTTGTAGATGTTAATCAAGGTCATCAAACCCACGTTCCACGTAGATTTTTGGGAGTCTTGTTGAATATATTCATCAACTCGTACAGCTTGCAAAACTTCATGTCTACACCCCCACAATTAAAGTTACTAATCATAATAAAGACTAAAACCTCAGCAATGTCGGAGAGAATTCAATTTAGAGAGAATTTTAGATTTTAATGCATCAATTTAGCTCAAATATAATATAGTTTGCACTTAAAAAAAGTTTATGTTCATAATAAATTAAGATTAGAGCCAATCTTCATATCAATTCAAATTCCAATCCCTCTACTACAATATTAGCCTAATTTGACCCTAACGCAAACACACTATGTTACAAGAACATGCAAGTGGATTGCGATGCTAACAGTGGAAAAATCCCGAGATTAGGTGCCCACTAGTGCAAAGTACGAAAAATACTCATCTTATGGTGGATACAAGCTTCAATGATAAATTTTATAATCTCGATGTCTTTTCTCTTTATTAATATATTATATTTAATTTTTGTAAATAAAAAAATTATATAATTAGAAAACTTTCATTGCTTGATAGATCAATGTTATCTTATTCGAATGGGGTTCATTGATCTTATATAAAAAAAATAAGGTGGGACAAAAAATGAAAAGACAGATCCAGGGCAGCTTGATTTCAATGGGATGGCTTAGAAAATTCGTACTTGACTAGCAGAAAGGCAGTGCTCTCCAAGACTAACACATCATTGATTGAAAGGAAGCGAGATGACTGTACTTCATATAATTTATATGCGTTTAAATATGACTTCGGAACTTTCGAGGAAAAGTGAAAAACATACTGGGCAAAATGCCACTGCAAGACATTAATCAACTCAAGCCAGTTACATTTCCACCTCTGAATTATTTGCCTTTTCCGCTTTCTCTGCGCCAATGGAGTCTTCGCTTTCCTTCAACTTGTTCGTCTTCCTCTCCCTGAGCAGCTTCACAAGCCCATCAAGGGCGACGCCAGGATCCTCACTCTTCATGAACTCCTCTGCAACTTCTGCCGGGGTCACCTTGGTCTCGGTGATCAGGCTCTTGATCTCTGTGAGGACGTGGCCGTGGCAGTGGCTCAGGTCGGCCTCGGAGACCCCGAGGTAGTTGCAGGCTAGAATCATGAAGCCATGGAAGGTGCAGTAGGACATATGGATGTGCATGTCCATTCGCCCGGGCCGGCGCAGTGCTGGATCAAGCATCTCCACATGATTCGTTGTGAACACTATTATCCTTTCGTGCCCCCAACTCGACCACAGCCCGTCAATGAAATTTAAGATTCCGGAAAGCGTTAACTGCAAACACCAGATTCCACATTAAAAAAAAATGGTTTTAGTTGTAATTTATAAACGAAACCATAACTTGTGTCCTAAAAAACGGGTCTGTTATGTCGGAACTCAAGTACAGAGTTTCACTTACCCGAGGCCTGATACTGCTGTCCTTGTTGCTTTCTTCACTGGCCGGTAGGCGGTCCGGCAGGTCGATGCTGCAGTCGATGTCCTCGATCACGAGGATGGACCGATTCGCTGTACCCAGCAAGATGTCCCGGAGGTCCGAGTCAGCCACAACATTGGATAGCTGGAGGTCATAGACATCGAACTTGAGGTAGTTTGCCATGGCAGCCACCAAGCTTGACTTCCCTGTTCCCGGCGGGCCATGGAGCAGATAGCCGCGCTTCCAGGCTCGTCCGACGCGCTTGTAGAACTCCTTACGCGCTAGAAACCGGTCCAAGTCCGCCATCACTGCCTTCTTCTGCTCTGCCTCCATCGCCAAAGTATCGAAGGTTGAAGGATGCTCGAAGTTAATGGAATTCCAGGAGGATCCACGACCACGGCCACCGTGGAAGCGACCAAGCGTGTACATCTTCAAGATCTTCTCTTTCCTCGTCAACTCGTTCGCCCTTTCCAGTATGTAAGGCACATAAGAGCACAATATCGTCTCCTTGTGCTCCTTCCCGAAACTAAGCTCGAACGATCTCCGAGTCTCGGGGCCCGACCGAGGTGTGGGGTCCCTCTGATCGCTCCTCTCCTGCTCAACGCACAAGAACTTCCAGTTCAGCTTGATCCCTTCATGGGAATCAGTTAGCCTCTCGTTCTTGTCGAGGTGGATCGATATCCTGCTCTGGATCGGGCAGTTGTAGATCTTAAGGCGGTCGACGTGGGGCCCGATCCTCGTGCTGAGGTAGACCTCAGCTGCGTGGAAGATCTGATTCCGGATCGGGCCGTTGCCAGACTCCTCGATCACTAGAGTTAGCTGATTGGTCTTGCGCCCGAAGAGGCGGTGGAAGATCTTGAGGAGGACGGATCGAACCGGTCGGGGAAGAAGGTCGTTTAGGATGGAGCGGATTAGCATGGTGGATGCCATGAGCGAGGCGTAGGCGGAAAAGAGTGAGGAGGGTGAGGCCATCATTTCTTTGGCTGAAAACATGGCTCCTGAGAGGACTTCACGTACAGTAATATAATGTAACGCAAGGAGAGGCGCCGCTCTTTTATAGAGAGTCCAAAGCGTTCCTTTTTTTAAAATATTGTATTTTTTTAATGTTAAAAGACCTCACTACTTACAAATATTTTTTTACAAACATATTAAAAGATAGTTGAAATATAATTCCTCGGACTATTAAAGCACAACATATTTAGGGAATAATAATCTAATAGTTGAAATATAAGCAATTAAATACCTACTAATTTTTAAATAATAATAATAATAATAACTTCTCTCATTGTCCATTCTATATCATAAAAGTGCTGATAGATCATCTGAATAGTTAGAAGAATTGGTAAAATGAGGCGTGCGACTCAATAATTCGGTACCATACAAATTTTGGATGCTTACAAAAGATGAGCAGGCATTCAATTTAATAACACGCCGACGCTGGCACCAACCATGAACCAATAAAGATCAATTGAGATGTCCCATGACATCCACAAGACCAAATGGAACCTAACTTGTTAACATGGCCTAATATATATACATATATATATATTCGGACAGTAATAAAGTTTGGATGATATTGGTCTAGAAAGTACAATATATGTGTTCTATGAATCTATATAGTACAGAAATCTTCAAAATGAGGATGGATTTCAAAAAGGATAATATTAAAAATTACACTACACGAAACTTTTTTCTGAATCAGATTCAAACTCTTCGGATTATCAGTTGGAGGAATCTCTCGATCCCTCATTCATTTGTAAGATAATTCCATTACATTAGAACTTTTTATGAAATATTATAGCGTGTAAAACTACTACCTTTTTTATTTCTAATTTGCGTTATAGTTCTCTCCTCAACTGCTTCATCACATATGAACGAAGTAGAAATTGAATGCAAATAATATTATAAAATGTAAGAGTACAATAAATTATTACTGACAATTATAATAGAGCAAACACTCATAAATTTTTTTTAAAGAAATATCGCTTGTTCAAATCAGAAAAACCTTTGAAAAATGCTAACAAGTATAGTTTTAAAAATCATATCGGATTAGTAAGTTGAACCAATTAGATTGGGAACTGGACTTTGATCTAATCCAGTTCTTCATTTGACTCCATATGCATGTAAACCTGTTTGAACTGGCCGGTTTTACTTAAAACCCATCAAACCCATTCAAATTGCCGGTTGAACCAGTGATTTTAACAATTAAAAAAATCATATAGGAGACGGAGGTGAGAGGCCAGTTGCCGGATACTACTGCTCAAATGATACGCCGGCAGTCTCACCTAGTTGATGGCCGTCGACATCAGCCTCCCACCACCCTACCCTCTCTCTTAAGGCTTAGCATGTTGACAAGTCTCAGTCGCATGAAAATAAGATGCTGTAGATCCCCAACTTCCTCACTCGACTCGCGTATATCTTGTCAATCATGCTTCAAGTTCTTCTCTCTTGTTGTTCAAAAATGGGAGAATGGAGAGAGAGTGAGAGGGAAGGTGGGGTAAGCATGGAATGGAAATGAGGCGGCAGGAAGAAAGTGGAAAAATTATTAGGGTTTTTTTTTCATTGTTCCCTTCTTCCTTTTTTAACTTTAAAATTTTTATTATTATAAATCATAAACATAAAAGAAAATGGTATTGTTACATATATTTTTGCAAAAACTTATATAAAATATTTCACATATGTTAATATTTTCATAGAAATATTATTTATTATTTCTATTATTATTAAATTTAAATATCATAATATTCATATCTAAAAATTGAAAACTATAAATTAGTGTGCGGCAAATGTAATATGTTTAATTTGTGATAGTTAATTATATAATTTTATTGTTATTATTATTTAATAATACGGTTAAACCCATTAATTCATAAACTTATAGTGATCTATGCCCATTTTTAAAATTATGCTAATAAAGTAAATATATATATATATATAATATCACGATAAAATACTCACTTGATCTTGAGACGTACGGATGTCGTGGGTGCGTTTGTGGAGCAGAGGTGGGGACATCGTGTGGGGTCGGATGACGTGTACTGTCGGTTTAGTTGAATTCCAACTCTAGTAATTCCAAAACACAGCATCTTTTCGTGCACGTGTATTTAATTTCGCCCCAACGAAGATAAATCTTAAAAATAAAAAAACTTCCACGGCTCCCTCAATTATTATTATTATTATTATTATTTATTGTGAGAGATATATCTAAAAAATTATTTAAAAAAATGATCATTGAAAGTAAGTTGAAATAGGGGAATTTAATCTAAATAAAAACAAGTGTAATTTATATGATATTTCATAATTTGTTTGAAATTTATAAAAGGATAAATAAAAATTTTTCAAATTGGTGAGATGATCTTCGTGCCTCGTTAACTTCATCCGACGTCCCAGCATTGAGCATTCGGAAATAATTGAATCTGAAGCTTCAGGACGAAGTTGTCTTCGTCCTCAGCAAAGGTTAGGTAAAGCCGATGGTGGTGACGTAAAAGCTAATGACGACAGCATAAATTGTCATACTATAATAATGCATAGGAAATTTATTGTTCACTTTTCTATATATATATATATATTAAATTCATATCTCTGCCACTTTCGGCGTTAAGATTGGATTGTGTCGTGGATTTTTTTTACGGTAGGATAGAGAGATTCCGAAGATGTTTAATTAAAAATAATTTCTAGAAAAATATTATATTGGTTAAATTAATTCCGAAAATTTTAGTCCGTCATAAGTGTAAATGTGTGTGGTGACTGACAATTTATAGCACGATGGCATAGATGTGACTCTAAGTTTTTGTTCTTTTTTTACTGGATAAATGAGATCTAAATTTAAAAAGTTGGTAAATTCATACTGAACTGTAGTGTAATTTTTCACCCAAGTTCTTTTTTTTTTGTAATAAATAGTTGAAAATATGGAGGGCGAAGAAAGAACGAGTAAAGATGGTGGATAAATGATCATCCACGACCAAGATATCGCGAAGAATGAAAGGCGAAGGGCTGGCTTGTTTTTACTTTAATTGTAATTTCTTTGATTTCAATTCCATTCACAATCGTTCAAGTTGGCAAGAAATTTCTGCCTTGACTTCTGCGATGACCTATCATAAAGCATGCGCCGTGCCGAAAGATGAACAGTGGCTGCCGGGGGCATCTTCCGCCGCTTGTCATCTGGAAGAAGGCGACACAGAGAAGAACAAGAAGTCGGATTTCAGGGAAGATTCAGTTGAAGGCCCACAGCGTGAAGAAAAAAGGAACAAAACTAAGGACCACATGGTTAGCTTTGGTTTCTACTCTCTCTCTTTTAACCTTCTTATAACCCTCTATCATATAACTAGTTAAAGGAGAAATTCCTGAGATGATCGATCCTACAATAACTTTGCAGTTGAGGAAAATACCGATAAATTTGTTCTAGTTTTTGTAATTTTGGCAATTGATCAAGAGATTATCTCCTAATTGCCAATTTACTGTAAGTTGCCATTTTTTTCGGACAACTTAGTTATAAGTCACGTAATTCTTCAGCAAAACTCATCAAAAAATTCTTTAGCAATTGAATGAGTAGCTCCCATTTCTCCGTCATGTTAAACTGATATAAAATCAAACAAACTCACAAGAAAAATTCTATGTTAAAATTGATAAAATGGACATAATTCCAAACACGAAAAATAAGTTAACAAGAGTTTCTCATGCTATATTACTGGTAAATCCCTTAGAAAAAAATGAATTTATCATGATAATTTTTACCTTATAAAATTTAATCAAATTGTACGTAATTACATAAATGACTATCTTACAAGTAAAATTTTCATTGAATAATTCATATTCGACTAAATTAACCCAAAATTTTCTATTCATATTTTTTTATCAGTAATTTCTACATCTCTCCATATTACATATATATATATATATATGTATGTATGAAATGAAATGACCCGTCATAGACAGCGGGTGTTCACACACACTGTGGCCCGACTCCAAGTGAGCAGGCACTTCCTCTTGGGGATAGGGTTGCGCATGGATAACTAAATAATCGGATAATTTTTTTATAGTAAATAGATTAAAAAGAGTTTAAATATGAGATTTTATATTCAAGTGACAAGATTGAGGTTTGAATTATTATAGGGCTAATTGGATGGTCATAAATATAAAGTTAGATTTCCACACTTGGGATCATTCATGCCCCCACCATTCCCTGTTACATCTCTAAGTATGCTATACCATAGAAACATTTCCACCCCTTTTTTTATTATTATATTAGGGAAATATGAATCCAAATCTATGTAACAAATAGTGAATATCACCAAATCTCTACGTCTTTTGTGAGGTTACTATCAGTATTTTATAATAAGCAAAAATCACGTTAACTTATCATAATATCTCACAATAAAAAAAGTAAAATATGAAAAGTTACCCATTTTGAAATTGATAAAAATAAGTGAAATGTTACTCGGCTTATGTATATATTTTTTAATCAATTTATCACATTTCACTCCCTTCAATCTATCAACTTACTCTTTTTATTGAATTTGTACCGTTACCCGAATTTTCTGGATTGGCATCCGGTAGTGGGGCAATCGCCCTTAGGCAACTAATGATCTGATTGGCCGATGTGGACACAGGCAAGACCATATCTTCAAGATTTAGGATCCTATGTTGAGATATTATCACTCTTTTTATGACAACTGAATAGTTGCTCGCTCTGTAGCTTTTTCTTTTCCTTTTTTTTCCCTGAAAAGGTTGATTTTTAGTACCCAACTTTACTACCTTTATCAACTCTAGCCTAAACCTTTTTTTTGGATTAGACTCAGTCCCTAAGCTTATTTGATTTGTTCAATTTGGATCCAAACTTTGTCCTTTCCGTTTAAAGATGATGATGTAGATTTCCCTCCAATGGAAGGCCTCCACATGGACAGTCATACTTAACATAGTTTTAAAAATAAGACCGAGCTGGCCAGTTTGACCAGTTCAACAGGCAATCGACCACTTACCCAGTCCGGTTCCTATAAAAGACTCAATTGCACTTTCAAATAGATCAATTCCGGTTGAACCGGCCGGTTCCCGGTCCAACCAGTGAACCCAATTGAACCGGTAAGAAAAGCAGTCGACTTAAATTAAAAGAATAAAAACATATTATAATATATTTATTTTATTTTACTAAACTAATATTTATATTTTATGTTAAACTTTTATTTAATATAATGGTTATATTAATAATTTTTATTATAAATAATATTTAAATTATAATATTATGTAAATTTATTAGTAATATTATATTATTAATATTATTTATTAAATATGTTGTTCAATCTATTGAATCTCGGTCCTATCCATGAACACATAGTTATACCAGTTTTCGGTATGATCCAATTTTAAAAATTATGATACTTACGCATCCAACTGGTGTAATAATATTAACTCGGATTATTTTAAACCCTTACATATAACCGTACTTCTCTCTATTCAACACATGTTTGACAGGGAGGAATGAGATGGATTAAATAAAGTAAAATGATATAGAATAGATAAAAAAAAATATTGGTGATTTTCTATGATAATTTTAAAATTGTAATGAAATGGAGATAAAAAAAAGTAGTTTAATGATTTTTTTAATTGAAAAGAGAATACTCATTTTATCATATTAATTATTAATGAGAAAATCTACCGAATGATATCAATTTTTTAAATTTAATGATGTGGCTGATGACTTTTGACGGGTCTACCGCATCGAATCATTCCATCTTTTCTTCCTATCAAACACAATAATAAAGAGTGAGAGCGAGAGAGAGGAGCTACTAATCTTGCAATTTCCAATCAATCTCCAGTAAAGTAACGAGGGATTCCGGTGATGAGGGTTGGAATTTATCTTTTACCTGTGACTTGTCTAATGAGAGATCAATAAAGGGAAGCTTGAAACTTTTAACTGGGGTGGCTTCCATTGGATTGTCGAGGGGAGGCATGGATTGTCCAAGAACGTGCATCAATCTTTTCCAAGACGACTACTGTTGAAGGTATGCTTTTATTTGAGCTTTTCCCTGTGGCTTGCGGAGGAAGATGGCTTTGATGGAGCTGCCATGGACGGTGAGGCTGAAGGATTGGGGTGGGGAAGGAAGGAGGAAAGTGATGGGAACCGAGATTCAAATCGTGACAGGGAGCGTCAAAATGGAAGCGAGGCATGGAAGTAATGGAGAGGGCGGTCGTGACGAGAGGATCAACGATGGCAACGAGGAGGACGATGAGGGAGGCGAAGAAGTATTGTTAACCGAAGAGTTTCGGTTTGAGTGGTTTAAAGCAAAACCAATATAGTTTTATGAAACCGGTTAAATGAGGTAGACTCAATTGTCCACATGGAGGCCTTTTATTGGAGGAAAATCCAAATCAGCCCATTCTAACGAAGGAGATAACTGAAGGACTAAGACTGAATAACCTAAAGAAGCTTGAGGACCAAATCCAACCCAAGAAAAGGCTTAGGTTAAAGTTGAAAAGGGTGGTAACAAACAAAGGTTGGCGGTGACTCCAGGCAGCCGAAGATATAAGTAAAAAAAAAAAGAGGAAGAAGAGGAAGAATTTAGAAAAAATTTCAGGTAAAAGTTGTGGTTAAAATATAATTTTTAAAATTAGATCAAATAAAAAATCAGTATAGGTATGAATTCATAGATTTATTGGTCGGATCGAAGGTTCAATGGATCGAACTGCATATTTAATATATAATATTAACAATAAAAATATATAATTTATAATTTATAATAAAAATAATTATTATAATTATTATATTAAATAAAAATTTAATATAAAATATAAATATATATTTAATAAAATAAAATAAATATATTATAATAAATTTTTATTTTTTAAATTTAAGTCCATTAATTTTTTTACATGTTTAATTGAATTTACTGGTCTAACTGAGAATCGACTGGTTCAATCAAAATTAATTTCATTTAAAGTATACTTAAATTTTTTTAAAAAATCAAACCGAATAAATAGCCAATTCTCAATTAAACTAGACGAACTAACTAATTTAATTTTAGTTTTTAAAACTATTATTAGACCCTCTTATTAGTTCACTTTTAAATTAATTATTGAGTTTTCATAATTAAAAAAAATTATATAGATTCTCCCATATTTCTTGCGCATTCAATGATGTGACTGATGACTTTTGACGGGTCTACCGTACAAAAATGATCAAGACCACTTATGTATGCTTCAGCATACTCAATGATGCGCATCAAAGTCAAATAAAGTTGACACTTATGGCACAGGCGTGTGGAATCCTTGCTCTTCTCTAGCAGTCAAATCATCTAATGGATAATTATCATTTACAATCAAAACATTCATCAAATGTCCCTTGAAATAAAAATCTTTAAAAAATGTGAAATTTATGGTTATTTTTTTCCCTATTTGTATGTCACGCCCGTGGGTCTACTAGGAGGCCGTGGAAAGAACCTCTAAAGACACCAAAACAATTTCTTTTTTGATAAATGGTCGTTGCATATATTATGAGTTTTTTTCATTGTAAATTTTAAATTTAAGAACTTATTAATTTTTTTTTTGTTGATATCAATTAATGTCGTCAAACCCATGTTTCACATATATTTTTGGCAGTCCTGTTGAATATATTCATCAGCCTGCACAGCTTGCAAAACTTCATCTTTACACGCCACAATCAAAGTTACTGATCAAAACCGACTGGTGAGAATTTATCTCGTAAAATTTTACTTTTTAATAGATTAATTTAAATTAAAATTAGAACCAACCTTCAAATCAACTCAAATTCCAATCCCTCTACAACAATATCAGCCTAATTTGACCCTAATGAAAACATAGTTATCAGCCTAATTTGAGCCTAATGAAAACTTACTATGTTACGAGAACATGCAAATGGATTATGTGCTATGGCAATATCCAAACACTCGTCATTGATATGCTGACAGTGGGAAAATCCAACTTGCTATTAGGTATCCCTTTTGGAAGTATGAAAGAAAACTACTTATTTCATCATAAATATGAGCTCAATCCATTCTATATTTACTAATAAAGGGTATAGATTCAATATCTTTTCTTTTTACTAATGAAAAATACATAATTAAAAGAGTTTACCCGCTTCATACTTCAATGTTGTCTTATCCAAATTAGGTTTATTGTTCTTATAAAAAATAAGATGGGACATGAAAAGAAAAGACTGATCCAAGGCAACTTGATTTCAACGGGATGGCTTAGAAAATCCTTCGACATACTTGACTAACAAAGGGCAGTACTCCCCAATACTAATACATCATTGATTGAAAGGAGGGGAGATCATTGTACTTCATATACTTTATATGCGTTTAAATATGACTTCGGAACCTTAGAGGAAAAATGAAAAACATACTGGCCTAAATGCCACTGCAAGACATTAATCGACTCAAGCCAGTTACATTTCCACATCTCACTTATTTGCCTTTTCCTCTTTCTCTGCGCCAATGGAGTCTTTACTTTCCTCCAACTTGTTTGTCTTCCTCTCCCTGAGCAGCTTTACAAGCCCATCAAGGGCGACGCCAGGATCCTCACTCTTCATGAACTCCTCTGAAACTTCTGCTGGGGTTACCTTGGTGTCGGTGATCAGGCTCTTAATCTCTGTGAGGACGTGGCTGTGGCAATGGCTCAGGTCAGCCTCGGAGATCTCGAGGTAATTGCAGGCAAGAATCATGAAGCCTTGGAAGGTGCAGTAGGACATATGGATGTGCATGTCCATTCTCCCGGGTCGGAGCAGTGCTGGATCGAGCTTCTCGATGTGATTCGTTGTGAACACTATTATCCTTTCGTGTCCCCAACTCGACCACAGCCCATCAATGAAATTTAAGAGTCCGGAAAGCGTCAACTGTAGATAATATGGATTCCACATAAAAAAATGGTTTTAGTTCCAGTCAATAAACGAAACCATAACTTATATACTAAGAAAACGGGTGTATCATGTCTGAACTCAAGTACAGAGTTTCACTTACCCGAGGCCTGATACTGCTGTTCTCGTTGCTTTCTTCACCGGCCTGTAAGCGGTCCGGCAGGTCGATGCTGCAGTCGATGTCCTCAATCACAAGGATGGACCGATTCGCTATACCCAGCAGGAGGTCCCGGAGGTCCGAGTCAGCCATGACATTGGAAAGCTGGAGGTCATAGACATCGAACTTGAGGTAGTTGGCCATGGCAGCCACCAAGCTTGACTTCCCTGTCCCCGGCGGGCCGTAGAGCAAATAGCCACGCTTCCAGGCTCGTCCGACGCGCTTGTAGAACTCCTTCCGCCCTAGAAACCGGTCCAAGTCCGCTATCACTGCCTTCTTCTCCTCCTCCTCCATCGCCAAAGTATCGAAGGTCGAAGGATGCTCAAAGTTAATGGAATTCCAGGAGGATCCACGACCACGGCCACCGTGGAAGTGACCAAGCGTGTACATCTTCAAGATCCTTTCTTTCTTCGTCAACTCGTTCACCCTTTCCTGTATGTAAGGCACATATGAGTTCAATATCATCTCCCGGTGCTTCTTCTCGAAACTAAGCTCGAATGATCTCCGAGCATCGGAGCCTGACCAAGGTGTGGGGTCCCTTTGATTGCTACTCTCCCGCTCAACGCACAAGAACTTCCAGTTCAACTGGATCCCTTCATGGGAATCGGTTAGCCCCTCGTTCTTGTCGAGGTGGATCGATATCCTCTTCTTGCTTGAGTGGCTTTGGATCTTAAGGCGGTTGACGTGGGGCCCGATCTTCGTGCTGAGGTAGACCTCAGCCGCGTGGAAGATCTGATTCCGGGTCGGGCCGTTGCCAAACTCCTCGATCACTAGTGTTAGTTGATTGGTTATGCGCCTGAAGAGGCGGTGGAAGATCTTGAGGAGGAACGATCGAACCGGTCGGGGAAGCAGGTCGTTTAGGATGGAACGGATTAGCATGGTGGATGCGGTGAGCGAGGCGTAGGCAGAAAAGAGTGAGGAGGGTGAGGCCATCATTTCTTTGGCTGAAAACATGGCTTCAGAGGACTCCACGGACTATAATGTAACGCATAGAGCGGGGCCGCCCTTTTATAAAGTCCGAGCGTTCCCTTCTTTCTCTTGGGGAGAGGGTGGGGGGTTTATTTTACCAAAAAAAAACCCTCCAAATTTCAGTGAACCCATCGGTCCTCGACCTAATTTAATTATCTTTGTCAGTATATATGGTTCTCTCAATGTGTGAGACTCATTTCATCTCCAGGGTCCTGTAATCCAAGACGCAGGCGTTCAACCCCAAGAAATTGTAACCGCTTGCAGAGCCGCTTCCGCTGGCGGTGCCGAAGTTGAAGCTGCACTCCTTGCTGTTCTGCAACCCGAAGCTGCACACGAAGCAAACGGTGTTTCTCCCGCCCGGAGGATATTGGCTCTGGTGAGGACTGATTGTTAGCGCGAGGTTCAGGTCGGGGCACCGCTCTTGATCCAGGCCTGTGATCTCCTCTAACTCGATATTGAATCCTACAACACTATCCTTCTGTTCCTGATGATTTGTCCCAGGCACGATTGCCCCGGCAGGGTGAAACGAGATAGCCTTCACGGTTTCTTTCGGCAAGTGTAGCTCGTTGATCGGCCTGTGGGTGGTGGGGTCGGTGCCATGGCTCAACAGCTTTTTCTTCTTTCTTCTTTATGTGCGTGTTCCAGTAGTTTTTTTTTTTCGTTATCGGTTCTGCCGGGCAACTTGCCTGCGATAAGAGACCACCTAGTTGCACGAGGGAAGAAAGCAAACTCCAAGTGCAATATCTCCTATCAATAATTAAAGAATGTACATCTTAATATATATATATATATATATTATAGCCGTATAAGATGATATTTGAATTTGATTTCTCAAATTTACTAAATTATATAAAATTATTTTTTAACTGTTAAATTATCACACGTTCTACATAATATTAATCTAACCATTGAAATTTAAAGGATTAAGTGACTACTAATTTTAAATGGTAATAAAATTTCTTTATCATATAGGCGCGTCGGTACCACAGAAATTTTGGATGCTTCCAAAAGGGGAGGAGGCATTCAATTTATTAATGCCAATACTGGCAGGCACCAGCCATGAATCAATGAAGATCATTTGAGATGCCTAATGATATGCACGAGACCAAACGGAACCTAAATGTTCACATGGCCAGGTAGATGTATTCTGACAGCATTAAAGTTTGGATAATATTGGTTCAAAGAGTATAATATATGTGTTATGAACCCATATGACACACTACTTCCAAAACGCACAGCATCTTTTCGTACACGTGTGTTTAATTTCGCCCCCAACGAAGATAAATCTAAAAAATAAAAATAAACTTCCACATACTCCCTTAATTATTATTATTATTATTATTATTATTATTATTATTATTATTATGAGAGATGTATCAAAAAAAATTATTATAAAATGATAACGGAAGATGAGAGAAAAAAATGATATCAATAATTTAAAATAAGATAATTTAATCTAAATAAAAAAACAAGTGTAATTTATACGATATTTCATAAAATTTCTCAAGTTGATGAGAGAGATAATCTCCGTGACTCGTGAGCTTCATCCCAACTTACCGTCATTGAGCGTTGGGAAATAATTGAACCTGAAGCTTCAGGACGAAGTTACTAGCAAAGGCTAGGCATGCTACGGTGATGTAATGGCTGAAGTTATAATAATGCATTGGAAAATTTAATATTCACTTTTCTAATTAAAAGAAAAAAAAGTCATGCTTTAGGACGAAGGTACTAGCAAAGGGTAGGCATGCTACGGTGATGTAATGGCTGAAGTTATCATAATGCATTGGAAATTTTAATATTCACTTTTCTAATTAAAAGAAAAAAAAGTCATGTCTCCGCTACTTTCGGGGTTAATATTGGATTGTGGGTTAGGTTTTCTTTTTATAATAATGACAATAGAATAGACAGATTTTAGCAACGTGGGATAAAAAAAAGGGGGGGGGGAATTAAATCAATTCTGGAAACAAGTTGGAAGTTCATACGAAATTTCTGCCTCGAGCGATGGCTTTTCAAATCACAAAGCAGGTGCAGCCCACCGAAACATGAACCGTGGCTGCAGGGGGCTCTCTCTGCTGATTGTCCTCTGGAAGCAAGGCGGCATAGGGAAGAAGAACACGAGTTGGATTTCAAGGAAGATTCTGCTGGAGGCCGACAACGTGAAAAATAAAAGAAAAAGAGAGAGCATAAAACTGAGGACCAGATGGTTCACATGGACCATCTGAAGAGATGAACCGGTTAGAAGAGAAATCCTTGAATGATTCATCCTACAACAACATTGTAGTCGAGGAAAATACCGATAAATTTGCTCTAGTTTACATAATTTTGGCAACTAATCAAGAGATTAACTCCTAACTTTTCGGACAACATAGTTATGAGTTATGTAATTCTTCGGTAAAATTGATCAAAAGATTTTTTAGTAATTGAACTGAAGCTCCCATTTCTCCATGATCTTAAACTCATAAAATTTTAAAAAATGTGTTTCTTTGTTGGTCAAGGAAAAAATTCAATACTAAAATTGATAAAATGGCCATAATTCCAAACACAGAGCAAACTAAAGCCCTCCATTCCCCTTCCTTATCCTCATGTACAATATCAAAAAAAAAAAGTATTAGTTTTTCATGTTAACTTTTAAAATTATTATTATGGCATATTTGATTGTATAAAATCTAAATTATGATTTCATATTAATTTTAGATGGAGGGTTCCAATATGTGGAGAAAGCATTTTGTACTGCATTACACCGCATCGATATATCATTATTTTTTAATCCAATAGTAACTTTTTTAGGATATGCTTAGGTATTTTAAGATTAATTTAATATTTTTAAGAATACAATATAAACATTTATTGATTTTTTTTTATCAAACTACTATATCACATAGCATGATATGCGGTGTAATCTTTTGCATGAGAAACATTAAATTACTAAATATGCCCCTTGTCATAAAGGATAAAATTATTGTGATGTCATTGTCATAATTTCATTATTAGTCAGCAAATCTCATCCCTTCTTGTTCGGTTAAATGACAATAATCGAACGATTGTAATTTGTGATTTATAGTACACCATTCTGAAAACACTTTAAATATGGTGAAGGTAAATCATGGAGGTATTTATCTACTAATTTTTCTCATTCTCCACTAATCATACATTCATTCTCTCTCTCATTTTCAAGGTCTAACTTGAGTGTTGAATGGCCAAATTGGACTGCCATCCCCAATCTTGGCTTCCTTTCTTGGTGTCAGGCTAGGTCATTGCCACAAGATGACGTCTCTAGAGAACCTTCAAATTAGTTGTTCCACCGGTTCAAGTTAGTTGTTCAATTGGTTTCCTTCCACTTTAGTCGGTACATCTTGGACTCTACTACTTTGTCCTACTTTTGGATATTATTTGTTGCTCCTATTGAGAAACCAGGACGAAGGACACCATGAGAAAGTGGACATAGTCTCATACTCACCTTCCCATACGCATTGAAGAAAACTCTCTAGCTGCTCCCTATTCGTCATTATCAACTCCCACTGGCAATGCATCGCAACCACAACTTGAGCCGATTCAAGCCGTTACACCTGAGATGATGTCTCAGCTGCAAGAAATGTTATAGACTGTTGTCTGTGATAGTGTTAAGTTTGAGCTTGGTCGCTTGATTGATGAATAACTAGAAGCAAAAGGGTTAAATAAACTACAAAGTTTGACAGAATCAAGCGTACTAGAGCAAAGAAGTTTCAAGGAGAATCTAGGGGCAAACGACATAGGTGACCTCCTCCTAGACATCGCTCATTTCATCCCAAACAAATCATCATTCCAACTCTGATCATGCAACCAATATCACTTGGTATTTCCACTCAAAGAGGTATGCCACCTCACCAACTAAAACTCACTTTGCTCCACCCGTACCAGCAATAATTGGACCACCTTCTGTCCTTACTAGGTATGGGGCAAGGGCATCTACCCATACAACTTTTCCTCTGTAGCCGTTCTATCCCCCTACCATAGTAAGACTAGCTGGTGGATCAAGTTTTACTATAGGCATTCCAATTCCATTAGTAGCTGGTACAACATTTGAACCTTCTCAACTCCTAACTTAGATTAAAGATTAGATTATTGATACTGAGAGATAGATAACCGGTAAATGACATGCCATCCTCGATGAAGAGTTTCAGGTCTCCATTCATTGATTATATACTACATGAGCCTATTCCTCTGAATTTCAACATTATTAACTTGCTCCAGTACGATGGAAAATCAAATTTGAGAGCACATCTGCAGAGTTTTTGTGATTTCCTTCTTAGCAAGAACTTAACCAATGCCCATACTTGTAAATTTTTCCCAACATCATTGGCAGGGGGTGCCTCAAGCTAGTTCCACTCCCTTTAAACAAGGTCCATAGCATGCTTTTCAGTATCTCTGTAAGAATTTTCCGGAGAGGTTTGAGGGAAGTATGCAAATAAAAAGGGACATCACGACATTATAGTCCATTCAACAAAGTGAAAAAGAGTTGTTGCGAGAGTCGTTAAAATGTTTTATCAATGTGCCTACAAAAGTTAAATCTTGAATACTAGGGAGATAGTAATAGCTTTCTCATGGGGTGTTCATAATTGGCATCTTGGCATGAGCTTGGAGATTGATCTTCTAGAAATCATTGGTGAATTGATTAGCCATGTTCAAAAACACAGCTGCTGAAGAATCTATCGAAGTGTGGAACCAAAGACGAAATGATAAAGGGAAATGTCACTCTGAGCAACATGCTAAGGATCACGACAAGTGTCATAATATAGGACATACCAGTTCAGGGTAATCTTTCACATCCTAATTTAACTGGTATACACCCCTTAATGCATAAAAAAAATAGTTGTGTTGTATGAAATATAAGCTCATGCAATGCTCATGCTTCCTAAGCTAGTTGAGGATGGAGTAACCCAAAGTCTAATCACTATTGTCAGTGTCATCAAGCTAAAGGCCATGACATAGAGGTTAGTAGGATATTGAAGGAAGAAATTGAGAAACCTATCTAATGTGGTTACTTGTAGCACTTTGTTGATAAGCCACAACAACACATTGATAAATCAGCTTGCCAACTCCTTAAAAGGGACGACTACCTAGCCCCACATGAGCAAAAGCAATAGCAGGACAAAGCTCCAGCGAGCGTTATTGAAGTTATCACGGTTGGGTTTGCAACTCTTAGCTTGAGGATGTATAAAAAGTTTATATTTGAGGTGTGTTGACTCCTAAAAAATGGCTACGATCACTTGAGTTAGACAACTTCATCAACATTGCCTTCACAACAATTGACTCCTCCTATGTACAACAGGTCCATGATGATGTCCTTTTTATTAGAGCTCATATCAAAGTCTTTGATATGAAAAGGATGCTTGCAGACATTGGCAGTTCAGTTAACATACTGTTTTACTCTAGCTTTTGCCAAATGGGTTTGTAGGATTTGGCTTTACAATCTATGAGAATGCCCAATGTTGGCTTCACTGGAGACTCTACCAAGCCACAAGGAGTAATAACTCTCTCAATCTCATTAGGGTTAAGTCCTTCAAAGGTAACTAAAGACACTCAATTTGTTGATGTGAACTTGCCATCCTCATACAATATGATATTCCTTAAAAGTAGTTCCCTTAACTTACCATTTGAGGTTAAAGTTCCCAACACTTAATTGGGTTGGTGAGGTCTTCAGTAACCAAGTTATGTCTTGGCAATGCTATGTCACCACCTTGGAGCAATCTCATATTGGCTCTACGATAATTTCAAAATTTAAGTAAGGCCCTACAAATGATTTAGCTAGCATCAATGAGATTTTGCAGGATTCATGGTGAATGAATATAGTAACCATACAGAGATTGTGTGTGGTTCTCCACGGGATGGACAGGAGTACAAGGAAAATATTTTCCTTATGGGCTATGACCGACCTTAGGACGGGGTTCTTTTTCCTTTTTTAGTTGAATATGAAGGGATAGTGATCGACAAAGTACACTTTGCGAATAAAAGATGGTGTTTCAATTATTTTATAATGCTTAAATGGACTAGGATATCCAAATAATTTAGGTAAAGCATGCTTCTTGATTATGCTAAGATACCAAACCAAAGTGAAGCTACAAAGGGTCTTCTCTCCTATTGCTTTCCTTTCATTGCACATGACTCAATTGCATCCTCTTAATTTAAGACGAAAGGCATCAACACTATATTATAATAGGTCTGACACAAACCACCACGAATATCTAATTGGATCTTGCATCACATGGCTAAGAATATACAATATTTCTCTTTATTTTATTCCTTATGTGTTATCCCCACTTGTGCATTTGGAATGGTGACCCAGCACTAGAGGAGAGAGCAAAAAATGTACTAGTGTGTGATAAAGGGAAGATACAATCACTATTGGCCAAAATGGATATGAAAATGACCCTTTTTATGATTACTAAAATCTGAAAAGAAGTAGAGACAGCTTAGGCCTATGGTAGATAATATACATCATCCATCCTTCCTAGAGCCAAATGATATGGTGAGAATAGTATATGACAATAGGAATGTTATAAATTTGTCATTTTTCGAAAATAAACCTTAAAATTTCCAAATTATCAAGATTTGTTCTAAATGTGAATTTCATCACATAGTACGGTACGCTCCAAAGTAGATATTTAACTGACAATAATTTGATGACGTGACAAGCTACGTGCATATATGCCATGCGTAAGTTAATTTATTTACCCACATCATCCATTTGTACACATAGCATAACATATACCTTCTATGATATGTCAGTGGAAAGAAATAGATGCCCATGCATTAGTATCACATTATCTAGTTATTAAATGGACTGTCATAGGATTGATTAAATTATTTGACAAAACTAATTTTTTAGAATTGGTTTAGACCATTTAAAATATTCAGGATTAGATGTCAGATTTGTTAAGATTATAGTATTTTTAATGTCATTTTTCCTCGTGAAAATGATTAGGAATACGTGGCTGGCGAAACCAAACTTGGATTAAAAATCTGTCAAAAGCTAATGCCAATAAAAAAAAAATCTGCCGTACACTGGAATCAATATTCTGTGCCCATGTGAAATAGTTCATAAGCCTAGTTCAGTTACATGGAACAAGGCTTACAAGTTGGAGACGGGCTTGATTCATTAATCACTACATACGATTATAGATTTGTCATTTGCAAAAATAACAAATAAAAAAGGTAATAATTGCGAACCTTTGTCATCAACATGAAATCGAAAATTCGAGGTTGGCTGATTAGCTGCCGACAATCCTGGAGGGGGGAAATTAATGTTATTGGAACGTATTAGAACTGCTTTTTCGGCGGATGTACTAAAGGGATTTAACTTAGAATTTTATACTCACCAAATCACAAAAAAATAAGGTTGGAATCATTAGAGAACCACTCAATTGATGATAAGTAAGAATTTTCTTGTGAAGGAAATTTGGTGCAGTTGCTATCCACCAGACACAGAAAAAAAGAATAGCAAGTTAGATTTCCACACTTGGGGTCATTCATGCCCCCCTCCGTTCCCTCTTCTTTTGTCCATAGGTATGCTATACAGGTCTCTATGTCAAGTAGTGGATATTGCCAACTAAGTCTCCATGTCATTTATGAGTCACCATTTACATTTCTAAGCGAAATTACGTAAACTTCTCATAATAAAAAGAATGGGACATGGAAATTCACTCATCTTGAGTTTGATAAAAAGGTGTAAAATATTGTATACAATTTATTTGATTCATATATTTATTTCTCTCCCTTAGTCTACCGATTTACTCTTTTATTGACCTTGTCTCGTTAGATAAAATTTTCTGTCGGCAGCTAATGACTTGATTGGCTGATGTGGATCCAAGCATGGCCACACCTTCAAGATTTAGGATCCTATGTGGAGATATTGTCATTCTTTTAAGAAAAATGAATAGTTGCTGCCACTCTTAAATTAATTATTGGGTTTCCGCGACTGAAAGAAAACAATTATAGGGTTTTTACCATATTTCTTCTGCATTCAGTCATGTGACTAATGGCTTTTGACGGATCCGTCTTACCACTAAGATAACAAATAGGCCCATGCACCTCAATGTTCAATTATGCGCATAAAATTCAAATAAAGTTGAGAATTATGGCAGTGGCGTGTGGAATCCTTACTCTTCCATAGCTATCAATCATCTAACGAATAATTTAGTTACTTACAATCAAAACATTTATGACTATTTGTTTTCCTTATTTATATGTCATTCCCGTGGGTCTACTGGGAAGCAGTGGAAAGAACTTACGAAGACACCCAAATAAACTCAATTTGGTTAATAACTTTTGTTTATATATCATGAGTTTAATATATTATTTAAAAACAAAAAAGACACTTGGTATTCATTAACTTGTACAGATTGCAAGACATTGATCAACTCAAATCGAGGACTCAACAATTTAGATAGTTTTATCTCTCAATATTTAGATAAGTCGAGATTGTCAGCTCTTTAAAGATTACAATTGAATATTATTAACAGTTCTATAAAATTTTCAAGTTATGTTAGAACCCATTTTGATTTATTTAATCCTCTCATAACTGCATTCCTCAGCTTCAGTTCAGATTTCTTTCAATTATCAAGATCAATAATTCTTGAGCCCCAAGGCTCACAGCATAAAGTCGTTGATCTGACGGTTGCAAGCTATGGAAAATTTAAAAATTACATTACCACCTATGAATTATTTGCCTTTGCCTCTTTCTCAGCGCCAATGGAGTCTTCAGTTTCCCCTGACTTGTTCCTATTCCTCTTCCCGAGCAGCTTTACAAGCCCATCAAGGGCGACGCCAGGATCCTCACTCTTCATGAACTCCTCTGCAACTTCTGCCGGGGTCACCTTGGTCTCGGCGATCAGGCTCTTGATCTTTGTGAGGACATGGCCATGGCAGTGGCTCAGTTCGGCCTCGGAGACCCCAAGGCAGTTGCAGGCTAGAATCATGAAGCTATGGAAGGTGCAGTAGGACATATGGACGTGCATGTCCATTCGCCCGGGCCGGAGCAGTGCTGGATCTATCTTCTCGACGTTATTCGTAGTGAATACTATTATCCTTTCATTCCCCCAACTTGACCACAGCCCATCGATGAAATTTAAGAGTCCGGAAAGCGTCAACTGCAGATAACAGATACCACAGAAAAAAAAATGGTTTTAGTTGTAGTTAGTAAGCGAAACCATAACTTGTGTACTAAGAAAACGTGTCTATCATGTCTGAAGTCAAGTAGGGAGTTTCACTTACCCGAGGCCTGATACTGCAGTTCTTGTTGTTTGCTTCACAGGCCGGTAGGCGGTCTGGCAGGTCGATGCTGCAGTCAATGTCCTCGATCACAAGGACTGACCGATTTGCTATACCCAGCAACAGATTCCGGAGGTCTGAGTCAGCCACGGCATTGGATAGCTGGAGGTCATAGACATCGAACTTGAGGTAGTTTGCCATGGCAGCCACCAAGCTTGACTTCCCTGTCCCCGGCGGGCCGTAGAGCAAATAGCCGCGCTTCCAGGCCCGTCCGACCCGCTTGTAGAACTCCTTCCGCCCTTGAAACCGGTCCAAGTCCGTCATCACTGCCTTCTTCTGCTCCGCCTCCATTGCCAAAGTATCGAAGCTGGAAGGATGCTCGAATTTAATGGAATTCCAGGAGGATCCACAACCAAGGCTACTGTGGAAGTGACAAAGCGTGTACATCTTCAAGATCCTTTCTTTCTTCTTCAGCTCGTCCGCCCTTTCCTGCATGTAAGGCACATACGAGTTCAAGATCCTCTCCTTGTGCTTCTTCTCGAAACTAAGCTCGAACGATCTCCGAGCATTGGAGCCCACCCAAAGTGTGGGGTCCCTCTGATTGCTCCTCTCCTGCTCAACGCACAAGAACTTCCAGTTGAGCTCAATCCCTTCGTGGGAATCGGTTAGCCTTTCGCTCTCCTTGAGGTGGATCGATATCCTCTTCTGGTTTGGGCCATTGTAGATCTTCAGGCAGTCGACGTGGGAGCCGATCCTCGTGCTGAGGTAGAGCTCAGCTGCCTCGAAGATATGGTTCCGGGTCGGGCTGTTGCCAAACTCCTCGATCACTAGTGTTAGTTGATTGGTTTTGCGCTTGAAGAGGCGGTCGAAGATCGCAAGGAGGAACAATTGAATCGGTTGGGGAAGAAGGTCGTTCAGGATGGAGCGGATTAGGATGGCGGATGCCATGAGCGAGGCGTAGGCGGAAAAGAGTGAGGAGGGTGAGGCCATCATTTCTCTGGCTGAAAACATGACTTGGGAGACCTCAGCGGACTACAATGTAAAGCGTAGAGAGGGGCCGCCCTTTTATAGAGTCCAAGCGTTCCCTTTTTTGTGGGGGGTGGGGGTGGGGTTATTTAACCAAAAAAATTCCCTTAAATTTTAATAAAAATTTTCGGCTTACCCAATTATATGAAATTGGATTTTTAACTACTAAAATATCACACATTCCGTAGAATATTAATCTAACATTTAAAATATAAAGAATTAAGAGCCTACTAACTTTAATAACAATAAAGTTTCTTTTCATTGTCCATGCCATATCATAAAAAATGACTGTTAAAATAGAATAAACATTCTCCAATTTTTATTTCACATTCCAAAAATACTAACAAATAAAAAATATAACATCGTGATAGGAAAAAAAAATACTCATTCAATCTCAGTCACTCTATCACGAGACGGACGGATGTCGTGGTTGCATTTGTGGAACGGAGATTCGTGTAGGGTCGGATGACGTACAGTCCAAATCGGTTGGGTTGAATTCCGACGCTAGTACTTCCAAATCGCAAAGCATCTTTTCGTACACATGAATTTAATCTTGCCCTCCTCCTCCTCCTTCTTGTGAGAGATGTGATAAGGAAAGAATTTGATCGCAGCAAATGGAGAGTAAGAGAGAAGGTTAAATGGTCAAGAAGAAAGAAAACGAGGCCCCTCTTATACGTCCTTTTTCTCTATTATATGCACATTGGAGTATTAAATGTTATTGGGGGTTACAATTCTTTATTCATGATGAATGACAGCCTTTTCCCCCAAGTCTAACTGGCATCGCAGTTTTCTTCTTCCCAGAGGACAACAACTCCTGATTGTGGCACACGGCGGAGGATGAAACCTTTCCCGGCACCAATTCCTGGGGGCGAGGAGCAACTAAGGCTGCTGCAGAGGTTCAAGAACCTCAATATGGGTGCAACAGAATACGAGGATGAAAAACTACGACTCTTTGGACTTATTTCCAAGGCATCGTGGGAGTGGACCATCGATCCGTGTACCTACAGGCTACTCTTTCATGTTTTCTTTTCAGGCTGTGGAACCTAGCCTAGTATGCCTAATACTGCTCTACCGGAGCATGCTCTGGGCTCTAAACCTAAGGGCAAGAAGAAAAGGGTGAGAAATGTTTATGAAGGCCCTTCAGGCGCCACTGCTGCTGCAGAGGGGAACACTCAAGCCTCCTCGGATTCTATGGACAAGATGCTGGAGAGTGGCTCATCCCCCATGGTGCCATCTGCTGACCCAGAAGCGCAAGCACCCCCTTTTGCCACTTCTGAGGATTGAGAAGGAAGAGGCTGAGAATGAAAGACAATCGCCGTCTCGCAAGCAGCAAAAATCTGCCGTCATAGAGCATGCTCCAATCGAGGTTGTCCCTGTGGACCATGATGACGTGCAGGAGGAGAAGCGTGAAGATTCTGGCGCCACTGAGGTTACAACACTTGCTTTGCTTCTTTCTAGTGTTCCCCTTTCTGAGGAAGGTTCTTCTTTGACTAATCCTAGCACCCAGGAAAAGATTTTTGAGGTGTTGAGGCACTTCAATTTTACAGTGCCCAAGACCAAGTCGCTGGAGGAAGCTGTGGCCTTCTCATGCTACTACATTTTAATGGTAAGTGATATAGATTGTCAAATTTTGATGTTATCAGTTTATTTCTTATATTATGACCACTATTTGTAAAGGGCGCCCAGTGCTATTCAACTGTTGTGGAGTCCTGGATTCAGGGCAAGAACTCCATCCTGGTGCCCGAGAAGGAAAATAAGGAACTTGATAGGGAGCACTACAAGTACAAGAAACGGTACCATGAGGCCAACTCCAAGGTCGAGGGCCTTAAGTCTGAGAATGGTGAACTTCAGGCGCATGCGGAGAAGGAGCGCCTTGAAGTGCTGCGCCTTAAGGGCTTTTGGGAAATCGAGAAAAGTGAGACATTGGGCCTTAAGGAGGAATTGGCCCAAGCGCGCTTGATTCTAGGTTAATCCAGGGCCGAGTGGACGGCTGAAAGGGAAGCACTGTTGTCTCGCGCTAAGGAAGAGCTAGACCAAGCCCTCGTCAAATGCTCATCAGACAAAGATGCACAAATGAAGGTGGTGCTAGACGAAGCCACCGTCAAGTACAAGTAGAGTGATGCCTACCAAGCCGACTTGACACAGAGCCATGCTCAGGCCTTGATTAAGATGTTGAGGGCGATTAGAGACGACCTTCACAAGAACGTCCTTATTTTCCTTGGGACAAGGTTACTACCATCGCGCAGCTCTTTTAGTTTGAGGAAATGGAGAGGCAACATGCCAAAGAGGCTGAAGAGGATGAAGGGATAGAAGAAGAAGATTGAAGTTTACATGTTTCTATCTTATACCCTTCCAATTTTTGTAATAACCTTGAATTTATGAATGAAAGTTTTTTTTTTCTTAAGGTTTCGAGCTTCTTGAAACTTCTCGCTTAGAACTCAAGCCTCCAAATTAAAGAATAAAATGCCTCACTTAATTCTGTGAAGGCATTGGCATGTGGCACAAATAGCCATTGGTTAGCAGTTTAAGAGCGGCGCTAAATTTGACCTTGTTAATCGTCAAATGTTGCATTACTAATGCCCCTACTGTTCATAGCTCGTTCTTTCTTTCGGATGAAATCAAGGTAGTGTACCTTGTGTCTGCCCTATTCTGCACAATGAGTGATCTCTTAGCGTTGAGCCGTTTAGGGCCTTTTCTTTGTTGATATAATGTCGCCACAAGTGCGCTGAACTTTTATGTTCAAGGGCTCTCGTAATAGTGTCATCCCTCAATGTTGAAAGTCTTGGTGTCCTTGATGGACAAGGGTCCTTGAAATGACAGTGGTAATTGCAATGCCCCCAACGGTGAGGCTCTTTTGCCCCAAGCAGTTGAGGTATTTGTTGTTTTGTTGGACAAGGTTGCTTCAAATGACATTGTTAGACGCCGTGCCTCCACCGGTTGAAATACTAAGCTGCGCTTGTTGGGCCTGCATGGCCCTCCCTGGGGCCATGAGCCTCTTTTCCTCTGCTTGATCAAGTTCTTGTTTCTAGGTGTCATTATGTAGACTCTCGTCGTACGAGCTGAACCTAAAAGATGGGATTCCTACCTATGTGGGGATGACTACCTCGGAGCTGTACACCAAAGAAAAACGGGGCTCTTCTGTTGATGCCTTTGGTGTGACCCAGTAAGACCAGAGGATGCTATCGAGGTCATCCACCTAACTTCCTCCTAGCGCCGCGGCACGAGTCCTTAACCCATGAAGGATTGTTTCTATTTGTTACCTCCACTTGGCCATTCATTTGAGGCTGCGCAACTGAAGAGAAGCGATGATCAATGCGAAGTTCTCGGCACACCTGCTTGAATGCCTTTCCTTGGATTTCGGTCACATTCTCAGTGACCAAGACTCTCGGTATTCCCAAATGATATACTATGTTCTTAAGCAAGAACTTTTTTGCAGCATGGTCGTGATACCAGTAATATTCCTATCTTCCACCCACTTCATGATGTATTCAATTGCCATAAAGATAAACTTTCTTTGCATTGTTGCAAGGGGGAAAGGACCTAGGATGTCAATTCCCCACTGTGCGAAGGACCAGGAGACTGAAATTGGATTCTGTTCAATCGGGGATCCCTAGGGAGCTCATTGATACTCTTGGCATGGGTGCCATGAGCAGACCAATGCCTTGGCGTCATCCAGCATGGTGGGCCCATAATAACTTTGCCGCATAGCAATATTAACTATCACCTTCGGCCCTTGATGTCCTCCTACTACAACCTCATGTAATTGATGAAGCACATAATTCACCTCTTCGGGACTGAGAATGGGTCTGAATAACTACACCTATATGGGACTCCGTCCATCATCACATAACGCGCCACTCTTGCTACGTTTCTCCTAGCTTTGGCAAGATCACCTGGCAGCTGATCATGCTCCAGGGATCTAATTATAGGCATCATCGAGGACTCTCCATTCCATATATCAAGTATCTCTTGCACGGTATATACTTCTAATACCATTCTGACCTCTAAAAACTGCGCTGGGCAATTGGTCCTGCAGCTAGCAGCTTTGCTTATGTCGTCAATGAGCACATTGTTTTGGCATGGGACTTGCGCCACCTTGACCTATTCAAAACTAGCAATTTCACTCACTTTGTCAAGGTAGGCCTTCATCTTTTCGTCTCTAGCTTCGTATTTGCCTTGAACTTGCCTAACCACTAGTTGTGAATCACATTTTACGTTGAGTCTTTGTGCTCTTGCTCCCTTGGTGATTAGTAGCCCAATAATCAAAGCTTTATACTCAACTTCATTGTTGGCAGTCAAACAGTGATGAAGCATCTGTGTATAGCTCCCAAACTTCCTGTAGCATCATCTCTACATCTTCCATTGCAGAGTTTTTAGCAATAAAGTTTGCCTACGCCTGCCCCTTTATTGCTACTTGGGGTATGAAGTTGATATTGAACTCGCTTATCTCGATTGCCCACTGTGGTAATGACAATGTAAGTCCATATCGAGGCCCATGTTCGTCTATGTGAAAAGGGGAGGCCATACCAAGCGCCGCTTTTTGCCTTCGGTGATAACCACGGATAATGGTGCTAACAGTGGCGTGACCTTCTCCTTCTTTGGATCCTTCTGCTCGTGGGACTCACGCTTAGGCTCCGGCGCCTTCCGCTTTCCATCACGCGTCCTCTAGCTTGATTCTCCAATGACCATGAAACACTGGGCTTGTGCCGCTAGATCCGCGAAATTTGTTGGCAGGTCAATGATGGCATCTTCAAGAACTCTTCATCCCTAACTCGTTGGAAAGTGGCGATCTTCTCGTGGGGCGCGATGTCCTCGATATCCTCCACAACTTTTGTGAAGCACTTGTACTATTGCCGCAATGCCTCCTTGTCACGCTACTCCATGATGAAGAGTTTTATTGGGTTCTTTTTTATCCTTATGGAGCTAGCGAAACACTCCAAGAATTAAGCTAGGGGCTAGGCTATAAAACCAATATGTGGCCATACCTTCCAAGGTTGCAAGGAAGACGAGATAGCGGATTTCATCTGTTGCGCCTTTTCCAAGTAGAGAAGTAACATGACTGCGAAGATGATCATGTGGATAAGACTTTCCATCACATGGAGTGATCTGAGGAGTTTTGAACTCTGAGGGAAGAACTACAGAGCGGATGTTTGCTGACAAAGGACTAGTCATGTCCTCCTCTAGCGCGTGAAGCCCATACTTCTTCCTTGTGTTAACTAGCCTCAATGAGCTTGGCCACCTTCACCTCAACCCACTCTTCGACCATCTTTTCCACATCATGGGTGGAAACTACCGATGCCAAGTGGCTAGGCTTGTAAGTGCTGTCAGCTGATACTTGCCTCCAATCTCTTGGCGTAGCCTCAGAGTATGAAGTAGATCCTCCCTCACGCCTTTCCAAACGCTAGCGAGAAAGTGCTTCCTCAGTCCTGGTGGCCAGGCTTTCGCTCGATGGCAGGTTGGGTGGCAGCAAAAGATTGTGCAATATCATGGCTGTGTCATGGACACCACCTTCTGCAGTGGTAGGATGTGCCGAAACTAGCTCCTGGAGTAGTGCCACCCCAATAGTTGGTGGCCTCCTAACAGAGCACCCATGTCTTGCTGACAGTAGGGTGCGAGGGGGGTTGTGTGGACCGGCCGAAGCAGCAACACGTTGACTTCGTGTTTGAGCCATGGCATATGTGTCGGTTCCCACAGACGACACAAAAATGATGGTGAAAGAATCTGATCACAGGAAGTGGAGAGCAAACGAGAAGGTTGAATGGTCGAGAAGAAAGAGAACGAGCCCCGCCTTATCCCTCCTTTTATCCTGTTACATACGCATTGGCGTATTAAATGATACTGGGGGTTACAATTCTTTATTCCTAATCAAAGGCGGCCTTGATTCTCTCCCTGCCATTAGACATGTGAATGTTGGGCTGTATTTTTGGGCTATTTGATCTTCCTGCGAAGTGGACCTGGATGATGTGTTTTCTGCTTTGGGCCTCCTCTGTCTACAGGAGGGATGGAATTTTTGGGCCTGGCTCAATCAAGATGCATCCAAAAAAATTACTCAAAAATGATAATGGAAAATAAGAGTAAAAAAAATTATACAAGTAATTTCAAATAAGATAATTTAATATGAATAAAAGAAATAAGTGTAATTTATATGATATTTCATAAAATTTTCCAAATTGATGGGATAATCTTTGTGCCTCTTTGTTAACCAGTCTTAAAAATTAGACCGGACCAGCCAGTTCGAATGGAATCAGCTACTCACTCAATCTGGTTCCTAAAATTGCCCCAATTGCATTTTAAATATTGTCAGTATTGGATCGGCGAACTTAATTGAACCGATAAAAAAATCAACCGATTTAAATTTTTAAAAATAAATATATATATTATAATATTTTTATTTTATTTTATTTTACTAAAGAATTTGAAGTTAATATAATGGAAATATTAAATATTTTAATTATAATTTATTATTAAATTATAATATTATATTAATTTATTAATAATATTATATTATTAATATTATTTATTAAATGTATAATTTTACTCATTAAATCTACTCACCCACAAAACCATTGACTCGTAGATGGACTGGTTCCTAATTTAAATCTGATTTTTTTTAAAAAAAAAACTATGTCGTTAACTTCATCCCTCCGTACAATCGTTGAGGCATTTGGAAATAATTGAATCTGAAGCTTCAGGACGAAGTTGCCAGCAAAGGTTTAGGTATACTGCGACGACGGAAAGGCTAATGACCGACAGCATAAATTGTCCTACTGTAAATAGTGCATAGTAAATTTAATATTCACTTTTCTTTTCTTTTCTTTTTAAAGTCACGTCTCTGCTACTTAGGCGTTAAGATTGGACTGTGTCCTGGATTTTATTTTATTTTTTACAGTAGGATGGATAGACAGATTCCGAAAATGTTTGACTAAAAAATTTTCCAGAAAAAATATTACATTCGTTAGATTAATTCCGAAACTTTTAGTCCGTCGTCGTAAGTGTAAATGTGGGCCGTGACTGACTTTTTGTAGCAGGATGGCATAGATGTGACTGAGTTCTTCTTCTTCTTTTTTATCGGATAAATACGGTGAAAATTTAAAAATCGATAAAGTCAATTTTTTGCTCAAACTTTTGTGATAAGTAGTTGAAAATATCCAGAGTAAAGAGTGAACGAGTGAAAAACGATCATCCACCACCTAGAAATCGTGAAGCAAGAAAATATCCTGACTTTTTGCTCGTTTGTTTTTACTTTAATTGTAATTCCGTTGATTTCAATTCCATTAACAGTTGTTGAAGTTCGCACTTCTGCGATGGCCTTTCGGTTAATCATAAAGCATGCGCCGAGCCGAAAGGTCAACGGTGGCTGGCGGGGGGGGGGGGGTGACCATCGGCCGCCTGTCCTCTGGAAGAAAGGCAACATAGAGATAGATGAACACAAGTTGGATTTCAGGGAAGATTCAGTTGAAGGCCGCATCCATCCATGGGGGAAAACATGCGAATTTATTAAGAGAATTTTTATCTTTTCCAACTATTGGGAAATTTAAACAAATCATACTTAATTACATAATTAGTTATTTCACAAGTAAAAATTTTCTATATATATTTTTTTATCGGTAATTTCTATATATATACATATATATATATGCTCTCTATATTACACATATATAATATGTATACGAAATATAGACAGCGGGTGTTCACACTGCGGTCCGACTCCCAAGTGAGGCGGCACTTTCCCTTGGGCAGGAAGGCAAGGTTATGTAAAAGTTGTCCACGTATCAGATGATATAATATTTGTGACGTAAGCATCCGAGTATACTTACAATTTTATATTTAATATTTTATCTGTCTTAACATTTTAAAATTTTCAATGCTCGTTTCCACCAATCTGACATAAATTTCCTTTCACTAATTTTTTATTAAAAAATCCTACATAACATATAATATGAGAAATTAATGGCCATTTTATGTATGGAAGATCAATATTTTAGTCATTATGATAATAAAAAAAAATCAACATGAAGTAAGGTATTGACTGCACCAAGCACTTGAGAAATGTGTAGATTTAGTCTTGATCAATTTATTAATGCCCTTAGTCTCATAAGCTCAAACCAACATACTTTCCTTACTAAATTGGCTCCTTATTATGATGGACGGAAAACCCTCATAAACGCTTATATAATGGTAAAATCTTACATATAATTTACTCAATTTATATATATTTTTTAATCGATTGATCATACCTCATATATAAAATCTATCAATTCACTCTTTTATTGGTTTTGTCTCCTTTAATAGTAGTTGCTCTGTAGGTTCCTTTTTTTTTCTCGCTATGACGGTGGCCCCAGGCCGTAGAAGATATAAGTAAAAAAAAAAACAAGGAATTTAAAAATTTTTCTAGTAAAAATTGAAATTATAACCTTTTATTAATTTATCGATTATTGGGTTTCCTCGACCGCACATTATAGGGATTTTCCCATATTTCTTCCGCACACTCAACGATGCGAAAAAAATTCAAGTAAAGTAGATTTATGGCCGGATTGGTTAAAATAACAATTCAGGTTAGTTTAAAATAAATTTAGAATCATTTGTCATGATTACAAATCTTTTTGTTATACTTAACGGATTATGTCAGTTATGGTTCATAGTTTATTATAGAATGAATCGGTATAGAACCGTGCATAAGTGGGTTAGTTTATAATTTAGGCCGGTTCAACCATGAGCAATCCATTTTCTCTTTTTTTTAAAAAAATTAAATTATTCAAAATCATTAATGTGAACAGTGATTTGATTGGTTTATTATGTGAGCCGTTGATTTGTCATTGCAATCAACTGTCAAATGCTTCACCATTTGTGGTGGTTTATTTTGTAGCAAATTGAAGGAGATCGCAACACTTGGTGGCGGAGGGCATTGGTTCACCATCCGGGCTGGTGCGGTCCGATTTTGTAATAGTTTCGAGCCAATTTCTTAACAGTTTCGGACCGGTTATGATTTAATGGTCCTATATTTCTAACCTAATTTATAACCATCAATTAATTCAATAAAAGCTATTTACAAGCCAAGTGAGGAGCTGTCTCGGCAAATTCCGAGTTTGAATGATCTAGTTGCGAACTAGTCGGACCACTAAACATCTCTACTTAAAGGCGGAGGCGTGTGGAATCCTTACTCCTCCATAGCTGTCAGTCATCTAATGGATAGTTTAGTCAAAGCATTTATGAAATGCCCCTTCTTTTCTGGTATAAACCGCCGGTATCCAGTTGGATTTTGTCCAGCTGACTAATCCGGATCGCTCCGGGTCGGCCCATTTAAGGGGTTAAGAGCTCCCCATTGTAGGTGAGACTCAAACTCGAGTCCTCCCATTAAGATGATAAGTGCCGAACCACTCAATCACGCTCACAGTGAGCTATGAAATGCTCCTTCAAATCTTAAAAGAAAAAGTGAAATTTATGGCTATTTTTCCTTTTGTCTATTCCATGCCCGTGGGTCTACCGGGAGGCTGTGGAAAGAACTTACAGAGACCCCAATATAAATTCGTGTCGGTTACGGTGATTGCTTCATATATATTATGAGTTTTTTTTCGTGAAATTCGGGCTTAATTTGTTATTTTAAAAGAAAAGTAAATTTGATATTTATTAATAGTTTTTGTAGATGTCAAGCAAGGATATCAAATCCATGTTTCACATTGATTTTTGGGAGCCTTATAGAATATATTCATCAATCTTACCACTTGCAAGACATTAATAAACTCATGCATGATATAGAGAACTCCTCCACTTAGATTGTTCTATCTCTACATGCTTGAACGGGTTGAAATTGCCATACTTTATAATATTATGAATAATAATAAAATTTTTGTGTTCTTAATCAAATGGTAAGGACAAGAAATTCTCTCTTTTTACCCTTATTATTAGAACCCATTTTGATTTATTTAATCCTCTCATAGCTGGATTCCCTAAGTTCAGTTCAGATCTCTTTCAACTATCAAGATCAATAATTCTTGAGCCCTGGGCTCATAGCATAAAGTAGTTGATCTGCGGTTGCAAGCGATGGAAAATTTGAAAATTACATTTCCACCTCTGAATTGTTTGCCTTTGCCTCTTTCCCATCGCCAATGGAGTCTTCAGTTTCCTCTGACTTGTTCGTCTTCCTCTTCCTGAGCAGCTTTACAAGCCCATCAAGGGCGACGCCAGGACCCTCATCCTTCATGAACTCCTCTGCAACTTCTGCCGGGGTCACCTTGGCCTCGGCGATCAGGCTCTTGATCTCTGTGAGGACGCGGCCGTGGCTGTGGCTCAGGTCGGCCTCGGAGACCCCGAGGTAGTTGCAGGCTAGAATCAAGAAGCCATGGAAGGTGCAGTAGGCCATATGGATGTGCATGTCCATTCGCCCCGGCCGGAGCAGCGCTGGATCGAGCTTCTTGACATGATTCGTTGTCAATACTATTATCCTTTCATGCCCCCAACAAGACCACAGGCCGTCGATGAAATTTAAGATTCCAGAAAGTGTCAACTGCACATAACAGATTTCACATAAAAAAATTCGTTTCACTTCTTGTCAATAAACGAAACCATAACTTGTGTACGAAGAAAATGGGTCTATTATGTCTGAACTCAAGTAGGGAGTTTCACTTACCTGAGGCCTGATACTGCTGTTCTTGTTGCTTTCTTCACTGGCCGGTAGGCGGTTCGGGAGGTCAATGCTGCAGTCGATGTCCTCAATCACGAGGATGGACCGTTTCCCTATACCGAGCAAGAGGTCCCGGAGGTCCGAGTCATCCATAACATTAGACAGCTGGAGGTCATAGACATCGAACTTGAGGTAGTTGGCCATGGCAGCCACCAAGCTTGACTTCCCTGTCCCCGGCGGGCCGTGGAGCAAATAGCCGCGCTTCCAGGCCCGTCCGACGCGCTTGTAGAACTCCTTCCGCCCTAGAAACCGATTCAAGTCCGCCTTCACTGCGTCCTTCTGCTCCGGCTCCATCGCCAAAGTATCGAAGGTCGAAGGATGCTCGAAGTTGATGCAATCCCAGGAGTCGCCGAAGTCACAAAGCGTGTACATCTTCAAAATCCTTTCGTTCTTCTTCAACTCCTTCGCCCTTTCCCGTATGTAAGGCACATAAGAGTTCAATATCCTCTCCTTGTGCTCCTTCTCAAAACTAAGCTCGAACGATCTTCGAGTGTCCGAGCCCGACCGTGGGGAGAGTCCCTCTGATTGCTCCTCTGCTGCTCAACGCACAAGTAGATCCAGTTCAGCTCGATCCCTTCATGGGAATCGGTTAGCCTCCCGTTCTCGTCGAGGTGGATCGATATCCTCTTCTTGCTCGAGGGGCTGTGGATCTTAAGGCGGTCGACGTGAGGCCCAATCCTCGTGCTGAGGTAGAGCTCAGCAGCCTCGAAGATCTGGTTCCGGGTCCGGCCGTTCCCAGACTCCTCGATCCCTAGTGTTAGTTGATTGGTTTTGCGCTTGAAGAGGCGGTGGAAGATCGCAAGTAGGAACGATCGAATCGGTTGGGGAAGAAGGTCGTTCAGGATGGAGCGGATTAGCATGGTGGATGCCATGAGGGAGGCGTAGGCGGAAAAGAGCGAGGAGGGCGAGGCCATCATTTCTTTGGCTGAAAACATGGCTTCGGAGGACTCTGCGGGCTGGTGGTAATGTAACGCATGGAGTGGGGGACGCCCGGCTTTTATAAAAGAGTGAGGTGGGGGGTGGGGGCGGGGGTGCGAGGACGCCGTTATCTTACAAAAAGGAAAATTCCCCAAATTATAATATTTTTTTTTATAGATATATTAATCAGAAGAGATTTGAATATGGTTTTTTCAACTCACCAAGTTGTACAGGGTTGAATTTCTAACTATTAAAGCATCACAGGTCGAGTGGAATATTAATTTAACAATTGAAATATGAAGAATATTAATATAAGTGCCTACTAATTTTAATAATAATAAAGTTTATTTCATTGTCAATTCTTTACTATAAAAAAATCTAGATAGATTACTCACGGTTATAGTGGAATGAATATTCTCTGACGTTACCCACCGTAGGCGTGGTTGAGTGGTTCGACACTCATCATCCCAATGGGAGGAGTCGAATTCGAGTCCCACTTGCGCCGGGAAACTCTTAATCCCTTAAATGGGCCGACCCGGGGCGATCCGGATTAGTCAGCTGGACAAATTTCAACTGGATACCGGCGGTTTATATAAAAAAAAAAAAAAGAGAATATTCTCCTACGTTAATTATAAGAAACTATGGTTATTTCAATGCCACGGTGACGTAAAGGCTAATGACAACACCTTAAACCATCCACGACCATGATACTGCGAGGAAAGAGAGGCGAAGGCTCGTTTGCCTTTATTTCAACTGTGATTCTTTTTCTTTCTTTCTTTTATAAATTTCAATGCCATTTGCAATTGTTGAAGTTCGCACGAAATTTCCACCTCAACTCCCGCAATGTCTTCTCGAATCGTGAGGCACATAGCGCACCGGAAGATGCATGGTGGCTGCCGGGGGATTTTTCCTTCTGGTTGTCCGTCCCTCTGGAAGAGAGGCGACATAGAGAAAGAACACACAAGTTGGATTTCAAGCCAGATTCAGTTGGAGGCCGACAACGTGAAAGGGAAAGTTGCGTAACACCAAGGACCAGATGGTTCGCATGGACCATATGAAGGGATGAACCAGTTAGAAGAGAAATCCTTAGATGATCCATCCTACAACGACGTTGTAGTTGTAGTCGAGGAAAATGCCGATAAATTTTTTCAATTTTACATAATTTTGGCAACTAATCAAGAGATTAACTCCTAATCATTCATTTATTGTAAGTTAATTAGCAATTGAACTTGCAGCTCCCATTTCTTCGTCATATTAAACTGATATAAAATCAAACAATCAATTTCTTTGCTGGTCACGACAACAACTATGTGTTAAAGTTGATAAAATGGCCATAATTCCAACAAACGGTGGAAACGTAAGTCCTCCATTCCCCTTCCTTCTCCTCATGTACAATATCCAAAAAGATGTGTTAGTTTTTCACGTTAACTTTGAAAATTATTATTATTATGGCATATTTGGTCGTATAAAAAATCTAAATTATGATTTCATATTAATTTTGGATGAATGGAATGCTGTATTTGAAGAAAGTATTTTATACAATGGTAATACCGTATTGGCATATCTTTTTTTTTATTTAATAGTTACTTTTTAGAATCCACTAAGGTATCTTAGAGTTCATTTAATTTTTTAAAAATATTAACAATTAAATTATTATTCTTTATTGGTTTTTTTATTGAATTACTATACCATATCAGTATGACATGCGGTGTAATATTGGCTTAAGATATCTTCTCTATATTTGGTTCCATTTTCATGTGATAAACATGAACGTACTTTGCCAATAAAAGGAAAGTTGGTTGATCATTGTAATTTTCCGTTGAAATTGCATCCTTTTTTATGTCGGATTTTATTATAGATGAAACTTTGAATGACTAAATATGCACTTGTAATAGAGCACAGAACTATCATGATAGCAATGTTTTGGACAGCGAATCTCGTCCCTTCATATTCAATGAAATGACAGTGATTTGATGCTCTTGTCGAGAGACTGAGACGAAGGGCACCATGACAAAGCGGACACAATCGCATACTCGCCTTCCCACACACACAGAAGACAGCTCTCTAGCTGCTTCCTATTTGTTACAACCGACTTCGGCTGGTACTGCGACGCAACCACAGCCTGAGCTAGTACACCTTAGATGATGTCTCGGCTACAAGAGAGATGATACAGACTGTGTTGTCCAGGATATGATAGTATTAAGTATGAGGTTAGCCACTTAATTGATGAACAACGGAAGCAAAAGGGTCAAATAAACCACAAGGGTAAGGAGAATTAAGCGTACATAGAGCGAATGAATCTCAAGGAGAATCCAGGGGTAGACAATATAGGCGACCTCCTCATAGACATTGCTGACTTCCTCTTGAGCGAATTGTCATCCCACCTTGAATTATGCAGCCAATATCACCTAGTATTCCAACTCAAAGAGGCGTGCCACCCCGCAAGCTGCTACTCACATGCCCTCACTTGTACTAGCAGCAGGTAATCCATCTCCACTCCCTACTGAGTATGGGGCACCTACCTATACTACTTTTCCTCCACAGTCATGCTATCCCCCTACCATAGCTGGCAGGGCTAGTTGGTGGATCAAGTCTTACTGCGGGCATTCCAATTTCACCATTAGCTGGCACAACATCTTACACTTCTCAATTCCTGACTCAAATTAAAGTTCAGATTATTGATATTGTCAGACAGATAACTAGTAAACAACATACCATCCTTGGAAGAAGAGTTGAAGTCTCCATTCATTGATTATATATTGCATAAGCATGTTCTTTCAAATTTCAACATTACTAACTTACCCTCGTACAATAGGACATTTAAACGACTATTTAAACCATATATGGCATGGTATTCCTTCGTCAATTGTGCTTACATTTCTGGTATGTTACATGTCGCAACAGTTAAGTAGTATGGTAAATTTGAAATAGAAAACTAAAATGTACATGTATTTTCAATAAATTTAAAAAATATATGTAGACATCGTATATTATCTAAACTAATAAAAAAAACACCAAAAAGAAAAAGAAAACCTCTTGGGAATCCAGGTTTGTCTCATAAAGTAGTTTATGGGTTTATGGGTTCATTCATATTTTTAAAATAATAATAATAATAATATAATGTTAATATTAAGTAGTTAAAATACCACATATCAAATATTAATAAACCACTCTAGTTTGTTAACATAAAAAATATAAATTTAAATCTAAAAAATAAAATAATACATCATATAAAATTTTAAAATACATGGAAATGCATATATTAATTGTTATAAAAAAATAATTTCTCAATTTGTAGAATGAAAAAGAATATGTTGAACCTTTTTTTTAATTGAAGGAAGCCACCAAAAATCAATAGAATTTGGAAAGTGAAGAACTAAAAAAGGTAGAGAAAAACAAGATGGATTTGGCGCCACATTTTCACCCAGACAGTTGAATACGCAGACATTAATTGATTGGGTATGAGTTCTATCCATCTCTTACTTACTTATTTTTATAGATAGCTTAAAATGAAAGGTCCTATGGTTTATGTCATCAAGTCATAGTTAGATCATACTAATTATTTCCTATTAAATATTTTTTTATATTAATAATTTCCTATTAAATTCCTTCATCATATTCCGATATTTTCCTATTATCATATCTCTATTACTGCGCTTTGGGTACCCCCACAATTCCCATAGTTGAAGCCGCTCCCATCATTCGATGCTCCGGTAAACGTTGATGCATAGTTTTAAAAATCGGACCGGTTAGGCCGGTTCGATCAAGAACTGGCCACTCACCCGATCTGGTTCCTATAAAAAATCTAATTGCACATTCAAAGAGAAAAACTATGATTGAACCGGCTGATTCCCGATCCAACCAATGAACCTAATTGAATCTGTGAGAAAACCGGCCGACTTAAAATTAAAAAGAATAAAAACATATTATAATATACCTAACTTATTTTACTAAACTTATATTTATATTTTATATTAAACTTTTGTTTAATATAATGGTTATATTAATGGTTTTTGTTATAAATCATATTCAAATTATGATATTATGTAAATTTATTAGTAATATTATATTATTAATATTATTTATTAAACATACGGTTCAACCTATTAAACCACCGGTCCGACCTATGAACCCATACCTATATCAGTTTCAAGCTCGGTCCGATTTTAAAAACTATGCATTGACGCCGCCATTCCCATCATCAGAGCTGCCTCCAGATTTTGCTTGTGAAATCTGCCGTAGGGTTTCAAATGGGAAGGAAGTGCGCTACAGCTTGCGTGGAAATTTGACCTTTTCCTTTTTATATATTTTCAATTGACTGGTTTGGCCGCCGGTTTCTATGGGTTCGTTTATATTTTGCAGAATCCGCCAGTTCATATGGGTCAAATCCGAGTTCAATTGCAAATGCAATAATTGTAAGAACCAGACTAAGCATGTGGCTGATTCTTAGTTAAACCAGTCCAACTAGTTAGGTCGATCCGGTTTTTACAACATGGTTAGGGTTGTTAAAAAAAATGAAAAATTGAACTAAATTGTGAGATTGATCCGAATAGAACAAGAAGAAGAGTGAATCAGTTTAGTTTCAATTTGTTTTTTCAGCTAATGCAATTTGGTTAATTACTAAATATATACAATTCAGTTAATCCAATGGAACCATTTCTTGTGGTTTTATATTGAATAATATAATCAACGAGTAATTGTACTGTAGTGGGGCGATCCTTTTTCGCAAGAAATGATCTTATTGGCTGAAGTGGATACAAGCATGGCCATATCTCATAGTTTTTAAAACCAGATCGGGCTAACTAGTTGGACCGAGAGCTGAACAACCATCCGGTTTGGTTTACTTAATTAACCAAAATACAATCTAAATCGATCATATTCATCTAAACCGGTCAATTTTTTGTTCAACTACCAAATCCAACTGTATTAACAATCAAACCAAGTAAATTAAAAATTATTTTAAATAACACATTACCAACTGTGGTATCCACTTAAAAAAGAATATTAATGTTGCATTTTATTTGTATTAGATTTAAATTTACTTATTTTTTTGGTTAAATTTAGATATTACGATGTGTATTTTAAATTTTAAAATTATAAATTTGTGTTGAGTTTATAATCATTAATTATATATTATTTTTATCATTATTATTTATTAAATATGCTGTTCGACTCATTAAACTCATGATTAGACCTATGAATTTATATCTTGACCGGTTTTCATTCCAATCCGATTTTAAAAACCGTGCCATATATTTAAGATTTAGGATCCTATGTTGGGATATTATCATTCTTTCAAGAAAAATGAATAGTTGCACCGCAGCTTCTCGCTTCCCCGCCCCCCCCCCCCGCCACTAAGAAGGTGACTCCAGGCCGTCGAAGATACAGGTTAAAACAAGAAATAATTTAGGAAACCTTTCTAGCAAAAATCAAAATTAGAACATTTTATTGCTTCACTGCTAAATTAATTATTGGATTTTCTCGACCGAAAGGAAAAATTATAGGGACTTCCCCATGTTTCTTTTGCATTCAGTCATGTAACCAATGATTTTTTGACGGATCCACTTTTATCGAGAAGATGACAAATAGACCCATGCGCCAGCATGCTCAATAATGCTCATAAAATTCAAATAAAGTGGACAATTGTGGCAGAGTCCCGTGGAATTTTTTACCCTTCCGTGCCCATCAATCATCCAGTGAATAATTTAGTTATTTACAATCAAAACATTTATGAAATGCCCCCTGAAATCTTTAAAAAATGTGAATTTATGGCCATTTTTTCGTTATTTACACATGCCACGCCCGTGGGCCTACTGGACGGCGGTGGAAAGAACTTAGAAAGACACCAAAATAAATTCATGTTGGTTAATGACGATTGTTCTATATACCATTAGTTTTTTTTTTTACAGTGGAATTCGGACTTAATTTATTATTTGAAAAGAAAAAGGACACTTGATATTTGTTAATGGTTCATGTAGATGGATGTCAATCACGGACATCAAATTCATGTTTCACATTGATTTTCGGGAGTCTTGTTGGATGTGTTCATCCACTCGTACGGCTTGCTTGCAAGACAGTAATAAATCATAAAAGAATTTAACGGTTTAGATCATTTTATCTCTTAATACTTTTTTTTTATAATGAATCTCTTAATACTTTAATAAGTTGAAATTGTCAGATTTTATAGTATTAAAATCGAATATTATACTGTGAACAATAACATCATAATCTTTATATTCTTAATCAAAGAGTAAGAACATGTAATTCTCCCCTTTTATCCTTACGATTAGAACCCATTTTGATTTATTTAGTTCTCTCATAACTGGATTCCATGAGTTCAGTTCAGATCTCTTGCAACTAGCAAGACCAATAATCCTTGAGCCCAGGGCTCATAGCATAAGGTAGTTGATTTGACGGTTGCAAGCGCCAGTGGAAAATCACATGTCCACCTCTGAATTATTTGCCTTTGCCTCTTTCTCAGCGCCAATGGAGCCTTCACTTTCCTCGGACTTCTTCGTCTTCCTCTTCCTGAGCAGCTTTGCAAGCCCATCGAGGGCGACGCCAGGATCCTCATTCTTCATGAACTCCTCTGCAACTTCTGCCGGGGTCACCTCGGTCTCGGCGATCAGGCTCTTGATCTCTGTGAGGACGCGGCCGTGGCAGCGGCTCAGGTCAGCGTCGGAAACCCCGAGGTAGTTGCAAGCTAGAAACATGAAGCTATGGAAGGTGCAATAGGACATATGGATGCGCATGTCCATTCGTCCAGGCCGGACCAGTGCTGGATCGAGTTTCTCGATGTGATTTGTTGTGAACACTATTATCCTTTCGTGCCCCCAACTCGACCATAGTCCATCAATGAAATTTAAGAGTCCGGAAAGCGTTAACTGTACATAACAGATTCCACATAAAAAAAATGGTTTTAGTTCTAGTCAATAAACGAAACTATGACTTGTGTACTAAGAAAACAGGTCTATTATATCTGAACTCAAGTACAGAGTTTCACTTACCCGAGGCCTGCTACTGTAGTTCTTGTCGTTTGCTTCACTGGCAGGTATGCGGTCCGGCAGGTCGATGCTGCAGTCGATGTCCTCAATCACGAGGATGGACCGATTCGCTATACCCAGCAAGAGGTCCCGGAGGTCCGAGTCAGCCACAACGTTGGATAGCTGGAGGTCATAGACATCGAACTTGAGGTAGTTTGCCATGGCAGCCACCAAGCTTGACTTCCCTGTCCCCGGTGGGCCGTGGAGCAAATAGCCGCGCTTCCAAGCCCGTCCGACGCGCTTGTAGAACTCCTTCCGCCCTAGAAACCGGTCCTAGAGAAAAATCCTTGGATGATCCATCCTACAACAACGTTGTTGTAGTTGAGGAAGATATGGATAAATTTTTTTCTCGTTTACATAATTTTGGCAACCCATCAAGGGATTAACTCCTAATTGCTAATTTACTGTAAGTTAATTAGTATTTTTTTGGGACAACTCAGTTATATATAAGTGTCATGTAATTCTTTAGCAAAACTGATCAAAAAATTCCTTAGCAATTGAACCCACAACTCCCATTTCTCCATCATGTTAAATTAGAATTGTGTGTTAGAATTGACAAAATAGCCATAATTCCAAACATGAAGCAAAACTAAAGCCCTCCATTTCCCTTCCTTCTCCTCATGTACAATATCCAAAAATAATGTTTGTCAATTTTTTATTTAACTACTATATCAGGCAAGTATGACATGTGGTGTAATATTTGCATAACATGCATTCTACTGTATCAGGTACCATTGCCATGTGATAAACATGGACGCACTTTGCCAATAAAAAGAAAGATGATCAATCATTGTACTTTTCCCTCGAAATTGCATTCTTTTTATGTCCCATTTATTATAGATGAAACTTTGTATTACTAAACATGCACCTGTAATAGACGATACAGTTATCATGATAGCAATGTCATGAAATGAATGCGCTGAAGGGCCAAATTAGGCCGTCATCCCCGATCTTGGCTTCCTTCCTGCTTTCGGGCTAGGTCACTGCCATGTGAGGACATCTTCAAAAAACCTTCAAGTTAGCTATTCCATCGATTCAAGTTAACTGTTCAATTGGTTCCCCTTCACCTTAGCCAGTACCTCTCGAGCTCTACCACTTTGTCCCAATTTTAAAATATCATTTGATGCCCTCGTTGAAAGACTAGGATGAAGGGGCGCCGTGAGAAAGCCAACCCAGTCTCACACTCACCTTCCCACACACATATAAGAAAACTCACCAGCTGCTTCCTATCCGTCATCATTGGCTCCAGCTGGAAATGCGCTGCAACCACGACTAGAGTCGGTTCACCTGAGATAATGTCTCAATTGCAGGAGATGATACAGACTGTTGTCCATGACAGTATTAAGCGTGAGGTCAGCTGCTTGATTGATGAATAATTGGAAGCAAAAGGGTGAAATAAACCACAAGGTTAGGCGGAATTAAGCCAACATAGAGTTAATGAGTCTCAAGGAGAATCCTAGGGCAGACTATATAGGCGACCGCCTCATAGACGGTGCTCGCTTCCTCCTGAATGAATTGTCATCCCACCTCCAATCATGCAACCAACATCAGCTGCTATTCCCACTCAAAGAGGCGTGCCACCTCACAAGCTACCACTACTCACATACCCTCGCTTGTACTAGCAGCAGCTGGATCACCTCCACCCTCTACTGTGTATGGGCACCTACCTGTACTACTTTTCCTCCACGGTCGTTCTATCCCCCTGTCATGGTAGCGCTAGCTGATGGATCAAGTTTTAGCACGAGCATTCCAATTCCACCATCAGCCGGCACAACATCTGACACTTCTCAATTCTTAACTCAAATTAGAGTTAAGATTATTGATACTGTAAAAATGGATAACTATTAAACAACATGCCATCCTTGATGAAGAGTTCAGTCTCCATTTATTGATAATATACAGCATAGCATAAGCATGTTCCTTGGAATTTCAACATTACTAACGTGACCCAGTACGATGGGACATTCAAACTAGTATTTGAACTGTACATTATGGTATTCCTTCGTCACTTGTACTTAAATTTCCCGTATGTTACATGTCACAATGGTTAAGGAGCACGGTAAATTTGAAATAGAAAACTAAAATGGACATATATTTTAAATAAATTAAAAATATATATACGTATATATTATCAAAATCAATTAAAAAACAAAAAATAAAAACCTATTGGGAACCCAGGTTGATTAGAGTAGGTAGGACCATAGTTTTAAAAGTCAGATTAGACTGGAACCAATTAATGCATGGGTTAATGCATGTATGATTCAATCAAGGGTTCAATGGGTCCAATTGGATTTTTAAAATAATAATAATAGTATAATGTTAATATTAAGTAGTTAAAATACCATATATCAAATATTAATAAATCACTATGGTTTGTCAATGTAAAAAATATAAATTTAAATCTAGAAACCAAATAATGCATCATATAAATTTAAAAAATACATGAAAACCCATATATTAATTGTTATAAAAAAATAATTTCTCATTTTGTAAAATGAAAAAGAATATGTTGAACTCTTTTTTTTTTTTTTAACTGAAGGAAGCCACCAAAAATCAATACAATTTTGAAAGTGAGGAACTGAAAAAGGTAGAGAAAGACAACATGAATTAGGCGCCACATTTTCACCTGGACTGGTGAATACGCAGACATTAATTTATTAGGTACGGGAAATTGCAGTGGCAAAAATGGATCCCAACCTTCTCTTGCAGGAAATTGCAATCAGTACATGCAAGAAGAAGTAAATTCATTGAATAAACATCTTTGTTTCATGCGAGAAGAGCATAACAACTCGAAAACTCCCAATTAGCAATAGAAGTTCTTCAAAGCATCACCACCATAAAAAGTTCAAGGTAGCTGATTCCCATTCATGTCCTCCAAAACATATGCATTGGGATGGGGATAGCAACGACTCTGTAGTGGCCTTCCCAACGTGGCGAGAGCTTACTCAACCGGTCTTGCCCTGTGAATTGATTCGTTATGAACACCAATTGTCCAATAGCAAATTGTAGCGCCTTACCTCGATGGTTGAAATACTATGCCGCAGCTCTGTTGATGCCTTTGGTGTGACCCAGTAAGACCAGAGGATGCTATCGAGGTCATCCACCTAACTTCCTCCTAGCACCACAGCTCGAGTCCTTAACCCATGAAGGATTGTTCTATTTGTTACCGCCACTTGGCCATTCATTTGAGGATGCACAACTGAAGAGAAGTGATGATCGACGTGAAGTTCATGGCACACTCGTTCAAATGCCTTTCCTCAAAATTGGGTCGCATTGACAGTGATCAAGACTCGCAGTATTCCCAAATGATACACCCTGTTCTTAACCAAGAGCTTTCCACGGCGTGGTCCGTGATATTGGCGACAACCTAGGCCTCCATCTATTTCGTGAAGTATTCAAACGCCGTGAAGATAAAACTTTCTTTACGTTGATGCAGAGGGGAAAGGGCCTAGGATGTCGATTCTCGACTGTGTGAAGGGCCAAGAGATTGAAATCGGATTATGCTCAACCAGGGATCCCGAGGAGCCTGCTAATGGTGTGATCAAGCATGTTGGGCCCATTATAACTTTGCCGCATAGCAATATTACTATTAAATCTCATGAAAAAAATACTAATTTATTATGATAATTTTTACCCATTTCACCAGGAAAACTTACTCGAATCATACCTAATTATATAACTTGCTATTTCACAAGTAAAATTTTTGTAAAATAATTCAGATTCTAATAAATTAATATAATAAATTTCTATACATATTTTTTTTCGTATTTCTATATATATATATCTCTCTATTATATATATGTATACATACATATATACGAAATGAAACGACCCGTTGTAGACAGCGGGTGTTCACGCTGCGGTCCAACTCCAAGTGCGCTGCCACCTCCCCTTCGGCAGGGAGGAAAGGTCAGGTGACGCAATGGTTTGTGACGTAAGCATCCCATCTGCTCGCTCCGAAAGCAATAACTAACGGGTGAGTAGAACAAATTTTCATATTTAATGTTTTATTTATCCAATAATTTGGTCCCTAATATTTTTTTTTGCCACCGACTCATCTTAAACTGATGTCACGTTAATTTTTTATAAAAAAAATCCCATATCACATGTGATGAAAGATTAATAACCGTTTGATTTATAGAAGAAATTGGTGATAAATGATTGAATATTTTGATTATCATGGTGGCAAAAAATTATCATATATTAAGATGTTGGCGGCACCAAGCACGAGCGACAGACCTGTAGATTTACTCTTAATCGATTTATTAATGCCCTCAGTCACATAAGCTCAAACCGACATTCTTTCCCCGCTAAATTGGCTCCACGTAGTGGACGAGAAACCCTCACAAACTCTGATGTAATGGTAAAATATTATATATAATTTACTTGATTCATTTATATTTTTTTACTCAATTGATAACATTTCACTCTCTTGAATCCATCAATTTACCCTTTTACTAACATTTCACCCTCTTGATACAATAGTTGCTCTTAGCTTCTTCTTCTTCTTATTTTTCCCTATGACGGTGATTAGAGTTCTTAAACGAGGCGGACTAGCCTGGAACTAGACTATCCAAACCCAGAACCGACTCGGACTGCTCGTAACCGGCACGTAACCATTCTTATTGGATTGAGATGCAGTTACAAGCCGAGTCAGCAACAGAGGCTCGTAGAACCGTAATCAGTTCGGGCCGTTAACCTACTGAACTGGCCTGAAATCGCTAAGAAACCGGACCAAAACCGTAACCGACCTAGAACTGTTATAAAATTAGACCGCACCAGCTCGGACCGTGAACCATAGCCCTCCACCCACCAAATTTCGTAATCTCGTATAATTTGTGAAAAAATCGACAGTCACAATGTTCATCCAATCACATCCTCACCTAAATCAATCAAAACACTGTTTACCAATTAAAATACTGTTCATCCGATTAAATTTGAAAATAACTGTGTTTTTAAAAAAATATAAAAATATGGACGTTCACGGGTCAAACCGGCCAAGACCGTTAACTAGCCCATTTATAAATGGTTCCAGGCCAATTCATGTTCGTATGAACCGTAACCCATAATCGGACCAACCCATTAAGCAAACGGACATAACCGTAACTTGATCTAACAATTTCATGCATGTTTTGAACTAGTCCGAAACTGGCACGGACCACACTTTTAATAACACTAACGGTGACTCCAAGGCGTGAAAGATATAAGTAAAAAAAAAAAACACAAAGAAATTAGAAAAAATTTCTAGCAAAAACTGAAATTAGAACCTTTTATTAATTCACCATTAAATTAATAATTGAATTTTCTCGACCAAAAGAAAAAATTATAGGGATTTTCCCAAGTTTCTCCTGCATTCATCATGTGGACTACTTACTTTTGACGGGTCCAGCGTACCGATAAGACAACAAATAGGCCCATGCTCCAGCATGCACACTGATGCGCATAAAATTCTAGTAAAGTTGACAATTATGGCAGAGGCGTGCGGAGTCCTTACTCTTCTATAGCTATCGATCATCTAATAAATAATTTACTTATTTACAATCAAAATATTTATGAAATGCCCCTTGAAATCTTGCAAGATGTGAAATTGATGGCTATATACGTCGTGCCCGTGGGTCTACTGGGAAAGAACTTAGAAAGACACCAAAATAAATTCATGCTGGTTAATAATGTTTATTTTATATGTCATGAGTTTTTTTGGGGTAAAATTCAAACTTAATAAGAAAAATAACATTCAGTATTTATGAATGGTTGTTGGAGATGTCAATCAAGGACATTAAATCATGTTTCAAGTTGATTTTTGGGAGTCCCGTTGAATATATTCATCAACTCGTACAGCTTGCAAGACGTTAATCAATTCAAACAAGTTACAGAGAACTCAACGGTGTAAATAGCCTTATCTCTAGATTCTTGCATGAGTTGAAATTGTTAAATCTTTTAATATTAAGAACAACAATGACCTCAGCTGCCTCGAAGATCTGGTTCCTGGTCGGGCTGTTGACAGACTCCTCGATCACTAGTGTTAGTTGATTGGCTTTGCGCCTGAAGAGGCGGCGGAAGATCGAGAGGAGGAACGATCGAATCGGTCGGGGAAGAAGGTCGTTCAGGATGGAGCGAATTAGCATGGTGGATGCCATAAGGGAGGCGTAGGCGAAAAAGAGCGAGGAGGGCGAGGCCATCATTTCTTTGGCTAAAATCAAACAATCAATTTCTTTGCTGGTCACGACAACAACTATGTGTTAAAGTTGAGAAAATGGCCATAATTCCAACAAACGATGGAAACGTAAGTCCTCCATTCCCCTTCCTTCTCCTCATGTACAATATCCAAAAAGATGTGTTAGTTTTTCACGTTAACTTTGAAAATTATTATTATTGTGGCATATCTGGTCGTACAAAAAAAAATCTAAATTAGATTTCATATTAATTTCGGATGAATGGAATCCTGTATTTGCCCATATGAGCCGGTCAGTTTTTTGTTCAACCACTAAACCCAACGGTATTATAAAGTAAAAATTATTTTAAAAAATATCTTATTGTCTATTTAAAGAAGAGTGCTAATTATACATTTTATTTTTATTAAATTTAAATATATATACACACATTCCATTCTATTCCGATTTTAAAAATTGTCCCAGGCGGTCGAAGATATAGGTTAAAACAAGAAATAATTTAGGAAATTGTTCTAGCAAAAATTGAAATTAGAATATTTTATTACTTCGCTGAATTAATTATTGGATTTTCTCGACCGAAAGGAAAAATTATAGGGACTTCTCCATGTTGCTTTTGCATTCAGTCATGTAACCAATGATTTTTTTATGGATCCACTTTATCGAGAAGATAACAAATAGACCCATGCGCCAGCATGCTCAATCATGCGCATAAAATTCAAATAAAGTGGACAATTGTGGCAGAGGCGCGTGGAATTTTTTACCCGTCCATAGCCATCAATCATCCAGTGAATAATTTAGTTATTTACAATCAAAATATTTATGAAATGCCCCCTGAAATCTTTAAAAAATGTGAATTTATGGCCATTTTTTCGTTATTTACACATGCCACGCCCGTGGGCCTACTGGACGGCGGTGGAAAGAACTTAGAAAGACACCAAAATAAATTCATGTTGGTTAATGACGATTGTTCTATATACCATTAGTTTTTTTTTTTTACAGTGGAATTCGGACTTAATTTATTATTTGAAAAGAAAAAGGACACTTGATATTTGTTAATGGTTCATGTAGATGGATGTCAATCACGGACATCAAATTCATGTTTCACATTGATTTTCGGGAGTCTTGTTGGATGTGTTCATCCACTCGTACGGCTTGCTTGCAAGACAGTAATAAATCATAAAAGAATTTAACGGTTTAGATCATTTTATCTCTTAATACTTTTTTTTTATAATGAATCTCTTAATACTTTAATAAGTTGAAATTGTCAGATTTTATAGTATTAAAATCGAATATTATACTGTGAACAATAACATCATAATCTTTATATTCTTAATCAAAGAGTAAGAACATGTAATTCTCCCCTTTTATCCTTACGATTAGAACCCATTTTGATTTATTTAGTTCTCTCATAACTGGATTCCATGAGTTCAGTTCAGATCTCTTGCAACTAGCAAGACCAATAATCCTTGAGCCCAGGGCTCATAGCATAAGGTAGTTGATTTGACGGTTGCAAGCGCCAGTGGAAAATCACATGTCCACCTCTGAATTATTTGCCTTTGCCTCTTTCTCAGCGCCAATGGAGCCTTCACTTTCCTCGGACTTCTTCGTCTTCCTCTTCCTGAGCAGCTTTGCAAGCCCATCGAGGGCGACGCCAGGATCCTCATTCTTCATGAACTCCTCTGCAACTTCTGCCGGGGTCACCTCGGTCTCGGCGATCAGGCTCTTGATCTCTGTGAGGACGCGGCCATGGCTGTGGCTCAGGTCGGCCTCGGAGACCCCAAGGTAGTTGCAAGCTAGAATCATGAAGCTATTGAAGGTGCAATAGGACATATGGATGCGCATGTCCATTCGTCCAGGCCGGACCAGTGCTGGATCGAGTTTCTCGATGTGATTTGTTGTGAACACTATTATCCTTTCGTGCCCCCAACTCGACCATAGCCCATCAATGAAATTTAAGAGTCCGGAAAGCGTTAACTGTACATAACAGATTCCACATAAAAAAAATGGTTTTAGTTCTAGTCAATAAACGAAACTATGACTTGTGTACTAAGAAAACAGGTCTATTATATCTGAACTCAAGTACAGAGTTTCACTTACCCGAGGCCTGCTACTGTAGTTCTTGTCGTTTGCTTCACTGGCAGGTATGCGGTCCGGCAGGTCGATGCTGCAGTCGATGTCCTCAATCACGAGGATGGACCGATTCGCTATACCCAGCAAGAGGTCCCGGAGGTCCGAGTCAGCCACAACGTTGGATAGCTGGAGGTCATAGACATCGAACTTGAGGTAGTTTGCCATGGCAGCCACCAAGCTTGACTTCCCTGTCCCCGGTGGGCCGTGGAGCAAATAGCCGCGCTTCCAAGCCCGTCCGACGCGCTTGTAGAACTCCTTCCGCCCTAGAAACCGGTGCAAGTCCGCCATCACTGCCGTCTTCTGCTCCGCCTCCATCGCCAAAGTATCGAAGGTCGAAGAATGCTCAAAGTGAATGGAATTCCAGCAGGGTCCACAACCATGGACACCGTGGAAGTGACTAAGCGTGTACATCTTCAAGATCCTTTCATTCTTCTTCAACTCGCTCGCCCTTTCCAGTATGTGAGGCACATAAGAGTTCAATATCCTCTCCTTGTGCTCCTTCTCGAAACTAAGCTCGAACGATCTCCGAGTGTCAGAGCCCGACCGACGTGGAGAGTCCCTCTGATTGCTCCTCTCCTGCTCAACGCACAAGAACTTCCAGTTCAGCTTGATCCCTTCGTGGGAATCTGTTAGCCTCTCGTTCTTGTCGAGGTGGATCGATATCCTCTTCTTGTTCGAGGGGCTGTGGATCTTAAGGCGGTCGACGTGGGGCCCGATCCTCGTGCTGAGGTAGACCTCAGCGGCCTCGAAGATATGGTTCTGGGTCGGGCTGTTGCCAAACTCCTCGATCACTAGTGTTAGCTGATTGGTTTTGCGCTTGAAGAGGCGGTCGAAGATCGCAAGGAGGAACAATCGAACCGGTTGGGGAAGAAGGTCCTTCAGGATGGAGCGGATTAGCATGGCGGATGCCATGAGCGAGGCGTAGGCGGAAAAGAGTGAGGAGGGTGAGGCCATCATTTCTCTGGCGGAAAACATGCCTTCGGAGGACTCCGCGGACTTACGATGTAACGCACAGAGGGGGGCCGCCCTTTTATAGAGCCCAAGCCTCCCTTTTTTTTGTGGGGGTTATTTTACCCAAAAAAATATCCCTTAAATTTTAATAAAACTATCAGCCCTCGGCGTAATTTCATTCTTGAAATAGTAATGGTAGTTTGTTTTATTTTAAAGACCATAATAGATTTGAGTATGATTTCTCGGATTGACCAAATCATGTGGGATTATTAGAATTTTTACTATTAAAAATATCATACGTTGGTGGAATATTAATTATTAACAGTTGAAATATAAAAAAATTAAGGGCCTACTAATTTTAAATAATAATAATAATAATAAAATTCCTTTGGTTGTCCATTTTTATCATAAAAGTTCTGACAGAAGAATTGGTAAAATTAAGCCGTGCAATTCAAAATTATCTTATCCGTAATTCGGTACCACAGAAATTTTGGATGCTTACAAGAGAGGAGGAGCCCTTCAATTTACTAATACCAACACTGGCGCCAGCCATGAATCAATAAAGATCATTTGAGATGCCTAATGATAAGTACATATATTTCGACAGCATTAAAGTTTGGATGACATTGGTCCAAAAATTATAATATATATATATGTATGTATTGTGAACTAATATAATATGAAAATTTTAGATTCTAAATAAGATAATATTAAAAATTATATAATACGAAATTTCTTCTTTAAATCCTATTCAAAACTCTTCATATTATCTGTGGGAGGAATATTTTCTCCATCCGTTGTACATTTGAGATATTCATTTGTAAGATACATCCATTATATTAGAGGAACTGTAAAAAATTATATCCGGTAAAATTATTGCCCTTGTATTTCTAATTTGCGTTATAGTTTAACCAAAGAGCCCGACACACACACACACACACATACATATATATATATATACATGCCAAAAATGCAACTTATCTATCCCATTTTAGATTTTAGTAACTGATATATAAAAATAATTGAACCATGATTAATTAAATTTGAACTAATATTATGATAAAATACTGATTCAATTTCAGTGACTGCACCGTGGGACGGACTGATGTCGTGGTCGGATCGGACATCGCGTAGGGTCGGACGGCATGCGCTCAGTGTCGGTTGAGTTGGATTCCAACTCTAGTAGTTCCAAAGCACGAAGAATCTTTTCTTACGCATGCATTTAATTTTGCTCCAAGGAAGATTAATCTTTTAAAAAAAATAAAAATACTTCTACAGTGCAGCTCCCTCTATCATCATCATTATTTATCGTGGCTTGTGGGAGATCTATCCACAAAAACTTTATTAAAAAATGATAATTAGAAATAAGAGTAAAGAAAATGATATTAGTGAGTTGAATTAAGATAATTTAATCTAAATAAAACAAGCGTAACCTATATGGTATTTCATAATTTTTTTCAAATTTATACCAAAAAAATAAAAATTTTCAAATTGATAAGATAATAATCTCCGTGTCCCGTCGACTAATTTTCTATCTGTGCTTTGAGAGAGAGGAGTGTCTAAATGTAATATGATGGTAGTGGAAAGCTCCATCGATCGGGTGACTCGGAGGAGTCAGTGGCAGAAATTCGATCTTCATCCCTACGTACTATGAATGAGCATTTGGAAATAATAGAATCCGAAGCCTTCAGGCCGAAGCTATCATCTAAGCTTGAGTGCGCTATCGTGACGTAATGGCTGATGACGACAGCATCAATTCGAAAGAGTCAAGTCTCCGCTACTTTCGGAGTTAATATTGGATCGTGTCTTGGATTTTTTATTTTACTTTTTTGCAATGACAATAGAATAGACCGATTTTAACCATATGGGATTAAAAAAAATCTGAAAAAATTTACATTAGTCAAATCAATTATGAAAACAAGTCGAAAAGTTCACAAGAAATTTCTGCCTCAATTTCCGCGAGGTCTTTTCAAGTTCATAAAGCTTGACGTAGCGCACCGAAAGATGCACGGTGGCTGCCGGGGGATTTTCCTGCTGCTTGTCCACCGGAAGAAAAGGCGACGTAGAGCAGAACGCAGGGTTGGATTTCAGGCAAGATTCGTTGAAGGCCGACGACGTGGGGGAGAGAGATAGAGGGAGAAAAAAAATGCATAAGACTATGGACCAGATGGTTCTCGTGGACCATACGAAGAGATGAACCAGTTAGAAGAGAAATCCTTAGATGACCCATCCTACAACAACATTGTAGTCTCGGAAAATACCGATAAATTTTTCCTAGTTTAAATAATTTTGGCAACTAATCAAGGGATTAACCCCTAATTTACCGTAAGTCAATTAGCTTTTTCTTTTGGGGGACAAAGTAGTTATAAGTTATGTAATTCTCCAGCAGAACTGATCAAAAGATTCTTTAGCAATTGAACTCGCAAGATTAAGATTAAACAATCTACTTCTTTACTAGTCACGGGAGAAATTTAGTATTAAAATTGATAAGATATCCATAATTCCAAAGAGAATGAGGCAGAATTCCTCCACTGCCCTGCCTTCTCTTCATGTACAGTATCCCAAAAAAAAAGTGTCAGTTTTCCATGTCAACTTCAAAAATTATTATTATAGAATATTTGGTTGTATAAACTATGAATTCTTATTCCATACTAATTTCAGGTGGATGGGTTCCTATATTTGGAGTAAGTGCACCGGTACATCTTTATTTTTTTTTATATAATAGTTATTTTTTAAAATCCACTTACATATTTTATGTTTATCTAATTTTTTTAAAATTTTAATAATTAAAAAATCAATATCGGTCAATATTAGTATTAAACTACTATTCACGTCATGTCATATCAAACTCGATATAATATTTACATAAGATTTCTCATCCTGTATTTGGTACTATGATAAACATGATCGTACTTTGCCAATAAAAAGAAAGATGGATTTTTCCTCCAAATTGCATCCTTTCTATATCTTCTTCTTCTTCTTCTTCTTCTTCTTCTTCTTGTGGGGAGTGGGGGGGGGCTAAAAAGGGTGATTGTATTCATCTAAAACTGGGCAATACAGATCATAACCAATATTCCCCAGAAGTTACAAAAGCACAGCCAATATGTGGCCTATCCCCGAGTCCCGTATCTGCTCGTTACAGTCTCTGGCCATTCTAGGCCTGCGTCCACCGACAATATCATGCAGATGCAACAAGTGGAGGTGGCGGCTCAACAAAGAAAAAGAAAAGAAAAGAGTGATATCCTGATCTTCCGACCTTCCTCCTATCCGAGCCAGGCAATCAGCAACCGCATTTGCTAAAGCTTGCAGGAGCTTCCTACGGTCAATGATAAGAGGCATAAGTCTCGAGTTTGATATTGGCTCTAGGGGATGGTCTTGTGTTGGCTCGGGACCCTAGCGTAGCATCCTTTTCGTGTCAGATTTATTATGGATGAAACTTTGAATTAGTAAATATGGCCCCGTTGGTTCACTGACATTTGGCCTTCTAGCAGAAGGGTTATGCAAGCGGGTGTGCTGTATTTAAACCTGTTAATTCGGGTTGACACAATAATTTTGGACTCTCTTGATATATCACAATTCCATTTTCAGGCACTGGCACGAATATTTTATGCTACGGGCCACCCAAGCTCGGTTCAAATTAAATAAAAATAATTTTAAAAAATAAATTGGAATAATTTAATATTTTAAAATAAAGTTTTATATGATATAATTGATAAATTAATATAAATATTATATTAATTTAAAGAAAATAGTGAGATAATTATTAAAATATAATTATTTATATATAATTAATATTTTTTAAAAAAAATTATAATTTTCTTTTTATTATAATTCTTATGTTTTTCGAGTCGGTACAACTCAATATTCTCCACGACCCTAAAATTCTACCCTTTTTTCGTGCTAGACTTGGGTCATACTTTCAGATCATGTCATTTTTTACATGTCTAGTTGTGTTATTTTTTAATTTTGTTATTTCAAATTAAATCAAATAACTAGAATTTGTTTTATTTTTATTATAAGGACATTGTGAACATCTCAAATTATGTAATTTTATTTCCATTTTAGCTTTAATTTATTCTACCAAACACCTTCATTCTCATTCTTCATCAATACATTCATGATGAATTCATTTATTTATGAATTCCTGCTCTTTGTCAACTACATTTGCTTGTTATCAAATACGCCATGAATGTGTTCCACTAAATCTCTTCTCCCCAATTTCTAGTCTTATCCGGGGTATATCGGATTTCAGGACAGTCCCTTGCCATCTTCTCCATCCAACTGGTTGAACCGTCCGGTCGGACCCGGGCCGGCCGGTCTGTATGTCGCACGGACCAGTGCCTGCGTTGCCTTCCATTTCCCCCATTTCCCACACTCAGCCGCCGGCTCCCAGGTTGCTCAAACTCTTCGAATCCGACTTCATCTCCTTCAAGGGGTAATGCTTCCTTCAGATGACAAATTCCGATTGTGCACCAGCAAGTCTTCGCGGGCTCAGATCTGCTCTGATCATCCGCCCCGTTTCCTGAATTGCATTTCTGCTCACATTTCGAGACGTTCTGTGTGTTTCTTGATTCCTTAGGTGCAGTTTCTTTAGGAGAGCGAGGAGAAGAGAAAGCCACAGAGCTAGCTGGAGATGGATCCGGATTCAGTGAAATCGACCCTATCCAACCTAGCCTTCGGGAATGTGATGGCTGCCGCTGCTCGCGATTACAAGAAGGTGTGCTCTTTTCATTCATTTCATTTCGAGCTCTTTCACCCTTCTTCTTCTTCTTCCTAATTACAGAAGTTGCCAATTACTTCGGCACCTGAAGTTGGATCCTAGCTGATGAGTAATTTTAGCTTCGATATTAAGCTTTCAATATTAGGCTGATATCGAATTAAAGTTTACTTCTTTCATTTTTGCTCTGAAAGTACTGGTTATATATGTCTTATGTACGATAATCAGTGTTATTATTTTTTAACTAAGCTGATTTTGGTACTGAGTGATCTTTGCCCTGTCATTGGCGACAACGTTAGACGTTTTCAGCTATGGTTTTGTTCAACAGCGGATGAGATATGCATGTTTTCTTAGATAATCAATGGAAATCTCTTATAAATATCACTGTGATGTCAGTCTATTGCATCACTTAATAATGCACTTCTCCTTGTTGATTGAGAATACGGTTCAAGAGTATAGAAGATTACATCCAGAAATTCTACGTGTGTGTGTGTGTGTGTGTGTCTTCATAAAAAGGAAAAAGCATTTGGCATTCTCCTTGATACTTAATTTATTGGAGAAGCCTTGGTCAGTATTGTTGTTATTGGGTTAGATACTGTGATCTTCAATAGTTTAAACCAATACACCACTGGGAGTTTCATGCGGTCCATCATATCTTCCTTCACTGATTTGTAGGAGTTATTGGCCCATCAGAAGGCACAGGCTTCCAGTTCTATCAATGAGGAGGTTGATCTCGATGAGTTAATGGATGTAAGTCTTTTTTTATGAATAAGATAATGGGTGTAAGTTGTTTGTCCAGAAGTTTGTAATTTTTATGGGCTTGCAATGTTGGTTCTCCTTTCATATTCCGTTTCTGTTGCTGTGGTAGGATCCTGAACTGGAGAAGTTGCATGCTGATAGAATTGCTGCTCTGAAGGTCTGTTTCCCCATAATCCTCCTAACGTATTTAAAATATAGGAGAGTGAGCGAGCAGTGTGGAGCTCTTTGATAAGGGGAGATTGTTTAACAGGCCTTTTGTTTCTTTGTCATAGAAAGAAGCAGAAAAGCGACAAGAATTGAAGCAGCAAGGTCATGGAGAGTACAGAGAGATAACTGAAGGAGACTTCTTGGGTGAGGTGACGCAAAGTGAAAAGGTTATTTGCCACTTCTACCATCAGGAGTTTTACCGTTGCAAGTAATGCTCTCTCTCTCTCTCTCACTTTGTGCATCTGTCTCTGTCTCTTTCAGTGAGTGTGGGTGGCTCTGTCTCTCATGCAGGTAGATTTTGTATTTCATGTTGCTGAAAACAATTTCTTCTACCTTGTAGGATAATGGACAAGCATCTAAAGTCCCTCGCACCAAGGAATTTTGATACTAAGTTTATTAAACTTGATGCAGAGGTTTGTTGAGAATTGAGATTGGTTTTGGAGATATTGGAGTGAGATCTCAGTTTCAAGTCGCTGATTAATAATGTAGTAGACTCTGGAAATCCTGAAATTCTATTGTAAAAATTTGACTGCAGAATGCACCTTTCTTCGTGACCAAGCTCGGGATCAAAACCTTGCCTTGTGTTGTACTTTTCAGGTCGGTTTCTTTGGATTCTATTTCCTCTTGCTATCTGTTTTTTTTGTTCACTTGCTGGAAAAGAACGTATCAAGTTCCTTTTCTATTCACTTGTTACAAGTTTGCATTTTCTTTTAGTTGAAAAATACACTGAAGAGCAAACAAACATTCGTTTTCTAATCCTTTTCTAGTTTCCAAGAAAATGAAATCAGAGGACAAGCCTTGTTTTCAAGCATGAATAGTTGCAAAGTGAGCAAATTCTCGGGACTTCCATCTGAAAAGGGGCAGGTTTCTGGGACAGTGAGGGAAAAGTCTGAATCTTCCAAGGAATTAAAACAAAAGAAACTATGGCAATTTTCGTGTTGCAAAGTGTGGGAGAATATCAATTTTTATTTCTCCTTGAACTAATGGTTCACTTTGACATGATTTAAGTTTGAAAGTTTAGAGGATTTTGCTTTCTATTTCTAGAAAAGGAATTGCAGTGGATAGACTAGTTGGATTTCAAGATCTAGGAGGAAAAGACGATTTCACCACGAGGATGCTTGAGAACCATTTGATAAAGAAAGGTATTTGTTACTCTGGGGAGAGTCTAATTTAATCCAACGTTGACTATTAAAACTCATAATGTCCAATTTACAAATCAATGAGCTTACAGGTATTATTATCGAGAAGAAGGATAATGAAGATGATGAAGATGGTGACTATCCTGAAAGTACACGGAGGAATGTGAGATCCTCTGTGGGTCCTGACTCTGATTCTGACTAGAGAGCCTGCATTCTTTTCAGTGACTGGATTGTATTTCCATAGCTCGTGGTTGTATGAAACCCTTTCTTATTCTTCCTTTTTCTTCACCATTTTTCTTCATAGCCAATATCTCCTGTCATCTCTTAGGCAACACAAGTTGTGGGATGGTTTTCCTTTTGCAGTGTTTCCTCATTAGACCTATTGGCTGTTGTGAGCTCTTGAGACATAAGAGTGGCCTTTCCATTTTTGGAAGGTTGATTGCGCCCGAACAGTACCCACAGGGAATGGAAGATATATTAATAGCTTTGGCCATGGCCTGAAGAAAAAGAGTAATTGCGTCCTGGCACTTCGTATGTTTTCAATGGTGCAGTCCTGTCCTAGCTCTCAATGGAGTTCACACGGTAAGCTCGCCATAGAACACACAATGACTGCTTACTCGATCTGACTGAAACCATCTAACGACGGATTCTGATGTGCGTCTTGTGTGGGGTGCAGACCCAGTGAAATTTCCGAAAGGTATGTGAGGTTCGTCGTTTACGAATTCCTACAGATATGTGCAGGCACGCAAATGGGATAATTTCACTTTTAGACTTTAATCGCACATCCTAATTTTAAGACTTATGAATGAAATACAATAGTTCGAATTCCCGCTGCTTTCGGAACGTTTTTGCCGGGGAAATTGGGAGGAAAGCTTTATCAGTAGAGAAGAAAATCCACTAGGGAAATCTTAATTGGGTGACGCAAAATCCTCCCTCTACTTCGTCTGTCTGTTGAGCGGAGCCGCCTCGAATTTCGCTGATCGGATCACCCAGAGAACGCTAACTAACTGCTCCATAACAATGGCGGGACTCTGGTTTTGCGGTTCAGCTCACTGCCCATTAATGGGCAAATCTCGAGGAGAGCTCTGCTCCAGAGATTCCCCCATTTTAATACCCCCTCTTCTCCAAACCCCACTCCCCATTCCCAAACCCTTCTGCATTTTCAAGAGGTAAGAATCCATTGTGGGGGTGGGGGAAGAAAACTGTCTCTTTCTCTTGTTTGTTAGTCCTTAATTTAGCATGTTATGGATTTCACTTGACTGTTTACGGCTTCATTGCAATTGCTTGGGGTAGAAGTTTTGTGTAAATGTATGGCAATGCTATTAACTATTTTGATGTAAGTTCTTTATGAGTTTCCTTTAAATTTGTAGATGTTCTGTCTACAATTATTGAGATGATGGTGTTTTTGATATATGAGTTTGCTGGTGGAGCTATAGTAGGCAGGGAAGGAAAGGAAAGAAAATAACTTTACATTGGACAGTTGTTGCTGATATCCATTTTTTCTGATGTGATGTGTGTGGAACTTAGTTCGGATGAAATGCATTGCTTTGTTCAACTACTTTGGCAAACGTGTTTCCCCGATACATATATACACGTGTGAAATTGAAGCAGCTTGTTCGATTAATTTAATATTTGTTTCCTTCATTTTGTGCTTGACTGTTTTATGGTCTTGTTCACCATGTAATGGACTCAGACATTTGGCAAAGGCTTTTGGTTCTGGCATAGTAATCCACAATTGAAATGGCAACAAAGAGGGACAGCATGTCAGGACCCCCATCTCCCATACCCGGTAATCTTGCTTTCTCTTGGCTTCTGTTTTGGTCTTTAAATTGTTTGGGTGTTTGTTTTAGCATCTTCTTTTTAATGGAAAATTGCCAGTATCAATAGGAGTTACTAACCTCATGCTATTAGTTGAAGAAATTACACTTGTAAAAAAAGAAAAAGAAAAAAGAAGAAGATAAAAAAAAAAAAGAAGAAGAAGAAATTTCATGTATGAAGACAGTTCAGATACATTTTGTCCGATGACCTTGGATATTGGGGATGATTTGTGCAAACACTTGCTTTAAATTTCAATTGTCAATCACTTGTAACATAGCAATTTTCTAATCCGTGCATAATATCATGAAAATTTGAAGAGGGAAAAAGAAGGGCCGGTTTCTCCATCATCCTTTTCATGGAACATGGAAGACTAGTAAACGTTATTCTGAAAACTGGAAACTTCTTTCTCTTTTTTTTTTTCTGTTAAGAAAACGGAAGAAACAGACTGATGGATTCTTCATTGCCGAAATACACATAGAGAACAAACGCAATACTGGAGATGATTTTGAAATCAAACAGGCTATAAAGGAAGGCCATACATAGCTGCTGATGATGCCTCCTTTTCCTTTCTTTTCTTTTAATGCAGCTCATGATAGGTGCGAGGTTGATCTGTCTGAGGACAAGAGGAAGAAGAAGATTGCATCCTTGAAGAAAAAAGCAATCACTGCCTCTAATAAGTTCCGTGATTCTTTGTCACGGAAGAGTCAGAGGAGCAGCAAAGTCATGGCCGTGGATATTGAGGATGTCCGTGATGCTGAGGAGTTGAAGGCAGTCGATGCGTTCAGACAGGCACTTATTTTGGAGGAACTGTTGCCCTCAAAGCATGATGATTATCATATGATGCTAAGGTATTTCAGCATGAGATATGCTCTGAGCGAATCTTTCTGGTACAAACCTAATTAAAATTCCTCATCCATATTTCACCTTATCAATAGAAAGAAGCCATTAAAATTGCTTCTGAAAGAATTTCTTGGCTTATTTACTGAAGATACACTTGTTATATTCTTCAACATATGGAAAATATCATTTTATGTAATTCAGTTTACCAACAGAGAAGTTTTGCAATTGATGATATAGGTTTCTGAGGGCCAGGAAGTTTGACATCGAAAAAACAAAGCAAATGTGGGCGGACATGCTTAAGTGGAGGAAGGAGTTTGGTGCAGACACTATTATGGAGGTATGCTACCTATAAATTCCACTTGGCAAGTCAATTGGAACATATTTCGAGGTTGTTATCAATTTCTAGATAACTGGGGAAAGTTCTCTAATTTTATTACTGTTCTTTATCCTAATGACAAACACACAGAAAATACAACTAAGATCACACTTTGCAACACATGCTTTTGCTGAACCTAGATCTTTTTTGCTAATTATATTTCTTATTGGCAGGAACTGGAAACTGGTAACAGTTTTCCGATACATGCAAGTGATAACTACTTGCCTTAGTATAAGTTCTTTTGCTCATTTACCCCGTTTGTTCAATTCAAGGATTTTGTGTTTGGAGAGCTGAAAGAAGTCCAGAAGTATTACCCACAAGGACACCATGGAGTGGACAAGGAAGGGCGGCCACTGTACATCGAGAGGCTTGGGCAAGTGGATGCAAACAAGCTCATGCAAGTGACAAACATGGATCGTTATGTGAAGTACCATGTTCAGGAGTTTGAGAGAACCTTACATGTTAAATTCCCAGCCTGTTCAATTGCAGCGAAGAGGCACATAGATCAAAGCACCACAATTCTTGACGTGGATGGAGTGGTAAGTGTGACACCGATTCATTCTTGAATACATATAGAAAAAAACATTTGTAGCTTTGCAAGGAGGAATAGATGACCGTTGTTATCATAGTGTTGCTTAGTAATAGTTCTAGGATCAATTTCCAGTTTTTGAAGACGGGAAAGTACGAAGTGGTTGTTAGGCTACTGCTCATTCTTTCTCAGAGATTACACGGTTGGTTGCTCGGATCATAGATGCAAGACATTTGTGTTTCAGCACTTGTAGGTCCCATATTGGTACCACATGATCTTGTGTGTAGCCAGCTCAAAGCATTGATATTAGAGCCTCTAGTAATTTCCTTGAGACCTTTCCCTGAAAACAAATAAAAAGTGCTTCTTTTATAAATGCTATATGACATGTTATTATTTGCTCCGAGAGGATCAGATACTTTCAGGATGATTGACTAGTCATATCTTGTAGTGAGTTATAAACAGATTACTAGCTCAGAGAACGAACAACTGCGCTGATAATCTCTCTTCTGAAATAGGTTTAATAGAAAATTATGGTTTATCTTCCCCTTGTCTTCCCTTACTCCCTTCTTTTTCCCAGAAAGAAAAGTCGTACAAAATTTGTTTGATATAGCATTTTTCAGTATAATGGTGCTTATTACTTTATTTATCTGACATTAGTATCAAAGTTCCTCAGCCAAAAAAAAAAAAAGATTACTATTTGAACTTCGAAAATGAGCTTCAAGAAAATTATTGGAACGCGCTTCAACCAGTCCAAGTAATTTAAGCATCTCTTTTGGCAACTGGAACTGAATGTTGTAGCTTTGTCCTTTGCACGAAATTTTATTCTAAACTTCATTTAAAACATGCGAGATTGATTGGCTTCGCAGGGATTTAAGCAATTCAGTAAAGCCGCTAGGGACCTTCTTACACGTATTCAGAAGGTCGATGGTGACAATTACCCTGAGGTACAAATTTCTATATCCCCTGCAAAGTTTCCCATGTTCTAATTTCTGCCAACCCTAAGCATGTGAATCCTAAATAATTGATCATGACTATAGGCGTGGGTTATGTCACCACGTGTTAGAGTTCCCCCAGACCACCATTTTTAGATAACAAGTGGTTGACTCTGTTAACTCATTTGACAATTTGCAGAGATTTACTTGTCGGTTTTTTCACTGAATTGGCAAATAGAATATGAGTTATATCATTTTATTTTTATGGATAAACACGGGCATCATTAAATATTCATTTGAGCACTTCCCTAAATATCCCATGGGCTGGGGGGACCTCCCACATTTAGAATTTTTCAGCCATGTGCGCCATTTACTATTATTCCATACTCTCTTCCCTGGAGTAGCTCCTTTTTAAAATGTCCATGCGGTTAAAAACTGTTAATGTGCCACCACCCTGAAAGGCGGGAACCTATTTGCTTGTGTTCCTCATGCATACTGTTTGTTGAGCCATTGAACCATGAAGTGATGAACTTACGTCTAGTCTCATTCACTAGCTGGTCACTGCACAATAATTCTCTTATATTTGTGTTACTCAATATTTTTTTAATTGATTTATGGTTTTTATCGTAGTCTTTGAACCGCATGTTTATCATCAATGCTGGCTCTGGATTTAGAATGTTGTGGAACACTGTTAAGTCATTCCTTGACCCAAAGACCGCAGCCAAGATTAATGTAAGCAGTAGAATCTCGATCTTTGGACCTCTTGAATTGACCAAATGGAATGCAATTATAACGAACTCTTCTTTCTCAGGTTCTCGGGAATAAATATCAAAGCAAGTTACTCGAGATAGTCGATGCAAGGTAATTTTCATCACACATTGACCTTTCTTTTCCCCCTCCATGGAATTGATGGACCTCGATAAATATTTTATCCTTTTTGGAAATTGCTTAACCAGTGAGTTGCCCGAGTTCCTTGGAGGCGCCTGCAATTGTGATGGTGGCTGCATAGGTTCTGACAAAGGACCCTGGAAAGACGCAGAGATCCTGAAGGTGATTAGAATCTCAGCCATCCCCACTTTAATACTAGAAAACCAAAAACATGGAATGTCACTGAAAATACCTAATTGTTTTCTGTCAAAAATATTATGTCCCCATATTCAGAGGTGATTAATAAAATAGGTAACAAGTCTGGTGCAGATTAATTATAGAGAACTTGGAAGGAAATGATGCATTGATAGTTCCTTCAAATTTCTCTTACAATTTTGTTTTACCTACATGATGTGGCAGTGAGTTTTTAATTGTCATGAAATGAGACTTAAGCACTTGGCTGCCTCCTCAATGTCATGTATGAAATAATTACATAAGGAGATGTTGGGCACATTGGAGCCTTAACATTAGGGCAGACAAGTGGAAAAGGTCTTAACTCTTAAGTCATTGGCAGTTGACTATGAGTGATTTTGAAGGGTCAGACCTGTAGTAAAAATAAGTTTCTATTGACATTGATAAAACTTGTGTTAGTAGAATATTGGTTATAATCTGTATTTACCTCAGTTTGACGTTCCTATTCGTCTGATTCGTCTGTTGCTAAACCTAAGTTCTCATTTTATCAATCCTCTTGCAGATGGTTCAAAATGGAGATCATCAATGCATGAAATTCACGTCAACATCCGCTGATGAGAAGACAGCTTTAAAGGACGAGGCAGAGCAACCCAAGGTTTGTCCTCAATCTTTTCGAGGTTCCATCTGATTTTCCCTCATGTTCACAGGAATTCCTTCAACTTTACATGACTAGTACTCCGGTTAAATTGTTTGTTCATTAATGTCTAGGAACTTGACCCCTCTGAGTCCAGCACATGTGTGGATGTGCATGTTGTACAATCGCAGACCCATCAACTGCAGAAAGCAGAACACCCACAAGTTCCTCACTTCCCAAAAAAGGTAATAGAGAATGAATTTCGTAGGTATATGGTTTGACAGGAGCAGCGCATAAATCTTACTGAAATGAGCTCTTGCCTGAAAAAAGAAAAGATTTACGTTTTCTTCTATTTCATTCGCTTCTAAATCTAATAAGACCCAACTAATGCTCATAATTTTATTGCAAAACTACAGGTTTCATTCAGCAATAATTGCAAGAAACCTTGCAAGTATGATGATCTTGCTTCAGTGGTTGGGACAACTCTAGACCCAGCCTTCGAGAAGCTTCTACAGAATGCAAGATTCGCCCAATCAAAAGGTATGATAAACTGTCATACCTGTTTAACAATCAAGTAGAACTGCTTATAACTATATTTGACCAAAATAAATGAAAGTGAGGTCATTCTTTTCATCTGATACCCTGTCTTGAGGGTCTTTCCCTTGACAGAATAAACTTCATAGGGACTCGACATAAGTTTCTGATCTCATGCTCTGTGGTCACAGGGTTTTTCTGCTATATCCTTGTCAACAAGTATTACAATTGTAATCTGAGGTTTAACATACTTAGATACATCAAGTATGAACCAATCCAATTAACAAACAGAAACGTGTCCCATCTGATTCCAAGAAACAGAGCACAAATACACTATGAGAATTGGAGGTGAAGTTCAACATTGGCCCGTGGAATTGGCCCAAAGTGGCTGGTCTTCCACCTATAGAACCTGAACTAACTGTTTATGCAATTTGTGTTTCTAATAAAAAAACTTTCAACCTTGTTTTGGATATTATTCATGTAAGCATGTGAATCCATCGAAGCTGACCTAAGTGACCTGACCCATGAACCTGTGCTTCATTATATTGGACATGATTTGTAGCTGAAGGATCTTGCTCTTCTTACAAACTCTGACAAGTATAATGCGAATATTTTCCAAACCAGGGGTAGATTGTTACACGGTGCCAAACACCTACAAAGCCCCATCTGATGGTTTCAGTTCCCAGATTGTGAGGGCGATCATGGCATTCGTCATGGGTGTTGTGACCATGGTCAGGGTATCCCGTGCAGTGCCCAGAAAGCTTACTGATCCGTCTCTCTATTCCTCAGATATCTACCATGCAGATTCAATGTTCAGGGGCCACCAGATTGACCCAACCACTCTCCCTGCCCCGGAGTGCTTTGCAATAATCAAGCACATGGCGAAGTTGGAGGATAAGGTGAACATGCTGAGTTCGGAGCAGGCTGCAATGTCCGCAGAGAAGGAGCAGATGTTGAATGCTGCTTTAAATAGGGTCAGCACCTTGGAGGGGGAGCTTGCCGCGACTAAAAAAGTAGGTTTAATCCTTAATCTCGTTTCATTCTCCTTTCCCATTGTTACTGAGCTAAGCCTAGCATATAGATGGCACAAGTCCATGGGAGGACAAACTCACTCTTGTTTCTTTACAAATCTGAATCGCTGCCATATATGCGGGGGAATTCTTTTTACCTAAAATATTTTTCTTGAGTCAGTCTTTTATGTAGAAGTGGGGGAAATTGTTATCCTGTGCACGGGCTCAGTAACTAACAGGACGAAAATTTGAGACGGGTTCGCAGTTGCCAGCGTCTTCATTTGCTGGGATGTGGCACTTAACTACAGGAACTTCAAAAGTTCAAAACTTACTAATTTGACAATTCCAAGTGAAACCGTCAGTCCCCTGGATGAAACCTAAAGTTGTTTCTACGGTGCAGGCCATGGAGGAAGCAGTGATCCGACAGAACGAGCTCCAAGCTTACATTGACAAGAAAAAGAAGAAGACCCTGGTAAGTTCCAAAATTCCCGCTAAATGTTCATCACTAAGTTACCGACATCATAAGTGGGTCCGATTGGCTGATCCCCGAAATTCCGTCTCTGTCCTGGATGCAGTTTCACTGGTAAACGCCGAAGCCGACTTTAAGGGACTTTCGATGACAAGAGGTGGTGGTCTGTGCAGGTTTCAGCCTCACTGTTAAAGGGCCACCGCTCTAATGCAGATCCTTTTTTTCTCTATTTCATCTTAGTTTTATTTATTGGATTGGTGCCTCCACCGTGTGAACATGGTGTAGTCTGTACTTGTATAGGTTAATAGAGAGGCCCAAATGGCCCTTATGTATATACATAAATAAACAAATCCAAACAGATCAAATGTACCAACCTCCCTTTGTCATAGCCGCCAGCCATCACATGTCGGCTCCAACATGAGGCGATTGCTTTTCTTCTGATGAGTTGTAAAGTGCTGTTTCAGTTTCCTTCCTTATCGAGAGAATGAAATGAGAGGCAGGAATTACTGTGCTAGCTCTCATCTGGCGGGTGACCTGCTCGAATCTCGGAATCCATTCCCCAGTTAGCTCCAAGAAATAACTGCGGAACTTACTTGAACTGAGTCCCTCCTCTAGCCAACGTGCAGTTGCCTTAACGTCGGTCTCTTGTCTTTTGACGTGATAGCGTCATCGCTGTCGGGTATATATCTCATGGCTATCGCCATTCTCTATGCCCTCAAAAGACAACCTATGGTTCATCACTGCCATTTTGCTCGTGAACGAGGTATTGCAGAGTTAGCTTAGTATCCATCCTAGAACTTATGCCCGAGAAGATTATCCGACTGAAATTCTTCAGAAAGAGATGGTAGCTTGTCACTTGATAATTGATTGCTGAAATGCATAGACGATGTCCATGTTCAGTGCGATTAGGTGGGGGTTGGAATTCTAGAACCTCTTGGAGAATTTCTTGCCCCGGTCAAAATCCAAGATGATCGACCACAGGAAAAGTTCTGAGATGTGACGACTTTTGTCATCTTTGCTTGTTTTTTCTTCATATCCTGTGTCTAGTCCATGGCACTTGAGCTCCACGTGCTGTAATTGCTTTAGCTTATATTTATCCTACTCCCGGCGGCCCAAGGGCCTACGACGGCACTTGCGACAAGTTGGACGAGGAATCCACGGGTATCCTAATCCTGCCATTTACCGTAAAACTCACCATTAAATTACTCTAAATAGGTAAGTGGATATTATCGGTAAAAAAAAAGCACATCAATATTAATTGTTGAATTAATTACAATTACCATTTATAATTTTAGATAAAGCTATTTTTATTCACGCGTTTTCCTTCTTCTCACGTTTGTGCCCAACAACTGTCCTATTTCAGTGTTTTTCCTTTCTTTCGTATTTCCAATGTTCTCTTAGAACAGTCCATGACAGCGAAGTTAGCCATGAGGTCGGGAGTTTCCTGGCAGTTGCCTCCCCTCCCCTTGGGTTAGCTTCTTTATTTTATTTTTTATTAGTTAATTAATATAATTCGATAATTCTTACTTTTACATAATATTATAAATAAAATTAAATATATAATTTAGAAATTTTTTTTATCTTAACGATTTCATTTAAATTTAGATATTAGATAATACATATTAAAAAAATAATGTATATTTTTCCAGGATGACAGTACCACGTCGGACTTTGTGGGCACACTAGCACGCATGTTTTTCTACAGATATTTTATTTTGCTGTGATACGGTCACTCTTGGTATTAGGCCTGTTAAAAACTGGGCTGCACGGCAGGAAAAAAATTGTAGTTATGTTGGGGTTTTTGGACTTTTCCAGACGTTAGTCGTGTTAACTTAAAAATTATAAAAATAATATTTATAGGAGAAAGAAAATTTTGAAACTTTTTTTAATTATATTTATTTATTTATTTAAAATCAATATAATATTTAGATAAATCAGTTAATTATATTATATAAAAATTATTTTTTTATTATATAGAAAGATTAATTCTCCCATAAATTTCCTCCATTTTACGTAAAAAATTAAATTTAATATTTTATTTTTCCCATGTCTAAACTAGTCCATCTAAGTAAGTGTCGTACTTTAGGAAAATATTATATTATATATTTTATATTGTGATTGGGACTTTGGAGACTTCATCAAAATTCTCAAATTGGATGGCCGCCATCATCTGGATCGTATGTAGACCCATATATGTAATTAACTATTTAGACCCACCGATTGATTGGACAGCCTCCAGTCAGCATAAAATTAGATGCCATGGGCGCCTCCGTTTCAATCTTTATATATATATATATATATAGATCATATTGTTTCTCGTAACTTTCTCAATTGGCAAATTTTTTATTAATATATTAAAATGTGAAATTTATTTATTTATTTATTTGTAATTATGGTAATCATATAAAATAAAAACCTATTGAAAAAATATAGCAGAAATGAACTCCAAGAACACAAAGTTAACGAGACACGGGAAAGGGAGTGTGGTGATAATGCTGATATTAATTCCTTTTAGTGAGATTTTTTATATTCGTTTTATTGCCATTTTCTCGACCAAGTTTACGTGTGACAGGAAGAAAGAAGGAGAAGGCTGAACTTCTTTGACCCTTACTATCGATAGATCGTGGAGCTTCCACGCACGCACGCATGCGTATGTGATGATTAACAATTCGTAAAGGTCAGTGCCCATAAAGTTCTACTTGTTGGGGCGAGCAGTCGTAATCCCTACATGTTGAGCATGACATTGGCAATATCAATTGAATTGAACAAGTGGGTGTGGTCGATCGGCAAATATCAAGCTGTCAGTCATGCTGGGAGCTGGACTCCACTCCACAGTTAAAAAAGGTATATTCAAGTAAGTGATTTGAAATTTATAGTTATGAATTTAGAAATAAAACTAAATTAGTATATAAATTTGTTGATTTGATTCTTAATTATAGGGAAGGGAAGTATTGGGAAAAAAATTAAGCGTAGGACGAACCGTCTGTGACAGCTCCAATGAGCAAAATCGATCCTTATCCCTTCCCTCGTGCGATTTCCACCCCCCTCTTCTTCTTCTTCTTTTTTTTTTTTTTACTTTTATTGGGTGACTGGGTTTCACGTTTACTTGTCGGATAAATAAATAATGGAAGGGAAAATGCAATTGGATGGATCTCGAAAAAGGCCCTTTTTTCAGAGAGTGATGCATTTACGTACAGTGTCCACTTTCCATTAGATTCCACGGTCGGTCAATCCATCGATACGAGTGACTGGGCTGGAATCATCCCCTTTTTCTTAAAAAAAACAAAAAAGGGAATTTTCATTTCTTGGTACGGAAAAGGTAATCCTGTGTATGACTTTTTTTTCTTTGGAGGGGAGACGGTAAGTTGGAGATTTAACTTTTATTATTTTGACATCCATTAAATTTACCTATTTAGATTGGGGGTGATAGGAATAAAAAAATAAAAAAAATCTGAACCAAAACCAATAAAAAAATTGGTAGGATTTTTAGCCTTTATATAAAATTTGGATGATTTTTCAAGGTAAAGAAAAAAAATACTCGAAAAAGTTGGGTCAGCCTTAGAAGCTTGGTTTATTAATTATAATTATACATTGAATGTTCACTTTTTATAATTCTATTAATTAATTATATACTTAACTTTCACTCCATTCAATCTTTTAGTATAAATTTAAAAGAATTTATTTTTAATTATTTTATCATTTCTCATCCCACATATTAATTTATTATGAGTAACCGTGTTTAAATGATATTCTTAATAAAAGCCGAGGCAGGCTCCGAAGCACCGCACCCGAAATGATTTGTTTTAATGATCTCAAATAATGGTTGGTCTGATTTTTTTTTGAGTATGAAAAAATTGGAAAAAAAAAAGTCAGGCCCAATTATTTAGGAAAAAATAACCCGACCCATATCGCTTTCAACCCTGATTCACCCTTGGAATATATATATATATATATATACCAGTGTATGTATCTGTATACGGATGATATATTAATATAAAGAAAAGGAGAGAGAAACAATTCAACTCGAACATCAACTCTCGCAGCCATTTATTATTATTATTTCTTTATTTTTTAGTTATTTTTTATTCAATTATTTCCAATGTGCCCCCCAGCTGTTTGTTCTATAAATTCCGCCTTCCTTTCCATCGTATCACCTCCTTCCCTTCACCTTCCCCTCCGACGCCATTAAAGCCAGCTCTCATGCTCCCAATTCCCGACGAAGCCCCTGTAAACCTCTGCTCCTGAAGAAACTCCCTCTCCTCCCCTCTCCTCGAAGAATATAGCCGCGGCTCTGTCGCTTTTCCTCCTCAGCTTGCTATCGGTGTCTGCTATGTTCTGGAAGCTGACACAATAAGATAGACCCAATGTCGCCGGTACTGAGCGAGGCCCTCCGCTCTGGGTTGATGGTCAATTCCACCCTCCGCCGCCGCACCCACCTCGTCCAGTCCTTCTCCGTCGTCTTCCTCTACTGGTTCTACGTTTTCTCATGAACACCCGATTCAATCCCACCCGAGCCTGAATTGACTCCATACCCTCGAACATCCTCCGTTAAGATTATCGAATCGGAAGCTCAATTAACGATCCTAACTCTTCTCCTGCAACGCAATTAGGTCGTCTTAGTTTAGATCTAGATCTGGGTCCTCGTTCTCCTATGGAATCTACCACGAGCGAGTCAATCAGCGGCGCCCTGAGTCAGAACTCCGGTAGCTCTGGCAACTCCGAGCAACAGACCATCATGGACCAGAGGAAGCGGAAGCGCATGATCTCGAACCGCGAGTCCGCCCGCCGGTCAAGGATGAGGAAGCAGAAGCACCTCGACGGCCTCAAGGCCGAGCTGGCTGACCTCGGAGCTGAGAACGGCAGGCTCGACGCCGCAGTCGGAGCCACCACCCAGCTCTACCTCGCCTTGGAGGCGGAGAACTCTATCCTCCGAGCCCAGGCCGCCGAGCTGACTCATCGCCTTGAGTCACTCAACGAGATCATCAACTGCATCAACTCGCCCAGCTTCTTCCCGGAACACGATGCCCTCGTCGGCGGGGATGGAGGCTTCATGATGAACAACAACCCGTGGAACGAGTCCACTTTCCTTGGCACTCAACCCCTCGTGCCCCCGGCTGACATACTGATGTACTAGACCCCGGACCCATGAACAGGCTGGAGCCAGGCCAGGCTGGAATGGAAAGGAGTGTGAATTAAAAATGCAATGTCCGACGTCGTTTTATTCGTGTTAGTCACATGTAAGTTTTCAAGGAAAATGCAGTGGGAAGTTGGGCGTCAGTTGACGTCGTGGGTCGTGTCATAGTGATGAAAGCTCCAGTATTGCGTACTGTTCTCGTCATCTGTATTGCCTTTTCTCAATCGATTATTATGCCTTTTTGCCATTCGTGGATCTGTCAACTCTCTCTCTCTCTCTTAATGCTTCACCTTCCGTAAGTCTGTATAGATCGTGCTTGCACGTTGAACTGATGGCCCAACGTGGTCCTCTACCTTACAAAAATAAAAGATTCATGAAAGATTGCACATCCATTTATGGAGAATGGCTAGTGAGAGTCTCCCCTGAATTGGAAATGAGTTTTAGAGTACACTTTTTCGCTCGAATTGTATATAGGGAATCACAATGAAGAACTTGCCCCCTTCCCCGGACCCATTCCAGTGGATCTCATGACTTTCGTCTTTTCTCTTGGTTTTCTTTTACAAGAATCCAAGGAAGCTACCCTTTTCACAACTTTTGGAGCTACTCCGTATGATAAACCATGGCGTTTAAGCACAAAGGTCCTTTACGCAAATGAGAAATCTGACTTATTGTCCTTCTTAGATTTGCCATACTTTCAATGATCAGGACGTGGGAACTGAACCATCAGGCCACTAGAGATCCAAGCCAACACCACCACGGTCTGTACGGACGCTGTATGGAAGGATGGACTTGCTCGCCTTGTTGGAAGTGCAGAGGATAAACAAGGGAGGAGCTTCTCCTAGTGTTGTAAGACTCTTTGCACCACTCCATTGCAAGCATAGGCAAAGGCAGTCCTTAATGCTATCAATATAGCCACAGAGATGGGATGGGATCGCATTCACATAGCATTAAAATCGGATGCTCAAGTGATAGTTAAGGCTTTGAACTTGACAGATGCCCCTCCATTGGGAGATCAAGCTTATCGTTAAAGATTTTTTAGGCCGCTTCAGACATTTTCAGTATTGGTCTTGCACATGGATTAGTAGAGAGTCATAAGTCATAGTAATGAGATTGTGGAGGAGTATTTAAGATTTTGTTAAATGTGAATGGCTTGTCCACCATATGGGCTAATATCGTGCTTGCTAGGCATGGATAAATGGAATGCTATAAAATGAAAATTTTACTCATATTTGGGCTGGGCTACAACATTCCCGACCTTACCAGAGACTTCGACAACAGTTCGAGAACTTCGATCGTCGGGAAAGGACCAGAAACCTCGTCTGCTTCTGTATAAATATCCCCTGCCATCTGCTCTCTTGCAACTCAATCGAGTAATCTCTCATAACAACTCGAAGCAATTCAGAGACTAAGAAAGAGTTCTTTCTTTTTTGTAAGTTAGTGTTTCCAATCGTTGAGCTCTCATTGAGACGATGTCGCTGATTCCAAGCTGGTTAGGTGGGCGAAGGAGCGATTTCTTCGACCCATTCTCGCTCGACGTCTGGGATCCCTTCAAGGACTTGCCTTTCCCCACCTCCTCCTCCCTTTCGGCTAATTTTCGTGAGAACTCGGCGTTCGTGAACGCGAGGATCGACTGGAAGGAGACGCCAGAGGTGCACGTGTTCAAGGCGGACCTGCCGGGGCTGAGGAAGGAGGAGGTGAAGGTGGAGATCGAGGACGATCGGGTTCTTCAGATAAGTGGGGAGAGGTGCATGGAGAAGGAGGACAAGAGCGACACATGGCACCGGGTCGAGCGCAGCTCCGGCAAGTTCTCGAGGAGGTTCAGGCTCCCCGAGAATGTAAAGATGGACCAGGTCAAGGCTTCCATGGAGAATGGGGTGCTAACAGTTACCATCCCCAAGGTCGAAGAGAAGAAGCCCGAGGTCAAGGCCATTGAGATTTCCGGCTGAGACTCGTTATCCCTCCACCCCCCACAATCCCCCCACCAGATTAAAAAAAAAAAAGAAGTTGTACTTTTCTGTAGTGGTTGTACTGTGATGACTATAGAGTTTGTTGGGTATGTGATGCGAGTTTCGTTGTGTACGTGATGTTAATTATCGTTTGCTGCGTGCTCTCTGCAGACTGCGTGTGAGTTGTAATATGGATGCTATTGTTGAATAAGCAAATCGCTTCATTGTATTTCTTTTATTTCTATTTGTCTGGAAAACATTCCTCAACTGCTTCTCTTTTCACAAAGTTCGCTTCCAAATAGTGAGATGTCCCAATAGTAGAGTTAACGAAGGATCTAAAGGTTGCCGGTGCTAACTGGCTTTCGCGGTACCAGATTGGTTGATGGTTGTCCATTGACTAGATGGCTTGTTATTATTCCGTTAATGGTGGTGCTGCTGGATTGGGGTCAAAGGAGATGAGTTTGCATCTTCTGATAATTCTCTGGAGTCTGGTGATCTGATCTCGATGTCATTCCCCTTGATATTCAAATGTCGAAACCTTTCTGCACTCTTTTAAGTTGGAGAGTTGTGGGCAAGCAAGCTACTGGTGTGTCGCAATGAAAGATTTGCAGCGGTGTCTCTGTCTCGACATCTATCATTTTGAGCCCTCCACCCCTCCTTCCAAGGGTTGTATATATCCTCTACAGTTGTGATTTGGGGGCTTATTTCCATGCGACTCGCTCTTCATCTCCGGATTCCTGACAGCAATACCATTCTTTTACACGGTAAATATCCTCAAACATGAAGAATATTAGATATCTAAGGTCATTTATTGAGGTTTAAAGGGTTCTCCATGCCTATTTTCTCTAAACAAAAAGAAAGATTAGATCTGTCCTTGTGGAATCTAAGTGAACCCAATTCCAAAACCAACCCAAGTTGAATGTATTAATATGTAATATTTACGTGTAAAAATATTTTAATTAATGGTATTTCATCAGTCATATAATTTTTCTGTAATAAATCAATTAATCATAATTAATTGGTAATGGCTATAATTCACTGTGGGGCTAAAATGGCGGATGAATAGCTGAAGGACTAAGTGAGACTTTCGGCCTCCATTTGTTCGTGATTTGACTGAGCATTTGAGGTAAATTGCAAAGAAAAGAAATAGAGTTCAGCTCCCATTATAGAATGAGTGAGAAGGTATTTATACCATGCATCGAGATTGGTTCTCGCTCAAATATGTAATGAGAATCCATCACCGGCTCGTATCTTCAAGCGGGTGTCCACTATTCAATCCCGCACCATGATTTTCAATTCATCAATTTACTTCTGGGAGACATTTCTAAAATTCCTTTATAAATTTTATCTTCCATACATGGAATTAATATATTGTATGTATGTGTATGGAATTACAACATTTTCCCAATTCTCATCTCACTTATCCAAACGTAAAAAATCACATGGGAGAAACAGTGGATAAAACCCTTCTGAATCTATCATTAAGTAAGTCAAGTGTGAGAGTTATTTCGGAAGAGTAAAAAGACATTATAATTACCTTCGAGTTTATGTATAATAGCATCGATACAGGATACCATGAAATTGAAAAGTTCAGAAATAATTTGTAAAATGGATATTGACACAGTCGCGTCGCGCGTACTAAAGGAAGCGCCAGCAACGCTCTGCGTGGAGAGCAAGTAGAAACCGGGATGTTCCTCCCGGGACTGAACAGGGCAGGGCACCTAGCTGCGCTCTCCTATCTCGAGTTGTTCTGGAAGCAGCAAGAGCCATTCCAGTAAAGTGCGTCACTACCTGCTAGTAGAGAGCCTAATAGAGCTCCAGAATTAGCCGCAATGAGGACAGGAACTCCGGGTCATTGCTAAATGTGTCATTTTCAGCATCCACGCTCGAGCACAAAGGAGAAGCTTACTGGTTGAACAGATTTTATCCTTTTTTATTAATTTTTTTTACTTCTTTCTAAACTCATAAAAAAATTTATATAATATAATATTTTTAGATGAACAGATAAAAAAAAATTGTTTATCAGAAATCATCTTTGCTTGTATTTGCTCAGAGTATAAATGAAAAGTAGCTAGTCTCAATGGGATAAAATGATATGGTAACATTGAGAAAGAAGCTGCCGATTGTCTGAGAAGGCCGACGTTTGGGCTGGGCTACGACATTCCCGGCCTTACCAGAGACTTCGAACTTGGAAGGTTCGAGAATTTCTGATCAATTGTTGGCTCGACCGTCGTCGGGAGAGGACCAGAAGCCTCGTCTGCTATCTCTATAAATCCCCCCGTTTCGTATCCCCCCTGTAACCCAATCGCTCATCATAATTCCAAGCAATTCGGAGCTGAGCAAGAATTTCCCGCTTGCTACTGAGTCATTGTGTAGGGAAGATGTCGCTGATTCCAAGCTGGTTCGGCGGGAGAAGGAGCAATGTCTTTGACCCTTTCTCCCGCGACGTCTGGGATCCCTTCAAGGACCTACCTTTCCCCAGCTCCTCCTCCCTTTCGGCTAATTTTCATGAGAACTCGGCGTTCGTGAACGCGAGGATCGACTGGAAGGAGACGCCAGAGGGACACGTGTTCAAGGCGGACCTGCCGGGGCTGAGGAAGGAGGAGATGAAGGTGGAGATCGAGGATGACCGGGTTCTTCAGATCAGTGGGGAGAGAAGCATACAGAATGAGGACAAGGGCGATACTTGGCATCGGGTCGAGCGCAGCTCTGGCAAGTTCCTGAGGAGGTTCAGGGTTCCCGAGAATGCGAGGATGGACCAGGTCAAGGCGTCAATGGAGGATGGGGTGCTCACGGTTACTATCCCGAAGGTCGAAGAGAAGAAGCCCGAGGTCAAGGCCATTGAGGTTTCCGGCTGAGATTGTTCAAGTTAGCTAAATATATACTGTCAATGGATCAATCTAATGCTCCGTCTGCAGTGGCTGTACTGTGATGTCTATGGGTTTGATTGGTATGTGATGTATTAACTATCGTTGCCGTGCTACTGATTAATGAGCTAATCAGTTTACAGTATCTTGTCGATTTGCCTGGATTTCTTTTCTCCGACTTGTGATTTTCTCCCGCTTTTCATCCCCACCAATCCCGCTCTGTTTTTGAGCTTAGGCTTGCTCCCATCTTTCAATCATCAGCTTTCATTACTGTTTGATATTCAAAGTTCGGAGCTTTCTTGCTGGATTTGTTGTTTCTGAGGAATAGATAAATCCAATACAAACTTGAATTTTAGTGAAAGTGGAATCAATCACATAATGAATAATAATATGAGACTAAAGTCTAAAAAGTAACTCTTCAGATGGATGGAGAAACCCCTGCATATTGGTTATTCCGTATTGAGTGATCGATCATACGACAACTGCTCTGTAAATAGAATAAGTAGGAGTGACAAATTTTCGTTTGCTGAATATGTAATGTAACTATTTCATTCATATTTACCAAAATGTACACTGGGATTTTAAGAAGGCAAGCAGCTAACTTGTAATCAAGGCCTGGATATGCTGCAACTCTCAATCTCACGGCTTATCTTGATTTGCAGAATGGAATGTTTTCTTAAGTTGATAGGCTCTTAAGGTTCCTCTATTTCTAAGTACAACAGATAGATCATCCTGCCAACTAGAGATGGCAAAATTATTCCGGTATGGTTTATCAGAAGTAGTAGACTTAGTAAAGCTCTGTGTAGAGTGGAGTTTGACTACCACCTTTTGGCCATGTTCACCATTGATCCTTGAATACAGAGGAGAGTTTAGAAAAATTTTCGTAGTGTCATAGCTGCGGGGGCTATTCGGCAAAACTAATAGTATTGGGGATTTGTGTTATTTTTTCAAAACTACGGGGGTAGTGTTGCAATTCTTTCCCAAGAACGAAATTGCAATTAGCTCCCTTTGCGGCTCCGTCGACAACTGAGAAGAACGGTTGATACTTGATACTTCAGGAGTGCTCGAGGATTTCTGCGACAGAAAGAAGCTGCAGTCAGTGAGCTGATTGAGGGATTGCTTGAATTCGAGAAAACCAGGTCGCCGGACATGTTTGGGACAGCAATCAGGATGATGGCGAAGAAGCCGAAGCCCAAGATGAAGCCGATCGAGCTGAAAACGCCGCCGGAGCAGACACAGACGATCACGAGAGTCATCTTCGACATATTGAAGGAACACGGACCCCTCACAATTTCCGACACCTGGGACCGCGTCAAAGTATGTTTTCTTTCTCTTTTCTCCCATTATTCGACGACAAGTGATGTCGTTTGATATGAGCAGTGAGTATCTCCTGATGGGCTGTGGTTTTTTCGAGCTTTTGATCTATTGAGAGTCTATACGTTAATGCTGTTAGCGCTGTTTTTGAACGACCGTGGATTGGGATATATTTTTTTGTTTGCAATTGACAAATATACCACTGTTAATGTCTCGTATGTAGGAATTAACTGCTGCTTCTTGCCGTTCTCTCTGTATACTTGCAAGTTCAAAGATAAAAGATATGAGCTAGGGCTTTGTTGCATCAAGCAAAAGTACATTCGCTTGTTAGTCCTCATCTAGTGGAGCAAATGCTGCTTTTCGGGGCAATTGTCAACAACTTTTCAGTTTTGGCTTGTGGTGTTTTGAATCGGCTGGTCTATGTAATTTATGTCCTTTTTCAACCTGCAAAATGCAAGATATGCAAACTTTATGGAAGAAAACGTGTTTTTGCTGCACTCGCTAATGTTCTAAGAATGGCAGCATTGCCTACGCTGTCACTTGAGTGTGGGAAATGGTTTTTGGTCTCTATTAGACTATGGACATAGAAAAGGAAAGGAACATTTTCCAGATTTATTTGTTAATATTTCGTCTGATGGGGGGTTCTGACTCTAGTACACGGTAAAAGTTTCACTTGCCAAAGTTCCGAACAGAAACAGTTCAGGTTGAGCTGCTCCATTGACTGTTCTTCTCTTCAGTCTCTTTCCGTCTCATGTTGGAACACCTTAATGCTTGGCACAGATGTTTTATCTTTGTATAGCATCATTGGCAAGGTATTATATTGGGGATCATATACACAGAGTATAATGTCATGAATTTTCCATTCCACATTCCAAAATAATAGTGCAGGATAGACTCTTTGTATCAGTTTTCTTTTCCGTGAACTGAACTTGGTTTTTTTTTTGAAAGTGTAAATTATGTTGCTTCTATTCTGATATCATGTATCTCCAAGTTATTGATCAGTTGTCATGGGATGTTTCAGGAAGTAGGATTGAAAGGACTGACAAGCAAAAGGCACATGAAGATAGTACTCCGATGGATGAGGGAGAGGCAGAAGCTAAGGCTGATATGCAACCATATCGGCCCACATAAGCAGTTTCTATATACAACTTGGTTTACGAAACCCAGTCTCAATCAGCAAGGCAGAGGATCAGTGAATGAAGATTCTCGGTTTCCCAAGCCTAAATTCCCTTGAGTTCCAGCGTTGGAGTATATAGTTATACGAGGGTTGGAGGACAGTGGATGGACTATAATGCCGCAAATCAATGGGTTAGCATGTAGTAGTGTGGAAGTCCAGGATTGGAAGTTCAGTGTCCGCACATGCATAATTTTTTATGTATGCATTAGGCTTTCCATAGCTTTGAGTATATGGGGCTATCCAACGATATTTTTGTGGGGCTTATGCCCTCGAAATAATCTGGGTGTCGACTCTTCCTCGGTTATGTTGAGCTTCCACTTGCTTCTCGTTGTGGCTTGGCAGTTTGCTTAATGCCTCTACTGTTGCTAATGACAGTTTATGGAGGTGATTCTTAGCCCGTGAAGGTTTTTAACCAATTATTGCTTCTTCTGGTAGGGAGACTATTCTAGTTCCATTTTGGGCCAGTTTTGGCTTTTCTTATCTCAAATTTAATCTGAAGTAGCTGGCCTTTGAATTGCTCCTCATTTGTGTCGACTGCTAAGTCTTATTTGTCCTGGTTCGAAGTACCATTTTGTAGTCGGAATAAGAAAAAATGGATTCCTTCCCCGCCTCTATTCATTGTCCTTTTTTGTCATGTAAGTTTGTGTTTTTCTGTTGTCTTATACCATAAGGTACAAAATGATATTTGTATAATAAAATCACCACATGTTTAAAGGTCAAGTTCATAGCTGTCGATGGAGATGAAATGGATACCAACTATGGAGCGTATTTGTTGGTGTGGGGTTGGTTGTGCAGGGGACCATTTTGCTTCATCACTCTCCTTGAAGTCAAAACCAAATCATCACAAATCCAAAAACTATATGGATCTTCAGGAGGGCTCTCAAGTGGTGGTGATGTATCTCTGGGCAATGATTGGTGCAAAATCAAGACAGACAGACACCGTATGGAAAGGACAATAATGAGACCGACACCATAGGCGGCAAAGCTACCAGCTAAATCTAAAAGCTGGAAAAAGGATTGTGTATCATATCAGACCCAGGCCCCAGTTTCAAGCATCGGGAGTATTTTGGTATCTTTTGAATCATAGAAGTCTCCGTAAAAACAATGGAGCATGGAACACCAATGCAGACAACCTGGCACAAGCTGCTTTCCATTTTTGGTGATGACGACTTGCACGCAGTTGAAGCACTGAAAACCCATGCGTATTAGTGTGGGTGGATTCATCTTTGTCAGTGAGCCATTGGTAAGATTAGCTGGGATCAAGGTAGTAGGGAAGTTCATTCCAGTGACTTGTTAGACATGATTCTCTGTAAGCGGCAGCAGCAGCAGCAGCAACACCCTTCTTTAATCTTCCAATTTAATCGTCCAACGAGATTCAATAAAGTGCTTGTCAAAGTCTTGAGCGAATTCCTCCACGTCCTTTCGACTTTGCGTAAAATGAGCGCAAAATTTCGAGTTCGTCCACCGTCTACCGATGCCTTTGAGATTAAACCAGGGGCATTTTGTTTTTGTTTTGGTCCTTTCACACATTTTTGGACGATAGCAATGTATCGATGGAGTAACTTGAACTCCATGTCCGCTTTTACGCAAAATTTAACGACGAGGTCAAAGATAAAATTAATTCAAAATTCTTCGTTAAATGGGTCTTTTTTTTTTCTTTCTAAAATCATCGAACTGTGGCCACCACAACTGATACCGACATTTTTTCCAATTCTTTAACCATTCTTTATCAATTATTAGGGCTAAAGTGAAATCTCAACCTACGCCCCTTACGGACATAGGTTTAAAATAATTTTATAAATCACGGTAAAAAGCCAGGCTGATTGGAACAAGTCCATTCAATTACTTGCTCGATTCATATTAAACCAGAGCACGAAAAGATCAACCGGCGGCCTCCTCTTTTTTTTTTTTATACGGTTAATGTGTCCGAAAGTTAAGAGACCCATTTTCTATGATGTTCAATGCAGTGATTGTGTAACATAAAAATAGGTACAGATACGGTCAACTGGGGCAGTTTTCGTCAACGGAGCAGGTGAGTCCACTCCTACTTCTCTCTTATTAATAATATATACATTATCTTCATCCCCCTATACGATTGAATTAAATTTCTATAGAAGGTTGACTTTGACACGAGCACCCATCATTGCTTACCACATCTACGGCAAGGCTAAGTACAAGAATGCAGGATGAGATATGAAGATTGAAATATTTTGAAAAAAAATCTTAAATGATTCGGATTCGAATTCGAATGATATTGAAACTACGTATTTGAGAAGCTGCAACTTGGTTGGTCGAGCTAATTATGTTCAAAGAAAAGGAAAATGATTGAGGATGACAAGGATTAGCAAGAAGGACATTCGGTCCACGACCGAAGCTCCAACATTTTTCCATGAAGATTCAGCACGATCGATCGTAAATGAGTTCATTCATTTTACAGACAATACCAGATGCGCGTGGGCCTGGCCGAGTCAGTAGTTTCATTGCTTCTGCTGACTTTTCATCTAATCATCGAGAGGCAACAGGTTTGCTGTCTCCTCGATCGGAAAATGCGACCTAATCTCTTTGGTCCGATTGTTCTTTCTGGCTAGATCATTGAGTGCGGGACAAAGCAATCAATCAATAAAGTTTTATGTACATGAACAGATACTGATAGGAGCCATTTACAAATCCAAATCTGTTTTGTCTTGTTAGCAGCAAAGGAAGCAGTTAGGTACCGACTCCAACTTCATTTTATTCCTTCATTCAATTTTCCTCTTCTCATGCCCCCTATGCTTCAAAATTACTAGACTGTCAAATGGTCGTTCATTAAAGGATTTTATGGGAAATGGAGTTCGGCACAATAACGCCATACTCGATCTAATAATCAGAAGTTATAAATTTGATTGTTATCATAAAACTTATTATACTCCTTTATTTCTTTCTTTTTATCGTTTTATAAACTCATAAGTTTTCTGTATAATAAGAAAAAAAAATTTCATGTTCTTATTGGCTCGAGAAACTCATAAACGATAAGGAATAGAAAATTGAGGAGTATAATAGAATTGTGTATAGTACCACCTTCAATAATTAAATTTAAAATTTTTTAATTTTACATCATTATATATATATATGTATATATAATATCAGCCACTGCACAATTACCAAATTCAAAAATCCCCAAGTACTTTGCCTATAAGTACCCGCCATCCCATATGTTTAGCCTCATCAAAGAAAAGTCCTCTGAACTCCTCTCCAAAACTTCAACTTCTCGATCTCTTCCGCCTTCATAAGTTTTACTCAATCATGGCTCATTTCGTCAAGAAATTCGCCATACTGCTCTCGATCCTCGCTCTTGCTCCTCCGTGCCTGTGCTTCAGGAAAACCGATTGTGGGTACCTCTACCCTCAGTTCTACGACCACTCGTGCCCGAGGGCTCAGGAGATCGTCAAGTCAGTCGTCGCCAAGGCTGTTGCCAGAGAAGCACGAATGGCGGCTTCCCTGCTGAGGCTGCATTTTCACGACTGTTTCGTCAAGGTCTGAAGATTCATGTTCAATCTTGATTTCATAAGGCACCTCACACGACTGAAACTATCTACACGTATATGCCTAACCAAGCATTTGTATCAACCTCACAAGCATAGCAAGCTCTCACCGGAAAAGCTCGATTTTTAGTACATTTTCTAGGTTTTATTTTGTTTGCCAAGTGCTAGAGATTTGAACTTTTTTCTTCCGTTAATTAACGAGGGTCGAAATTGGGAACTCAACAGGGATGTGATGCATCGTTGCTTCTGGACAGCACCGGGGGCATCGTGAGCGAGAAGAGGTCGAACCCCAACAGGAACTCAGCTCGAGGGTTCGATGTGATCGATGAGATAAAGTCCGCCCTCGAGAAGGAGTGTCCTCACACGGTCTCATGCGCAGACATTCTTGCTATTGCTGCTAGAGATTCCACTGTCCTTGTAAGCAGTAAACGTCACTTAAACCACCTTAAAATAAGAATGATCAATAAAACAATCAAATTCAAATCTGAATCATTTTGGATTTATTAAAATTTTGGATATCACATTGTGTATATTAACAAAAAAAATGATTAATTTCAATAAAGTCTCTTAATAATTGTACGTAGACTGGTGGGCCAAGCTGGGCGGTGCCATTGGGGAGGAGGGATTCAAGAGGAGCAAGCTTGAGCGGGTCAAACAATGACATTCCCGCCCCGAACAACACCTTCCAGACTATCCTCACAAAGTTCAAGCGACAAGGCCTCGATCTCGTCGATCTCGTCGCTTTGTCAGGTTATATGACATATACGAAACTCAATCGTGTCTTGATTGTAGCCTGTATATTTGATTCCTACTGAACCTTTCTCATTCGGTTGGATTTGAAACTTCGATGGTGGAATTACCAGGGAGCCACACGATCGGGAACGCCAGGTGCACGAGCTTCAGGCAGAGGCTGTACAACCAGAGCGGAAACGGGAAGCCCGACTTCACCCTGGACCAGTCCTACGCGGCTCAGCTTCGAGCCCGGTGCCCAAGGTCGGGTGGAGACCAGAACCTCTTCTTCCTGGATTATGTGAGCCCTTTCCATTTCGACAACAGCTACTTCAAGAACCTGCTGGCCTACAAGGGTCTGCTGAACTCGGACGAGGTCCTGGTGACCAAGAGCCGGGAGTCGATGGAGCTCGTGAAGAAGTACGCCGAGAGCAACGGGCTCTTCTTCGAGCAGTTTGCCAAGTCGATGGTGAAGATGGGGAACATCTCTCCGCTCACAGGGTCGAAGGGCGAGATTAGAAAGAACTGCAGGAAGATAAACTCCCACTAGGGTCCGTTGATCTGACTGGGTCCATGGTTCCGGAATATCATGAGAGATTCAAGATCGCCTTAGCTCAGGCTGATCTAATTATGTTTTGTTCGCGATGGGGAAACTATTCAACGTTGATGTACTATTTATTATGTCGTCCAACACTCTTGTTTGTCCAATAAAGATTATCCCCATAAAAATTTGTGAGTTTTTACCTTTTTTTTCTAGGATCAAGAAATTTATCATTGAAATATTTTATTTTCTCTTATTTTTAAATTATTTTACATCTAAAAATTTAAAAATGATTATGTTTACGAACCTTTCCTAGATTAGATTGACAAGTGGTTAACTGGAAAATTATGTATATGCTGACTAATAAAAAGGTGGCTTTAGTTACAAGCATATATATATATATATATACATATATATTAATGCTATTGAAAAAAGTTATATAATGAAATGTGGTGGATGACAACTAAATGGTAATTTTTAATTAATTATATCGCCCTCCTTTTATTAAATTAATTATTTCGTCCCAAATAGGGATGTGATCTCGATCGACGATCGACCGTTATCCCATGGTATGAATGTTGCGATTGTAGAAGTGAGGCAGGGCCAGGGGCCGGGCCGGGGAGCTCTTCTCCCTGGGATTAACTTGTTATGTTGGACAAATTTAGGGACCGAACCACAATTTGTACAAAGTAAACGCCCAATTCCACGTCCGAACGTTCCTTTTCCTAGGGTTTATGCTCACAGCCGCCGCCCACCGACTCCGCCCACCGGGTCGAATCGCTCGTCCGTCGATCTCCGATGTCTTCCTCATCTTCGAGCTTTGCGGTGCCTTTCTGAGCAGGAGGAAACCTATTATCTCTGCAGCAACAATGACGTCTCTGCGATTTCTCTCCTCGCATTTGTCCCGTCTCCATAGTCAAGCCAGCTCTCCTCTCCGTTTCCGCTCCTCAAATGCCAGCAACACGGTGCGTCGGCTCACTTCCATGGCTCGGCAGCAGGATTTGAAGCCCTCTGATCGAGTCTCCACCCTTGTGGACGAGCTCTCCAGCCTGACGCTGCTCGAGGTCTCCGACCTCACCGAGGTCCTCCGGAAGAAGCTCGACATCGACGAGATGCCAGTCATGGCGGTAATGATGCCGGGTATGGGATTCAGTGTCCGGGGTGCTGGGAAGGGTGGAGGCCCTGCGAAGGCCGTGGCTGAGAAGGCGGAGAAAACCGCTTTTGATCTCAAGCTCGAGGGATTTGATACTGCGGCGAAGATCAAGGTGATCAAGGAGGTTAGGGCATTCACGGACTTGGGGCTAAAAGAGGCGAAGGAGTTGGTTGAGAAGGCGCCCACCCTGTTGAAGAAAGGAGTCACGAAGGAGGAAGCCGAGAAGATTGTTGCCAAGATGAAGGAAGTTGGAGCTAAAGTTACCATGGAATGAGGTTAGCTGATATTGGAGATAATTTTCTTTGGAGAAACCATTCGGCTATCCTAGCAAATTGTTTCCTACTTGCCTCAACTGGATTTCATGCGTTGACGTGTCCACGTATGTCTGCATGTTCGTCTGATGGAAAGAGTTCAAAATGTTCATAGGGATGTTAATTTATGTTAAGGATTGCCACCAGTTCGTTTCCTTATCTGCCGTAGGTATCTTTTTGTTTGAACTGGTAGAAGAATAGTTCATGTTATTGTAGTTTTCTCTTCCATTGAGGACAATGAAGAATGCCAGTGTTGCCCTGAAGTGGGTCAGAGGCTTTTTTATTTGAAGCTTCAGGGATCTCTTTTCATTTCGTTATTAGCGTTTGAAGCTGATAGAATTGTTGGGATTTTCTCATGGGTTAACCTAAGTTTTAATAGACAGATTAAAGATTTTTTGAGATGTTATGATTATGTATTTGGGAAAGGTACTATAAGTTTGATACGAATTTGATTTGCTATCGCCAACTTTTCTTCATTAACTGCATCACATTATGAATGTTTGGCAGCTTTAGACAGGCATTGGTAGGTGCTGGTGGAATGCTAGTATCTATCGTAGAAAGATGGGATGATGGAATTTGTTGTTTCCTCTAAACCCTGGATGGCAATTGAAGATAAGATCGAAGCCAGTAAGGCTTTGTTGCATGAGAAATTTTGGCAGAATGAATAGGTATAGATAGATTTCACAAATGGGTAATATCTAGAAAGTGTTTTTAATTGAATTCAGTTGGGTAGACTGTGAAAAGGGTGAGCTATTTGATTATCATTCTGGGCATCCCATATTCTATGGGGAAGGGTTATTCTAATGGATCTTCTTAAATTTGCAGATTAACAATCAGTTGCTGTTTCTGTGCATTATGTGAGGAAAAAAAACAACTTAACACCCTTAAAGGTATGATAGTAGATTTACCAATTCCTGATAGAAAAGAATATTGTGTCTAGCATTATGTTAAAGGCTAGCAGCAAGACAGGAACCCAAATAAAAAAGGGGGATCTTTGAAGTCTTATCGGAGGTCCAGTTCCTTTTATGTTTTTTGGACCATTTGGGTCTGGGTTAGACATGGCATTCCTTGCTCTGTTGTAAATTTGTGCAATATTAAGGTTGTTTTAACTCCTTATGACTTCTTATGCTTATCAGGAACTCATAGTCTCCTCACTCTCTTTCTGGTTTTGACCACAGGAAATTAAAAATGTGCAGAATGGCCAAAACTATTCTTGGGGATACCTTGTTGGCTAACCATTGACGTAGCAAACTGCAACTATGATCCCCATATGAAGTGATGGAGAATGGTTTGGGTTTCTCCAGAATTTCGATGAAGGGTTCTTTGCTTTGCTTTGAGCTAGTAAGTCACTCAGAATCTCTGCATACAGGTTTCAAAATCTCTCTCCTGGCTTTGTTTATTTATTGACTCTCAGAGATGAAGCATTGGGTTAGTTTCAGATGATGACTTGTCTATGGACTCAAACTTGGGCATACATTTCTCTGACCTCCAGTCCTACCGTATAACAAACCAAATAAAATTCACCTCCCAGCTCATTATTTAAGCAAATTTGGGAGGGGAAATGGCGATTGGCAAGTGTTTCCTCCTCATGTTTATTTGTTTCCAAGTACTTTCACTGACATTACTGCAAAATTTCGATCTTCTAGAAGAGTTCTTCGCATCCTTTACATACGACACACAAATATAAGAATGTGTTTATGTAGTTTGCCGAATTAGGGCTACTATTCTCGGGGAGCATGCTGCAGTGCATAATGAAGATCAAGACATTCCATTGTGCTAGTATGTGATCCTCAGGTGGAGCCCAGGTGCCTCACGCTATTCAAGTAGGTCATCAGGCTGGGATGTGACGGATACTGGCATAAGCTTATCGTATGGTCTGATGCCTCCCCTCGTTTCATGTCTAAAATGGAATGTTACATAACGGCGTCATCACAGTGTTATTACGATTTTAATGATTTGCATTAATGAAAAATGTATTTATAATTTTTTGTACAAGGGAAGTAACCAAAAAGAAAGGGGCCTTTTGTACTCTATTAGAACTTTCTTGAAACTTCTAGTACTAGTTGTGCAATTAACCTGGAATATTGGAGTGGAAAGTAATATTGCTCCTATGGCTATTTGGATCAAGGAATGTAGCGAGAAATGGTGGGTGTGTTTGGTTTGCCATAAACTGCTTGAATTATATTACCTTACAGCCCCCTTTACATCGTTTGGGTCACCATGTTTTCTCATAATCACTTTGTGCTCGGGAGATATTGAATTCTCCAACTACAAAGATGAGTCCGACCTCTAACTCATCAAAAATCCCTCATTCAACTTTTCCTTGAGTGAGAGAAAGGGGGAAGGGAGAGCGGTTTAACCTAATTTTACACTGTAATTAATAATATAATGACCCAAATGCCCAAAAGAGTAAATCATTTACAAGCCCGCTCCCCTCCCAATTTTCCTCCGATCCAAAGCTACTATATATATGTGTACGTACATATAATTATTACAAAGGAGGCCCATTGACTTTTTTTTAAAAGGGTACGAAGGATAGAGAGACTGAGATAAGTGAGTCGCGTCAACTAAAATTGAACCAAGAATTCTTCCATTCAAGCTGAGGTTAAATAAAACCGCACCGCGACAAAAGGTCAGGCTTTCATCCATTCGAAGAGCTTCACCACACCCAGAGCCACGTAGTCACATGTCCCAGCGAAATATAATTACTCTTTCAAGAGCGAGAGAGAGAGAGAGAGAGGCGATTGCTCCATGTAAAATACAAGTTTAAATTATACGAGATGGAGCACAGATGACACCACCGACCCTTCCTCTTTTTTCCTTTACAAATGCCACACAGAGCTGCCACTCTACAATAGAACGGTTATTCGACAGGGATGTCTCTCTCGTGTCCCATTTTCAGTCTCACGGTCGATAGCTTTCACCCTTCTTTCCAGGGGAAGCTACCGCAATTTTCTTGAGCAACTAAAATAGTGAAACCAGGACGGACACAGTTACTACACTTTATCGTCGTGAAACCACCACCTCGTCTCCTTCGGAGACCTACCATTCCTACAGTTCTTCACATAGCGGTCATTGTCTTCCGGGCGTTGCTGCAAAACCAGAAAGTCAGAATGGTGTCACTCAAAAGGTTTCAAAGCATTAATCTCCATCCATCTGCAACGTAGTTTTCAAGGGTAGAAGACTTCATAGGGCTTCTCGCTGAAAGCTGAGAAGACAAATAAACAATAACTGACGAACGGTGGAGAGGCCCCTTTTTATCAGGGAAAGTGATTCCGATAATTCCTCTACTCTGGTTCTGGCTAATATAATGCAGATAATTCTATTTCTCATTTTGTCGTTATAGCTTCGGGGCTAAGGGAATGGACAGATACAGATTCTCCAAGCCAACTGGAATGCATACCGATGTGAACAGTTTTTGGGAATGAACTTTCTAGTCCCTAGATTGAAAATACAACCTAAAATCAGGAATAATTAGAATTTCAGATCGAATAGTCCAGTGTCTGGGCATTCAAAGCAGGAACAAGTGATATTTATGTATTTTACACTATAATTCATACGGGAGAGACTGAAATGCCACATGTACCTTAACAGTGGAGCTTGAGAGCATGGATAGAATGCTGATACAGATGGAACTGACAGTCATGGCAGGTGACCATGAATCATATAATATATCTGCAAATGAAGTAAAGTCCAAACAAAACCATAAGGCGGTCACTGTGTAAAAATATATTAGCTTTAATATATGAACAGAAATGATGCAAGGAAAGTAGGCCGTTAAAAAATCTGAAATAATATATTAGCAAAAAAGGAATTTTTGGAGAATAATTGCCAAAAGTATGTGACAGATCCAGATAGAAACAAGAATACATCTTCTAATTGTATCTAATACACTGTCACAGTAACTTTCTAGACATTTTTCATCTGTCTTAGTAAAGTAGGATCCTTTGGGAGAGGATTAAAAAAATGGTAGCAAGTCATGTCACTGTTGTAATTTGGACAATTCATAACAGAAGCTACAAAATGATAAGAAAAGCATGTCATTATAGCTGTCTCATAATACTAAACAGGAAAACCACTTAAATTCCTATATCCCATCTATCATTGCTTATGCTTAGGCCACTGATTTTCACTAATAGCAAGTGGGTCTTTACAATAAACCTGACACTTGTAAGCCAACAAATCCTAACACGTGAATGCCAGTTCTTTTTGGCAGCATGAAAAGATAAAAACTCGATCAAGGGACTCCAAACGCAACCTTGATTAAGGTAGAGTTCAGCAAATCTAAGCAACACCATATAATTTGACAGGTTAACCTTTATCCAACTTCTTCAGTCTTATCTTTGTAAAAGTATATCAAGTAGCAATGGAAGAAAGAAATATCCTCCAAATTCCAAGTTCCCAGAAGGTGATCTGACAACTGTAGAAAATTCCTGATAAGTACCCTTTTTTCTATTAATTTCTGATAAGTACTTCAGTTTTATAATGTCTACACGAGGATACATTGTGCTTCTGCAAATATTGCCTCTTAAGAGCAAGTCATGAATCATGGATCAGGAAAGTACCCAATAATTACATCAAATAATGAACATGCAAATCACTTGCAGAACTGGTTCACTATTTGAACCAGGTAATATATAAGAAAAATAAAGCCATAGTCTTTAGTAAAAGGCGAAAGAATGGTTTGTTTTGTGCTCACTGCACGGCTGCATAAATAATGAAGCCATAGTCAATATAAGAAAGACAGTCCTTTCATTCCACAACCAAGACAACAAAACACGTGACTGTGAATTGGGTAGAAGTGGCTCACCCCTTCCAATATCTTCAATTCAGGATAACTAGCTGAACAAATATTCATATTTAGAAGACTATTGACAAATTTCAAAGTACAAAGCAATTTTTATAATTCAGTATTTAAATATATAGAGACAGGACTAACCCTGTAAATGAACATTTTCTTCACCAAGAAGCACATAATAAACCCATATTTACTCTCACAACCAGAATATCATGATTTTAAAACAAAATGGTACAGCATTTCAAGAGACGTAAAATGAAAAATAGAATAGAATATCCAAAAACGGCTGAATGCAGTCACAGAGAGGACAGATTAAAGAGAAACAAGCCCACTTACCTAAGCAAATATGCCCATTACTATAAATATGAGGATGCATAGGAGCTGGATGCAGAAAGATAACCTGTTATTCAGAGAGCCGCTTTCAGAAACAAATTCAAACCCAACATAGAGTGTCAACTTCAAACCTTAATTATAAATAACATAATCTATGAAGTTCAAAAGGGGTAATTTGAGTGCCTACCTGTGGGGCTTCCATGGGATAGTGCTCCGGGAAGTCCACCTGGAGTTGGTAGGTTTCATTTGCATAGAGAGTCCCTGGAGCTCCAACTACTTCAATAACCCATCTTGTTTAATCAAACAAAAGATAAAAAATGCAATTAATGTAACTACTTCTTTCTTAAGTATATAACATTCATAACCAGGAGACACAAACTTACTAACTAACGGAATATAAACAGCAAAGAACAAGGCCTAACACCTAGAAGATGCACATGTACAAGCATTCAGCAAGCAACTATTAAGTAATCAGAAAGTTTCGATCTTTCCCCTGCCATTCACTTTTACAACCAGAGGGACATATTACTCTTGCTGAAAACTTCACATAGTGATAATAATGCGTCTCCCACCCTTTAAATATCCAAACGTCATTATACGAACAAATACGAACGACATGGCATTTTTCAAAGGGAATATCAATGAGGTGCCGGAATCACTTTCATGATTGCGACGCTGTGTTCATGTTCCAACTCAAGCTCAACCAAGTCGCTTCTCTATCAATGTTCAGAAAGTTGGATTTGATTAAAGAGAAACCCTAGAATGAAGTATCATAGGAAATGGCTTTTGGGTGACCAGACCTCTGGAGGTTGTCGGTGGCCTTGTGCTTGAAGCCCGAAGGGGGATTGACCTGCCACTCCACGAGCTCCTTCTGGAGCCTGTTGGAAGCAATCTTACTCAGTGCCTGCAAGGAAAACCAAACAATCGAGTCAGCAATTCATCACAATTAGAGAAGATTTCCCTGACAATCAGACACCATCTTTCCCCTGATTCGTCGATTGAAACCGACAGGGAGGGAGAGAGATGGAATAGCGAAGACCTTGCGAGAAGTGGCAGAGGAGCTGGTCATGATTCTTTGCCTCGGCGGCTCTGCAATCTGCGGTGAGAGAGAGAGGCAAGATGTGATGGCGTTGACGAAAGAGAAGCGAGTTGGGGAAAGGGAGGTGCAGAGGGGTCCTTAGTTTTATGACCCACAATATCTTACTTATTTATTTTTATGTTATTTTACCTTTTTTGGGAAAATTTTATGATAGTTAAATTATATAGTTCAGTAGCTTTTTATGATATATAATTAATTATAAACTATTTAATTAATATGTTAAAATATTTAATTTGTCATCTCTACTTTTTTTTATTCTCTACAAATGCTATTAAATGATTGACAAAAGATTAAATTTATTAAGATAAAAATATTTTGGTATGACTAATGTAAATTAATTAAGACAATTCGACATCTATTAAGTATTTTAAATTTGAATCTTATAAATAAAAAAATTATAAGTTTCACACCTACAAAGAATATTTTATACTCCTTGCTGCGCTCAATAAGAAGCATGAGTTACCATAAAACTTGTTTAAGAAACTGAAATCCTTCGAATACCACTTTAACATCAATTTCGAAACTATCCTGCACCACCTTTCTTCTAGCTTGTTCGACAACTTCCTTAACCACAAGCCCTTCTACAACTAGCACTTCACTACACTCAATTTTCTTATTAATTCCACCTATCAACTTTTCTTCATAGTCTCTACAAATTATTCCAATTCATGCTTTCAACTCTATCTTATCTTTAGCTACACCACAATTAAGCTCAATCATATGAGAATCTGGTCTTTGCCACCGAACAAGAGGCTTTGGATTTGAAGCTTTTATCCTTGACATCTTCTCTATCTTCTTCTTCATTTGAGACATACTCCTCAAGATCACTTTGAATCTTCCCTATTACCCTTCCTACCTAAGGACAGGCATCTTCAAATTCAGCAATGCATCTTTCTTTCCGTATGTGCCACATTGTATAGATAATTCTCGTCTGCATCTCTATCTTTTCCTATCATTTAAGATTACTTGCCAAAGCTAGTCCTTTAAGTTATCCATCCAATATGCCGATCAAACTTTGTTAATTATAATATTGCTATCCACAAACTATACTGCTTGAGTTCATTCACATGTTGACAATGCATGCTCCACATTCTCCACTACTCCACAAAAAGAGCAGAGACATGAATCATAAACCCTTATGTTGGCTTGTGCATTCTTGTTGGGAAGAATACCTAAGATAGCTTTCCATAGAAAATGTTTCAGCTTTGGAGCCACATCAATATTCCAAACCTTTTTCCATATAGCACTATGTGTATATGTAGGTGATGAAGGCTTGATAACTTTAGTCTTCTTCCCAGTAGTTCTTAGGAAATGATATGCTTACTTTACTATTGCATCTCCTCTGCATTCATAAGGCCAAATCCTCATGTCAACCTTTTTCTAAAGCCATAACAAAAATCCTCCTAATGGCTACCACTTCTTCTTCTGAAACATACTTTTGTAACTTATCAAAGATCTATCTGTGTTGGTTTCTAACAATTGGAGAAGCCACTTTACCTTTCATTCCTCACAACTTGTGTGGGCTATTATCCCTATATCTTGGTACCCAAGTGTCCTCCCAAATATCAATAGATCTTCCATCTCCAATTTGTAAGATCAACCAACCCATTCTTTAGCACCTCCTTTCCTTCCACAATACTACTCCAATACCATGAGGTGCATGCCCCCTTCTTGGCCGGCAAGAAATTACACCTTGGTAAGTAAAGGCCTTTAAGTATTCTAACCCATAATGTATATGGATTTTGCGAAGCTCTTGAAACTGTTTTTGCCAATAGTGCCAAATTGAACTCCATCAAATCTTTGAAACCCAATCCCCCCATCACCTTTGGCTCTGTCAAATCATATTAAATCTTCAAGTACACTTTCCTTTACCTTTGTTTCTGATTCTACCAAAATTAAGTAGTTGCACTATTAACTTCTTGATACCATTTCTTAGGGAGCTTGAAACATGCCATAGGATAAGTTGGAACTTTTGTAACCACTAATTTATCAAGCACTTCCCTTCCAGGTTGGTTGAATAGATGTCTCTTCCATCCTTGGAGTTTCTACCCTCCTAGTCCTTTCCCATTCTGGAGATAGTCCTCGGGTATTTACCTATTTCCACCTCTCTTCCCACTCCCAAATCCTCGCATATTTCCTCCTTGGTAGCTTCTCTTGTGTTGCTACTAAAAGATACAAAAGGCTTCCTCAAGTTCATAGCTTGCTTAAAAAAAGGATAGTAGAGATCCAATATCCATTTTGAGCTCCTTGGCATTCTCCTTTGTTGCTTTCAAAAAGAATATGGTGTCATATGCAAAGAAAAGGTGTGAAACACTTGGGCAGTCTCTATTCATCTTGATCTCCTTCAGTCTTCCTTCTATCACTACCTTGTTTATGATCTAAGAGACACACATCTTCAATTAGAGAGTGAATTCCCTTGTCACAAGCCTCTTATAGGAACCACCATGCCTACATTTTTTTCCATTCACATTAATTGTATAATGGATAGTATTCACACACATAACCCAATCTACCCATTTATTTTCGACATCGAATTTCTTAAAAAATTCCATTCGACCCTATCATAAGCCTTCATCATATCTATTTTTAAGCGTACATTCCTCTCTTCCCTCTATTCTTCCCTCTTAGATAGTGGAATATTCCATGCACAATGATAGAGTTATCATGGATTTGTCTACCAGCTACAAATGCACTTTGTTCTAGAGAAGTGAGAAAGGGTAGATAGGGCTTTAACCTATTGACAAGAATTTATGAAACAATTTTCATAAGAAATTGCATAAGCTGATGGGTCTAAATTGAGTGAGGTTTTTAAGACCATGGACCTTAAGAATTAGAATTATCTCAATTATGTTGACACTACTAGGTAACTAACCATTTTTTAAAACAATTTAAAACAGTTTTCCTAATATCTTGACCAATAATATCCCAATATGATTAATAGAATATTCTTGGGTAACTATCAATACCTAAAGCCTCAAGAGCTCCTAACTGAAAGACAACAGTCTTCACCTCCTCAGCCTCCACCTCCTCAACTAAACAACAATTCATATAATTTATCACTTGCCCATCAATTAATGCCAAAACTTCCTCTCCTCCTACTCCACTTCCACTAGTAAAAGGCTCTTCAAAGAAACCCCTCAAAAATTGCATGATCTCTACTTCATTCTCCATCCATGTTCTTTATTCTAATGATCATGTTTTTAGCTCTTCTTTGCAAGGTGTAAGCATGAAAGAAGCTAGTATTCCTACCCCCCCCAATCCCCCATTTAGCTAGCTCACTCTTAATCTTTGTTTCCAAACTGCCTCCTTTCTTCTCCACAGTTCTTCAATTTCTATTGTAATATGTGCTTCAAGCTCAGTATCCTCCTTTTCTATCTTTTTTTTTTTGCTCCTCTGTTAACCTTATGCTTAGCTCTTCAATCTTTGTCCTATTATTTGGGAATAAACTTTTACTCCACTTTACTAGCTTTGTCCTGCACCAGGTTCTTATCACTTCCATTCCCCCATGAATTCTGAATCACCTTCTTACACTCCTCACCAGTAGTCCAAATTGCCTCAAACTTGAACTCTTTGGTTCTTTTAATCTTAATCTCTTTCCAATATGTCTTAACCACTAATGGAGTGTGATTAGAGCCCACTACAACCTTGTGAATTACCGCAATAGTAGAAAAGCTAATATCCAATCATTCGATATCAAAGTTCTGTCATTTTTCTCTTTAATCCTATCTCCACCATGTCTATTGTTACACCATATGTATTTAGGTCCTTGATATCTAGCATCTATCAACCCTAGCTCATTTAATAATAATTGAAAATGTTCGGCATTCCTGTTATTTGAGACATTGCCTCCCCCTTTCTCACTTCAATTTGCAATTTCATTGAAATCTTCCATACAAAGCCAAGGAAAGTTGTTCCCATCTTTAATGCTCCTCAGATAGTCCCAATTCTTAGCGATTCTATTCTCCTCATGGTCTACATAGATCCATGTAATTCTTCCTTCCATCCCATCCATGTAAGTTATTCTTATTTCAAAGGTGTTCCTAGCACTTGAAACTACTCTTATTTGAAAATCTTCCTTCCACCAAAGAACTAAACCCTTACTCTTCCCAACTGGTTCATTGTAGGCACTTTGCGAAAAACCAACTCATCTCATGATCTTTTCCATTTTTGTAGAACCATTCTTTGTTTCCATTGGAAAACACAGTCCAGCTCATGCTTCCTCTTCAGTGCTTTTAAAGTTTGAACTATCAAGGTCAATCCTTGATAGTATCAACTCACAAGATTCATTGCTCCTTGGTGGTTGTTGTAGGCTAGCCACCCAAGCCTGTTGTTGTCTCCTCCTCATTCAACTTATGAACCTTGACATTAAATAGACTCCATTCCTCTATTTGAGCCTTACTTACTCATTTCTTCATTCTCCACTTCCTAGGCTACTGTTTTATTTGCATTTGAGTTCTAAATTATCTATCTCCACCTATCTCTTTAATCACAAGCACATTCCCTCCTCCCTCTCCTATCCAAATCTTGCTTGATCATACTTTATTTCCAACCTCCCTTCTCTTAAATATCTTGTCCTCTTCTTCCTACAATTTCCTCTTCAAAGACAAGCTTCTCATAACTTTATCTATGTCATATAATAATATCTCTAGCCTTTTATTCTCCTTTGGTAGATCCACATAATACTGATTCCTCTTAATCTACACCCCTTGCTCTATTCCAATCTTCTGTCCTATCTCCTCCCCTATTTCAGTTTTGCACTCCACCCATTTACTCTTTTTTATCATCATCCTCCCCAAAATATGAACAAGCCCTATCCTGTACCTTGACTTCCTCAACTACTTTGCTACTCTTCTAAGCCATTTTGACTATTTCCTAAGAGTTATTCTCTTCCTTTTCCACTTCTTCTATCCACCACCTTCCCTTTTGCTTTCTCTATCTCTCTATTTCTACTCCTATCCAAGCTTTCAACTTCACTTTCCATTTGACCACCCCTCACAACTCTACTCCCCATTCCATATTGATCATGCCCCTCAATTTTCATCTTACTGCAACTGGATGAAAACTTCATCAGATCCTCCTTTCAATCTGCTTCATATTTTCCATTACCCCTCCGCCCCTCCTCTCTTCCACTTCTCTTATTCAATGTCACTACTATCCTCCTGGCCTGATTAGCTTTCAACCAAACTCCATAATTATTCCTTCTCCAAATCTTCCTGCCAGCAACTTTTGTTTCCATATGATCAATGCAACCACACCTAAAACAAAAATTGCCCATCCTGTCACATATAATAGGCAACCGACGTAGGGAATATCAAATCCTTTTCCAACCATTACTAACGAAGATGAAGGGAAACAATGAAGTCAAATTGAAGTGAAAAAGATGATGATCGAAGTTCATGAAGTGGATCCGCTCATTATTCCATTAGAAAAAATAAAAGGCGCTAAGACGAACTCGTAAGGGATATCCCACTATCGGAGAGAGAATATTCTCTCTGTAGTCAACTAGAGAGAGAGGAGAATCTTATCATGGCTTTCTCTTCACTTTGCCAATTATTATCTAAATTGACAATCGTCACAGTTTCTGACATCACATGATAATAATAATACAATGGTCTGACTCCATTTGAAGGTAATAGAAATTAGAAAATAAGCCTATGTTTAGTTTTTCAGAAAATATTTTTTTAATGGAGAATTTGAAAAAAAAATGCTAAAAATGAGAAAAATAATACTTGATAAGTAATATTATCATTCATCATTATAGTAAGATTTATTGTATCAATTTATTTATTTTTTCTATCATGAATAGACCTATGAAAAATTCTCTTCTCCACTGTTCATATGTATGGAATTCTTTCTTTTTCTTTAATTATCCGTTTTCCAATTAGCCCGTGATCACACTTTCCAAACTTTTTTTTTTTATAAATTCCATATACACTTAATTCTTCGTTTGAGGGTGGGAGACCATCTCGTATGAAGTTCACCAAATGTACATGTGAAAATGCAAAATTAAATAAGATAGCAAGAGTTGGATATAATATAGTATTCTAAGATGAAAACCATGAGTGATATGATAATATTTATGAGAGCGTAAAAATCTCTCTTTTCTATGGTAAACTTACAGATTTGTTTCTCATATTTGACAAAATCAAAACTTTGGTCCCAATTGATTTTTTGCCACAAATTAATCAAAACATTCAATCATTTGGTATCGAATGAGTTCATACGTCAAATGGCCGTTAATTTTTCTTGTGTGGTATTTAACTTGTCCAGTGACATATCAACGCGGTCATGTAAAATTTTTTAATATAAAAACCAATGTGATGGTAAAATGATAGATAGTCGCGTCAAACTGTGACAAAAGGTTCACTACTATTTTTTTTCCGAGGAAAAATAAGGGGCAAACGCCGGATATAACGTATGAAAAAAAAGGGGTTCTGTGATATCTTAAATTCGATGCAAGCTATCATATTTCTGAGAAGAACAACAGTGTTGATCGTAATTACAAAAAAAAAAAAATTACAGAAGTGGGTGATTTCTTGTGTTGAAAGACTCTCAGATTTCTCTCATTCCCTATGCAATCAATACATACAGCGCTGTAAAGATTGATCTGTACGTGGACTTTCAATCTTCTTTCTTACCTCTCTTTGTGTGGCATAAGAGAGCGGAGACCAACCTTTGGTTCATTATTCTTAATTCAAATAGACTCTATTAATTTAGGTTTGACGGTTTGAACAGTCCACTAAGTGATGAAATTTTGTAACATGACGTTTCTGCACTCACAAGATGCAGATTCGAGATATTATAACTAAGGGAAACTTTTATTTTTCTATTTTTTTAGATCCATATAACATTTTATTTACAATAGAAAAATAAGGGAAAGTGGGGAGATTTTCTTTTCCTATGCAGAAAATTTATATTTTTTTTGTCTCATTGTCAACCACGTATGATAAGGAAAACATGTTTAATCCCATGAATCTTTAGTACTTGCTGAAGTTGTTATTATTATTATTATTATTTTGGCTTGATATTTATTGCTGATGAGCTGTGAATTACACTATCGAACTGCAAGATTATGCTACGACAAGTTACAAGACAACTGCATAATGTTCCATATGTGTTCTTTCCCATTGAACATGGCAGGAAATCTCGTTCCGGGGGCATAACTGCAGGTATTCCGATTCCACCTTAGCCAACCAAGAGAAAAAAGAACAAACATAGACTGTCTTCTTGTTAATTCTTCTTCATCCTTACTGCTTTTGGGGGTAGGCATATGCTTTGCTTTTGACTTCTGCTCCAAGTGACCAACATATTCTCAATCAATCAAAATCAATTGGAAATTAGGTGGCAAAGAAACGCAATCTTTAGGACCACTAAGCATATTCCAGCCTTGATTAACGGGGGATTGCAGCGATTGCAGATTGTGTAATTGGAGGATCCCTGAGGAAGTGGACAGCTAAGGAGGGGAAAATGAGATGCCCCATTCAAGAAATCAAGAATGCCATGTCTTCCTTCAACAGATGTCTTATTTCTAGAAGCCAATCCCTATATATATATATATATATCTATCTATCTATCTAGCTATCTTTATAGATTTTATTCATATTCTCCAATGAATTTTGGATTTTATTCCTTGAAAAGCTGATTGTAAAAATCAAAATTTATAAGAACTCGGGAAGACGAAGCACATATGTGAGATGAACAAGCGGCCTCCGAGTGGTGCTGCAAATTCGATGTCGAAGCTAATCTAAGTCAAAAACTGCTCGAATACACCTTAGACCAAAAGTAACGTACATATCATGCAAATACTAGCTTGCTTATGAAAACGTTTAGTCTTTGCCCTGATGGCATATATAGTTTAACTCATCCCAGATTGTCTTAGTTTTGGCACAAGTGACTAAAAGGGAAGGAAAAAAAAAAGGTGATAAGACCTCTGGATTCAGAGAAGATTTCGTAACAAACATGGTACGAGGGCATCTGAGTCTTACAATTGAGTATTCTGTTCTTGGTGACTCACTTGATAGCAAAATGGCTTTGGACCTTAGTCTATTCTCATTTGTGCCATGAAACATGAGGCTTTTCTTGGTCAAAGGTCCTTCCAAAGCATGAGCAACTTTAAATTCAGAAGAAACATCCCAACAGTACAAAACAATGGAAGAGAAGGAATGACAGCTGATTGAACAGGTTGTAATGAAGTTAAAGCTTTCTACTAGTGTGCCAATACCATCCCTTATGGAGGAGGATAGTAGAAAGTTTTGTCTTGAAAGCTTCCAGCCAGTGGGAGGAAAATGTTGTCCTCCTTCGACCAGAACTCCACGAAAAGAGCTGCAGAAGGAAACCCATGTATTAATGGCATAAGCATGGATGGTCACCGGTGCCCACTTTGCATAATATGCTAGGCCTAACTATTGCTCATAACTCCACTGGTTTCTTCCAATTCCCAGATCAGTTAGATGGAGTTTCGAGGTCCAAATGCTTCTGGCTTTGATCAGGTGCCATTTACTTCCACTGCATAAACTAGGGTCACGTGCGTGAAGCCTTTTAGTCAATCTGTAATGAGAGCACACACGTGTATAAACCGGATTCTCCCATCATTTTCTCGTATCTCCTTTGCGAACTCAACCTTGAAACACAAACACTTCACGCTTATGTTCAGCCAGTCATAACTTGATGAGGTCGAGGTGGTCGTGGACCTCACAAACTGTGAGATGCCACTCGATCAGTAACATCGTGTAAGTGGAGTTGTCCGATATAATGATTACAGATCATCTTTTTGAGATTACAGATGATCTTCATCACCATCTGGTGTATGGAAAAAGAATGCCACACAGCTTTCCAATCGAGTTGGAACACACGAGGCCTGTAGTGGGCACTAGAGGCTCTTAACCTTGATTCAAACAAAGTAGCTAACAAAAGTCTCTAGTTTGAACTGCAAGAACTCGACGAGTTTTGCCCACCAGTAATTCTGATATTTACGAGGAAAAGCCAATGGCTTGGCATGAAGAGTGAATTCTGAACCGTGTCTTTCGACTGGGAGCTGAGTCATTCGCTCATAGTTCAATCTAAGAAGCCATTCGCGAGCTCAGCCCATGAATCGCCTCTCAGAAGCAATTGAACCGAGGATCATGTTGAACGAATGAGAACGGAGGTCCACGGACTTAATTTTGTGAAATTTAGTAGAAAATTCTTTTAAAAATTGAGATTATTTTATATCAATATCTATTACATCTTTATCTAATTATTTAACTATTTTCATAGTTCCGGTTTAACCCATTAAGTTCTGGTTAAACCGATGAACCAATGAACCAGTCCACAAATCCAATGTCAGGCCTGGTTTTTGGAAATATTACGCCATCAATCTCGTAAATTGCTGAATATTACAGGAAAATAAATCAGATCAAACGGTGACAGAGAACGTCGTTTCAGTTGGCAGCTCCAGGACTGGACGTTGAAGCTTCTCTTATCCCACCCCCCGCCACCTCACCCCACCCCCCACCCCCCCCCCCCCCGGGTCCCTCGTCTCGCCAGTCGCCAGCGCTTCACTGGCCAGCTCTTCTCGTCTTCAATGGCGTCTTCACTTACCTCTCTATGCTCCGTCAAAATCCCACGCCATTGCCGCTTCTTCAGCCTCAGATACGTTTCTCCGTCGACGCCGTCGCCACTCACCTCTGCCTCCTCCTGTACTTCAAGCCATCCGATGGTGGCTCTGCCCGGGGCGAGATTCTCCATCAGTTTCTCGAGAAGCTTCTCTCGCTCCCAGCTCCCCTCTTCAGGAAAGACCTCCGAGGTTCCCACTCTGCGCCATTTCATTGCTCAGTCGGCTGCGGGCCTTACCACTCCAGAAACACGGTCAGAGTACACCCTCTTTCTCTATCCTATTCCTGCAATAAATAGTGAACAAGTATAGGTCTTCGTATCCTAGATAAATGCATGATGTGACTATTTTGATTCTTTTGACTAACCGTTGCTACTTCATGCTTAAGAATTTCTAGTATTAAGCCGAGTTCTTTTAAATTCTTCAGTATTGAGTTGTAGTCTGTTTCTGTGGCGTATGTTTCCTTGCTTTTCTACGTATCGTGTAGAAGATTGGTTAGATTAGAGAGGCAATGCACTAATTTCATAATTGTGGGTCTTCAACTATTACAATGAGCCCATGAAAATCCTATTATGATCTAGGAGACTTCACTTGGCGACGAAAATGTTTCTACTCTGATTCATGTCATTACCATGCTTGCCAATGCATAAGATCCTGTTGGTCTCAGCAGGGTAACCCCTTTATATTAGTATTATATAAGATAAACCCAATTTTAGGCACTGAAATAACTGCCCTTCACAAGCAGAATTTGGATTGCAAACATCAAGTTAACGATTCCATTATCTTTCTCTCTCTCTCTTTCTCTACTGGTTTAGTCTCATTCCTATATTTTATTTCTTTCCCTTTCTTTTCTTTTGTTTTTTTTTTTTTTGCTTGGATGTGTTTCTTTTCCTTCCATTTTCCTGTTTTTGGCCTGCAATAAAGAATTTCTGTTATTCCACTCTTCTAAATGGGTTCTGTTGATCTTCCTATTGAAAATTTGAGGCTTATATATGATCCCGTTATATTCTCCTGTACCTCATTGTTTATGAACCATCGTCTATCTAGTAAGCTAGCAAACTTGAACTTGTTCCAGTGCTTCTCCCAATCCCATACCTTCAACTGAAGATCCTTCTAGAGGTCGAATTTACCATGAAACTTATGGATGTCAAATGAACGTAAACGACATGGAGATTGTTCTGTCTATCATGAAGAACGCTGGTTATAGTGAAATGGTGGATGTTCCGGAGAGTGCTGAGATCATTTTTATCAATACCTGTGCCATCCGGGACAATGCTGAGCATAAGGTGTGGGAGAGGCTAAATTATTTTTGGTTTTTGAAGAGGCAATGGAAGAGTAATGTTGCTATTGGTAGGTCAGACTCCCAGCAGCCTCCTAAAGTAGTCGTGTTAGGATGCATGGCCGAAAGGTTGAAGGACAAGATACTAGATGCCGACAAGATGGTTGATGTTGTTTGTGGTCCTGATGCTTATAGAGATTTACCTCGTTTACTGGAAGAAGTCGATACTGGTCAAAAAGGGATTAACACTCTGCTTTCCCTTGAAGAGACTTATGCTGATATAAACCCAGTCAGAATATCAAAAAACTCAGTTTCTGCTTTCGTCTCCATCATGAGGGGTTGCAACAATATGTGCTCATTCTGCATAGTTCCTTTTACTAGAGGCAGAGAGCGTTCACGTCCTGTTGTGTCAATTCTGAGGGAGGTTGCTCAGCTGGCAAAAGAAGGTGTGAAGGAGGTGACACTTCTGGGACAGAATGTTAACAGCTACAATGATACATCTGGGCCTGAACATGAAGTTGAACCAGGTGCCAACTGGAAATTCAGTGAAGGATTCTCCAGCATGAGCAAGGTAAAGAAAATGGGTCTGCGATTTGCTGATCTTCTCAACCGACTTTCGTCAGAGTTTCCTGAGATAAGATTCAGATATACATCTCCACACCCTAAAGATTTTCCTGATGAGTTGCTGTATATTATGAGAGACAGGCATAATGTCTGCAAATATATCCATTTACCTGCACAAAGTGGGAGCAGCTTAGTATTAGAGAGGATGCGACGTGGTTATACCCGAGAGACCTACTTGGATCTGGTGCAAAAGATAAGGGCAATTGTTCCAGATGTGGGTATAAGCAGTGACTTTATATGTGGTAAGAAGTCTTTGCAGTTTGTCATAATGTTGAGATGTTAATTTAGTTGAAGTAATTACACTGATTGGACTAGTTTATGTTGAAAACTGCATTTGATTCATTGTAGGAGATGGTAGGCAGAATAAGGGACTCTTGAAAGGTCAATTGTTTAAAAATGCAAGTTATTGCGAGTTAGATAGTTTGTTCTGTCACCTGTGAACGTCTAAGGTTTTCTGGTGTTGTGCATAGTTACAGCATATTAATTTGCCTTGTTAAGGTATGGATGAATATGACTTTTTAATTACCTTTCAGCTAACGAAATCAGACCCATTCATTTGAATCACGAAATTTCTTTTGATAGGATTCTGTGGAGAAACTGAGGAGGACCACGAGGACACACTTAGCCTTATAAGAACTGTGGGCTATGATATGGCATTCATGTTTGCATACAGCATGAGAGAGAGAACGCATGCGCACAGGAATTACATTGATGATGTCCCTGAGGAGGTAAAGCAGAGGAGGCTAACTAAGTTGATCAAGACCTTCCATGAGAGTACAATTAAGTGCTATGACTCTCAAGTTGGGACCATTCAACTGGTTTTGGTCGAAGGACCCAACAAGAGAGCTCCAGAGACAGAACTTATTGGCAAGAGTGATGGATTCCACAGAGTATCATTCAAGAACCTCCCAGTCCTTGACCGTGCTGATCAATCAGCTCACAAGAGAAATCCAGCAGTTGGTGACTATGTTGAAGTTCACATTCTGAAATCTACTCGAACATCCCTGATTGGTGAAGCAATTGCAATCACCAGATTGAGCTTGTACCACAGCGTGCAGGATGAAGAAGAATTACTCACTTTTGAAAGCAGTGCTCAATAATGAAGTTAGGTGGATGGCTTCTTTCTGTTCAGTACTGGAATGTTGCTTGCTGGACGAAGCTGCAAATAACCCAGTGGAGAGTCGGTCTGCAGGGAATATTCTCACTACAAAGCTCATGTTGGCTTGAATGGATTCTGCAATACTGGGCATGCTATAACTCAAGTGTTCGTCTCTGCTTGTCCAAGATACCATGAAGTCATATTCCGTCGACTTCCACAGGGATGAATCCCAGTGAGCTGGTTGTGATTTTTTCTGGAGGGGCATGGGTCTGTTTTAGTTTTGTTTTGGCTAATATTTCATTGTGGCAGAGAGAGTCTCCTGACAGGATTGATGCTTTCTGGATAAATTAGAACCACAGCTAGCTGATAATGAAGAATGTAAATGAATTCAAATGTGTTCATCTTCCTAAATCACATGCTCTGATCTTTATATCTTTTGGCCAGAATTCTACGTCTATCTAGTAATAAATATTGAAGGATAAGCTGTTCAGTTGCTCGAAATTTTCCAGATTAAAGGCAATCTGACTTTGACGGGTATAATCACAGAGCCAACGTGAATCCATGAAATTCACAAAGGGACCAAAGGGGAAACGCATAACGATTCATCCAAATAGGTTATCCTAAGAATATGGTAATCCTCTTACAGAAAGTTGAATGTAAAAGCATCCTAAATGAGTTTTTAAGTCTCTTAACCAGATGTCAAGGCATGGGGATTCCCTTATCTAACGAAGGTCCCAAAATCAAAGGTTATCTGGGGGTACTGTGGAACAGAATTTCGATGAAAATCACTAGGCCGGGCATACCTATCACTCGGCCAAGCTCCAGAAACAGAACTAGGCATCAAGTACAAGTAAGATGTTTGAGTAGTCTACTCCATAATCTCCACATTGAGGTGAGAAGAGTCTTGAGCAAATCGAATTTGAGGTGCCCCATTCATTCTCCCATCGAGTTTGACCTTCGGATTCGGCTGTGAGATTGCAATGTACTGCAGTAGCATAAGCTAGGAGTTGCGGACTTGCTTTGCGATCGCATAGGCTTAAATGGGCTCCAATACTTTTTAACTTGATAGTAGCGAATATTTTATATTTACAAGAATTCCTTTATATAATTCAGATATTAAATTACACCCATGTCCTCATATGACAGCCTCCGACAAGGTCAACTCGCTAGCCTCAAGCCAGCAATAATGGTAGATCTCAAGCTGTATAACACACCATCCTTGTTCTCAACATGACCACAAGTCAACCTTTTTTTTCTCTCTCATGCTCGACTAAATTAATAACCACTAGTTAGATACTCCGATCTCAATAACTAACCATGAATCGGGAACCTTTTTTTTTTTTTTAATCTTGGAAGACATTAACTTTAGAGAAATTGAACTCTAGACATGCATAATTCCGCAGTCAGACAGACAAGGTAAGGCACAGGCCCACATGTAAGAGACTTGAACCATATCCACACTGAGAGTTTAAAACTAAGACCATCAGCACTAAGACGCTCAGAGAAGCAACCGTTTCCAACGCTATTCTGGTCAATTTTCACAAAAACCAAGCTTTAACAGACGCCCAACTAAGGCAAGAGAATTGGAAAGAAGTCGAAATTGACAAGCATATCAATGATCCAACAACATATACCTGACATACGATATCACAAACCGATCAAGCAACAGATTATTGATAACATAAACATCCATATATTGGAACACAATCCTGGTGTGATACGAAAAGTAGAACAACCAGTTTCAACATTGCCATCAGCATAAACAAGTTCAGGTATGCAACCTATTCAGGAAAGCATAAGTGCATTGTTTTGAGTTTACATGTTTTAAGCAGAAGCTGTGGCCGTCATATGCTTAATGGTCATCTCCTCGAGGTCGCTTTTACGGGCCCCAACCACTTTGTCCACAATCTTCCCATCCTTCACGAACATGAAGGTCGGCATGGCCTCCACCGCCCATTCCTGTGCAACGGTCTGCAGAACAAGAGAATCATCTGTTTTAGATCCCACCTCCTATAGGACTCACTCTGATTAAAAGCTTTTCCAGAATTTCACCATTATCTACGACAACAGAAAAAAGATGGAAACTTCAAATTTTGAATACTTTTAGACATCATTAGCAAAAAAAAACAAACTACATAGTTCTCCATCATACACATCTTAAAATCTAATCCAGGGAATAAGGCATCAGCTGATGTTTCCAATATTATGAAATGAGCTATATAGTTTAGACTTTAGAGACAGAATTTGTCTGACATCAGGTGTGCTAGGCACTTGGTTCATCTTTTACTATTCCAGATATGGATTTCCTGGTCTGTTACTCTATACAGAAGTTGACCTCTGAATATGTTATAATTTAGAGAGTTGATCTGCCGTGTCAATTTCTTTATCATGATCACTTCATCGTATTACTCCTCTGCTACTTCTAACAAGTATAACAAGTGAATATTCTTTTGTACCTTCAATTCATCAACATCAACCTTGAGAAACAGGACACTAGGGAACCTCCTAGCCAGCTCTGCCAGGAAGGGTGCTATGAAACGACATGGCCCACACCATGAAGCAGTAAAATCAACAACCACCTACAGCCAAAGAACAGAGTTTAATATGTGCCAAATATATGATTTAATGAATAAATGTAATGAATATATATATATGTAAATTTCTTAGGAAATTTATATTCAGTGGCTAGCCTGTCCCTGCAGCAAATCTCAAGCAAGGCACTTTATCTTTATCATTTTATATTTCTGTTGTGATTCTATTCTTTGATCCGATTCAGAGAAAAGTATCATCAGAGTACCCCTGAATATTACTAACTCTCACTAGATTAAAATAAATCTAGCTAAACTCGCCGGAACTCACACCCATTATTTCCTCCCCCACTATATTAAAAAAGAAAATAAGAAAATAAGAGATAAGCCAACTAAAGTACAATAAAGTTCAATCAGTTCTATCTGGCCTCATCACCTGACCCGGTGGGCACCACGGACAGATATTCAAAGTATTCGACTAACAGATTAACCAGACCCAATATAGGTCCTAAAAGACAAGTACGGAAATTTGAGCGCATGAACTATGCTATGGAATGAAAATCAAACTGTATAATGAACTACATATAGCTGACCACCTTTAGGCTTCAAAGTCCATGGAGCAAACAAAGTTGGACTTGGGGTACCCCTACTCCGCCAACATAAATTACATAAAAAAAAAACCTGACAAATAAGTCCTTTTCAGTTTCTCTCTGAGAAAATTTCTGAAAGAGACGGCGATTCCTAAACCGTCGGCGATAGGCAGAATAACCTAAGCAGATCCGAGAACGTAAATTCTACACAGGCCTGCATCAGGAATATCAGTAATCTCGCAGGAAACGCGTATAACATCAACTTAATCAGAACAAACGAAAAAACAAACAGGAAGAGAAAACGCAAGCAAAAACTCATGGCACCGAATCGACAATGTTGACGCATAGACAAAATCCGTATTACGACGAACAGTACGGAGAAAAAGGAGCTAAAACCGCAGAAACAGCGAACCCGCGAAAAGGACGACGATCAGATCGAGGATTTACGAGTTTGCCAGGTTCATTGCTCTTCTGAATGTGCTCGGTCCACGACTCAACGGTGTGGCAGCCGATAACTTGTCCCTCCTCTGCCGCCATCTCTCTCTGAGTTTGCAGCTCTCTCGGGAAGCAAATAGTAGCAGTATTTTTTAGTCTTGCCCCCTCGGGTCCCTGTACTGGCACGAACTTGAAGGCTCATTTAAAGAGAAATGCGTACGGTTCCGCATGGAAAAACTGGATGTTTTTGGCCTCTGATCAGTGAGGAAATTGCGCTTTTGCCACCGAAAGGGCCCCCACCGAGATTCTCATCAACTGTCCTCATCAGGAAACAAAATATTTGCGTTGCCCCCCCCCATTATTATGTTTGATTCATTTTACGCCCTAGCGTTACAATTCCACCTTTTGGTACCCCTAAAGTTTTAATTTTCTTCTGTAACTGAAATCTCTAGTTAGAACTCAGATAGATACACGTTACACAATTAACTCTAGTGGCCACTTCATGCCATACCTCAAACCCCTGAATAAAATAAACTTGATGAAAAGTTTATTGTGTACGTAAGCCTTAAAAATATATAATTTCTTATACATACTTATTAGTACAGTACATGAATGACTGAATTATGAATTTGGGATCATATTTAGCATACTATAATAGAATTTGTACCGTTAACTCTACACTCCTTAACGGAGTTCGTTGATTTCTTCGCTATGACTAATTACATACACAAGACGGGTCTTTTACTCGACTTTGTTGTCTAAGAAGATCTTACATAATTTCTCTTAATGATAAAATGATAAGAAAAATCAACATAATCATCTTAAATGACAGAAATTACGGTAACCGTTATTCATTCATGTACTCAATCTAAATTGCTTTTCTACATCAAACTATGAGATGGAATCGCAAGGAGAGAACTTATTGAATAAGCCTCGGAGGCACTTTCCCATTATGTGCAATTTTATGGAAACTGTAATAGTATCCGTCTTACCAGAAAAAAAAAAAGGGAAGATCTTAATCTACAATAGTATCAAGGAAATTAACATAAATTTACCTAACTTGAGGGTCCATTGTCAATTTCTCTTGAATTTGACCAATTTGGCGAGAGGCCGGAAGTTGGAAGCCGTCGCATTAATTAATTAATTAATTATTATCATCTTGGTGATGAATATTAAATGTAATTTTTATTTATATCCAAACGGATTCGTCTTCACACCTCTTCAAAACCTGTATTTAATTCTTTTTTGGTATGGTTGACCATGTAGCGACTCGTCTCCGTTGGATTAGTAGAAATTGAAGAGTCCAGGCCGTCCGATGGACGTGACGGCATTGTGGCACTTCACAATTAAGCTGCTGGCGGATTTAATCAGGTACACGGATTAGTTAACTGTGCTTAATAATAATTAAATAAAAAGGGGGGAAGGAATGGGTCTTGAGAAAGCACAGTTTTTAAAACTGAAGTAAGTCGGCCGATCGGACTGGTTCAACTGGGAATCAAGTAATCACCCTGTTAGGTTTACTTAATTAATTTAAATGCGTTTTAAGTCTAGTCAGATTCATCAAAATTAATTAGTTTTCGGTTCGATCACTATATTCAATTGAATTAATGATTGAATCAAGTAAATAAAAAATTATTTAGAAAAGAAAAAATACCATCAATCTCATCATTCATTAAAAAAAAAGAATATTGACATTATATTTTATTTTTATTATATTTATATTTATATTTTTAACTAACTTTTATATTATAATGTATATTTTAAACTTATAAATTAGTATTCAATATAAGATATTTTAACTTATAATAATTAATTATATATTATGAATTAAATATGTGGTTCAATCCATAAATCAAAATCTTAACCGGTTTTTAAAAACTATGCGAAAAAGCAAAAAATACAAATTGTCATATAAAATAATTAAGGACGAGGAGGAGAAATTTCTCTCCTCTTCCTGTTAAATGTTGTAAGTGAACGGAAGAAGGCCGTTCGTCGACACATAAAAGATCACGTGCATTCTTAACGCATTTTGATTAGTATGTATTATATATTAACCTATTGATTAACACTAATTAACATTACGGTATGAAGGAGTCTGTATAATAATATGTAACAGAATGGCGAGCTTCCGGACTCTCAAGATCCCTAGCTGGTCATTACTCATGTCCGTCCCTAAAGAAAACAACCGAAACTATGAGACAGAGTTCGTCCCCTCCAATAAGAACTATTATTATTGGGAATGGAGAAGACGCTAGCTTGCCCATGTCCATTCCATTAATTACGTGCATCAGCATCGGAAGGTTGCAGGGGCAGGGTTCCCCTTGAATGCAGTATTAGCCTCCACTGAGCATTATTCGGGACAGTGGATCATGGAAATGGCGATCTAGTCAAATTAGATGGAGGATATTGGGCAGATTGAGCAGCAAGTAGCGAGAAGCCAGTGCCCACCGCCGTCCGTGGTAGCAGACGATGTCGCTTGCCTCATGTAAAAAGCAGTCTCTTCTTTTAATGTTGCTAGTGCTCGGGAGCAGTAGAGAAGGAAGGAGGGCGTTTGTACACTGCATGTTCTGGCGACGTCGAAGATAATATCTTGACGCGGCTTCACAGCTTGGTCAGCAGTTAATAACAGGTGATAGATCAATGAGCACTCTCCACTGGGTAAGCAGGTGGAAATAACAGTTCAAAAACTGCATGCATATATATATATGTGTGTGTGTGTGTGTGTGTGTGTGTGAGTTGTGGTGACGAGATGCACATTGGAGCTCAGCCTTTGAGCTCGAGATTGTTTGTGTGTGTAATCGCTGACAGTACAAATGGAGTAAGCAGGGTAAATGAATTGATATGCCAATTCTCTGTAATATCATTAAATTCTAGTAAGAGTTGCAATAATCATGTATGATAATAAGATTCCCTCCAGATTCCATTCCATTGGAATCATTTCATATTATTCATTTCCAATCATACATATCAAGCGTGATCTAAGTGATTCACTCTAACTTTGCCATTTCTCTCATTTTATTTTGAATTTCTTCCAATATCAATTGTGCCATCAAGGTATAAAACGAGACGAGCACGAACGACTCTTGGTTTTCTTCAGCCATCGGTTTACCTCCTTCACAATTTTTTTTCTCATTATATGGAAAGTTCATACATTTATAATGAAATAGGAAAAACGAGAATAAAGAGATACGAAAAGTCTCACAATAAAAAATCAAAAACTCTAATATGTTAATTGTTAGATCGATACTAGTAACATTGTATCAAATTCAATTTCTCAATTTACCTTCACCATCAGGAGCAATCATGGCTCACTATCAACCTGAAACAGGTTGAAAATACAATCACACGTTAGAGAAATGGAAAGTAAATCGTATGATTACAAGGAGATTGGCTACTAACAATTAACTTGACCTTTTACGTGAATATAGCCACAATCTTTATAGACCAATTAACTAATTCGATAAGATATCGTAATGAGTGGGCTCACATCTCATCAAGTTCGATTTGGAAAGAAAATACCTAACCCTTGGTCAATTGTTATAAACATGAGCAGAAGGAGGATTCTAAACTCATGATTAGTTGTCCCACTTTACCCCAATATTGAAAATAATATCCAACTTATAGGAAGCTTATAGAGGCTAGTGTTTAAGGGCACCTACCAAATTTTGTCACGTGAGAATGAGTATTAATAATACGTTTGCACATCGAAGAATTACCAATTAAGTTGTTGATTTATTGAGTGTCGTCACCACTAAGATTAGGCTTTTAGGTGAATATAAGCATGTTCTCTTTATAGAATTACTAATGAATTCAATATAATATCAAAGTAAATAAACTTACTCACACCTTGTCAAGTTTTAGGTCGGAAGGAAAATATTCAACTCGTGGTCAATTGGTATAAACTCACAAGTCGAGCGTTCACTTCTCTATTTGGTTGATCAAGTATAGAGGAGAATGCTCCACTTGTTGTTAGTGGTCCTCCTTTCAGCCTAGCATCGAAGAAGAATACATGACTCGTCGAAAAAACTATTGAGGGCGGACATTTAAGGGCACGTGACAAATCAAAGCCACATCGTCACATGATGACCAATATTGAGAATACCTTCCTATATCAAACAAATAGGGAAAATATTATCGTTTAATAAGAGAATTGGATAACCGGCCAATAAATAGAAATGGAATTGTTTTTCAAGTTTTGAATGATTTTTGGCGAAGAGCTAGGTCTTTTGTGGATTGGTCATGCATAGGATTCCCAGGTTAACCCTCGATCCTGCCCATGACTTACCCAAACTAGAAATGAGGATAAGTGATATTCGTCTACATATTTTTTAGGAAGGTTCCTCCTGCTTTTTGAATGAATGAATGGACATTATCATTGACAGAAAAAAAAAATACAAGTCATACTCTTATAGACCTAACAATAAATTCAATACCATTATTTAGAACAATTTGGCTGGTAGATCTCCACACCATATATAAGCCAAAAATACCTTATAATCCCTGGCACGTATGCATATGGAATGCACGAGCATGTAGACTACATGTCACAGAATAATATGGATACCGTACATCTGGCAATTTATCATTCCCCATATATGCACCAATCTCAATTGGTAAGCATATCTGCATAATGGAAAAAGGCTTTTTGGTGGACTATAAATGTGCACTTGGCAATTCACAAAGATAAGGTCAAACAACGTCTACTTGAGCCAAAAAAAGGTATTGCTTTTCAAGGGCAGATAGTCAAGCAAGCAACATGAAGAACACGTTGGCCGTCGGAGTCTTCCTCGCCCTCTTAGTGGTCGTTGGTATCCTTCCTCCTCCATCTTCTTTTCACTCTCTCTTTGTGTAAATAAGAATACTTAATGATAAATTCGAGTTATTAACAACTGTACAATATATTAGAATGAGATAGACGCTACAACTGCCTTGGAAATATAATTTGTCATATAAGATTCGGTCACTGCGCACAGTTAATCAAGTTACTGCTATTGTATCTGACTATCGTGTTCTGCATAGGACCAATGGCCGTAAAGACGGTGGATGCCAGATGCCTGGCGTACAAGTGCGAGACGGACGCGGACTGCGTGAAGATTTACGACCCTCCCCCGGGGTTTCCTTGCACCTGCACGACTTATGCCCCCAACGCTGGCCTGTGCAACTGTTGTCATGGCACGCTGACAGCTCGAGATGTGATCCTCGGAAATAATTTGTAGGACTTAACGTTGGTTCTATCAATAAATATATGCAAAAATCAATTACCTTATACGTTCGTGCCTGATTGATGAATACGATTGGCTTGATCGCACCAAGTTATCAATTGTGGGATGGTCCCGTCTAATTTACATCGGCAAGAGAGTCATGGGCCTTTAGTCCTTTGGACGCCTCTTCGTGGGGTAGACTCTCTTCGAGGCTTCACGATTATCATGGACCAAATGGTCCTAATGTCTTGAGGCCTCATCCCCATTGAGTTAGGACCCCTTTCAACAATCTAAGCTCTTTTTTCCGATCAATACCTTCGAGCAGTCAAGTGAATCGGTCGGTCAAGAGGTGAAACTCGTCTATTTTGAATTTTTATGAGACTTGAATTTAAAACCTTTGTCCAGTAGAAAATGTGCCAAACGACCTAAACCGCCGACTCGTGCCAGTATTAGATACAAGCTCGTAGGTTGTTCTTATAAACACCTTAGTGAATCACGGTCGGCCTCCATGTTACTGGGTAGTTTTTCTGATTCATGCCCATCGAAGTAAACGACGAGCCTTGAGCCCGATGCCAAAAGAATATTCCACTTGTCAAGTCATCTTACATTTAGAGTATGTCCCACCCTAAGGCTACATATATATATATATATATATATGATGGTATGTAATCAGAAGACACGGAGCAATGACCATGTGATGCAAACAGTCGATCGAGCTCGATTAATCTCCTCCAGCGACCCCCTCGATCTCCTTTGGTAATGTTAACATCTGTGGGCATGGAACCTAAGAAAACAGAGAAGATGCGCGGTGACCGGCTAAAGAGGGTCGTAAGGCCACGTTTTGTCGCTAGTTATGATAGGACTCATCATCAGAATCAAGGGCGACTCTTTCGGGTAGCTGACAAATTTAAACTACGTTGTTATCATATATTAAGAATTGAAATTTCAAATTTTAAAAAAAAGTAAAGATTTTGTTGAGTATTATTACCACCTATGTGATTTGACTTTAGGGATATAAAAATGATATCTTATAAATTAACTAATGAATTTCATACAAAACCTTAGTAAATATGCTCACACCTTACCAAGCCCAAACCCAGGAAGGAAAATATTCAGTGCGTGGTCAATTATTACAAGCCAGCCAGGTACATAATAAAATGTTTGACTTATTGTTAGTTGTCCCCCTTCCTTTCAAGTATTGAAGAAGAATGCTCAACTCATAAATAATTGTTGAGGGTAAGAAAGAGAGTTTGGTGTAATAACATCGCTTTCGGCCTAACAATTAAGATATTGTACATTTGATTTTCATTATGAGACCTTCCATTCCCTTTTATTGCCGACTTATTCTATCATATTCTAAACCGACGAGTCTCCTATATAATCGGAAAAAAAAATAGTTGTTAACAATCAACGTTTATGAGCAAGCACATGACAGGTTTAAACCGCATTACCACATGTGAATAGGTGTTGAAAATACGATTTTACATCGAATAAGTAGAGAGAAGGTCTTTGGTTAATAAGAAAATCAGATGCCGCAATCTATCATTTTAGGTTTTTAGATCAATATGGTTCCAGGAACAAATTTTATACCATTGTTTAGAACAATTTGATAAGTACCTATTCACACCGTAGATAAGGAAGGAAATACGTGATATTCCTCATATGCACGCACATGGAAGCTCATTAATTGCAAATTACATTTAGAGTTTGCATGTAATTTATGACTAAGATATCACAGATACATGGCAATTAACATAGAAATCACAGATACATGGCCAATTAATTATTCTACAAATGTGAATGATCTCTAATTAATGTGCGTGTCTACATGATAGGAAATGTTAACTCTTTGGTGGACTATAAATACACACCTAGCGGTTCACAAAGATAAGCTGGTACAACACCATCCACTCGAACCAAACAAAGTGTATCACTTTGCAAAACCCAATAGTCGGAGAAGCAACATGGGAACCAAGTTGGCCGCAGCGCTCTTTCTCATCCTCTTAGTGGCCGTTGGTATCCTTCCTCCTCCATCTTCTTTTAACTTACACTTCCGGTGGAGAAGAATATTCCATGATAAATTCAAGTAAATGTTTATCATATTGGAATGAGATAGACATTATAAGTGCATAGGAAATTTAATGCGTCATAAAAGATTCACTGATTGCGTCTAGTTAACCAGTTATTATCATTATTATGTCTGACTATTTGTATTTCTGCGTAGGACCAATGGTGGTAACGAAGGTGGATGCCAGATGCCTGGCGTACAAGTGCAAGACGGACGCGGACTGCGTGAAGATTTACGACCCTCCTGCCGGATTTCCCTGTACTTGCACGACTTACGCCCCCAGCGCTGGCCTGTGCAACTGTTGTCATGCCTCGCTGGCAGCTCGGGACGTGGTTGGTGAAAATCCACTTTCGAACGCCCCGTAATCTTCGGAAATAATTTGTAGGATTGTCGCCTTGTTTCTGTCAAAAAAATAAATGCAAAAATCTAATAAAAGAGATGACCCTATATGTTCATGCTTAATTGATGAGCATGGTTGGCTTGATTGCACCGAGGCATCGATTGTGGGATGGTCCCATACAACCATTTATGAATTAAAATTGCCATTGAATGGCTGAAGGATAAAGTGAGACTTCCGCCCTCCATTTGCTCATGGGATTGGCTTAGCATTGTAAGCAAATTGTAGAGAACAAAAATAGAGTTCGGTTTCGTGTATGGCTTTCATTAGAGAATGAGTAAGAAGATACTTGTGCTCTGAATAGATATTGATTCCCACTTGAATACGTGGTGAAAATCCACTGTCAACTCACGTGTTCGTACAGGTGTACATAATTCAATTCCGAACCATAATCTTGAGTTCATCGGTTTAATTCTTCTAGGTATTTCTAAAATTCCTAAAAGTATTTTACGTTATATAAATGAACTGATATATCACGAGTAAATGGAGGCTACTGGTTGTGTTACGGCTGACATCGTTGGGATCGAGACCAAGTTGACGATTTCTATATATATATATATATATATATACACTAGATTATAACGGATCATATGACCACTATTGTCGCATTAATGCTCCTTCACATTACATTCAACTGAGACGTGTGAATTCTCAAAATCTTTACTTTCCAAGGCTAAAAAGGCCGATAATTATTAAGCACGGTGAAGTCGGTGCAGCCTGTAATGCAGTGAGCAAATTGACTTTGCTCAGAAGCTTTCGCTATCCCTTCAAAGCACCTATTTAACCAAGGAAAACTTGAGGCAAGAGTAGTGATTAGCATCGGAAGGTGACGATGATACTCGAAAGAGGGAAAGAATTTTAGTAATGAAAGTTCCGATACTGCTAATCATGGGAGTTAAATTCAAAATTTTTCCTTCTCATATTTCATCCAAAGTTTTCGATGCTACTGTTAGCACTCAGATGAGTTTAGTGGGCAGAGAGACAAACAAATCGCGGTTAAGGATGGAGACAGAGAGAGAGAGAGAGAGAGAGATTTGGTTTCCTTCCTCATGGCTTTTTCTCACAGTAAATGAGTTTGCTTGTGCATGCATTTGCAGGCTCGCCGGCCCCACTCCCATGGACGCAGCCCATTCCCCTCTTCAACACTTCCGTCTGATACTGATAGGGATGCCATACTCTCTCTCTCTCTCTCTCTCGACATGAGTCGTCGTTGACAAGCTCTCCAGCTGGTTAATTATAGTTGTTGATAGTTGTTAAAAGGTTAAGGCTGTCCCAATCAAATAAATTATCTGTCTGTCTAAATATAAGACAATTATATATCGCTACTCACCGATTTAAATTTTCAGTGAATCCCTCCTCCTGAAAGCTCACAAAAAAATATTTAATATTATTTTATAGTCATGCAAAAACCCTTAATGCTATATAGTAGAAGAAACTGACTGCAGGAAGAGGGCGTTAATTCCACTTACACACAAGGCACTACTATAAAGATACCGAAAATACAGGTTCGTTACGTACCGGTCTCCACCCACCAAACGCAAAGAGATGGAGAAGGGAGGCGTGAGGGGGGACGACTCCTTGTCCACCATTACCCTTTCAGGCAAATTAGATCGAGTTACCGGTGGTTGATGACGACCTTGTTTGTCGCCTTTATGAAGAGAGCTAATCGCCCCCTCCCCAAGTCTGTCTCCCCCAGATCTATCCCTCCTCTTGGTCCTTGTTGACCGTCGCACAACTTCATCAAAACCTCATCAAATATTTACTACAGTTGTGTCTTTCACGGTTGGCCCGGATTTTACCATAAAAAGGAACCGCAATTATTACGACATAACTTCGCTAAAACACATACAGAACATGTACATATACAAGCCTAATGGATCAGGAGACGAATGAAGAACAGGTGATCCTTGCAAGCTTATTATCAGTTGGATTGAAATATGATATGATTTAAATTAAATGAAGTTTTTCAACTGCATTAATCGATAAACAGAAGCATATAATAAAGATTAGAGGTACAGAGGAAAATGATAGTGACTAATTTCAAAAGAGATGGTAAAGATAAGAAATTTCTGCTCATCTTCTTAAGATCTTTGATGTGGGAAGAATTGCGTACCGTCCATGTAAGCATTGATCTGAGTGGCTGTGTATATCGATGAGTTGGGATCGTATGGTGCGGCGGCGGAGGGCAGCATGCCGCTGCTCTCTGCTGCAGTGGCAGCGACAGTCATGAGGTTGAGCTGCTGCTGGGCAGCTGATGCACTGCCACTCCCCCCGCCAGAGGAGCTCTCTCCACCGCCAGTGTAGGTGGCATCAGGGCCACGGTCGTAGAGGATGCCCTTGAATACATGGCCGCCAATGGTCACGGATGTCTGGTATGCGTAGTGGTCCTCGGGATCACCTGTGCCCGTGGAGCTGACCCGCATGCACCGGAAAAGCGCCGTGGAGCTGAGTTCTGCTGGGAAGTTGCCCAGCTCCAACCCTAGAAGGTAAATGAGATACAACCGACATCATCATGATGAACACCATCTCTTCATCATCAGTATTATTCAGAGAACTGATAATAAGACCTCGAGTTTTTGCTACGTGAGAAAGCGGGAAAAAGAAATGCAATATTATTCAGAGAACTGGCGATGCTGCGTTCGTCTGATACGAGGAGAACATCTCAGAGAAAGACGAAACAGTCAAATCTTGAACTTTTCTGAAAGGAACACTCCTCATGTCATGTCAACAACTAAGAAGAAAAGAACGTCATAATACTGCACATCACGGCTCATTAAACTGAAAGCAAATGAAAAATGAGGCCAGAAAGTGAAATGAACATTTCATTTAATTGACTGCATAACTTATTTAGTGGGAGAATTGAGGACACCTGACAAAGAGGGCGAAGTTCACTAATGAAATCCATCACAGAAATTACTCCTTTGCTTTTAGTAAATATACATACTCTTAAAATGGGGTGTGTATATATTGCAAGATAAATCTTAAATTGAATTGGTTGATTAGATCTCCTACCATCATCTCCTCATAGGAATGTGCTTTTCCATCAGTTCCCTTTTCTTTTTCAATAAAATTAAAATGATATATATAGTGTGCACAAAATGTTCCGGTATGAGTCCATATATAGAAGTACAATAAATGAAATTGACACACAACTCAGAATTATCACAGAAGGAGGTTTCAAGCATACACGACAACCTCAGTTTGGAATCAAGATGTCGTGAATTCACTCTCATCGGTAAAACAACTCATATATCCCCCATCCCGTTTATCCTCCATTCTCTTTCTAGATTTATGATTAAAGAAAATTAGTTTCCGGTGGAAGGTATACTCCTTTAATCGTTTTCAAAATTACTTTGTCTTTCTTTGTGATTTTCATAATGGAATTACTTTGCCAAAAGAGCATCTGCTTCAGCATTACAAAGGAAACGAAAAAAAAATTGATTTCTTGGGTTTTATAGTGATCTTTAGAAAATAAAAATACACAAGGGAACTGGAATAGGAAAAAAGAAAAGAAAAGAAAAGAAAAACCTATGGGCCGGCACGTTTCTCCCCTTTTTTTTTTCTTTTATCGTGTTAGAAGACATTGAGAAACAGATTTTGGGGGGAAAAACATTTTTTATCAGAAATAAAATTTTTAAAAAAATTTAGCACATCATCAGAAATAAAATTTAAAAAGAAGAAGAAGAAAAAGAAACCCTTCTTCTTGAGCTACATGAAAATAGGAGAAGGAAGGCAGGCAAAAACGCTGCTTAATTAAGATGCAGAAATTCAAGAAAGACATCCCAGGAATGAACATACAACGGCTTCCAAGCAGAGATCCTGAATGGGGACGACAGCTTTAGGGAGGTAAATAAAAAGAGAAACAGAAACAATGACCCCTCATGGCAATTGAGCATCTTCCGACAAACAGCACAGGCCAAGCCATCAGATTTCTTGGGTTATAAATGATGAAGAAAACGTAGGGATATGGGAGTCTCATTGACAAGAGATCGGACTCCGAAATTCTTGCTTTCGTATCAACAAGGGAAAACACTATATGATGTCTCATCAAATGCCTTCATCGGGGAAAATAATAGAGGACCAGGAGCCATGAAGAAGATGTCTCTCTCCTGCATACGAGAAAACACATCGCAAGACAAGATCTCTCCCTCTCGAAGCTTTGCAAAAATGTGCCATCTATGTTCAGTACGACGAATGATTTTGCTCCCGTTTCGAGCAATTACACCCTCGAAGAAGTGTTTCATCCGGTATGTGCAATTCTTCCTTTCTTTTTTTTCCCCAAAGAAGTGAACCCTTGTCCTCGCAGTGGCAAGTCTTAAAGGCGTGCACTTCGAGCTCTTGTGGAAGGAGATGCAATGAATCAATGAAATTTTATAATTGTGTATGCCAGTGTGTATATGACATTATGATATGTATGTTTCTATTTATATGTATACCTGAGGTGGTGGTGGTGGCGGCGAGCTGGGCCATGGAGGAGTTCTCACGGAGGCGCTTAGGGTCGTCTAATCCTCCTCCACCCCCGCTGCTGCTACCACGGAATTGCTGCGGGGGATGGTGCCTGAGGGCAGCAGCGAACTGCCGCTGTCTCTCGCGGCGCTTAGCGGCGGGGACCCAAGTGCTCTTGACATGGGTGGGGCAGTCGAAACCCCGGCTCTTGCAGCAGGTTCGGCACCTCATGTGGGCACAGTCCTTCTTCGCCTGGTTCCCGCAATCCTGACAGCTCACCCCTCCTCTCACCGACGCCGATCTCGAGCTGCCCTCGTCCGACGCATTGTTCATCGACGATGGCCTGCTGCTAGGTCCAAACCCCCACGCAATCCCCTGATGATGTTGCTGCTGTGCGTCCTGCCACGCCGTAGAAAACCCTCCCTGCTGCTGCTGGAGCCATAGCTCATGCTGGTGATGGCTCTGCACCGGGGCCACGGCCCTGCTCCCGTACGGCCAGAACCAGCTCTCTGTTGGGTTAGTGGGGTTGCTGTTCGGAGCCGCCTGTCCGGTCTCTTCATCGCTCGAGCAGCGGTGGGTCTGATCCGTGGACGGCGGCCTCCCGCCACCGTCGCCGCCTAGAGAGAAGAACCCAGCCATGATCTCTCGGTCGCCTCTCGGCTCCGACAATCCATAACACGCCGGGAGGAGGGAGGTTTACTCCAGGATAGCAGTAATGAGCATTAATTTGGAGCGGCTGCAGAGCTCCTTCCGCTTCACTGCAACGCCGCCATGGGAATTCAATTCCCTTGCTCTCTCTCTCTCTCTCTCTCTCTCTCTCTCTCTCTCTCTCTCTGTATTTCTTGGGAGGAGGGAGAAGGAAAAAAGGGAAAAGCTTTTACGAGTGGCTGAGTTGCGCCTCCGTGGTCTTTCTGTCTGATGTATCTGTCTCCTCCTCGCTCCCACTCTCACTCTCTCTCTCTCTCTCTCTCTCTCTCCTCTCTTGTCCCCGTTGGCTATGAATGGATTGATGAGTGTCAAGATGGCTCTCTCTTTTTCCCTCTTCTCTGCTTCATCTCATACGATCTCAAGTTCGAGACGAGAGAGAGAGAGTGAATGAATGACTGAATGATCACCAACGCCAATCCTATCCATAGATGCTCCAACCATCTAACGGTCAAGTCGACGCCATGTATCCACACTCAGTTCGTTGTCACCATCTCCGTAGAACACGCTTTGTTCCTCACCTTTTCAAGTATATGATATATCCCGCATTTATCCTCCCCGGTATTACTATCCAATAATTAATAAGACATCGTTTAATAATCTTTGATAAAATTTTCAAGCATATAAATTTAAAAATCTTACCCAAAAAATACAATTTTCACGAAAAAAATTCTTAAAATAAAATATACTTTTAAAAAAAAAACACGTAAATTAAAAATGTGCACAAACTCTAAAATTTTATCAAGTCTATACCACAATTACTCACTTACCATCCAATAATTGACTTGCTATAACCATTGGGTATGATGATATGGCAATGAGATTTTTTTATTAGAGATCTCTTGATTAATGTTACATCATGTAATACATATATATATTATTGGTTAATTAGTGTCAAATATCAGTACATATGATCATTATAATTATAATTATTTTACTAATAGATGTATCTCATAATAACTTGTTACACAACAATTTCTTTATTTTTCATTTTTCTAAAGTGTAGTCACGTGACACCATGATATGATGCCTTATTAAGTTTGTGATCTAACTAATGTTTTCATCTTAGGCGTACGGGCCCTCCTCCATATGAAATAAAATAGACAATATTTTATGTGAAAAACCGTCTAAGAATATAATGGCCCACGGCACTCCTAATCCTCCATTTCTCTCCCAATCCCTCAATCCAAACGTGCCTTTTTAGTGACTGACTGACTTATAATTCAGCCATACGAGGTCGGATACAACATTTTTCCTGAAGGTGCGGTAGCTAGATGGTGGTCGAGATCGCGAATCCACGGCGGCCATTTTTCTTTGCCGGAGAGAGAGAGATATATATATATATATATAAATGTGCTAGATCTGTGTCCTGAAATACGTTTCATTAATAATGGGCATATATTACAGAGCACAGAAAGCAAATTTTATACCGTCGGTCACCAATCTATAAAACCCCTAGAAACTCGATCGACGAGGACGACATTCTAGATAAGTCTCCCGAGAGATTCAGTACATCACCCATCGCCATCCCAGAGTGATTTCGGACGCATATCACGCCTAGGATTGATGATAGTAAGGTCCTAGGGTTTTCAGAGACCTGCAAAATACCCAAGGACATGTACGTCCTAGTAACTTATTCCATATATATATATATATACATACATATAAAGATGTGCTGATATATATTTTTCAAGAATTTCTTCTTCTTTAGAAATAGGAAAACAAATTAACATCCCAATATTATTCCTTAATTAGATCGATTTCTTCCTCGTTTCCAGTAATGGACTGAGGTTTAATATAAAAATTATAGTGTTCCAGTGGATTAGAATAATCGGATTTAGGGAGGCAGGGAGATTGGATGGGGATTTCATCTGGGCTGTGAAAACGAGACCTCTTCACTATTTCCCGTTTTCGAGCTTCTAAATTAGAATCATTGTTCCGTTTGAGTATTAGCACTAATTATCGTGTCTGATCCAGGGAACACTGCACCACCTTTGTTACTTTTTCTCTTGTTTGTTTCTCTGTAATCCATGCAAGTTCGAGACATTATGCATTTTTAATTACTTCAAACTTGAGATTTAAAACTTTAAAAATAAGAAAAATATAATTTAATGATTTTGATTTAATTAGAATATTAATTGAGTTCATATTGAGTTATATAAACTGAAAAGGAGATAATATATATATTATGAATTTTATGATATCTTCATGAAAAATTATCGATTCAATTAATTTTAAAATTATAACTCAAAAAATGTAAAATAAAAAATTGTATCGATGAAAATCATATATGCGAACTTTTTTTTAGCTTTCAATTTCGTTATGCCAGAGGGAAGACAAAATCTCGGCCACGGTATGGTGCTTCGATTTGCAGATTCACGAAGAGCCAAGCCGTTACTCTGTTCTACTTTTACAGTAGGAGCGCCAGCAGCGCAGGAGCCGAGGAGAAGAAACGGAACTGAACTTATTAGAGAAGACAGAATAGCTACAACTATAGTTTTTCATTCCGTTCTGGACCAAACACCCGTCGAGACATGAGTTCATAAGTTTATAAGTTAATTGAAAATTTGATGAGTTAAACTATATATTTAATAAATAATATTAATAAATAATATTATTAATAAGTTATTATAACATCATAATTTAACACTGATTTACAGCAAAAAATTCTTAATATAGCAATCATATTAATCCTAAGTTTAACATAAAATATAAATATAAGTTCAGTAAAATAAAATAAGTACATTGTAATAGGTTTTTATTTTTTAATTTTAAGTTGATTGGTTTTTCACCGATTCAATTGGGTTTGTAAGTCTGACCGGAAACCAGTCAGTTCAACTAGAGTTAACAGTATTTGCAATATAATTTGGTTAATTTTGAAAATTGAACTGGGTATATAGCCTGTTCCCAGTAGAACCGACCGGCATGATTCAGTTTTAAAAACTATGGCTATAACCATTCTTGGATTAATTTTTCTTTTGTATAAATTAGTGGTATCTAAAAAAACATTTAAGCTTGACTAATTTAGCTCAAGTATGGTCCTCTCCTAACCTAAATTATTTCTATTAACCTTACTCAAATCCAAAACCTTACTAAAAATATATATATCAAACAATCAACTTCTATTAAATTTGAATTATTTTTTCCATCTCTACTCAATTACATTTATTTTTCCATGGAAAAGGGTAATAGGTTTCCTTTATGATTGATTCATTTCTTATAACAGTACATTATTTCCTTTAAGAACCAGATGGTTAAATTTTAAGAGCATTGATGTTTTTTTGTTTTGAAATCCCCATATCGAGATGTTCCTGCCCTGTCGATGTCAAATTACATCGACAATGTCATTGTCATCCGACTCATTCCCGGCGATTGAATTATCCCTCTAAATGAGTAAGTTAGTCCTTATCGCTAAGTGTCGCATTTCCTGTCAGGTTATGCATACAATACATTTTTATAGGAAAAATCAACTTGGTGGCGGGCAATATTGACCATCTTCTCATATATACAAAGCATATACATAAATTAGATCGACACAAATGGTCCCATTCACGTATACACACACACACACACACTATTGAAGGAAGTAACTAATTATGATTAATTACCTGAATAACGATTGTTGTATCTCTATCAATGAACTATGAAATTACAGGAGAGAATGGGAAATAAAATTTGGTATGTGGGTTGATATTGGAGGATCGGAAGAAAGGAGATGCAAGTGCTAGCAAGACATGCCATTGAATTAAATTTACATGATTTGCCTTAACAGATCGTCCTCGATACATGATCAAAAGAATTCAGGCAGTCTCGGTTCTCCCTTTATTTATTTATTTTCCTTTATTCCCCTCAAGAGAAAGAAGATAGACCAATCGTTCACGTATAATAATAAATACATATATCTATATATGGAGCCGTATTACCTATAAATATATATACCGTACGAGGCCCGCAAGATCTGAGTTATTTGATTACGCTTAGCTTTGCACGGTCCAGCGGCACACCTTTTTCAGATCAGCAGCTCTGGAAGATCAACCCTGCTCGCAGTATTGGGCAGCTGATCTGGATAAAGAAACTGGGATAGAGAGGCGCAGTTCACTCTGTTTTCAGGTGCTGCTCTCAGCATGTAAACTAATAACGCGATGCTCGGTTTCGTTGGACGGAATCTTAAGATAATCCCCGGCCTTGGAAGACTCGGAATTGATCCGTCACACAGCTGGTTGCATATCATCATCCAGTTTGTGTGCGCGCGCGCGTAAGTGAGTGCGCTTAGACTCAAACGAGTCTCGGGAAAGAACCAAGCTCGGCTCCAGTGTTTGGACTCTCGGCCCGAAAGTCAAATGTCATTACGCCGGATCCCATTCAAGTCTCGTAATAATGTCGCAGAGATGTCGTGATGAAGTAGGCCATTTAGATCGTAAATCGTCCTTTCGGAACTTCCCAGGGATTCACGCTTGGATCCGCCTCTAGTACAGCCGGTACAAGTGGAGAAATTCAAAACCAGCCATATATGAAGTATCCGGAAGATACAACGTATTGAGTTATGAAGGTAAATGTGTATATGAAGCTTATTAAACCGATTGACTTTGGTAAATGAAGTCTAAATAAGAAACTCGTCCCCTAACTAATGAGAGAAATATATCAAAAATCTTAAAATTATACGATTTTTTGAACCTAATTCATAAAAATCCACTTCTGTTACTCATTTAAATCATTATAATAACGAACAATCAAATCGTATTGACATAGATGAGATAACATAGCAAAATTTTGATGTAACAACGATGCATCAAATACTCTGTCATTATTTTAATTTTGATCATAAATTATGAAATATTCCGAATACATCTCAAAATAAATGTGAAGATGCAGAATATATTACTAATCTTGCAATGATATATAATTTAGTTTCATGATTTCTTAGTCAACTTGTGGAGGAACAACTTCACCCACTACTATGCTTCAGGACAGTGAGCTGAAGTTTCTCCTCTCTTTACTCTCATAAAAGTTCTCGTTTTCATTTTTCTTTTGATGGGCAAGATCACGTAATTGATGAACACAAATGGAAGGGTCCCGGAATTTAATTGATAGTTGAAATGGACCATCTGGAATTTGATGGACCGGAGAGGTGCCGTGATGATGGTCTTTACAGGCAATCCATTACTCCATCCATGCCTCCCGAAATTAACCCATGTCTCAATATAGACATATGTACATATATATATATATATATAATATGATGGTGATTAATATTGTTCATACTCCCTCTGTCGATAGTCGAAATCATCGATCGGTCGTTATGAATAAGGTGGCTCAACGGCCTGCAGAGGCAAAGAAATTTTCGAGGAGGATAAGAAATTGAGCTTTCCACGCACTTCCCTTTTAGGGTTTCTGATTTGTTGTACACACACATATATATGTATATATGTGTGTGTGGTTGGGAAGAACTCATTCCACCGTTCCCAACCATAAGCAACTATAAGAAAATTTTCTTGGTATTAGCCTTTCTGCTTAGAATTGAGCGTCGAATTCCCTACAGCTAGCAGCACAATGTCACAATTAGCTTTAAAAACTGTTATTATTCTCATCGTTTGCTGTTGTTATTAAATTTAGGGTAATTAAAAAAAAAGGACCAGATGCCGGAGTTGACTGTGATTACAGCGATCGAGCATGATTTGTCTCATGAAGACATTCCTGTGGACGAGACAAATGATGCGGAGATTGGAAGTCCCCAAAGTCGTCTTTTTCTTTTTCTTTTTATTTATTTTTTGGTGATTTTCTGGTGATCAGTGTCAGTAATAAGACATTCTCGAGCCCAGCGTCTGTTTGTTCCCGACCGGGTTGACTCCCTGCTTTCTCCATCTTCAGCTTTATTAAAATGAGTATTATATATTCATTATAACTAAATAATATCTAATTACAAGCAGCTTAAGTGGAATCGTAGGGGTTACATCCAAATTACCCTCTTATCCTTTTATAGAGACTCTAATTTACGAGAGTTTTCAGCTAATTTTACCATGTACAAATTCTTATTTCGAATTTTGTATTATTTTTCCTATTCCTATCCTAAACCATTTTTCTTGTCCATTTTCGTCCTCAATGTTTGAACACTCCGCCATTTAGTTTTACTGTCATGCTTAAATTAACAAAAAAAGATATATTAGTAAAAAGTTGGTTTTTGAAAATTATAGAATGCAAAAAAAAAAAATTGAATCATTGAAAAATATAATTTCAATAGTTAATCCGCTTACGAGCTGATAATAATAAACTAAATTAGAATTTAAAATTTTTAGGAGTGAGTGTCTAACCATTAATTGCGATCTCATACTATATAATAAATATATCGTACGATAAATTAGTTGATTATTACAATATCGAACACTATCGTAAAAAAAAAAAAAAGAAGAAATCACCGAGAAATCCCTAAGGCTGCGGACGAGGGCCCTTCAGCAGCCACCACCACCTCTCATAAGGTTACCATATCAACTTCCTCAACCCGACGATTCAGACATCCGGCGATGTTAATAACCGTGGGCAATTAATCCCGTCAAAATGGTGGTGGCCGCAGCGCGCCTGCGAGACTCTCACGGAGTCCGAATTCGAATAAAGAAAAGCGAAGACTCTCAGACGGGAGGGAAGGAAATGAGGTGGTAGGATCTTGCCTAGAGTTACATCTGCGCCCACCGTGTCGCCGATGGCCACTGGAAGTAACCAGTGATCGTATCAAGATGACAGTGGAGATTAGTGATGATGAGTCTCCCACTCTCCTGACTCTATTCTTCTGCTTCTGATAATTCTTTTTCAAAAATTTTTATTTCCATTTTTTTGTTATTCAAAATAATTTATCCATAGAAAATATTTTTACGAGGAAAAATGGCGGTCAGCTGTAGAAATAAAACAAAATCAATAATAATCTCAGCTTTTGTTCACTGACAATAATTCGAAACCAGGCCTCTGTGAGACAGCTGGCACATAATGACAAGGGAAAAAATTACAGACATTATTTTGTTATAAATCAAGCATTTGAGTCATGATTAATTTATTTTAAATTAAATATTTTTATTTTAAAAACGAGTGAAATCCGTTGGTTGTGATCCTTCAATTTGCTCTTATTTATAGGATAGATACATATTCAGTGGCAGAAAGTTACCCCTTTTTTTTTTACAATTGTGCTACCGATGATTAAATGGTCTAATTAACAATTCACAATTAATGATACAAATTCAAATAGAGAATTTAATGATTTGCATTAATTTCTTGAATTATCGAGCAATTGAACCATAAATTTTTCCTTACATAAAAGTCTTGCAACACCACTACTGGTGACAATGTTACTATTCCTAATCATAAAGGTGATGTGCTGAACGAAAACAAGCCTACTCTTAATTAGTATAAATAGAGTCTGGTTATAGGATGCGATGTGAACAGGAGGAAAGAATAGTAGTAATAGACCGAACCCCCACCAAGTCCATCACCCACAGGTCCGACTCACGTGCAATCGGGCAACAAGGACCGACCCATCTTCAGTCGAACCATCAGCTTGACTGCTTGATGATAGACCGACTCATTCTCTGGGGCCCATCGAGCCACCTTCCTCATAGCTAAAGTCCATATATGTGCATAGATACCTTCGGAAACCACCAGCTGTTTGACCTCTTAGCTGGCCCTCCCATACTGTCTCTTACTAATTGTAATTTAAGCATCCAAGAGTTGGCCTTGGCCACCACCGCAAACTCGACTTTCTTATTTGTTTTGCAAGCAACCAGCTGAGGTCGGTAAGTCTCGGAGCCGGCCAACCCACTGCATGAAGAACAGTACGTAGATCGATAACCCCAAGCAATTGAGGAGTGCCATATCAAAACAGGTATAGACCCAGCACAGCGATATTTACTTTCGATTTTCAATCTCTTTCACATGCAGAACATAGCAGATACTACATTTCTTGAATTTCATATGATATGGTAAAGCCATGAGAGTGTTGTTTGATCGCAACTATGCTATCATGTGATAATGAGTTTAACTGAAGATTGTAATATAGGAAGATAGAACACGAGATTGTGGCCTCTCTGTCAAAACACCCTCCAGACAGTTTCTAAAAGGTTCCCTCCCAATTCTTGCAAGAGATTCAAAAGGCAGAGTTGAGTCTATATGGCAACACCAGACACCCCTAATTTTGGAGCGGGACACACGAACCAGAAAATATTCGGTAATTTGTCAATTATTTACAGCACCTCCCGCCAGCTCAATCATTCATTACTACATTGCCAATTATGTTCAGCAGTGACAAAATCGACTGCATTCATTTTTACCTAGCATTTGATAAAAAATTTTGTAAACTTGCTTGCATAAATGACCCTAATACTTTCAGAAGCTTAAGCCTGTGAATGTCTAATCTCAAATCTCTCCTACATAATTTTTTTTTCTTTTATGTCCTATATCCTTTTACTTTGTTTCCTGTACGAGGAGCAGATGAACAAGACACATGATTGGATGAATCAACCAAAGCATGGAGCAAAAGGATTTTAGGGTTTCTGCAAATCCCAAAGTTAACTACCTGTTGTCTCTCAGTCTCACTCTCTCTCCGGGCTTTTGCTCTCAATGAAGAATGGATATGGGCTCTCTGCAGCAAGAGAGAGTACATGTTGATATCAAGTATGCATTTATAGCAAAATTGCAGGCTCTCTTCTTGGAGTGGGTGACCCCTCTGAATCCTTTTGTTTAGGGATCTGTCCCTCTTTGTTAATGAAAGGACCCTCCTGTTCTTATGTGTTTTTGTGTGTATATATTTTTATTTTTTTTTCAAATAGCCATAATAGAAGACAAAAATCCGGTGGAACAACTGTCAACTAGATGAACCTTAGTATATGAGATAGTGCATATAGAATATGAGATATTTGCTTGGAATATTATTAGATTATACGAAATAAATTCAAAATAAAAATATCAAGTATAGCAACGTTTTCCTTTGGTTATTGTTGTGTCGGTAAGCATATCGGAAAGTTTAGAAAAAATATACCGAATTGAATGTAAAGTTTGGTAAGAACAGGCGAAGTGACTATACCATCGGTCATAATGTTCTGGGCATAAAAGGCTTCAGCAATTTTCACTTCAAAGTTTTAACCAAACCCGGAGTAAAATTGTGAAATCCTCACCTGGAACGAAATAAACAACTTCCTTGATAGCTTCAGTAACACAAAACTCTAGTCGATGTGGTTGTGAAGTTTAGGGAACGAGGTTGGGAAGAGAATACAGAGACAACACAAATAGATATCTCAGCCCCTACCGAATCAGTAAACAGTACCAATATTGACCCAAGGCCATGTGATTTCTCTGCTAGAAATTCGAATCCTACTTGATAGTTGTGGGAGCTGGGAAGCAATTCTCATGACTGTATGATAATTGTGACATACGTAGCCTGCTAGGGATCATGATCGGGGAGAAAAATTGAAACGAGCCATTCAATTGATACGTCTGTTTTGATTTACTTAATGATTAGGCAATTACCATTGGCTCTTCGATAATTTTCGCATAATGCTCGTGATTACATGATCTACTTCACCACTGCTCTTTCTTTTTTTTTTTTTTTCTGCAACGCACAAGAGGGCACACGGAAATAGTAATAAGATATACAGAAATGGCCAACAGATGAGCAGATGAACTCTCGTTTACGAAGGTCGCGCTGGGGACTGTCTTAGTCTCAAATCAATCGATAACAAGTGCACGCCACTTTACCGAACTCTGTTTTCTTTTTATTCTTTCCTGTCAAGTTGTTACTGTTCAACTCACCGAAGATTCACCGAAATCTGATGGTTGATATTTGAAATCAAGTACAATTTGTTTGGATTCGTTTTTTGTGAAAGAATGGAGAACGGGAACAGAGAAGTCATTGTCAGGCAATAAATTGCGGTGGGGGCAATCGAAGATGAAACTAGGAGAGGGGATTGAAGTAAGAGCACACATGAGCAAAAGATACTACTGCCCCCAAGCAAGATTGCAAATTAACCTTATGCTATCACCGGTTCTCTAAAAATTTAATAAATTATAATTAATATAAATTTAAATAATATTAGACATTATTCGAAGGTAAAATTCTACAAGTGGATTTTTTTCATTAATGGAGCATGAATCTGAAATTTTATTTAAAAAGAAATTCATACTAAACTATGTTAACTAATACATATTTACTCCAAATCAAATCTTTTAAATTTGATTTTTTTCCTAAATTATTTTAGATAACTCTATATTATTTATTTATTTTCCCATCATATATGACGGCGAGGGCAGTTGAGAAGCAGTACATGTGTGTTTCATCCATAATGTAATGTTTCTCTTGGACTCAAAACTCGTTGTACTGTGTCCATTGAAGTAGACCCTATTGATCAATGTCAGTCGGCATTCTGCTATTGTATCTCAGCCTTGAGGTAATAAGAAGACAACATGGGAAAATGGGTAAGGTTGCAGAGGAGGTAGCTGAAGCCCTAAACTTACTCTGACCAATGGAAGCCGGGGTCCAGCTATGGAGGCCATTGTGTTCTGTCCCCCCCAACCCCAATGTATGAGCTCAGTTGATCGAGGGATGGGACCTCAAATCGATTCTTACACTTGGTCACGATCGACTCTCATAAGGATAGAGGCGTAGATTGAAGTATTACATCCCCATTTATCGATCAATTGACTAAAAATCAAATGACCATTTTTTGATAAATACATTCTTATTATATCAGCTGAAATTAGTTTAACTCATCATAAGATAATACCTTTTTCTTTTTTTTTTGTATTCTTAATCTTCATTATGTGTGTGTGTGTGTGTGTGTGATATGGTCAGTCTCCATCGGGCTGCTGGATCCTATTTCTGGTCCTTGAGAGTTGAGACGAGGGCTAGAGTATGGATGAGGACAGTGACCATCTTTTCCTGTCGTATACTTACGCCACTGCGCCTGCGAAAGAGGGATACTATGGGTCATACGTCAGTGGGAAAAAACCGTCACATGCACTGGCAGCATCGGGCCCCATTAGCTAGATTTCTTTTTTTTTTTCTTGGCGCGCTTAATATTTTCAGATCAATCGAAGCACGTTTTAAGTTTAATTTGCAGTTGAACTGGAATCTTTGAAAAAATTCATGTTAACTCTCACAATCTAAAATTCGATCATTAAATCACAAATTTAAAAATTTAGTAAGAGAACTACTAATTCAACTATAAGTTTTTTCTTTTTTTTAGCTCATTCGACATCAGTTCTTCCCATTTCGTCGGTCTAAAGATAAAACCCGGTAAGAAGATGATAAATGGGCATACACAAAGATGCGATAAAAATCCTAATGATTTCGTGCTGAAAATAATCTGGCAATATAAAATTCCACGTCCTCGTGCTATATATTCAGGCAAAATCAATATGCTAAATAATAAAAATTTAACGATATAAATTTTATCCACTATAAAATGCGGATTTGATTTTATTTAAATTAAGTTTACTGGTTTTTTTTTTTTTAAAGTTCGTCGGTAAGTTCTTTTGAAGGGCCCAAGGGGCAGGTGGGACACTTTCGGGCGGGTGGGGCCCACTGACTCTTCGTGTTCAGCAATCTTTCCGCGGAGAGGTCCTGTCTGCATGGAAGGAGGGGGCAGCAATAGCGTATATGCGGCAGCAATTATTTAATCTGTCTTCTTGGGTTTTGAGATGTCTGCCTTCCCTTTCCCCCACCCCCAACTCTCCCTCCCGTTCTGTTCATTAATTTTCACGTCACATCAGACTCTTCTTCTACCAATGTATTTGGTGCAATAATCTTAAGCCCAAAAATGTTCTCAGTAGATTTACAGGTACCGTCAACTGTCTATCTTTGTCCCATGGGAATCAGGATCTCATAAATAATGGCCAAATGTTATGTTTTTTTTTTTTACATTGGACAAATTATCTAAAAGATGTTGCATTTTTTGAAATTCATTAAAATATATATATTTTTGTATAAATCGTCGGTATCTAGTTGGACTTTATCAAGCTGACTAATCCGGATCGTCCCGAGTCGACTCATTTCAGGGGTTAAGAGCTCTCCGCTGTAGGTGGAACTCGAACTTGAATCCTCCAATTGGGATGATGAGTGCCGAACCACTCGACCACGCCCACGGTTGGTATATTATATATCTATACATGACATTTAACGTCTATTTAAGAAATAACATCAGCATTAATTATATTAATTTTTTTTTTATATTATCTACTTACGGTGATGATTTATTACATTTTTCACACATGACACTCCTTATAAGTTACCAATTTTCAATGGTGCGCCACATGTGGACACCATATCAATGGTTAATGGATGAAACTAATGCTATTAATACTAGTACTATTTCACGAACAAACCATTGAATATCATGCATAAATAATGGCATATTAGAGATAATGTATATTTCAGATAAAACAAAAGATAATTTCCCCTCTTGCATCTTTTTTTTGGTTAACTGAGAGTTGAATTTGAAATTTATTTATTTTAGGTTGAAGGTAAGTTCCATCATATTTGACACCGCCGGTCGAGTGGCTGATGAGGGGACCGATGCCACTTCCTCTGTCATGGTCAAGTTGGAACCGGAGCTCGGGTTGATTCGATTTCAAGTCATCCTGCTGCAAAATTCACATCCCAGTGACGCGGGCGCGGTTTGCCAATTAATGTCATAACTCGTGGCTGATAGAAATTTGATCCCAGCAGAAGTCATCGAACCTGTTTAGATTTAGTGACAAGCATCGCCAGCACAAAGCTGTCTTCTCTTCTTTCCTTCTCCTTTTGCTCGGCAATGCTTTCTCATCCGTTATATTTTCTTGCCATATTTATATTTCAAACTGTTAATTGAATAAAACGGCAGTATTAATGTGGCAAAAGAATTTTTTTAAAATGTAAAAAAAAAAATCGGAAATAAGAGATTTTATTTCTAAATTCAAGGAGGGGGGGCAAGAAAATTGGCAAGTGCCACTCTCCTCTCCCAACACAATCTGGCCATCCACTGACTGGCAACTAATGTGCAGCCATATAGGGTCTGCTCAGCTGTAGGTCATAGGGCCCGCCCATTCCCGTCGTGCTCTTGGGCTAACCCCGACCTCTGGTCTGGTTCAAGATGCTGCAGTTGGAATTGGACCAGGCTAAACTCGGTGAAGGCCATTGATATATATATATATATATAAAAGACTTTTTTCTTAAAATTATAAGTGTATAGAATGGAATAGTATATTTTTTTTGTGGGGGTGGCTTTGGAGTTAGGATTTTAAGGGACAAGGCAACATGGTAACCAGCCATGGAGCTAGGGGGGCTAACTAGGTAGTATCCCTATTGTCCTCGGAAAAAATGTAAGATATCATATAAAATGCTCTGAATTTATCATTTTTTAAAATAAAAAAGATTATCTTTGTATTTTCTATTAAATTTAGGCCTCCACCTGCTCTTTAATCTCAATTAAGCTTCGTAAGCCTGAATAATTTTTAGATTTGCCCCAGCTGGCAGCATGAAAATCACAAGGTTAAAGTAGATGAAATAAAATAGTCCTTTGTAGAGTTAATCATGATTCACAAAAATAACTTTTCTCCTATAGATTCATAAGTCTAAAAAAGATTATAAAAGAGAGAATTAAAAAAATATAAAAAATATTACGATAACAATTGTATATATAATTTTTTAGTTATTTGATCAAGAGCGATATGTTATATCATGTGGCCTTTCTCAACCATCACAAAGCTGCCATGCAGTGAATTCCTAAACTCCATTTCCATAACAATGATTTTACCCATCCATTTCACTAGCAATTTAAGGATGTAGACACGTTAGAATCACCTTTTTGGCTATAATTACCAGTCCAAATTGCAATTAATCTCAATAAATAAGCCAAAAGATGTCGGAAATCTTGTTGTCTCAAGTCGAATCTTTGTTGCGAGCTGGCCAAAATGCGATAAACTTTGTCAGATATTAGTATTTAGGCATCTATACCTAAGTAATGGAACCATTAACTAACCGCTACTGGGGGTCACATGGGAAGACATAATCGAAATTTACCAATACATTTCTCTTTTACGAAATAATGGGACATGTCCTCGATATGTATTCAAACGATGGTCTATAGATATAGTCTCTAAATTGGTTTCGAGTTTGTCCACCATGGTACATGTTTCCTGAGTATGGTCCGCTCACTTTATATTAAACTATGCAAATTGTTGTCATATATGTAAGAATAAGCACGAATGAAATTGATGAAATTAGAATGAAATCAAATCTGTCACACCAACTACTTCTCTGTCTTTCCCCTATATTAGTATACATATATATATATATACACACACATTTACAAAAGCACATGAAAATATGATTCCAGTGTAATAATATTATTATTGATTTAAAATTTAAAAAAATATTTGATTCAACTTTCACATGAACCAATCCATTATATTAGGACAAAGAGGAATCCATACACAAGGGTTTCAATTGCATCATCATAATTTATATGCCTAAATCTGACTATCTAGAGCCTTTGTTGGGCAATAAATAAATAAATAATCCTTATTAATTTATCTTTTGAGTCCATTCGAAAAAGGAAAAATCTCTTAATTACAAAATTTTACTATTAATAAGGTTAAGAAATTTCAAATTACAAGCAACAGATCATGTTATTAAATCTTTAGATCACATTTCATAATCAGTCCCAATCGCATAAATGGTTGTACCCTTGTCTCCGACTCTAAGTTCAGTTCACCCAGAGTCCTTGTCACATTGTCTATGCTCTAGGCCTATGTAATTAATACTCATATATATATATAGAGATATATATATAATTATTCTATCTATATGTTTTTTTAATTTTAATTACATATATTTAAAAATAATCTTTTCAATAATTTATGTTTAATTTTACAGTATAATTAACTTCTAATCTGATCGGCATTTTAGCGCATTTATTATCTGCTGATGTGATATAATAATATAACAATAAATTATTAACATTGTAAATTTTGGTTGACCTAATGGGAGCTTTGTTGTTGTTGCATGTCACGCTACTATATCTCATCTAAGCAAATAATTGTCATGTAACGTTATTAAATAATACGGTAGTAAACTATTAAAATTAAACCTCAACCATAATACAAAATAAAATATTTAAGATTAAAAAAATTATTTTAAAATTATAAAATTTAAGTAAAAAATAGATATATAAAATTCTTATTATAATTCTACCATTTCATTTGCTCAAATGTCAGTTCATATAATTAAATTCAAGGGCATCCACCCCCTCATCTTGGAAAATCTTGACCGATTAAACCTTCATGCGCCAAAGGGACGTGCAGTTATTATTCATCGAGCTAGTGCAAATCGCCATGTTCTATCTATGGGTTCATTCTCTTCTGCGGCTCGTCTCTTTTTCCACCTCCTGACAATTAGCGAACCCAACAACTATGGACATATAATATGGTTGGAATTGACTTTTAACAACTTCACTTTGGACATTATCCAAAAAAGACTTGTTCTTGGACCTCTGTACAATCATAATTAGAGATGACAAAAGCTACTCATCATAATGTTGATAGTAATTAATGAATTCCTTTGAACTTCTATTTTCATTTGAGATGGTTAATTCTAAAGTAAAATTTTACATATTAAAATTTAAAATAAAAATCTTATCTAAAAGAAATAGATACGGAATCTTTTATTTGAATATGAGTCTCTAACTTATGTCTTAAATTAATGCCTGAGATGTCAATACAAACTTTAATTTTAGAGTACACAAAATCAAATGCATTGATTAAGAGATTACTATAAACAATAATGCGATACAGACATTTAAGCTAGAAGTTTACACAGTGCAGATACATGCATAGATATCCATGTTCTCCTTTCCTTCCCGCCTAACTTAATTGCGACGTGTTTTAGCTAATGTATGGCCAAATTAATTTCTTCTCAACCTTCACCTGCGATTTGCGAATCGTTCAAACGCAATTTGACCTAGGGTTTCAAGGTCAAATCTTTTTAGCAAATTGATTGCAAGCGGAAACTTCTTGTCCAAGTCAAGTGAACCCTCGCGAGTTGTCTTACGTACTGAAACAGGGAGGAGGGCCCTCTGTCGCTATTAGGGCAGCAATTGCGTTCCTCTAGCTGCCCTCTTTTCATGATCATCTCGACCCGAATAATCACTTTGAGGGTAGTCTAAGTAGGCCATCTATGTTGGATTTATGCTGCATTAGTATAAATGATGTCGTACAAGTTCCACTGTACTGTTCGAGCCCGTGACCATAAGATGAGCAAAATCTCAGTTAACGATTTAAGCAAACTACTGGTATAGAGAGAGATTGTGTTTTGGATAAAACAATTTCCTTGTTGGTAGTTTGATATTTCCTACTATATTACCGGTTATCTTGCATACGCAATAATGGAATCTTACAACAGATTCTTGACGTACGCTAGATAGTTTTTACTTTGCATGGTGCACAAAAAGGGTAGGCTCGGATCGGTTATTGCTCCAGTAGAATCGTCCAAACATCATCTCTGATTGGTGTTTTCGAATCACTTCCCAATTTTTCCGACAGAAAGATTCAAGTTGAATAACTTATATAGACCCATATAATTCATGCCCGTGCTATTTGCAGTATTACATGTGCATCATGGCTCAATCAGCAATCTGCTCATCCTCATTGCATTGAACAAACTTGAAAAGGATCGACGTTGCTCGATGTGATGAAGACGAAGGCTTTTTTTCATATATGTCCCCGGCCCCTGAAAATTCTTTTCATTTAATGCCTTATTTGTTAATTAAGAATAAAGCATAAATTCATGAACAAACAAATAAAATACATTGATTCAATCATTTTTTGAATCAGTAGAAGGATCTGTTACATACGAATAGATCACCGAGATCCCCAACGAAGTGGATCCGTTCTATGGCCATTGTGCACAGTCCTGGTGGTTCCGCTGGAATGAAGAGGATTAATTACTTAGTTAGTTTGTCCTTTATCTTGCTTGAACTGAATATGATTAGACATAATTAACTACACTGTGCATCAAATGGGCATTCTAGAACTCTCCGATGGATCAGCAACCTTACCGGCGCTGATCCCATCTGAACACTAGCCGGGAGTATGAACACAGACGAAATTTAATTGGCGAGGGGAAATAGTTGACTAAGATTACGTACACGTTTGGTGCAACCGCACCCTATAGCAGGGCTACTCATGATTCCCATAGTTAATAAATTCAAAGTGATTCGATTATTGACAGAAACGATTTTCAAGCCCTAGCTTAGGGACCAAAGCTAAATTAAACGGTGAAAGTCCACATATATAAAGGAAGGATAAAATAAATATTCTTATTGTCTGCTATTGTTTGACACCAATATAAGGCTACACCTAAACCTATTTTTTTCTGCCAGTGTGGCCTTATTCATGAGAAGTCCGTGCCAATACATCGCATTAAAACGATGAGCATTGTAATGAAAAAAAGAAAAAAAAGAAAAAAAACGATGAGCATGAAAGTCGAACTATGGTCGTTTCCTAAGTAATTTTCAATTGATTCTGCCTTCCATTTGATGTGGGCAAGCACCACAATTAAAAATTCGAACCAATTTCAATAATAATATTAATAATTATAACTCACTATATAATTATAATTATGTAAGATCATCTAAGGATTCCTCCTATATGAGGCTAGAAGGCTTTTTTTTAATTTTTTAACTAAACTTAATTACAAAATGTTGATTAAAATGAGATTTATGTTTATTTTTGGGAATAAACAAATGATTTTTTTTGTTTGGGATAAGTGAATGAAATTTAAATTTCATTGTGATCATATATTTTAAATCAGCAAGGGCATCGATTTGCCCGCTTTGTGTAGATTTGGTACGATTGCTGTAGTGTAGACTGCCATCCCAGCAAACCCACTTGTGTAATGACAACCCACCACATCGTAAACACGATGGCGTTAGCACTGAGAAGCGATTGACTATTTCTCATAAAATCTTAGATTTATTTCGATGTTTCTCATAAAACCTCGGAATGGATGCGAATGCGATGCGTGAGTCGGCCGTCCATGTTGGTGATAAAACCATTCAACCATCTCCTAGATTTTCCGGTGCTACAGAAGAAGATGTCGAGGAGGTGATCAAAACACGGGAGGCCCGACCCAGAATCACGGACGCCGCCTAGTCTGGGCGGGTGTGGGGTGTGAACCGTGTGGCCACCACACTGGAGATGTATCGGGACGACGATCCTTTCTGGCATCCTCGACTTGGAAACAGTCTTGCCTAAGAAAATGTACTTATATTGGGTTTTTGAAGCTCGACGTTCTTCTCAGGGAACTTTCCATGCTTGTGGACGTCCATTACCCCCCTTGTCTTTAACAAAAAGTAGGCAGCACGCAATCCATAAATTTATAAAGATGCCTTTTACCTTGATGTTTCATCAGTTCAGATGAATCTTTTCACCTTTTTTTTTCCCTGCATGTAGATGGAGAAAATAAGTTTTAGGTATGAGCCTTGATATTGTGAAATAAGCAAGTCCGAGACGTTAGAATTTGACCTTCAAAATGGGAAAAGGTTCAGGAGAAAAAGAGCACAGAGATGCATGCCATAAAGCCTTACAATTATGGAAAGTACTCACGACACACACAGCACAAGGTCCAACCGACCAAAGACCCGGGATTGCGGTTTACAAAGATTTCTCAGTCCCATTTGCAAGCCTTACAAACCGGATCTATTGTTGAAAGAGTACAGCAACACCAAAGTTCTGTCACTAGAAGATACTCAATTTCGCCATGTACATGTATCAACTGCTTCGGGACAATGCGTATGCATGGGACGCCGAAATGCAATTTCTCCTTATACTATCTTTGAGAAGTTCGCTGACTTTTGTTGATCAGTTTCTTTTCAGGCCTAGCATCAGCAGGAGTAGGCCCAAGTAATTGAAGCTGTATGCTAGCCTGATGAATTTGAGCTTGAAATCGTTCCATGGAGGATACCTCGGCTCAATCTCGGGAAAGAAGCCTCTTCTCATGACTGCCTTCTCGTGGCTGAAGGTGTCGAATGAGTACTTCCCGTGGTACCTCCCGAATCCGCTCTGACCCACCCCTCCGAAGGGCAGGGAGTCACATACAAACTGCAACACCGACAGAACCAAAAACATCAAGGACAATTCCTGTCTGTTCTTTATGCGATTCTCTTCTCTGATTAGGTACCATAGCAATGATTTAGGAAAAAGCCGATGGATGAGAGGAAAAGAAGTGTTCCCAAGACCTGAACCATAGCATCATTAAATGTTACGCTTCCTGATGACGTCTCCTGCAGTATTTGTCGTTTGAACGATTCATCCTTTGTGAAGACATACATGGCGAGTGGTTTTGGTCTGGAGTTGATGAACTCAATGCTTTCTTGAATGTTTTTCAACTGTACAAGTTGCAGTTCTTTAGAGCAGTACCTCTAGGCTAAATCAGGGGGAAATGAGAATAAAAGGAGAGTTGTTCTTCCTTACTGTAATAATTGGAAGCAATGGGCCGAATATCTCTCCTGTCATGATCTCGGCTTCAAGTGGAGGATTCAACAAAATTGTTGGCTCCATGAACCTGTGATTCCATTCGTAGTTGACATGAAAATTCACGTGAACAATAGTTGGCGTCGTTATATAAACTCAACCAAGATTTCATGGCAACTACCAGGTTTTGCGGAATGGTTTCTGTTTACTGTTCTCTAGCATGAAATGTATGTTAAAAATATGTCATTTGTCAAGTTTTTTGGAAAACAAAGTTCGAGCTTTAAAGTTTTCCAGAAAGCAAAACGTTCTGTAGCCAAATAAGGTGGTCTCCTGAATGTAAATTTTCGAAGATTACAGTCTTTCTTCATCCACAGATCCACCATGGACAATTGAAGCAGCTACAGCAGGGTCGTTAATTAGCTTCTGCAGCCTCTTGAACTGGCGCTTGTTGATGATCTTGCACATATTCTTCATGTTTTTGGGCCCCTCACCATAAAATCTCCTGATGGTCCTCCTTAACAATTCGATCTGAAAGAAACCAAAGCACTTAAATGAACTTGAACTGACATCTATCTAAGGACAACGAAGTTTGTAATCACATGGTTAAAGTAATCTGTTACCAGAATACCGGAAAACTTCTCTTCAACGAGCACGTAGTCAATTCCTATGCATACCTGCCCGCTGCAGGGGCCCCACTTTGCTCCAACTATCCTCTTTACGGCTATCTTGAGATCACCATGCAAACAGAGGAACGGCAAAAACAAACCAGGCATAACTTTCAAAGTCGTGGTTTGCCAAAGAGATCATGTCATATTCTATGTCAACAAGTTACCTTAATGTCCGAGGGACCAGATAGCTTATCGACAATGGTGGGGCATTTTCCTCCGAGCTCTAGTGTGACAGGTGTTAGATGCTTTGCAGCTGCAGACAACACTATCCTTCCGACTCCTGGACTCCCTGAATAATCACCAATTGTTTGCATTGATCAGTCTTAATCATATGAACCTTTGGGATACTTTATCAAGTATAGTTGAGATCTGATTTATGTTTCCAGTATAGGTGCTTCAGTGACTGATGTCACTTTGACATGTGGAAAGTTCTTTTCACAGAATCCACACTCGAAAACATTTAGATGAATCAGATGAAGACGGCAATACCAGTGAAGAATATCTTGTCCCACCTCTGCTCCAGAAGTTGTTCACCAACATCAGGTCCACCGGTGATGACCTTGATGGCCTTGTCATCCAAGTATAGAGGCAGAGTTTCGGCAAGAAACAAAGAGCAAGCAGGAGCTGTCTCAGAAGGTTTCAGTACAACTGTGTTTCCAGCAGCTATGGCTCCCACCAATGGGTCCAGCGTTAGACCTGCATTGAGAACCGATCTATCACATCCATAAGACCAGACATAGCCTTCAGAACCGGAGCAACAGGTAGTATATGTCTGGAATTTGAAGGCTCACATATGGGGAAGTTCCATGATGAAAATATGAGAACTGTTCCGAGCGGTTCAGGCAGAATTTCTCCACTTGCCGGGAAGAATAGTAACGGCACATTGCTCTGTCCAAGAGTCCAGGATAAGGATCATAACTAGTTGTGCGGAAGCAAAAGAAGGTACAACCTCGGTTTCCAAACTAATCTCAACCATGTTTGATTGAGAAGAAAGAACCAGAAGATGTAATACAGAAGCTTGGGGGACCGGTAACTATTTGAAAGTGCCTTTACTCCACTAGCAGTCTTTCAAAGACAAAGAAGAAGGTGCACCTTTTTCGGGGCCATCCATTTCTCAATGCAGCTTAAGGCATGCTTCGCTGATTTTAGTACCACTCCCACCTGCATATCATCAATCCCTTCTTGAGCCAATGCTCTGCTGAGTTCGTTCATAGTTATAAGTATCACCATATTCAACATCATATTAGTTGAAAGACACGGCTTGGAAATGCCTGACAGGCTAGACACCAGAAATCAAGGATTCATGAATCTTGTGCGAACTGTGAACTCGAGATAGGATTAATTTTACTGACGCGGGACTTTAAGCCTTTCATAGCACGTGCCCCGAATATTTCTATAACGTTTTACATCTCCAGAAGTCTACTCATATATAGTTCATAGAAGTCATCCACTGAAGCACTGTATACAGCGGATAAATCTTGAAAATTATCTTCTCTCTCTCTCTCTCTCTATATATATGCATGTACGTATATAGAGACATTATCCAGTTACCAGTTGAAAGTCACCGACGGTTTAATAATGGATGTAATCATTTTCTTCTTCCTTAGTGAAAGCATGATAGGGAGAGTAAAATTGCAGAACCGACCTCATCGCGGTAGCACTCCACTGGGTGCTTTCCGAGATCTTCGTGGAGGGCAACGAAGATCCTGTCTTCGTTGTCGTGAACGAGGTCGATGATGGCCCTAAGCTGGGCCTTCCGCCATCCCACGGGACGGGTCCCGCCGCCCCGGAAAGTACGCCGGAGCTCCGACAAGCTCTCCTCCACCGCCACCGTTCGGCCCCCGCGCCCTCGCTGATCCATCTAGAGTGGAAAAAGAAGAGAATAGAGAAGAAGGAATCCCTCCGTTTCTTAGTCTACAAGCTTGCCGTGAGTCCGTAACAGTTAACGCGGGGGGAATGGGAAGCGAGCATTTTGGCAGGGGAATTTAATAACTGGTGAAACCATGAGGGCGAGCAATAAAGATTACGGTGTGAATGCAATTATGGTATCAACCAGCCAATTGGGCTCATAAATGTCTCAACAATACTAAACGGTTGGGTTTGGTTTAAATCAATATTATTATTTATGATTATTAGATCTCCTATTTTTTGTGTACTAATCATTTGCCTTTCATAAAATAATTATCTAAAATTTATCACCAAAATCACACATAATTTTTAAAATCGGATCGAACTTACTAGTTGAAGAGGCTCGATTAGAATTGGGTAACCACTCAATTCAATTTATTTAATTAATCTAAATATACTTTAAAACTTGTCAAATATATCTAAATCGGTTAGTTTTCGGTTCAACTATTAAATTTAACTCAATTAACGGTCGAACTAAATTAAAAATTATTTTTAAAAAAGAAAAAATATTAAGTATCTATTAAAAAATATATTAATATTATATTATATTTTTATTATATTAAATTCATATATTTTTTACTTAACTTATATATCAGTTGATATTTTAAAATTATAAATGAGTATTTTAATTTATAATTTATAATTATATATTATTATTTATTAAGTAATAATTCAATCTATTAAATTTATAATTCGACCTATGAACGAATAAACTTATACATTGACTGATTATAGATTCGGTATAATTTTAAAAATTATGAAATTAAGAGAGTTTATAATTTGTGTGATAATAAATGATTTTTTTAACTTTTTAGTTTGGTTAAATTTAAATTCAATCAAGCTAAGTTTATATTTACTTGATTAAATTATATATTTCTAGAAAAATGGGTAACTTATTAACCGGTTAACCTAAGACAGCAACTTCAATTGTACCGCGAGTGTCCCATGACTTAAGGCCATTATGGACATCGAGATATATATATATATATTATTCTGTAATAATGAGCTGGGTGATGGTAAGTTTGTGTAGCGCATTAAAGGGAGTGGGACCCATTATTAACTGTGTCGTACAAGATTAGTCGATCGCAAAGAGGTTGGACCGACAAGATCCGATGATAGGCGCAACCGTATTATAGCATAGCACGAAAAGTCAAACACTAATGGAATTGAACACTACCAGACCATTAAATGCGAATAGGGTACACTCACTGTACTAGAGAGGCGCCAGGCCAAAGTCAGATTCAGGGTTACACGCGCCTCAATTATCGCAGAGCGACTTCTAGATTTCCTACTTTGACGATTGAGACTTAATTCGAAACGTAAAATCGTGTAAATCTGGTTGAATTGTCCTGTTTGATGTCTACAACTCATAGGTTATTTGATAGTCCGAAATGGGCATTCATTGTATTACAGGTCGATTATACATGGAAGGCTCATTCCATGGTTTAGTAGTTAAATAAGCACAGTGCACTCTTTCCTGACCAGACCTCACCCACGGCCACGGGCCAATCCGTAATTCCAATTCACTCTTATGAAGTGGGGAATTGTAATTTAACCCAGTATTTTCTATAGGCCTAAGTTAATAATAGTCCAATTACCATATTTATCCCTAAAACCCCATCAAATTTTCAAAGGCATGCCATTAATTAGGGCAAACAGGGCCATAAACCCCCCCCCCCCAAAAAAAAAGAGTCTTGGAACTCCGGCAGGTTTAGTCACCAGAGCACGGCGGTGAACTTCCTCACTGACAACGTGACGTGTCTTCGTCTTGAGCCCTTGATGATGACATTTCGTTTTCGTCGATGGCAGTCAAGATAGCATCCCTCTCCCTCCCTCTTTCTTGAGCAGGTGCTCTCGAGCCTACTACTCGGCTTAACCACTTTGAGTTTCAACCCTCCTCAAACTGAGTCTCTGGGACTCTGGCTGTGGCTTGTAAGAGGCTTTAGAAGAGAGAAGATTTTACTCGTGGATTGGGTTGGGACTCTTCGGCGTCAGTGTTAGCCGGGAAGGTTTTGTTCCAGGATCCCAAAGATGGTGCCGATGACGCATGGATGGTTGGAAAAACTGCCTTATCTTGGTCCCTCCCAATCTATTCAAAAATCCTCCTAGGTTTATAACTCCACTGTTCCCACCCGTGGGCATGGTGACTAGTAGTCAAGCTTGGGCCGGTGTCTCGGCCCTTTCTCTTGTTGGGCCAGGCCCAGCAAATTCCATCCTCATTATATATACTATAAACGTGACAAGCAAACGACGATCTTGTATCGTGTCTCCCCAAAAGTGACTCATGACCAGAAAAAAAGCCAAAAAAAAAAAAACGAAGGGGATTTGACGTAGTTTATTAATAACGTTAATCATAAAACTCATAAGATTTCCTTATTTCCAAGTGTTCTCTCCTAAATTGGTAGGCAAAGGTAGCTTCTTGTTTGGGTACACAACAACATTATAAACAAAGGCATTTTTCACCAAGGTTAATAGAGGTATAGTCTCTCTTCTCATTATGGAAATTTTGGGTTCAAATAATAAATAAAATTCATATTATGAATTTTTATTTATTTATAACTCAAATGTGATAGAGTCTATTAAAATTTTAAATATTAGTAAAATTAGCATGAAAAATAATGGAAAAAGCTCTCCGTTTCCCACACTTTGAAATTAGACTCTCCTGTTGGAACATATTGATATGGATGGTACCCAGCGAGGTTGGCTCAGTTGGTCCGATCTCTCGACAGCTGGTCTACAAGCCAACTTCCCCAACCTTCTAGGAGTCACCCGATGGCCGACTTCCATGGCTCCTCATGTGGCCGACTCCTTTTTGCCGCTCAGCTCATGAAGATCGTAAGACTTCTCTAAGCATGGGTGTGAGCCACGTGTGAGTAATCAGGCCACGTTAGCTCTTAGATCAGATATATTCTCTAAATACCCCTAAACCTTCAGGGTTCAGTAGGACACTCCATTTCATTATGAACTTCCTTCCTTTCACCTTCCTCTCTCCACTCCACTGAGCTAATTTAAGTGCCGGAGCGACATTTCGGGCGGTCCTGCCCGGACTGGGTTTCCTTGCAGGACCTTGGAGCGGCCTGGAGGAGCAGCTCAGCCTTCGAAAGGAGCCATTAGACCTACCTACCCTCTGGCGGCTTTGGATTCTCCAACCCGATAGGGCGCTCACGGACCTATCACATATATTGCCAACGGATGCGTGCGTTCACACACATCCACGGAAATTGAAAGTCAATACTCTTACAAGGCATGATGGTTGGGGTCACTAAACAGATACACGTCGGGTCTTTACAGGCGCACTTTAGTTTACACGATACATGCATATCTATATAAATATTGCGAACAAAGAAGAAAATTATTACATAAAATAGTTAAAATAATTCAACATCTTTTATGGATTAAAAAAGTTTTACTGTTCAATAAACCAATGGGATAAGAATCCAAATTATATGGATAGCAATAATAGTGTACGCTATATATATATATATAAAAGCGCCTCTATCTTGGTGGGGGGCAAGAATAATGCATCTTTGAAAGCGGAAGTTGGATAGAGGTGCCAGGAGTGCATGACTGATGATCATTCACCTAAAAGGGTTTGAGAACAACTTATAGCATTTTAGAAGCTGATGAATATGAGCTCATCACGGTTCAGGTCTGTGCCTCCAAGTTTGGTGAGGTACTCCGATCTTGATCAAGCTTGGGTCACTTCGGGGTCATGGGAGTCTCCAAGACCTACAAAAAAAGTCAAATTCGAGCATGTGGGCCCAAATTGAACCTCTAATATTTAAGTGAGTATATTGATCAGAGGTACAAAAAGGAGGATACAGAGGGAGAGGGAGAGAGCCTTGAGAACGAGAGGGGAAAATGGGTCCCTTTTTCCTATAAGAGATGGGTTCTTTATGGAGTCTCGGATCGGATGACCCGTTTAGATGAGTCGGGTCGGGTCGGAAGGCTAATATCTGTGGTCCATGTCAGGGGCCAACACAGCTAGCAAGTTCATAGCTTCCCTATAATTAGTGTTGAGCTGGTTTTACCAATTTAAGAAGAGTTAGATATTATGACATGTATTTTTTAAGGTTTTTTTTTAAAAAAAAGATATGAAACAATACTCATATAAATTTTGATAAATATTTGGTACAATATCGGGGCATATTACCATACGGTTCGCACCACCAAACTTGAGCGTAAAACCTGTGATTACTAAGCCAGCGTGCAGAAAGTCCACCCGGGGTAAGTTGTTCATCCTCATCCAATCACAAAAGGAAAAATCCAGACTTATATAGCCGACCGGGCATTTCAGGACATGCATCAAAATATGACCGTATTGCTACGTGAACGCAAGTCTTAAGGGTTAAAATTAGGAAGCCGTGCAAATATGAGAGAGTTACATGCCTTATCAAGTGTCGTTGAGATCTGACTTACGTGCTGCTTATCTTTTCCAGTCATTGAAATATAAAGAAAAAACAATTGAAAAATAAATAAATAAATAATAAAAATGCGGGGAAGGGATGAATTGCACATTGAAGTAGTGATGAGTGTCATCACATGGAATATGGCCCACGTTACCTGACTACATCAAGCCCCCGGAGAGTTTCACGGGCCCCTTCTCATCACACACATTTTTCAATGTAGTCAACAATGACCATTCAATATTTTTCTTGGGATGAAGTGGGTACGATAAAAAAATAAATAAATATACAGGATTATTTTTTTTAAAAATATTATGATGTTATTCATCCATGGATATACTTATGCTCAAAATGGGTTCATGATAATATCATTAGTTGTCTATCGTCTAATCCCGAGAATAAAATTAGGTAATTATTGTCGTTTATGGTGGTATATTCATGGGCGCTGGATCTGAAATCGATGGTGAAGATGGTATCAGATGCTGCTCGATCATGACGATGCGTCCAAATTAAGGAAGATGCCGTGCAAAGCAGTCGATTTATGTTCATTCCAAGAAATTATCATCGACGAATCCTATTCTACAGTACACCACCCATGCATGTTTGGTTTAGCCCCCTTTGCCCATCGAATGCACTTGTGATTTGGCTGCCCTCCCACTGTGATGGACGGGACAAAAACTTCATCATAGCAGAATCCTCACCATTTTTGGATAAATATAATCCTCGTCTACTACTAGATTAATTCCTCATAAATTAATAGATTTATATATATTTATTGACATTCAGAAGTCACAGACGTATATGTATATGTATATTCATAATATGTGTATGGCTCTTTCAGTTGAAATAGTCACTTTTATTCACTATATTGTTTGGCAACAAAATCACTTGGGACCATATTCAATGCTTTATGGAAATTATAATTGATGAGCCATCCATTAGTTGGCAATCCAATATACACATATGCACCAATTCTCAAAGAAATAGTAATAATAAAAAAAAAAAGCAATTGTGTGATTATCCATTGTGGTTTGCTTTTCAGAGCATGTGTTTGCAGATCATCTCTCACAATTATTATCATTTAAACAATATATTAAATGTTAGTTTAAGTAAATAGGAATAAAGGTAAACTTCGTGAGTAATCTATGAGATTATGATAAAAGTCATAATTTTATTAACTCTGTTCTCTAGTGATTCAGCATTTATTTCACAATCCCAATATTTGTCACTGGCTAGACGGCAATTATTTGACTAGATTGCATATACTTCATCATCTGCTCAAATTATAGGCAATTACTTTGTGCCTACCGAATTTTAGTCTGTGATTGGAGAAGAGAGTAGTAACCAGCAACCCCGATACAACTCCACTTATTTCTAAACCAGCATTGATATCTATATCGTCCAAACTAACGATTACTTGACTCTATCCACGATCAGATGCTGATTAATTTGGTGCCAAATTCACTTCCTCGTACAACAGTAGACATTATTTCAAGATGTATCTGCCGCGTACATGAATCACATGTTCCTAAGAGCAGCCCTAAAGCAAGGATTTCTCCATGTTGGTTTCCCTTCTCGAGAGGGAGAGGGTGTGGACTGTGGTAATTGGATGAATGTAATGATAGAGCATCATGGAGGTCAATTATTACAAACGATTACGACATATTCAAAACAAAGGAGACAATGATGAAAAGTGCCAGCAACCCCATGTCGGCATCTATCTATAAGGTAATCTTTGCTTGGGAGTAAAGATGGACATCTGTTTTGTATATAAATAAATACAGAGAACATATTTAATTATTATTCATTTAATTCTGTTCGGACCAATCTATTAGAGAATAAAACTCTTCCCACATAATTTTTTTTTATTAATAAAATTTGAATATAAAAATTTATTTAAGAGGAAGAGATGTCGAATTATGTTTATAAGTCTATAAACTTAGAAAAGTTCATGTAATAATCTAATTTAGCGACCAATGTATGTTCAAACCGGAATGTAACTCACAGCATCCTCAACTATTTATAAATAAATGAGTTAATATCTTGATTGAGCATAAACTTTGAACAAAATTTTAAATTTAGTGTGAATTTTTTTGTATATCTCAATCAATTATCAACTTTGCTTTATTTTTAGTATGATGTTCATTTTTCATAAAATCGTACTACGTAGTACATAAGATGATTTCAAAAAAATAAACAATATGTTAAATTGGATAAATATCGTATTGTTTGTGATTGATTAGAATACGCAAAATATTTTGGGTTAGATTTGAAAAAAATGATCAAAATTCATATTTAATTAAAATATTAACTCTAAATAAATTAAAGGTGCATTATATTCATTGGAGCTAAGTATTGAAGGTCGGTTTGAGTAACAATTTTGAGCAGACGGCTAACACTCCATTTACCAATCTTTTTTCTGCATATAAAATTTAAGCTATGATTTTATTTAAGGAAAATATATGTGCCGGACTACTTTAATTAACTAGTAAAATTGTCGCTGTAATTACCGCCCAGCACAGGCTTGCGGCTGCTGCATCTCCAGGCAAGTAATAGTCTCTTTTAACTTTCCTAGTTGGCCCGCATTTATTCAACGAGAATTGATGGTAGTTGCTAACTGCCATGAACAACAGCTCAACATAATCAAGTCAATAATCCAGCCCAATAAAGTCAATCTTGTCATTTTTGTTTCTGGAAAGGGTGCCACGACTTGTAGGCAGCAAAATGCCATCTCGTTGCCCATGTGCCGAAATAAGCAAATTACAGTAAACGAGCCATAGGTGTTAATCGTCCGAGTGATTGCCACAGTTATTTTTAATTATAGTAATGGGATAAAAAGGAAAAGGAAAAGAGAAAATAGCAGGGCTAATGGAAATTAGATCATAATTGTAAGTCAAAAATGGTGTGATTGTAACTAATAATTTTTTATGATTTGAAAATATGAGTGTTGATTCTTGGAGGTTAGATCATACAGATAACACGTAGTATACAACTCCTGAATAGTTCATAAGATTTTAAGTATCACGCGGTTGCCTATTGGCTTACTTGAATTGAATTGATGGGCTCATGTTATTACGTAATGATGACCTCCGGTGTATTTTCCGTGTCGGGCAAATTCATATATATCGTTATCCAATTTAGCAAGCCATGTGCATTAGATATGTACCGCATGTGTATGATGAGTACATGTCATGGCAGTATGATAAGAGAGAATTACCAAAAAAATTTCTTAGTTTCCATTAGACTTGGCAAAATCCGGCTAGGCACGAAAACACCATACTGGGCCGGAGCTTATTGTGCCATGCTGGCATGACCCGGTAATTTTATTGGGCATACTAGACTCGATGATCCATGAGCTGGACTAGTACGATAGCCTGATTAAAGAATTTTTCTTATAAAAAAACTTAATATATTATCAGACACTATTAAAATATAGAAGAAAGTTTTTTATGAGCTCACTTGTAGTAAACAACGATCAATGAATTATTGTGCTATTGAGCCGGGCGAAGGCCTCCCCTGTCTTATTGTGTTGTGCCGTGATAGCCCCCCATATCCTAAAAGGCTATACTTGGGTCAAGACTGGGCCAACACGATTTGCTACCTCTAGTTTCCATGTGACATCATAGGCTTATTTCCATCCCTGAGTGAATTGTGCGTGGTACAAAACCTTCTACAAATTTGTTCATGTTGATACAAAAACCATTTTTTTTATTATTTTGCAACTAATATTTTAATATAAACCACCAAGTTTTAGATGAAGCCATTATTATTATTTTGTTTTCTTGCTAGCTAATGTGGCATATGAGATAGATATCATGTGATAGAGTTATTCACATGATGTACCAACAAGATTTTTTTTTTGGGTATGAAATAAAAGATTAAAAAGTAAAAAATCTAAATATTTTTTAAGAATATTCTTAACTTTGAATTAAAAAAAAACAAATCCTACAAATTGGAAAACATCTAACATAACTTGAGAATTTTCATCAATATTGTGCATGTTCTTATGAAGGCTATGTGTATATATTTATATAAAAAAAAAACCATGGAGAATGGCGAGATTTGTTGACACTAGGAGATTTGTGATGTTGAGTTTTGGTGAATGCAGGGTGTGTACGAGGGATCTTCGCCTTCTATCTTCGTCATCACCATTGACAGAGCTGAAAAGCGGAATGAGGCAGAGAAAGATAATGGACCGATCCATGATTGAAGTTCATCATGGCAAATTGACAAAGGGGTTACCTTTTCTCACCTTGAATTGAATTGGATTCTGTGTTCTGTCACACTGCGACGGGATGTTCCGAGGTACGGCAATCAAGAAAAACAAGCCAAATTTACCGTCCTTTCTGTTACCCTTTTAACTATTGAAACTCACCGTACTATACGAAGTATCGAACGTGGGGGGAACGAGGAGGGCGTACGCGCTCTTCTCGAGTCATTTAGGCCCCCAACCATACCGCTACTGTTCCTCCACTCAGAGCAAAAGGACACGCAGAAGCTGCCATTGATGGCCATTAAAAGCTTTGGGATGATGAAGAAGCAAACTCTGACATCCCCCCCGTGATTCCACTCACTCTCACCATCCCTCCATCATCGCCACCCAGAAACCCCGTCGTTTCTCTGTGAGCGTGACCACCTCCTCTGTTAAAAAAAAAGAAGAAGACAGCAGCAGCACCCCCACGCATTCAGAAGCAGTAAGTAAAGAACCTAAAAACCCCCGTCTTGTGCTCTTTCTTCTCATCTTCTCCGTGCTTCAACGCTCTCCCTCCAAGAGGGAAAAGACACCCGCTTTCTCCCCCTCTTATCCTTCTTCATCTGGCACAGGTTTCACAAGCTCTTCTTTCTCTGCAGAGAGACAGGGAGAGGATCTGAGAAGTTTCTTATTTTTCAAATGGGTACTCTGAGTTTCCTCTGCTTTACAGTGGCTCTAGTTTTGATGGCGGCGGAGGTTTGCCCCCACGGTGCTCAGGCAAAGACGTACTGGGGAGATGTGGAGGTTTTGAAGCAGCTCAAGGACTCTGTGGACCCGGGTTCTGTGAGCCCGGGCTCGTGCCTCGTGTCGTGGGACTTTGCGTACGACCCGTGTGACAGCCTCTTCAGCGACAGGTTCACCTGCGGGTTCCGATGCGACTCGGCAGACTCGGGAGGCTCAGGCCGGGTCACTGAGATCGCCCTCGACCAAGCGGGCTACTCGGGCTCGCTCTCCGCCGTCTCCTGGAACCTCCCCGTCCTCGAGTCCCTCGACCTGTCGGGTAACTCGTTCTCCGGCCCCATCCCGGGCTCGCTCTCGAACCTCACACGGCTGATCCGGCTCAGCCTGTCCGGGAACACGTTCTCGGGGCCGATCCCCGACTCCCTTGGGCCATCCCTGCCCAGCCTCCAGGAGCTCTACCTCGACAACAACGCGATTGAGGGCACTATCCCGGAGAATTTCAACTCCCTATCGGCCCTGACCCGGGTCGAGTTGCAGTCGAACAGGCTAGCCGGGAAGTTACCGGAACTGGGCTCCTTAAGGGCACTCAATTACCTTGATTTGAGCGACAATGCCCTCTCTGGTGACATTCCGTCTCTCCTGCCGCCGTCTCTGGTCCAAATTTCCATGAGGAACAATCTCTTGGAGGGAACAATTTCTCCGACCTTACGATCCCTAACCTATCTGCAAGTCCTCGATCTGAGCCACAACCAACTAGCCGGACCCGTCCCATCGGTGCTATTCGCCCATCCGTCGCTCCAGCAGCTCACACTATCGTTCAACAACTTTCACTCAATCGAGACCCCGAATGCACTGGGACTGCAAAGCGAGCTCATCGCAGTCGACCTGAGCAACAACAAGATCAGGGGATTCCTTCCCCTGTTCATGTCTCTGCTGCCGAAGCTCTCCGCTCTGTCGGTTGAGAACAACCTCCTATCAGGGATGATCCCGACGGAGTACGCAATCAAGGCGGCCATTCCCGGCCCGGGAGTCTCCCAGCTCGGCCGGCTGCTGCTGGGGGGGAACTACCTGTTCGGGCCGATCCCTGGGCCGTTCTTGGGGCTGAGGCCCGACTCGGTGGTGAACGTGAGCTTGGCGGACAATTGCCTGTACCGGTGCCCTGGCAGCTTCTTCTTCTGCCAGGGCGCGACCCAGAAGTCCCTGGTGGAGTGTAAGCGGTTCGGGCCGATAATTCCCTGAAATTTTGTTCAATCGTGTAAGTAAATCTTATCGTTTTCTTTTCCTTTTTCTTGCCTTTTTGTTTTTTCCATGGTTCTTGTTCGCTCTGTGCTTCGACTTCTCTGCCATGGCCACCTGTGGTTCTATTAGGAATCGGGACATGAAATTAATAGACGAAGAATTCCACTTCCAGCATCTGTTGGACAAGGTACCTTACCGATTAAAATATCATCAACACGGACATCACATGCCCCACTCATCAATTCTCACCGACATAAACGAACGCCAAGCTTCTGCGGTCCTTGTGGCATTCGCCTCTAATACGTAGCTACTACTGTCGTCTGGCATGCCCAGAAATATTTGAGGACCTACGAAGGGAAACCCGGTTCGCTATTTACGAATCTCGCAATTGCTTGTACACACGATGACGATGGCACGTGACGCTTGATTTAACAACGATCGGTTTGTTATCCATAATTCACGCATAGCATGATACGGTCCATGAAGGTGGATTTAGATAAGTCGATTGTGAAGTCCTCTGAGCATGGGCCATATGTACAGTCAACTGACGAACGGTGGTTGGTACAATATTAAATGTTGCTGGTGAAAGATTTGGTTCAATAACTGAGGGGGATTGCGTGCTCAGTTCAGCCTCCGAACTTGATGACGAAAGCTATCCGACAGCTAGATTTTCTTGTCTTCCCCTTCTGACATGAAATGGGCAGCGCTCTTTCCTCTTTTAATGAACGAACTCGTCGAGCGTCGTCACAAGCGGCTGCCGGAGCACGTGGGGACACGCGCCTTCGCAGGTTTGGTTGGTTTGAAATTGGAGGCCCGGTTCATCATGTGAAGAATTGGTGAAATCCCCCGTGGGAAGGTTCACATGTTCGTATTCATGGTAAGGTGGTGAGTAGGAGCTATGCCGACGCAATTGTGTTGTCGATGAAACGGGCCAAGGCACTGCCGTGGTCTAAATGGAGTTAGTCTCGTGCCTCGTGAGAGCATCGAGTCATCGCCACTTGTGCTACAGATATTTCAACGTCCCCGTATGAACACTTACCTATTGGATCACTCTTGTTATTCTTTGTATCATGTAATAAGGTAGGATCATCATCAAAGCATATCTTATCTTAATGAGGCACACACAAAGATAGTCGGAAAGTTGGTTGAAATATGGTATCAAAAAATGATCATGGATTGAAATAATTTTCAACATATTTCTAAAGATATTTGATTAAATTTTATAAGTTGAGAAAATTCATATTTTACGAGATCTTATTATTGTATTAAATTTAAATTAGTTAAGATTTATTAAATTTTTAAATATAATATAATATGTAATTAGTGCAAGTAACAACGACCAAATAGAAATTGGTTTCTTTATTATCATATCCATAGTGTTCAACATATGATTGCCTGATCATTAATTAAAAAAAAAGGAAAATAAAGAGGAAAATCACTCAATTGCATCCATCACTAGTCACAACCAATTAATCTCATAGTTTTGGTTTATGGGGATTATTACTCGGCTCATCAAAACAGTAAGAAGCAAAACATAGGGCGAAGCGGTAAATAGTAATTCATCATTCATCCGTGGCCGCTTCCACAGCCCCAAATCCAACATCCACCCTTCCCACCACCGCCGCCCCATCCCCAGCCTCCTCCCTGCCCACCTCCCCCGCCGCCTCCGCCTCCGCCTCCGCCTCTGCCACCTCCTCCGCCGCCACCTCCTCCTCCACTCCCACCACCTCCACCTCCACCACCCCCTCTGCTCCCGCTTCCTTTTCCCCATCCGGAGCCCCTACCACTTCCTCCACCTCCACCCCCGCCACCTCCTCCTCTTCCTCCTCCTCCTCCTCCGCCACTACCACTACCCGACCCACTCCCTCCCTTCTTATGCTCTCTCTTGTGCCTCCTAGTCGACCTCTTGGCACCACCACCGCCACCACTACCGCTCCCACTACCTCCACCACCACCCCCACTCCCACGACCGGCGCCTCCTCCTCCTCCTTTACTCCCGCCACCACTCATATTGCTGTCGAGCACGACTTCAGTTGACGAGCTCACGTTCCTCATCCCCTCTGAACTTTGTCTTTCAAGTCTAGGCTTCTCATTGGATGTCGCATCAACGACAGCAGTAACATGACAACCTCTGAAGCACAAGGCCGCTAAAACAAGCAGCAAAGCCGTCAGAACGCTTGTATGTTTCATCTTCGTTACGTTGGAGCTAGCTCTTTATTGGAGTGACACAAAACTCACTGAAAATCTCGTGTCATTTTATAGCATCTCTCTCTCGCACTGGGAGACAACTTATGATGACTGACAGCCGGTGACGGGGGGCCCACACTTGGAAACAAACTTGAAACTGAAAAGTGTGCCAAACCCTAAAAATAAGGCTGCAAAAGGAAGGAGATATTCATGATGGTGATGATGAATGGTCGCGAAACAAAGCGTATCGGTCCCTTGTGTCCCAATCTGTCCCCATTCTGTTCTGGTATTCATACACAATTTCACCATGTATACTGACAGATATGTATAAGCTGCCCACAGAAACATATATATGTATGGGCGCATCTCTTGAGAACTGCAGATTGTCATTCTACTCAGACACTGACCTAACACCAAGAAAACCTAGGAATATAGATAATGCGTGCTAGTCCTACATCGGAGTACCATTAAAAGAAAAGCATGAGATAATATAAGTAATAATATGAGTATCATCCATCACATGTTTTCTACTTATAATGAAAGAGATTCATTAATGTAATTAACGTGGAAGCCTCAATCAGAGAGCTCATTTTACTACTTTTCTAAGGGGAAAAATATCTTTAAATGAACCTACATTACAGTAACATGTCAACAAATAATCAACTTATGATGAGCAACAATTGTGCAATTGGTCTAAGTCATTAACACAATCTCTGACCTATCCTTCTAAGGGTCTAACACAGAAAGAAATAGTATTAGTTGGAGAAAGAAAAACCATAGCTAACTAATTTTACGTGTTGGGATAAGTTTTATAATTTTTATGTGCACATAACCTGATATAAAAAATTATAATAAATCATTACTAGTTCGAATTTAAACAGAATCCACCCCGTTAAACTTGAAAGAGAAATTACGTTGAATTAGGTCATCCAAGTGATGTTGATGAGTTCCACAACTTTGAGCGCAAAAAGTAATCACCGAACGGCTTGACATACACATACACACACACACATATATATATATATATGCGTAGATAAATCTTAGAAATCTCATAAAATTGTGAGAAATTATCCTCCCTCTTCCCCTATATTATTATTATTATTATTATTATTATTGCTGTTGTTGTGACCAAACAAATAGCTGTCTAATATACAAGAAATTAAAAATATATTCCTTCGATTTCACTTTTTCTGAAAGATATGGGATGGCCTAACCATATATGGCTTTGCCTTGCCTTGAAGAAGAAGACGACGGATCCCATTATTCATATGTAAAGAATGAGAGCCTGTATCGCAAGTAAGTGCTGCCCATGTGACCAATTATATCACCAAAAAGGGCTATACAGCAGAGTGGAGATCAGTTGGCTGCAATTCGTTTCTATCTTGGAGACTTTATTAGCCTTTAGGTGATTTTAAAATTCTCTTTTCATTGTGGGCAATCGATTTTGGAGCGTTACCTTTAGGAAGTTTCTTGTGGTTGCTTCTCTGCGGGAGGAACAATGGGCAGATTCATCATACCTCCCCAGTACACTCCAAATGAGCCAGTCCTCCTTCCTTCCTTGCCACTATTCATTCGTACGAAACATCTGATGAGTGCGCGCGATCACTACTGTAACAGGAGCAGGTCGCGGGCGTACGTAGAGCTCTAAAGACAATCGAGTAATTTGACCTATGCATGCACCCAAACCCCCCCCCCCCAAAGAACCGGATTGAACCATGAATTGAACCAAACCTAAAAAATTAGTTTATCCCAAACTGGTTTTCATTTAGTGTGATTTTTTTAAGATGACGTAATCAATTAGTTATTAAATTCAAATAGCTTACTTAGCCAGTTTAAACTACTGAATCACATTTTTTTTAAAATGTATTTAAATTATTGTAAATATGTATAAGAAAATAAAATATAAATGTATTAGAAACGTTTGTGGAAAGGAAAAAATAGTTAGATACATATTTTTTCCAATTCTTATATATAATATTTTCTATTGATTCATATTAAATTTTATTTAGATCTACCATTTTTAATCTTACATGTTAACTTTATTTTTAATTAAAAATTTTATAATTTTAATACTTTTCTTTATACTATTGTATGTATTTCTTATTTCCTTACATTTTGATGTAGGAGTATAGTGTTCGAACTGAAATTAACTATTTTAACGGTTTGAGAAAATTCAATTAGATGAACCAAACCATGGGCATCCCTAATTTGACGAGCTGGTAAGGAAAAGCTCGATCTAGGTGCATGCCTTGTATTGGGTTCAGCTGACCTGCATCTGCTCAATCCCCCAAATCGGAGTTAAGCCATGCAACGAGCCCCATTCTCAACCTACCAAGTAAAAACTCTCTAAAACATGCCAACGACCAACTTGCCCCCACCTATCGAGGGCTGGCACGTTGTGCACCGACAAGATAATCTAGTCCTCTTTAACTTCATCTTCTGACTTCGGGTTGCTGTGATAAGCAATATTAGAATTACTTTAGAGGAATTTTCCAGTCTAACGAAAATCACACACTCTGCTTGATCCTCTTCATGTGATCGCTACAGAGATGCGATTTTGGTAGCAATTTTTATAAGCATCAAGTTATACACTAGGGGGGGGAAAAACCCAAAGAAATGACAGCAGTGATTCAGAATACTGTAGATCAATGTTTTAGGAATTGGGGAGATTAAATTTGGATGCAATATTTTCCAAGGTAAGACCGAATCTAAATTTAACCTTTAGTAGCAAGACATGATCAATTAGGGACAAATGCAAAGGTTAAATCTCCTAACAAAACATTTCAGATTCTATAATTTCCCTTGTCGGATGCTTGACTTTTCATTTCACAGAATAACAAAAACAATTGATTCCGTCATTTTTAGGATGCCAAATAACAGATGCAGTAGAATTTCAGTAGCCGATTTCAGTTTCTACTTTCCATTGCATTTGATTTGAAGATTTGTTTTTCCCCCACCAAAGTTCGAAATGACCATTTTCCCTTGAATTTCCCCGTTGGAATGCAACTGCAACGAACAAGTGATAGCATGGACTAGAAACATAAAAAAAGATGCATACTAGAAGAAACATATCCCGATCCCAAAAGCAATGTGGAACCAAGAATTTCAGGATGAAGTGAAAACCGTGCAGTAATTTTCAGAATTGAAGTACAACAACGAATCTTAAGCATAAATAGTACATGAAATTGGTGCCACAAGGACATAACATCAGCATGAGAGAACATTGTCCTCATCATCTCAGAGGATTGGTCTGCAAAAAGGACGCTAAGAAGGAGACAACTCACCAGTTTCTAAAAGAGGCACATATGTGGGCAACTCAGTTGTAGACCATGTACTTCGGAGTTGCACTGAATTTCTGGTATCCTTTGATGACTTTGTTCACAGCATCGAGGAAGTCCTTCTCCGTCACCGTTTTCCTCCTCGCTCGGATCGCAAACATTCCCGCTTCTGTGCACACACTCCTTATGTCAGCACCTGCAATCACGTGACTGTTTTAAGCATCCTGGCACCAATGACCGCTTACAGTAAGAGAATCCTCTAGTTTTAGGTACAAAACCATTCAGCACCCTCCTCCACCAGCTGATGGGCACTGCAGCTGACTTTTTATCCCATCAAACGGCTGGGAAGGTTGCTGAAAGGATCTGTACTTGAAAGCATAGCAGCATCTCCAGATTCAAATGAACTAGAGAACACGTACGTAGAATATGCAACCCCCCCCCCCTCAATTATGGCAAAATGGAAAATTTTTTAGACGAGAAGAGTGATATTACACCAAATCACAAATGTCTCGCAAAAGTAATTCTAGCAAGTTTTGCATTATTTCTCATATTGTTTCAACAAAAAGATTTTGCATTAATCCTTCAATTTCCAATCAGAGACATGGAAATCCCACAACATATTCCCAATGGTCCACAAAGTATAGCTTTAAACTCTCTTTTAGCCAAGTAAACAGAGGAAATGAACCATAAAAACTGAAAGATTCTCACCAGTAGAATTGGGGCAAAGGCGGGCAAGAAGTTCAAACCGGATGTCCCTCTCACAGTTCATAGTCCGTGTATGAATCTTGAAAATCTGTGTCCTGCTCTCGAGGTCAGGAAGTCCAAATTCAACCTTACGATCCAATCGCCCGGGACGCAATAGTGCAGGATCCAGAGTGTCTGGCCTGTATCATAGAGTACAATTAAGAAAATGTTAGGAATGTTCTAATAATTGTGAAGTCCGGTAGAAAATGTGAAAACCCTCTGGCTATGGAATTGTTGGTCTTTAGCTCCTCAAAACTTCAAAGCCAGTCTTCCAATTTTACCATATCATAACCATGAAATTTGTAATTTTTGGACTTCCAAATTGACATTGCAAGGTCACAGAAAAGATTACCTATTTGTGGCCATGAGAACTTTAATGTTCCCACGAGCATCAAAACCATCAAGCTGATTAACTATCTCAAGCATAGTGCGCTGCACCTCATTGTCTCCACCCACACCATCATCAAAACGTGCGCCACCAATAGCATCAACTTCATCAAAAAATACAATACATGCCTTCTTGGAACGAGCCATCTGCAATGGACAAAAGTACACTCTTTGAGGAAAACAAAACCCAAAAAGTAAACAGTCATTACAAGGGCAGGACGAATCTTTAATGCTTAAACTGCTCAGGAATGACCTGAAATAGTTCCCGAACCATCCTAGCCCCCTCACCAACATACTTCTGAACAAGTTCACTGCCAATAACACGAATGAAACAAGCATCTGTTCTATTTGCCACAGCTCTAGCCAAAAGTGTTTTGCCAGTGCCGGGAGGACCGTAGCAGAGAACACCCTTAGGAGGATCAATTCCAAGTTTCACAAATTTTTCCGGGTGAAGCATGGGCAACTCAACAACCTGAAAATATTAAGACCAAATTATATGAAACAGTTGCCAATAATGAAATGATCACGACTATCGAAAGCATACTTACTTCACGCATCTTCTCTATCTGCTCCTTGCACCCCCCAACATCATTGTAGGTCACATCTGGCTTCTCCTCCACAGTCATCATTGTCACACTTGGGTCAATTTTTGGGGGCAATGGAATTTGGATTTGATACTTATTCCGGTCAACACTGCAATGACCCCCAGTGGAAGTCAAATGAGTGTAAGTCACAGATTCATTGCATAGCTCTAACACGATACCATAATGCAGAAGTTGTTCCACAAATTAAGCACCAGGCTTTACTGAACAAAAGACCACCTACAAGTGAACTATGATATCTTGATATAGTGAATTATTAAGAAATGCAGAACATGTAAGAGAATCGTACCCTATTAACAAAATCAAATTTTTTGTACAAGGTCAATTCTAGCTATCTGGCTCATCCAGTTGAAATGGAGATAAAATGCTACATATGCAGTATGCCATGATTTGCAGTAAGCAACTTTCAAACAATATATCATTAGATCACAAACAGTACAAGACTGCTTGCTTAATTAAGTGAACCAACGTACCCCACACGCATGCCCTCCTCTATATCTGTTGGTGATACCTTGTCTCCAAGTCCAACAACAAACTGCAATATTAAGGAAAAGAGTATCAAGAGACCAAGAACATGGGGACAACTTTATTTAGAAGAACAAAACACAGATCATCTATCTAAAGTTGCTACTTTTTAAGGCATATTGAACAAGACCGAAGAAAGAAGCCTACTCAACAGCTAGTAAGAAGAGACAATGGATTACCAAAGGACAGTGAATATGGACAACATACCTTTGCAATTTGCTTGACATTAATGACATATTTGGCATCCTCTGTATTTGGATTTATTATCTTAGTGCATCTTGCAACCTAGTTTGCAGAACCATATATTGCTTCAGTAAAACAATTGATTTAAAAATTTGTCAAAGGTACAGCATCCAAGAATTGGCACCTGAAGAGGCTGCTCCTCCTGCATCATTTGCTTATCAGAGACAAGATCCCACTGGCTAGGTGCAGCTAAACCAGTGTCAGACTCCTTGATACCTATGGCACATCAAAGAATTTCATATTCATAAAGTGAAACCAGAACAACTTCAGGAGGAGGAAGATAGCAAGGGAAAAAATTAATTCCAGAATGAACAAAATCTAAAAAAACGTGTTCTCAAGATGTTGTCACGATATGTTCGAATAATACTAGAGATTCATATTTGTTAAAATAAGAAAAGAACTCTGATCAGATAAAAAAGCATAAAATGAATTGACATAAATAGGCCTAGCAGAGAATATATAAAAGGCCCGCCATATTAAACAGGCAAAAAGCGATCTTAGAGAGGGAAACCACAATCCAAAACAACATTTTTTTACAGTTTAGGTCATTAATTCAAAACAAGCTCCATATTGTTGACAGAAAAAGGCATGTCAGGCTTTTCAAACATCATTTGCTTTGGAAGCATCATCATCAGTCATGCATAATCTAGATTTAGAGCTATATATGTTCTAGGCATCACAATATAAGCCAGAGAAGATTCGAGCATCAAACCACAGAGGTCGTTGACTTTCTTAGCCATTTCTTTTATCTCCTTTTCAACTTTCTTTATGCTTGTAGAGTAAGGCCCCAGACCCTGCACAAACACAGAACAAATTGACTAAACAACAAAAACCAAGGCAGAAAACAACAGCCTTAAAAAGAAACCTCGAGAATATAATTTGACAAGTATGTAGTGCCCTCACAAAGAATGTGAAGGAAATTTGTCAACTAAAATTCATTATCCTATCAGAATTTATACCACATTAGTTGATCATCAAAACGAGGGGGATATCTTAACAGTGTCAAACATAACTTGCCAAGACGGTTCAATCAAGTGGGATCAGTATGCCATCTATACAAGCAGAAAGCCCAATCTTTACAACAGAGAAACTCTTTAAAATAGAAAAGAGCACAAAATCCTAAAATTGAAGGATGAAAGACCCATGTCCACCCTTTAAGCCCTACAGGAAAGGGTTACTACTCTATCAAGATTCACAAATCAGAAGCAAAACTGTCCCCCCACCCCCCACTGTTTCGTCACACGTAAATTGCACGCCTATACCTCACTAAACAAAAATTGAACCGACAGCACCATCTATACCATTACCAACACTGAAAACACTATACAGATCCAGAACCGCAAATTTACGTAAAAGCAATCAGAGAATCAAATTACAGAGATCAAAGAACAGCAGAATTGATCATGGACAAATATTAGGGTTTTGCGACGAGGGAAATGCCAAAAAATCCAAATGGGGAAGCAGCATACGTAGGTCTTGAGAAGAGCGATGTCATCCTCATCGAGAGGGCGAGGGTTCTTCTCGTCCTTGAGCTCTTCATCGGGCTCAGGCGCCATTTGACGAGCTGCTCAGAGGTTCTTGAGTTTCCCGATTTCCTCCTTCCACAGACACTTCCCGCAATTGGGAGTTTTCTTGCTGTGGAGGACAGACGATGTATGTCGAGCATAATATATATATATATATATATGAGTTGTCATTCCGTTTTTTGCCCCTGATTTTCTAAGAAATCAATATGGTCCTCGATCTTTTTTCTGTTCCATCAGAACTGAATAGAGTGAATAGCTGCAAAAAAACAAAGAGTCCATGAACAATCCTTTAAAAAAAAATTACGTCTGTCCTTTGTTTTGTATTATTGTATTTCGGTGTCGGACTGAAAATTCACGTCGTGCCGTGTTTAATTGTGTCAGTATAAAAAAAACTCTAAACTCATATCCAATATACTTGATTCGTATAAGACAAATGTGTCGAAATTTGTCGATTATATGAGTACACATTTAACACTTTTAATACGATAACGATAAAAATATGATCAAAGTATTTAGAATATCGTTACACTAACAAGATTATCGCAATAGAATTTAACAAATAAATTTTAATGCCCTTAATACGACAAGTTAAATTAATTGCACGCACATTTGAACAAGTTAAATAGGTTAACATATTTAACTCGTATTTAAACATATTTAATTGGATCAAATTAATTGTGTTCTATCGAATTACGCAGGTTTATTATGACTCATCGCAAATCCATTTAATTTTGTATTAAATAAAAAATTGCCAATCATACTTCGGTCACATTATTGTACTTTAAGTCGGTTTGTTTGAGAGAGAGTTGCTAGTATAAATCATGACATTCATAGATGAATTGTTTTGGTCTGCCAAAGCCTATAGCTCCATTCAAGAGTTGGATGGAACGAGAGATGAGCTTCCCATAAACCCCTTGATCATTCTTTGCACACCATGTTCTAAGCTTCTCCCTTTTCGATAGGCAAGTGGATGGAGGGTAACAAGATTCTCGATCTTTTCGTACGTTACACTAAAGTTAAAGGTATGCTCTGCGCTTACTGCTTGTAGGAGAATCCTGCAAATCACAGTGAGTACCTACGTGATCAGATCTGAAGTGCCCTAGGAGGAGGGCACAAGGATCATTCCCACCCAAGGAGTCCGTCCACAAAGGGCCCTGCTCGAGCAAAAATGCCAGGGGAAATGGCTCCCTTGGGCATAGACTCTCGATCGGTCTCTTAGGGGACCTTAGATGATAAGCTAGAAAATGTATGAGAACTGGAATGACATATTTGATTAAAAGATGAGTAAGCTGATTCAAAAAAGTTGCCAGGGCTAACCTCGACTGTGACGATCCATCCATAACGACTCAAGCATTTCTTAGCCTAAGAACATCGAAGGATGTTAAATCGGAGTTATCTGCCCGATTTGGTCGGTCATAGAGATTAGAGCAAATGATAACTGACCAATTCGAGGCATAAAATGTTGCCTAGAACAAATTGATTACCATACGTGGGCCAAAAAAGAGAAAAAAAAAAAACAATTCTTACCATATTGATATGACTCTCGACCGGTGACAAAAAAAAATACCGACTCAAATTCTTGTCAATAAAAAAATACCACCACCACGACGACGACGTCCGAGTTGGTTGACATTTACCAAGAACAGGGCTGTCGCCAACCAAACCCCCCCCCCCCGGCCGCACCGACAAAATATCCTAATCTACATTGTACCAAAACAAGCAATGTATTATTACGTATCCATTTTTATCATTGGCTGACAGGTCAGACATTTGCCACAAGGAATTGGCAGTGGCAATCTTGTGGAACGAATAATGGGACATTACACAGTGTACAGTCAACATCTATAATACCACAAACTTACAGGACACATCTTACAGGAGGTCCATCTTATGTCTGACAGAATATTTTTTATAAAAAAGAAAATTAATTACCCCGTACTTGTACAAAGAATTGGTTACAAGAGTTAAATCCACTAAAAATTGCTTTCAAATTTACAACCGAACCGCGAGCAAGTAGTCTACCATGGCCCGGTTGCTAAGGCTATCTCCCCCTCCGTCGCCTGCTTCCAAGATAAAACCCAATCCCAACTGCATGACTGGGAGAGGTTTCCTGGTCTATCGCTCTGACACCTACTTATTATAGCCTATCCTACATAGACTTACCTCTGTCTAGATCCAAGTTCAACGCCCTGAAGAGATCTCTGGGATTAGAGTTCCTATTGCCGCCATAATATGGGCTAACGTGCTGCTGTTGATGCAGCTTCTCACACATCTCAGCATTCCTCTCCACAGGGCTGAACCAACTGACTTGTCCCTGTTCGGGATACCCATCCTCATACCCATGGCCTGTAGAGGAAGAATTCTCCTGTGGAATCATACTGTGTGTGTTATGAGAAAGGTCGATATAGCAAGACTCATGTGGCTCATTGGCTACTGCTGGAGGAGACAGCATAGGAAAATTGCGCAAAGAGCTGAATGAATCAGCCCTTCCAATTTGAGGTACTGAGAAGAGACCTGCCTCGTGGCTGAAACAGTCATTTGTTGTGCATCCTTTTGATCCCTCAGAACACTTCGAACTTGGAGAAGGGAAGCTAGTATTAAGAGGTTCTGAATCTTCAAGTTCTTGCAGCAGATCGGACACTAATTCCTCTGGCAAGGGCGTGAATTCAAAAGGCTCCACGACCATTGCCTGCCAACTAAATGGAGTCGGCACCATGGGCGGAGGGATCGACTGGGAACTGCCCAAAGTCAGGGTTGAGCCATCAATGCTGGAAATTTCAGTCGGTGTTTGAGAAGCAGCAGAAACACAATTGGAGTCCCATTCACTGGTCATGACTCTGCCGATGGTCACACCACCATCCACTAAATTAGAGGCAGTGCTCCAGCTCTGAGGCGATTCCTCAACACAAGCATTTGGATATTTGCAATTTTCCAAGTCAGACTTCAGAGCAGACCCAAGAAGAGCAGGGCAAGTAATCTCCACACCCTTGCTTAGCTGAGGAGCTGCGAGGAGCGAATCAACTAAAGAACCTGCTCTAGGGTACTCATTAGAGGAATTAACTACTGGGGAAGGTGCCTTCCAATTTTGTCCACTGGACTGGGTCGAAGAAAAGCCATCACCATCATACTCACTAGTTGAACCATTGGGAATTGGACTCACTCGTATCTGTTGATGGTTTGAGATCCCCTTCCCAGTGTCAAATCCTTGACTTTGGCTAATGGATGCCGAGAATGTCCCAGTGGGATTAATAAATTGTCCTTGAAAACATCTGCATCCTTTCTCAATATCCTCTCTTTCATTTTTGATGGTGTGACATAAAGAATGTGACCCCAACTCATTCGTATTATTATTGATGGTGTTCACACTGACGCTGGAAATTCCATCCAAGCTACTGTCTCGATCATCAGAGGCATGCCTCACCTCCCCTAAATGCAAGGTTGGGGATTCTTTAAGAAAGTGGCCTTCCAAAGCATCAGATAGGAGAATAGAGTCCTCCTGCTTCTCACTGATCCTCCAAATCCTCCGATCACGAGGAAACTGACCCGAGGTCTTCCATCTCCTCATCTGACTCATAGTAACAGGTCCTTGGACTTTTCCATTTGAGTCCTGATGATGAAAAAACCAGTCAGGATTTTACAAAAACTTTAGATTCTAAGCATGAATTAGCATACCAATGCAATCTTTTCTATTCAGTGAAGTTACTTCTATTTCTTGATTCTTGCTGCTTGTCTGTGGTTTAATCCATTTTAATGTACCTGGTAGTGCCACATTTTGCAAGCCTCATCATCATTGACCGACTGTTCTGTTCCAGTTGAAAGTGGTGAAGGTGAGATTTCAGATCCAGTTCCTGAATGAGCTTCCCTTGTCACAGAACTAATAGCATCAACATGACTCCTCACATGATTCCAACTCCTAATTCTGGAAATTTCTCTTCCCTGGTCACTCATGGATTTGTTCACCATCACAGCCAGCTGAAACGAAGGTCCCTGCAACAATAACAACCATAGCCACATCATGCCCAATCAAAGTTTTATCTCAATTTTTGCCTCATTGATATGAAATACACGTAGAAAATAATCAAAATAAATGAGGAAATTGACAGAGATTATGGCTGAGATCATAAAAGATTATTGATAATACTTGCATTGCATAGGTTTTATTTCTCAGAGAAAAAGAGAAAGAAGCCTTAACCAGCATTGAGGTTGGGCAATGTTATATACAAATTACTAGGTTCCCCCAAAGTGGAAAGATCAAAGAAGCCCCATTACTATATTACTGTAAGTTCATGAGCCTGGTGCTTGTGATTATTTGCTTCCGAAATACTAGTCATCAATCAATTATTTTCAATAGAAATCATGTTAAATCTTATGGTGAATGTTACCATAAATTTAAAATTGACATGTAGAACACATGTCCATATAATGAAAATGTATTTATTAGAAATATTAATTGCCTTTTAAGTCAATTATACTACATGCACAGTTGTGTTATTGAGGGTAGAAACATATATTAATGCACAGGGAAAATGCATACAGATAAAATCCTACCACCTAATTTACATTTCCATTATGTACATATGCCGCCACCTATTATTATTTCACATATGGAAGTAAAATTACACATTAAAAGAATATCTTTCTTTTCATTTCTAGTCATGAGAGTAAGAGATTTCCTACTCTCTTTAGGAGAGCTTTGCTATTTAAAGGGGAACTGTTCTTTCATACGTCGATAAAGATATACAAGATCACTCAGCTTATTTTTTAACTTTTCATTTCAACAAAAATAGCAGCAGTCAAGCCACAAACAAATGGACCATGATTAACCCAGACAGGGCCAACGAGGCCATATCTGCCAAGCAACAACAGGCCTAGATTAAAGATTTTAGTGAACTCTGAAGAGCAGCAGTTCATTGCATGACATGGAAGTTTGACATGCAACAATTAGTGTCATCGGATAAATTCTGAAGAAGATGCCACCAAGCAAGGGAATCACTATTATCTCTAGACTTCAAAATTTCATCCAACCAAAAGCAACATTCCATCTATTAGCATAATAATGGCAAGCAACTCACAACATTAACATCCTCAGGTTTGATTGATAGAGCCTTCTGTAATATTTCATCCTGGAAAAGGTAGACATGCATCACTGTCAAAAGAGGTTTCAACCATGAAAAAAATGAGAGTGGAATAGAATTATCCATATAGAAATTATACTTAAAAAATGTTTCCATTGCCCATCCAAGCATACCATTAGATGTTTTAACTTTTAACTAAAAAATCTAAATTAATTGCACCCACCCTCCTAAACCATTTGAGTTCCCCACAACAGATACTCTGGTTGAACTGCCTGCACTCCTCCTGAGTGGAGATAATCAAAAAGAAAATAAGATTTTAGCAGCCAATGTTGTGCAAGAACTGAATCAGAATAAATTTCATAGCCACTTGCAAGTATACCTAAGAGGTAAAATCATCAAATTACCATTATAAATGCTCCAGAACATGACCAGCCAAATTAACACTAGGCAGTTATGGCCAAAGTATTTAATAGAAGCCATTTTACTACATTTAAAAAAAAATCTTCAAGGGATTAAGCATTCTAAGAACAACCTTATATGGCTATAAGGTCAAGCATTGTGAATATAATACCTATGCAAACTTTCATCAACTTTGAGCCAATGGAATATGAAGCTTACATATAGTATCCCAGGGCCCAGGGCAAAAAGTCCTACATCTACAGAGGAATTTATTTCCATCCAGCAATTTTCATGTTCTTATATCTCAACTTCCCTTTACACAGGATAGAACCAGGCAGTCCAATCAAGAAGTTATTCAGTATGAAATATTATAACTAAAAAATGAGAGATTCTGAGACAGCAAAAGGACAAAAAGTAGATTGAGGCAGCAGCACTACTAGTGAATGTCTCTCCACAAGAAAGCAGCTGCTGAATGAACCACCATAATTAAAGTAGAACTCTAAAGTAGAAGGAAGAAAGTAAATAAGGGATGTGTCTGATCACCTCAGAGAAGTCCTGATCTGAGATCTCATCAATTGATATAACTTCTTTTCCGTCAAAATTCAGTACCTCGAGTTTGACATTTGTGCATTTATCACCAATTTTATACAGCTCAGTTCCCTTGCTTACACCTGTACATCAAAACATCAATCAGTTATCCATGTCATCACTTTAAAAATGAAATTCAAGTATCCAAAAGAAAGGTCAAGATATTGTCTAGAAGTTACTACCTTACCAATAACTATTAAGTTGAGCATGTATGAATAGGTTAAGTTTCCTGTCTCCCTAAGTCACAATAGATAGGACAGGCATACCCCTTATATCAAGTATAATATCAATCCTATAAGTTTTTGAAAGGATACTAACACCACTAGTAGACGGGGAGATTTTCAAAATCTCATAGTAGATGTCAACTGTACTTATGAAAACTGTTAGTCATCCATGTACTTTTGAAGACTGGTAGGGATTCTTGCGGGGATGAAAAGGATGCTAATGTACTTGAAATAAGGAGTGTTTCTAAATAAACTACAAATAGTATGCTCATGGAATTTACCTAAAACAATTAAAAGGGATGGAAACAAAGACACGGGAAATTTTATTATTTACCTACAACTTGAACTAGTTTATGCATCACTTGCTTTTGATCTTTGCCAGAAATTCTTATTCGAACAATTGACCCAATAACCTTCTCCTTAAATTGTTCACTATCATTGACTAGATTCTCTATCATATGCCGCCGTAGATAAATCGAGCTTATCTTCTGAGAATCCATCACTGTGTAATCATCTTGATAAATATGGCTATCCTCCTCATCCAACTTTCTGCTTGTTTCAAGCTTCTTAACGTTACCCAAAACAGGCCGCTCAGCTTTGTTCAAATCAATGTCCATCTGCCCACCAACTGCATCAAAACCTGTCCCTCGAAGAACCTCATTAACACGGAAATGGGAATCAAGAACCCTCAGCATTTCAAAGTGATCTATACTAGCTTTCCCAAACAGCTTCCTGAGCCTCATGTCACAAGAAATTTGCCATTTCTGTTTTGGATCATGGAGATTGTTTCTGTTTACATATTCTAACAAGAGAGCTTGAACATCAAACCGAGAAAGAGCAGACATATCACCTCCCTTCATATAACTGACAAATTCAAGCAGCTCGTTTGATGCCCAGCCTGTGTTTTTACAGGAATATGATGACTGCTGAATGCCCAGTATTCCAGAATCCAACTTAGCATACCCATGAGATAGCCTCTCCATGCTTCGCCTGCCACTGCTTTTCCTATCTTTTCTAAGATTTTTAGCTTGAGTAATCTCGTTGACTGTTAAAGATAGCTTTGCCTTTAAATCAGTCCAGTATACCTTAAACAGGTATTCCCAGCTGCCTTTATCATCAAAATCTACGTGAACCTGTCAAGATTGGCATTCAAAAAATAAGCTAAAAAACTCCTGGAAATAGGATTACTTGAAGAGTATAAGATGTTTCCAATAATTTTAAATCTCCGAGACTTAATCTCTGTTAACTTGAAACAGCTTGGTGAAATATTTATTTGCTAACTGTAACCAGAACAATAACAACAAAGAGAGAACAATCTATCGTGAAGACAATAGACAACAGAGGAGACAAGCTCCACAAACATTTAACTACAGAAAGCTCTTGAACATGAAAGATGTCAACAAAAGGAAAGAAATTGAACCCTAAGCTACAGCCATATAAGTGATACAACAATCAGCAATGTGGACAAGTTGTCACATACCATTTCCTTGTTTCCTTCCTTGACATTTTCAATGAGCATTATAGTCCCCCTACATGTTGCACATAGTCCTTTGGATTCCCGAATGCATACAAAATCAGCATTTCTATAGCACGACTTGCACAGAGAATGTGGACACATGTAACACATGTAATGGGCTGTCTTTTGACAGGATGTACAAATGTGCCACCCTGAAAAGCATCCAAAATGTGGTCTTGCGGTCAAAACATTATAAAGCCAATCAATATACACTGAGATAATTACTCCATATCGGAGAAAATAGACACTATGTTTTCAAGGAAAATTAAATCACCTACAGAACCAGACAGAAATATGCTAATGACTGCATTTACGATGAATCCAATCAATCAAATTCAAATACCAAAATGGTCCATATTTTTAAGGACGGCAACTCTTTTGGCACATGCAATAAAAATTAGCGATATTATGAATATTCCATAAAAATACAAAGGAGTTCTAGCCGACCAAAACAGTTACCATAATAAGCTTATGTACAAGTCGGATAATGCAGAAATTTACCACCCCAACCCCACCGGGTGCCAATTAAAGAGCATCTTACCAAGCCGGCAGTTTGTTCAATATAAATTTACAAAGCCAAAAGTTCAGCGTTTAGAACTGAAAATTTGGTTACTCAAAGAAAAGCTCAAGCAGCTCTGTGACCTACCACATTTCCATTTAGCCTTCGACTGGAAGAAGGACCAACTCCTTTTAACACAGGCCGGATGATAGGCCTTGGGGCAAACCCTACGGGAAAATACGCGCCGTGAGTAACCATCATATGTGCCACAACATTCAACAGGAAAATTGAAGAGACACTAAATTTGTAAATGCAAGAGACTGCCCTTGCCAGAAATTCCGATTCAAACATTCGCCAGGACATATTAATGAATTCCAACCTCCTGAAGGATCAAGTTATGCCGGATTGAAGTTATAACTTAAACGTCTGCTATTAAGCAAGTGCAGCATTTGATTCTTCTTGCTATATAAATCCAGTAACAGCCAACTGGATTTTTTTCAAATTCAGCTTCAAGACAGTTAATTCATCTTCATTCCTTGTTGGTCACAGGGAAGCCGATCGACTCGCATTTCCTCCAGCAGCCATTAGACCCAACAGTTGAAAATTCAGTGAGCAAATGAGGAAAGATTCACTTGAAGAAGGGACCACAGCTCACCGGTGATCACAGACCACAAGGTCGCCTCCGTCGAAGCAGATAAAGCAGACGTCCTCCTCGTCCTTCTTCTCCCTCTTACACGGTGGATTCACGTCCGATTTTGCCTTCTCGGTAGAAGCCCTAGGTGCCCGGCCCCTCTTCTTCCTTTTCTTCTCCTTCTCAGCCGCCTTGATTTGAGGAGAGCCGCCGCCTCCCCCTGCCGCGTCAGCTACACAGGAGTCCAAATCCGTCTCCGGTCCGCGACCCGGCCCCTCCTCCGCTGGCTTCTGCGGAGGTACCTCAGGGACGACGACCGATGACTCTCCTCCCCCTCCTTCCCCGGCCCCGCCTCCATCGGAAGGGTTCGAGGAGCTGGTGACTTTGTCGTCAAGAGGATCTTGGGAGTCGCAGGAGTCCATCACCGGACGATCTGGGCGGGCGAGATTAGAGGGTTTTGACAGTCAACCGAGGAGAAGAGGTCCACGAAGGGTAGGAGCAGAGGAAAGGAGGAGGAAAAGAAGAAGCAATCGTGTAGAAATGGAGGATGTGACAACGCACTCTCTGTCTCTCCTTTTCCCGGAGAAGTCCGCTTTTTTCTTCCCTTTCCTCTGAGCTAAAGGTTGAGGAGAGAGGAGAGAGGAGAGAGAGACACAGGCAAGCCCTCTGAGAGAAGAGAGAGAAGGAGAGGAGCCTTTGTTCTGTTCTGTGCAGATAAATACTGCGTGAGGGAAGAGATAGAGAGAGAGAGTGATGGAGAGCGACACGGATGGAGAAGTCAATGTCCAAACACGGATTTTTTCTAATGTAATTTTTTTTTTTTGTGTTTAGTTAAAATATTTTTATCGGAGAAATAAATAAATTAGACTAATTTCAACTATACTTAATGGAATAATTTTTAAATCTACATGAGATCGAAAATAAGTTAAGATACATGATTTCATAAGGTTATGGGTCAAATTATATATTCAATGGGCTGTGTTATATATTTAATAAATAATAATAGTATATAATTAATAATTATAAATTAAAATATCATATATTAAATGTATAACTTTAAATTTTAAAACATCCACTAAAACATCAGTAAAAATATATAAATATAAATTTAATAAAAATAAAATAAAATATCGATATTATTTTTTGAATAGATAGGAAATTAACATGTTTTTTCAAAATAATTTTTAATTCACTTGATTAAACTATTGATTCGGTTGGAATTATCAATTCAACTAGAAATCAATGAATTTAGATAGATTTGACCAAATTTAGTGTACATTTTAGTTATTTAAGTAAATTGGATAGGATCACTGCAAGATTTCCAATCAACTAATTCGATTAGCAATTTACTCTAATTTTAAAAACAATTATAAATAATAAATTTAATGCCGTTGCACGTGAAAATAAACTATTTTTACCAAAAAAAGGAAGTAAATTAATATTTTTTTTATTACATAGAAATAGAAAGGAAGAGACAGGCATGTAACTGTCCCGACATTCATCGTGAAAAATTGTAAGTGAACCTACTTAAATGACTGGGCTACGGATTTTGCAAGAAAAGTGTGAATGTCAGAGCAGAACAGCAGCTTACACAACCCAAATTTAATAACATAAATAATTAAGATTTTATTTTATAGTATTCTCACCCATATCTCTATATAAATCACAAGCTGTTATTTACTTGCAACATTTATTATTATTATTTATCTTAATCAAGAAAAGTGTCGATATTTTTCTAAAGATATCCTAAATTTGTTGCTTTATTTTTCCTCCGGGAAAAGAGAAGGGGAAAAAAAGGGGAGTACTTTCGGTAAACAACTGAGATAATGATGGCACAAATAATTTTTTTGGCTGTCTAAGCTATTTGTAGCTACTATCTATCCCCTCATAACGTTCAGATTTTACAGAGTTTTTTGTGAGCCACCCGCTCCACTCGCCCAGTGGGAGCGATTGGTGTTGAGCATGCACCGGAAATTGACCGGAAAGATGGCGAGTGACGTGAACTACCAGCAACGGTGTGAGAACAAGCAGAAAAGCCCCGGGGGGGGGTGGGCGCGGGCGGGGGGGCTGTTCCACTAATTCGTGCATAGCAGCGCGTGCCGCTAGCTTGAGCATCAGATTACCATCATGCATTTTCACCATTGTGATCCTAACTCAGTTTTATATTTTATGGTTATTTTTTTAGAATTTTTAAAGATTGGTAGAATTGTAAAATATTTTTTGAAAATAGAAAAATAAAAAAAAATGATTTCAGTGAATCTGTGCATTTACCAAGGCATGCGATAACTTTCTGAGCCGGAAATTTTTCTCTTTGTTCTTGGTCACGAGGAATGTCTTAAATTTTCTATAGGTTTTGAGTTTGTGTAGAATTTATTTATTTTTTTAATCATTTGCAGTGACCATGATATCTTCTTAATTTTTATTCTTTAATTACTATGATTAATTAAGGAAAAATACTCAATTATTCTAAATGAGTTAGAATAATTTGTGAAAATATGATGTGCAATAAGTGAATTGGTGCACCTTATCTTTAGTGGAAGATTTTGTTGATTGAATTAATTCTCTCTTAAATAACTTTTTGCACGATAATTAAATTTACCGGTAATTATGATCAAAGGGGCGGAAGTGATGATTAGGAGCCCTACGAATTTTTTATCTCATACTCTTGATTATTTCATTATGTTATTTAGATTATTACTACAAAAATCATGTGACCATTGTGCCAATCTTTTTTGAAAATATCTTTGCACACATACATATATTTATTTAATGGCATTGAAATCCATTCATGCTGATCTAATGAAGGGTAAGAAACTAGATGGCGATATGATTATGATATTTGGTTCAGAAAAATCTAGTATATCCTAGATGAGTAGGGAGTCCTAGAGATATTGGATCGGACCATGGTTCTGCTTGAAAAGGTTGATATACCTCAGCACTAACGTGATCTTAAAGACCTTTAGAATTGGCTCAAGAAAGATCGATTTGAGGCTTTACTATGTTAAGCATCATGCAAAATGATCTAATTGATGACTTTGAGATACATCAAAGTACTCATATGATGTTGGAAGGCCTAAAGGTCGGGTTTGGCATGATGTCCCTCTCTAGACTTTGAGAATTGAAGATGAGGTTCGACCCCTATAAAGGAGGCTAGATCAAACAATGAAACAGCATCTTTGATGCATATGTCTACATAAAGGTTCGAAAACTATGTTAGCGCATGTAGATTTTGTTCTTGTTTGCCCTCTCTCACTTAAAATTGAGGACTTTTGCAGCCATAAAAAAAAGTCACTCAATTTGGATGCATTGAAGTTCACGACCGTGATCCTTCTATCGACTTCAACGCTAGTGGGGCAATCCTTTCTAATGAACAATAGATCCAAACAGTTATTGGATCACTTCATGATTCTGGAGAGCACATGAAAGCAAACATGACTTACAATGAGAGCGTCAAAACATTTGACAATATTGCTTGCCACTTGGAGTTGGAAGACAAGCGCCTAAAGGCTATTAAGTCCAACTTGGAGGCAAATGTGGTGGTCTTTAGTTTGCACAAGGCTTCTTGGCCCAAACGCAAACGAGTTAGAGTTGCTCCTAAGGAACAAGGTGAAACTGCACCCAAAAAATTCAAGTCCACTAAGCACAAGAAAGGAAAGTGTGGTGGAAAGAAGAGCTTGAACAATGTCAAGTCTATAACTATCAAAAGATGGGACACTTTGCTTGCAATTGCATTAAGGCAAAAAAGGTACTTGTGCACCTAAATTCTTACTGTAATTGTTTAATGCTTACTAATAGTTCACTTGCTAATTCTACTCCTTTAAGGATTGTGAATTCATGCACAATTAACCACCTCATAAAGAGTCAAGAAGGGTACATAGATTACAACCGAGTATGGGTTGCAAGAAGTGTCAAGATAGGGAGAAGTTCAAGCATGCAAGTGCATGGAATTGGCATTTACAAGCTTAATCTACATGGTGGTCATACACTACATTTCCATGATAACTTTCACACTCCCGAGATCCGACAAAATATATTTTGGTCATGTTGAGACTTGTTTTTAAAACATATATGAGGATTTGTTTATGAGCATTTACCTTGGCAATACATTTTATAATTATGATTTTATCTTAGACGGTTTGATGTGTCAAAAATTGATTACTATGATAACAATAATAATATCAATTCATTTTTTTTTTAGTTGTTTCAAGAAGTGGTGATATTTACACTAATTTGATTAGATGACATGCTATACTAGGCCATGTGGGCTTAGATTGAATAGATCAAATGAACCGACTTGCTAGAGAAGGCCTTTAAGGCCACTCACAAAGGTTAGCATGCCAACCTATAAGCATTGTCTTGAAGTAAAGACAACTAGAAAATCATTTGGTAAAGTTAAAAGGATATATTTTTCATTGCAATTAGTTTCCTTATATATATATATATGGATCAATGAATGTGAAAGTACATTTTGGTGCATATTATTTCATCAAATTTATAAATAACTATACACAATTCGTTCACATCTATTTGATCTCCCATAAGCCTGAAGCATTGAATTGCTTTCAGAAATATGGTAGTTTGGTTGAAAATCAATTGGATGAGAGAATCAAAGTTCTCAAAATTGATCAAAGATGCGAATATTTATCTAAGCAATTTAAAAGGCTATATAATGAAAAGGCAATTGATAGTCAACTGACTATTCTTAGAACTCCACAACAAATGGAGCTATAGAAAGAAGGAATAGAACCTTCTTGATGCAAGCTAACCTACCTATCTCCTATTAGAGAGATGTAATATTAACTATTGCCTATGTACTTGACCATATGCCCCCCAAATCAGTATCTAAAACCCCTATGAGCTATGGACCATCAAAAAACTCAACTTAGATCATTTGTAGGCACAAGGATCGATAGCCTATGTGCATAACTCTTCTCATAAGCATGGGAAGTTAGATTTTAGGAGTCACATGTATATCTTCATAAGATGCTCCTAGCACTCTAAGGGATATGTGTCCATTTGGAGAGAATGATGATAGAACAATCTCTGAGATTGAGTTTCAAGGTGTGAATTTCTTAAAAGATGAATTCCCTTACAGGGGTGAGATTTTGAAAAAATAAGAATTATTTGAATATGGGGATTCCAACCTAGGCGCTCCATCTAAATTGATAAAGGATGAAAGATCAATGCCTTCACCTCATGAGAACAGTGGGAGTGACTTGGAAGCTTATGAACCTAGTTCATTAGATGGAGCTCTAATCAAACCTTAGCTGGCAAATGTAGAAATATTCCCTATCATCAATTTTAGATTGAAGGGGATGCTTTGATGATAGCTACACAAGATGATACATAGCCTAAATTTATGCAAGAACCTTTCTCTTCTCCTACAAGTAAAGAGTAAATGAATGTAATGAACGAGGAAATGGAGTCCGTAAGGGCCAATCATGTCTGTGACTTGGTTGACCTTCCACCTAAACATAATACTATTGGGAACAAGTGAATTCAAAAAAGTCAAATGTAAGATTGATGGTTCCATTAAAATATATAAGGCTCAACTAATGGCAATACACCTAAAATGAATGTGTGGCCTGTGAGTAAACATTTTCTCCTATAGTGAGATTTGATTCAATTCACATAATTCTACCTATTGTCACACATTCGGATTTCGAATTATATCAAATGTATGTCAAAACCATGTTACTTAATGGAGAATTAGATGATGATATCTATATGGATCAACATGAGAGTTTCTTCTAGCAAAACTCTATGTTGGACTTCTACGATATACATACAATATATCAAATCCATTTATATAACGTAAAATTACAATAAGAGATATTCAAAATCTCACAAGGAAATAAAACAAGACCCAAGACCGTAGTATGAGATTAAATTGTATACACTTGCACAAATACACAAACTAGTGGTGAAGTCTCAGTGCAACATGTATTTGAGCGCAAACCAAATTCAATTCACAATACAAGTACATGCACATTCAATCTCTAATTGGACCCACCTATATAAAACTTGAACCTTTTTATTTCTTCCTCTCAGTTTTGATTGGTTTGCCAAATTCTCTTCTGTCATTGAAGTTAAAATTCTTTCTCTTATGTCAGCCAAATCAATTCAACAGGAATAAATCAACTCATAAAGTTGCCACCCAATAACAATTAATCGCAATTTGGTTCAATATTAGGATTAACATTTCCATTCAAAACGTCATTAATTAAGATATCCGTTATGCATAAATTCCATAAATCAATGCATTCAACACTTTGGGTTCAGGTTCGGGTTCAGGTTTAGATTATGCTGGATTTCCCATGGATTGATCTAATTTCTTCAAGCTTTATCTTTTAATGGGATGATGTTACTCAAACTTACATTAATCATTTCCTACTTATGCATATTGCATGAAATTAAAAAAGCATATGATAGTTATAGAAAATAGAAGTAATGCAATAAAATCCATTTACACTTTATTTGATATTATACTAAAAAAAGTATATGACTCATTTTACCATTTTTATGAATTCGAAGAAAATAACTAAATTATAAAATAAATGATGTTGTGATTGTTTATAAAAAAAAAAAGAATCTAAACTACTAATTGGTCCATATTAATTCCATTTAAATAATTTATTTTCGGAAGGAGATAATAACAACAATATGTTTCATCACACATTTATTATAAATAATCAGACACTAATAATTGAATTTTTGGCAAGAAAAAAATTAAAGAAAATATAATGGGAAAGTGTGTATGATGAAGATGGCGGGATTGCACTGGCCAAGAGAAAGAAGAAAAGGAAGGTGGCGCGGTGGCTGGAGAATAAATAGAAAAGGACGGAGACCGTATCCATTGATTGGGCGGTTCATTTGATTCTCTCACATCGAGCAACACGTGGAGCTGGCGGGCTCCGACTACACGCAAATTGGTTGGGGGGTGGGGGCCGGGGAGGACACAGTGGAGCCCGCAAGCCTCACGGCAAGTGGGGCCCGCATGTTCCAGGCTTCTGTGGGGTCCGGGTCCAGCAACGAAACGTGGTCTGACCACGAGAATTTCCTCCGCCCCTTCTCCACTGGGTTCGGCCGGATGGCACTTTAGTCATTCTCCCACTCCCACTCCCCCTCCCTCTAGCCTCCACCGGTACGGTCAAATTAATTTCTTCCTCCACTTTAAATAATTAATTATGGTACTAGCAATTATAATTCCCATCTTCCTCCCTCCAAATTTATTAGCAATAAAAATATATAATTTCATATAATATGATTCCATTGGTATGTATCCCTAACAATATTTTTTTCAAATAAGATTTCAAATTTATATTTTAAAGAAACAAAATTCATGTTGATATAATTTACACTTTCGTAACTGGGCTTGAGTCGAATTTACACCATTAATTGTTTATTATGTTGTTGAATATTAAATTGCGTACACCAATATATATATATATATATAATTTATATGAATTTCCCTTTTTATTTGTGGGAACGGGCCCGTGTAGTGTTTGCGCTTCAGCCGCCACGTGCACCTGGGAAGACGTTGGTTGCCTTGCTTGTCCAACGAGGGCAAAACCGTCAATGCACGTATATATTAAAGAAATTAATTAGAAAAAATTTTAGTGCAAACCGTGCTTGGACCAAGAATTGCCGGACCTAATTTTATTATGCATGTCGGGCAATGAGATTATCGGGCCATGCCAGTCCGATACTACTGAAGGGAAGAAGTGGGCTTGGACTGCAACCGATTGGCTTTGGACTGTAGCAATGGGTTCGGGCTTGGCCTCCCAATAGTAGTTTATTTAGGCTTAGATTTTCAATTTTCTTATTTAGAGGAAAAAAAAGGTTGTCCGACTGAGTCGGTCCGGACCACTCAATAAATAGATAGATAATCATGCTCAAGCTCAGTCTCATGGTGCTCGAATATATATTATCAGGCTGTGCCGGTCCGGCATGATAATATTATTGAGCCGACCCGGATACTAGCGTAACATGAACCGACCATGACTTGTCGTATTAAAGAAGATTGGGCCATACTTTTTTATTTCGACTAAGCATAACATCGTTGTTCGATCTCTTATTCAAGCCCCGTTTATGCCATTAAAGTCTTATCCTGCAAAATGTTGGACATCAATTTCGTCCATTTGGATGCCAATCTCATCCTCCCACCAATTTTATCCTTCTATACATCAACTTGTTGATTGCTGCAAATGTGTATATATAAAGTAACATTGACAATGTTGTCTTCGCAAATGTAAGGTAAACCTTTTTTATATAGCAGTGAACTGGTGATACAATTGTAGATAATTCTCAGGATAGTGGTGGAGCCACTCGACAAACTCAATCTTCTAGCCACTTGCCTACCCTCCTCATCTGTCATACCATCTGCACAAGGGGAGAGTATCAACAGTACCAAAGCTGACCTTGAGGTGCGTACCGTGTTGACTCAGTCACAGTACCGCATGGACTTCCCTTCATCCTCAGAATCATAATACCCGCATACGAGGAAATGCGCCTCCGAAGTGACGGCTGCACTTCATGCAAGCAAGTCCCGAAAAAAGGGTTTATCGCCACCGGGACTCGCTTTCGAACATGAAGGAATGTCAACCCTGTAATTCTTCCTAGGCCTAGGCTCTAATAGCTTTGTGGTGCTTTCTTGTTCCTCGAGCAAAGGATGGATCCACAAGCATATCTTCCAGGGGACGTTTTTTTATTTTTTATTTTCTTGCATTTGATTGTTTATTGGATGCAGATATCCACTTCCATGCGGTTCCTCGCCAAACCCGATTCTTTTATCAGTATCTTGCCACCCTAATAGTGTGTTACCTCCCTCCGATTGCACTATACTGGCTCCTTGCGCTTGACTGATGAAATTTTGGGCAAAGGCAATCTTCCAGGAAGCAGGAAGATGGCATTTTTGGATCTTGAGGTTAAAGATCAATAAGGTTTTTGTATCTCTCTATCAATTGTCATACTTCCTTTAGTTGCCACTGTAATTTTCCCAAAGCACGATTTCTTTGAAATATTGGTTCAAGAGAGCTTCCCGGAAATGCATTGTCTGTAAATTTCCTTTTCGAAATCTTCCTTCAATTTTCATTTTCGTTTTCTATCGATTACTGTTATTGTTGATCGCTACATTGATTACCATTGATTTTATTTTTCTATCTTGTCATCTTTTTCACATCTTGAAGGTTTCATATGTAACAATTTTTTTTTTTATTAATTTCTAATACTTGAGAAGTAAACCCAACCTGGAATGAGTTTTACAATTCTCTCAAATTTGTGATATTCACATTCACATTACTATTAAAGTTTCATTTCTGATTTGTGACGATATTTGGTGAATTACTTTGTGGAGTTATCTCAACAAGTCGCTCCGTGGAGGAAACTGTGACTATAGCCGCTGCAATCAAGATGTGATGCTTGCTTACATTAGGAGAAGTCCATGAGTCCCGAGGATTTTGCAATTGAATTGGGAGGAAACGCGTAAACTCCTTGAGAATGGATTGGAATTATGAGAATGATCGAAATATTTACAGCATTTAAACATTGAGGACGAAAATGAAAAAATGAAAATTATAGGGGTGAAAGAAATTATCATTGTGGTCGGGTTTTTAGTGGTTCAAGCTGGCTTTTGATGGTTTTCGTAACGGTTCTATGTCGATTTTTAGATTATTTCAGGCGGTTACGGACTGATTTACTGAGAAAATGTGCTAGATGATTTCAATCTAACAGAATTATTTCTTGAACTCAATTCGTAATTACCCTTCGGCCTAATAAGACAAGTTAGGCGCCGATTTTGAAGCAGTCGGGGCCAGTTGCGAGCCAAATCGGCCCATTTAACACATCTACTTCTCGCATGTAAAATATATGCATCGAAGCATTTGGACATATTATTATCCACTACTTCTCACTTAGGAAGTGTACTAATCTTAAACCTGGAAAATTTCTCAACTCCTATATTCATGAAGTCGATCGTCAACTTGAAACCGACAGTAGCTTCATCTGATCCATTGCCCTATTGAAATCAGCCTCTATTGCACTTTTGAGGGCCTTCCAAAATACATTCTTCAAGCCATTTATAGCCGAGCTTCGCTGATTAGCAAGCCTAAAGCATTCGTGCTCATTGTTAAATTATTTAAAAGCAAAAACATCCTTCCCTTGAGTCCAACTCTCACATATTCTCCAGGGACACTTCTCGGCACGTCTCCCCTCCACCTTTTTCCATGAAATTCTATAGCACTTGATATCCTCTCCATTCTTAGTGGCATAATTTTGAACAGCTTCCTTGAATTGGTCAGGTGATTCAAACCACTTAATTCGACCAAAGCAATTGATCCTTCTCTCTCTTATCATTCTCCTTCCTTTTAGGTTGTCCGTCATCATCACTTGAATGTGGTGTTGAAACTTCATCACTGGATGAATCATATTGACTAGCAACATCTTCTGTCCCCATCCCTACTCAGATTTAGCATGACTCTGTTCTGCTTGCTCCTCATCTCCTCTGTTACTTTTATACTCCACTCTCCCTGTTCACCGGTAAGTTTTTTTGTTCTATAACGCTGTTGTGAATTCTTCAACATCCTCATCACTTTCATATAAATCAAATTCGACATATTGCTCTTCTTCTTCTTCTTCTTCTTCTTCTTGAAGTCGACCGCCTTCACTTTTAGACCCTACACTACTAGACCTTATACTACCAGTCTCTTCACTACCAGAAGACACTTCAGTATAAACATGGATAGAACCATAATTTACCATAAGTTCGGCCAATGTAAGGACATCATCATCCCCTGTCATCTCAACTAAACTGGTAACAAAGCTCTGGGTAGGAACTTTATGCCAAAGTTTCTTAACTTTCCCGATGCCTAAGGAGGATATCAGTTCATTTAGATCTATCTAGGATGCTCTATCAGAGTCTTGCTCTGATGATGCAGCTTCACCTCCCACATGATGACAAGAGGATGAAATAGCATCTTCCCACGATAATGTGGATGCAGCTTGAAGTTTGTGTCCGCCCGACCCAATCATGATAAAAGATTATTAGAATAATGAGCATGTAATGAAGTGATTACTTTAAACAGTAAAAGAAAATTTGATTTTCCACGTGTGCAAGAGGAAGACAAGATGCAGCACTCGCAAATGTGGACCACAAACAATCTTTTTTCCTTTAGTGTAACACACATGCCAGCCAACTTTGAGTCGGGACCACAAACGAACTTTTTCCCTCTGTTTGCTATTAGTAAACCCTAGATTATCGCAACATAACTCAATGAAGAAGAAGGAGAAGAAGAAGAAGATAGAGTCAAACTCTTGGCTGCTTTGGGGCAAAATGAAGACAATGTAGAGGAAGAAGATTCACTCAATTGCTTTGAAGAAGAAAGACCTAGTGACTTTCAAAGGGGGATTAGGGCAAAATGAAGACAAAAAATGAGGAGAAGCGTAAAATTGTCCTCCAGTGCTCGAGTGTTGACGTGGCAACACTAGATCATCAAACATGAGACACACAAGCTAAAAAAAGTGCCACGTAGGCTTCTTCGTTAAGCTTGAGTGGAAAAGCGAATGGTGAGCCGAATGGACGGGGAAATGAAAGCTCTGTGCTTTTTTGGGTCAAAAGTTAAAAATTTGTGCCAAATTGTTTAAAAGGTACAAAATTGGTGCATTTATGGGTCATTAACCCTTTAAAAAAAAATTCAATTGAAAAAGAAGTTTTAAATCAGAGGAGAGTAATGTCACTGCCAAGAATTGAAACTAATCCTTATGATAACATTGACTTTCTCCAAATTGAGTTCAGCGTTAGATTTCACTAAGTGTTAGGAGAGCTCCTCTCCTTATTTGTGCTTTACCAACTAAAGCGACAACCAGTGTTCCGTAAGCAAGAGAATACATTAGCATTTGCAAGTGCAGCAAAAGGGCATCTTAAATTCACCAGAGTCACCATAAATCCTCTCTCAAACACTAAAGTTGCAGACATTTTATGATTATGACGAACCAATCTCACTAAAACTAGAGCACACCCGAGTTGGTCGCTAAGTTTGAACAACCCATTTATAATATTCACTTCATTACAATAATAGGAGTCCAAAAAGATATAACCCCAAATGGCAAGAAAAACCACAGAGATGAAATTGCAGCTTAAACTTCCGACTTCGGACTCCTCTGCAATCACTACGATGATCTGTAATAGTCGCTGCAATGGAGGAGGAGAAACTCACTGTTCTTCAGGAAAAATAATTAAAAATAAAATAAAATCTACTAGAGGCGTAATGTAAGATATGGGACCTGGATTCCAAAACTCATGGACCAGAAGATAAAGAGGAATCTTCATTTTACTATCCTTTTATCTAGCAGAAGAGCACGAACCACAAATGAAGCTGGACAGAACGATACTGCAGGTATTAGCTGACCTCATTAAATGAAGTCTGTTAATGCATTCGATGTGGCTTCATGTTCAGATCGAACATCTTTGAGTCCATCCTATCAAGCCCGTCGGCATCATTTGTATCCGCAGCCTGGGGAGCCGATTCCCTGTGGTTCTGATGGTTCTCAACCACCAAAGGCTTCGAGTTTTGAATTTCAGGATGACCACTTCTGGTATCCTTCAGTTCCATGGATGGTACAGCTGGCTCCTCATGATGGTTCGCTTTATCCCCCGGAAACTACATAACACCAAACATGCTAACTTTATCATAAAAATCACCGTAAAATGAAGAAAAGGAAAATAACATAGGCTAGATGGGCCCATGGTATCTCGTACAACAAAACTTAGATTAAGCTAAGATCTTTGAAACTAAACAAGCATACTACAAATGATTTAACTCTATACCAAAAAGTACACGACATTAACTATTAAGTGCCAGTATTAGGTGAAGTATACAAGTAGATCAGTCCCAAAAATCCTCTGGTTTTTCAACATGTAACTAACCATTCCAATTACAATGAATACATTACTCATTTAGAGTGGCATGCACACGCAAATTTACGACTTATTAATACCTCCACTCGCTGCCTCAACAATAGATATCTCCCATGGGTCCGTTTGCCTCCAACGTGAACAATCATATCACATTGCAGGCAGAGGGATGTCCCATCTATCTCACAGTAAAAGAAAGCTGCATAAATACATGATTCCGAAAGGGCACAGAGTGAGTGAGTTCAAACCCCTTGCTAGCCCAAAATGAGAGGGGATGTATACAAAAGGGAGATACAACGACCACAGAAAGGGAAAAAGAAGTACCAGGAGCATTTTCACAAATGTCGCAGCGAGGAACATCACTGGGGTTCGCGAGGCCGACCCTTATATGCCGACTCGCAAGCTTGTTACACATATGGACCTGAAGATAACAGGAGTATGCTGAAATAAGATGCGGAAGAAACTTCCCATATGAAATCTGTAGAAGATTAGACACATTTAGAACCCAGGATCAACTAAGACATTGAAAGTAAATTTTGGGCCCAAATGCCACTAGTTCACCACCCTAAGAAGTTCACTCATTAGACCCCAAGCAGGAATCCTGAGGTTCGATATATTTGAGAGGGAATATCAATTGTGCCTGGCGGACTCCCAGGTACTTGAAATTTATACATTCACATCATCTAATGTATTTCAACTCCACCAGGGTATATCTATGAGCTGCTAAATTCATGATCATCAAGTTTTCTTAGGAGCTTGTGTTCCAGAAGAATTAGGCTGCACAGCAAACTCGACAGGCTGTACATTAGTATATAAATCGTCCAAACTCATAGAATTCTGTAAGAAAGTTCGATCTGACAATACTGCCACAAAGTAAGAAGACCGATGAGATATGATGTCCACTTTGACTCTGACATTACCCACAACAGCCCATGGATTGGTCCACGCAGCTACTGGTCATCGAAAGACAGCAGGATTGATTTCTCAGACTCGAAGAATGGTCGAAAAAGAACCGATCCCACAAAGAAAGATCGAATGGACTACAATCCTCAACCGTCTTCAGTTTGAGTGATCAAGGCAGGCACTGGGATCGAAAGAATATAACAACAGAAACAAGATCGAAACAGAAGGAACAGAACATTAGCAAAGAAACAGAAAAGAACGAGAGAGAGAAAAATTTCAGACCTTCTCGTCGCAGGAGTGGCAGAGAGCCGCCTCATCCGCGGCGCAAAACACGGCGGCGGCTGCACTCTCGCAGGCGTCACAGAGAGTTCGCATAGCTACCCTTGTCCTTCCCCAGTCTCATCTCTCTCCAATCAATCGACCGGTCAAAATGACAAGAAAACAAACACCGACGCTGAAACAACAACAGATTAAGAAAAGATTCCTTACGATATGCAGGACCCACAGCAAGAGGAGGAGAATCAAGAAATCAAGAAAGCCACCCGACCCACAAAAGTATTCCTCCTTTCTCTCTCCGTGCTTTTCGACGGAGATGCGTCTGACGGGCAAATCTCTGCTGTGCTCCCTTGCTCTTCTTCCTTCTTCTGGTCTCCCGCTCTCTCTTCCCCTCTCCCGGGGAGTTCTTATTTTATGCGGTGGGCGGGGGGATGTTGTCGCTGTTTGGGGACTGCGCGTTCGAGTTTGGTCTCTTTACTCTGATTTTTTCTTCTGATAATGATCTATGGAAATTGATTAACTGATGACCGTGGAATATAGAAACACGAGGGAGATGGGATTCATGGCTGTAGGGAGCGAAGGGGAGAAGGGCAATTCGGTACTTTTACCACTGAGACCACGACAAGTCCATCGTGTCCCAATCCCGCTACCATTGAAATACGGTTGCCGAAAGAAAGAATCACTACGCTACGCTATCCCTCGAACCCACCACGACGATCGATCAAGGACAAGAAGGAGAATTGAATTCATGACTGCAGAATAAATCGACAGGGTTTACACCATTCGCATTAAAGCTCGGGAGGGGACACCGAGACAACATTGCTCCTTGTGCGCTCTCTGTCAATGTTACACAATCCACAAGTTTCTTCTTCTTCTTCTTCTTCTTCTTCTTCTTCTTTTTTGCTTCTCTTCTGTGGAGGGGTCAGGAGCATGGCATTGTCATCGATCATGTCACCAGCCTGAAGTCCCTGTCACTGCGGACATTCATTAGTGACCCCCTTGCCTAGCAACAACTTGGACAACATGTGGAGCGACTCCCATCTAGAATGTTAATGTTTTGGTCGAGGAAAACTTTTCCCATTTTTTTTCTTCAATAATCCTTAGGAAAGTATCCCTAATAGTACAATTTGAACTTCACATACATGTCATACTTGTCTAGGATCGCATCCTCAACCATCCATTCCCGACCCGGGACCATTCGACCCTGCACTCTGAGAAAGAGATGTGCAGGTCAATGGCGACAGCCCAGCCACCAGTAATAATACATATTAAACAAAAGAATCCAAGGAATTACACGGATTCTTTTTTCTCTAAGGTATCCGGTGACCATACCAGAAAATTACGTCTGCTAATAAGACTAGTGAATTTCTAGATCGAGAGATTGAGAGGGAACATGGATGTTGATGCGTGGAGCGTGGGATGGATGATGTCAAGGGTTTGGTGGAGGAGGTGTTCGAGGAGGAGACTTCTCAGCCACAGGCTCGAAAGGACGCTTTGACAAGGTTGCCCGGAAGGATCTCAGCCACTAATTACATATCTAGCTTGGGCCCCACGCCTCCTCCGTTCTCTCTCTGACAGTTGTCCACTGCCTGCAATTTTTGGTCCATCGCCTTCAATGCCTTCTCCACCTATCATCCAACTCAACCCCCATCTCCACCACAGCATTACTCTCCTCTTAGATTTTTGAAGAGAATCAATGGCTATGGTCTCCCCAAGCCCCTCTCCATCGATTTGTCATGACAAAACAATATTGCTTTGTTTGGATAATGGGGTATTTCTCTTCTTTTTTTTATTTATTATAATCTTGGACTTGAATGTTAAATCTTGAAATATATATATATATATAAGTATGTGTGTGTATAATTTAGAAAGTCTATCTTTTGGAAGAATTTCTAGTTATGAATATGATCTCCTCAAGTTCTTACACAAAGCTGCTCATGACAACTAATGTTAATTTATTGGATAATTTGACTTCCCTTTTTCTTAAAAATATTATATATGAATCTTATAAATTAATAAAAATATATAATTCTAAGGATCTTACCCTTTAGCGAATTAATTTTACTTAAATCTTGAATAGTCAAAGACTTGTTTGACTTTTATTGATGGCTATGATCTCTCTCTATTGTCCTCCATGAAATGTTCATGGCAAACTATCGTTAAGTAATTGAAATAGTTTGACATATCTTTTTTTTAAAGAGGATTTCATATTTAAATCTTTTAAATTGAAAAAATATATTATCGGTAAAACCTTACAATTTAATATATCGATTAAATTCGAATATAAATTAGTCTTAATTTATTGGTCTCCTATCAATGGCTATGGTATGCTCTATAGCTCCTCCATGAAGTTGTTAATGGCGAACCAATTTTGGTCTTTTGGAATAGGTTAGTCACACTATTACTAAAACAAGTTATCGGAGAAAATCCTTATTGAAAGAGTTTTATCTCTATAAATGGATTAACTTGACTTAAATATGAATTACTCATGATTTATTGGACTTCTATTAATGTTTGTAGTATTTGCAAACTCCTCAATGAAGAGCTTATGGTGAACGAACCGACATGTGTTTATTAAGATAGTTTGACAACTCTTTTTTCTCTTTTTCTTAAATGAGGTTTCGACTTGTGTATAGAGAAAATCAATCATTTGGAAGAATTTTATTCCTTATTGAACTGAACTGACTCGAATATAAATTAAGCGTAAGTGATTGAAAATTTGAATACCATATCATGTATATTGAAAACAAATGGTTCATGTGAAGCTTGGTTTTATAAAATATGTGCACCTCTAAACAATTGTTTTCGTCGGTCATAATTAGTTGCATAGTACTATCGAGAGTGGTAACCTAATGGTTCAAAGCTCACTTTGATGCGATTTGGCAAGTCCAATGTCATATGCTCAAATTGCATGAAACACTTAGTGGTTGTGACTCTTTGGACTGGGCCTTGGAGAACACTAATTTCTCATGAGGCCAGTGTTAAGCACTGATTGTTCAGTTCGTCTGATATATTTATGGTTAAATGCAAAAACGCATTGTTTCTTTTCATTTATCAAAAAAGGAACAATCATACCAAGTAATTAATGGAGTATTTTCTTGGAAAATCATAACACTAGACAATCAGTTCGAATAATTCTCTCATTTTTTGTTCAATATGGTCTTGTTTGGTGGTTCGATTTGGGTAATATCGTTTCCTTAACACCCCTTGTCTCAGCACCATCAACCGAGAGAGTGGTGAAGAGGTGGAGCAATTTTGGGTGCCTACGAGAGGGGAAGGAGAAGAAAACCATTGGAAGCGGAAGCTTCCGACCAGACAGAGAGAAGAGAAGACATACAGATGATGGGATCCAAAGGGAGAGGAGAGGGAGAGAGAAATCAAAGATCGGAGTCGGGCACAATGATCGAAGTGGGAAGTTGAGATCGAGAGTCCGGAGATCCGAGAGAAGGCCCGTTTCGAAATGATGACCGAAACAATGAGCTTGGGCTTGTGCCCCGGGGTTGATTCGGGACTGGAGGAAGAGGAAGGAGGGAATACAGGGGATGGGCCTAATTTGGAACTATAATAAAGAGGTGGACCCTCTTATAATCTGTTAGCAATTCACTGGCCCAAGAAAAAGGGAGTCTTGTGGTCTCGAAACACAATACCTATAATCATTTTACCCAATTGGGCTGAAATATGGTACTTAAATTAAATCACATTACCCATCCTCATAGGAGGATACAGAGGACATTGGCAGATGGAAGGAAGGGAAGTATACATAAAGTTCAAATGACACAAAACTCTCAAGTCACGTGTACACCAATGAGCAAAATCCCCTGGTGCTTCCGGACCCGTGTATTTTTCATACACAACACCGCACTCTACGACCAGTTTGCCACGACATTTGCTTGCACATTAACTCTTTATTGTGTGATGTCACAAACTGGAGGAGTGCCCTTGCTGGTAGCGCCCCTCCCCTCTCCCACCTCAGAAGGAGAAGTTCAAGATGTCCATACTCAGGCTCTCCATCATCACCGTCTCCATCAGGTCGTCTCCGCATTTGCTGGAGGTACCATAGGAACTGAAGCTGCTCCCAACCATCGATGGCGTGCGGGGTTTCAAGGGGCAAGAAGATAGCGGGAGGATCGGGATGTTGTCGCAGTTGCAAATCTCGATCATGTAACCGTCCGGGTCGTGGAAGAACACCTGATCCACCTTTATTCCTGCCTCCTCGACCACCGCTGTCACGTAACTCATCCCCATCTCCTCCAGTCTCCTCTTCACTTTCCCGACATCTGTGCACTGTTCGGTTTTTAACCCAATTCAGCATAAGCATATACAAAATTGAAAAAAAAAAAAAAATTTGCAATTGAGACAAGGGTGATCCTTACTTGGAATGAGATATGGTTGTCCTTGGGATTAATTGGTCTTGGCTCATTGCTGGTTTCACCTTCATCAAGAGATGGGTTCTCAATCAGGTGTATTCCAATCCCATAATTGTATAACCTGTGCATACGCGAATGTACAATAATATTCAATAGCCAATGTTACTTCGACAGAGCAAATCTACGGTTAGGTTCCTAGTAACCATGATGATATAATTGTTACAACGCTCAAGAATCACTTACCAGGCGCCATTGAAGTTGAAAGAGGAAGGTCGTTTGATGACAGCAAAGCCCAGGACTCCCTCGTAGAAGCGTGTGGACTCCCACACTGAACGGCACAGCAGAGAGACGTGGTTAAGTGAGAGGAGTGGCAAGGCCTCACAGCTGCTGCTTGCCTCCTCGATCTCGATCCTCATCGTCTCCTCCGTAACTTCTCGTAGAGGATGAGCTTCTGCTGTTTCAAGTCCGCACTAGCCAATCTCCGCTTACGCGATCATCAAACTAGCCACATGGGTGGAGTTGGACGAACGTTAAGGGCCCTTTTTATAGGCTGAGAAGGGAGATTGATTGCTCAGTTGCTTCAAAAGGTTTCACAACTTAAAGTAGGACACGGTGTCCCCTGGTACGGACGTCTATGTGGGAAGCCGAGTCGGAACTTTCCCGGCAGATTCTCTGCTCTCAATAGGACAAGCAATCACAAGGGTAACGAAGCCAAGTGTGTATCTGTCTCTTGAGTATGGTTATAACCACCACAAACTCCATATATCGATAGGTACGTGGAAACAAATATCTATACATGTTCCGGGCACCTGGGTCGGTGAACTACGACGAATGATGCCATCTTCATGACATTATAGACTTTTCATGATCTACGAGACATTTATGCAGATCGAGCAGAGATCCTCCGCTATGTTCCCGCATAGATTTTATGACAATTCCCCAGCTGGAATGGAACTTCACCAATGCCAAATTGCTGGGGATCGGATGTACATAAGGTAAGAAGCAAACGAATCTACAGTCTGTTTATCTTGGCTTGAGGACGACACTATTACACTAAGTGCCATTTCCTTGGTAAAAGTTAAGGAGACGCCATTAACTTGCCTGCTAGAGCTGTTGGAGTTGATCAACAGCGAGCAGATCGGTACAAAAGTCGAGAAACTTCCGTGATGTGTCTGAGGAAGGTTCCTCCCGGCGGCCTGCCTCAGCCTCTTTCCTCTACCACTACATAGGAATGGCAATGGTGTGGGGCAAGAGAGGGTATCGAAATATCTTGGCCAATCCAGACCAGATCCCCCACGAGAGATGTTAAACGTGCCAGATTGGCCCGAATATGGCCCATCAAACCTATTACTAGCCCGGACTATCCGTAAAACTGGTACGTAATCATTCTTATTAAGTTGAGAAGGATCAAGTTCAAGAAATAGACCTATTGAATCGGAACCAGTCCGACACATTTTCTTATTGAACCACCTCGAAATTATTGCAAAAATGGCCCAAACCATTAAAAGCTCTACAAATTAAGATCATATTTTGTTGGTTTAATTATTTAAAAATTAAAAATTAAAAAAAATATTTTAAATCATTTGAAAAAAATAATTAAAAAAAGATATATAGTAACTCATTTATAAATGATTTCGAATCAGTTCATATATTTATTAACTATGATTCACAACTGAACCAACCATTTATACTTAATGCGCCGAACGGTTCCATACCTATTTTAAACTGGCAAAATCCACCCGTTTTAACCTCTCTATCCACCACCTTGCTCCATGCCCTAACATGGGTCGGATCAGGGCAAAGCTACGTGAAAACAATGGATAAATTTAAAATTATTTTCAAAATTAAAAGGACGACAAAAAGAAAAGGAACTTTGGTCGGGGGTGGGGGTTTCAACTATGACCAGCCACCGCCGGCGTTCTCATCGGAAACGATGCCTGCCGGAATAGAGCCACCGTCAGCCTCTACCAGAAACCTGTCAAGGGAGAGGAGAAGGGTTTGTGCGAATCCACTTTGACCACTACCACTCTTGACAAGGTTATCAGTGGCACTTCGTCGACCTCAAATGGTTTCTCCATGCTTTTCTCCATTTTTTTTTCAGAAAGTAACTTTTAATTTAAAATATGCGTTTTATTATTGAAAATGCCATATGAGATTCTTAATATTAAATATAATGTAGAATAAATAGAGCCAAATGAATCCTCGAGGTTTAAATTATTTAACACACATGACTACTTGGTCACCATTTTTTCCCTCATTTGATCACTGGTTTCACTGGTCTCTCTCTCCCATGGCCCAATATCTCTTGCCTTCTCTCGACTACTCATACATCTCTGTTTTTCTTGAATGGAGGCACGACGGCGGATTTAATGCTTGATCTGGTGATTTTATCAGTGGTGCTCTCGAACAGAGGCTTCCGTGCGCGATCTCGGCCGAAAAACTGGCCGTGGATTGTCCTAATGAATCCGCCTGCTGTCTCGAGCGTGTGAGCTTGGGCAACATGTTCCCTGTCAGGGCGAAAATGGTCAGGGCATTTTAGCCTGATCCGATGAGTTTAAATCAAGTTCTTCCAATCTTTCATATGACAGAGTTTGGAGAAGATAATGAAGAATCTCGATCTACGTAGAGCTTCTTTCGTTCTTTACACGTTCTTTCTACTCTTAAGTTACAAAAATCCATCCGATCATGGAAATCATCATTTGAATCTGGAGTTTCCTTACCCGCAACACAGGTGTTGAAAGATATGCCATCCCATCCTGCACCCACATAAAACTTGTAGGGGTCCATCCTGCACATCGTTGTTCTATACTTTGACGGGTCAGCACCACCGCCTTCTCCATCCTCCTGGCGGTCCCAAGTTCAAGCTCCGTCTGTAAGTGTAATAAGTCATGGTTATCAACATGCGACGGTTCCTGGTGGTATCTTGCTATACCTGGCAGTCTCTGCGACGATGTCCCAATTAGGTTCGCTTCAAGACTTCCGATCACAGCCTTTTTCAAGCCACACGTATGAGACCCTTACTCATCTTCCTGAAGAAATCAATCTCTTCACTGCCGATCATGTTGATTTATAGCTCTGCTCATCTTTCCTTTTCCCCTTCCTTTTTTTTTAATAATTTAAAGGACAATATATTTGACATTCCAAATCCGACTTTTAGGCGGATTCGTATAACACCTGATTTTCAATAATCATGGATGCCCTTCTTCCTGTTAGCAATCCTTTTTGTGGATTTGTAATCAGTAAGGGAAGAAAGTGTCCACCAGAAAGCATTGAAATTCAAGAACAAAAGCCCCAGGGACATCATCTACCCATTCATCGTCATTAGTATAGAAGTTCAAAGAAGAATTTCACTTCAGAGATCAATTATCTTGAACTCTAGCCAAATAAGTATTTCGAACACGCATTCAGTTTCTCCATCAGTTTAGTTTGACCATCTAAAATTATTTACTATGGAGTCAACCCACCAATATGTTCCGGTTTCAATTTCCATAAGTGGGACCTTCCGTGTCCCCCTTTATTCTCACCTTTCCTCCATATATAGGAGCCTCTCAGGTCACCAAGCCAAAAAAAAGAAACAAAAAGAATCTATGGGAGTACCCTCTAAAATAGAACACTAATGATTAGCAGAAATAAGCCGCAATCGAATAGATATAACTTTGCAACCAAAACCACTTATTCGATAAGAACATTCTTCATTATGCAACAGTAGAGAAGTCCAATAATGTAATAGAAAATCAAGCAAACAGCAAAGACAATGCAGTACAATTTGGGCTCGAAATTACTAGTCAGGGGGAGGAAAGGGGATGGACTGGAACCTGGTGTTTTTAATAGACTTACTCTGCCCTTGATTGACCAGCTCGTGATGACAAGATGATACCAACAATAAGCCCATACAAAGCCAGAGCCTCAGCAAAGATAAGGATCAAGATCATCCCGACAAAAAGTTTTGGCTGTTGTGCATTAGCTCTACAGAAGGGGAAAAACAGGATTTAGGTGCAAAAACAGAAGATATAAGCAACAATAACACAGGCATGGATAAAAGAAAGAATGTAAGATAAAAATCATCTGATTTTAGAGAAATAATGCGCACTTCAAATCAACAGAGACAGAAAAAGAACGAGAATGCACTTCCATGGAACTCGATATAGTTGTGCAGAACATAGAAATCAATCACCTAGAATCGTAGATTCTCGGATTTCTGTTAAAACATCATAAAACATTGTCATCTGACAAACCAAAGGAAGAAATGGCATTTTTCACGTTCACAAACAAGTAATAAACTCAGGATGGAGGATGTTAGGACTGCATAAGTACAATGCATCAAGTTCTCACCTTAGAAAAGTTTCTGTAGGAAGTGAGAATATGTCATGTCCATATTTTATCATCAAATATAAACAGAATGTACTGCATTCAATTTGACGAAATTCAGGAAAAAAGATTAGATCAGATTATTGACACTATTATTTGGTCAATTTGAACAGTGATTCCTGATGAATGGCTAGCACCAGCAGGAAGAATTTCAAATCTCAGTTCGAACAAACTTAGATTTGCATTCATCACCCAGGACAAAGTATTTCCAGCAGAATAATTTGAGGTGTTTCCTCTTCCATCCTATATATAAGATTTAATAGGTAGGTATAGTGCCATTATATGAATATATGCATAAAAGTACAAGATCTGAGCCAAAGCCTGGCTATCCCCAGTTCAGATAGAAACCTTCCACCAACCTTTTTTTTATATAATGAAAAGTTTATTCTCATCAAGTACATGAACACCCACAAGCACATAGATCTATGTTAAGTTTATGTGCTAGCACATGTATGAGTGGCCTCACAAAGGCTATGCAAGCAAGGAATTGAATCAATGATCTTGTGAACTACTCATGAAACATATGAAATCTTCAACCAAACAAACTGTATCATTTCACAAATTAACAGGACTGATCAAAAGGAACTGTTAGTATGTAATGTTGAGATCTGATCTGCAGATCTAAATCATATGATATATGCTTTAGATGACGATAAGACTTATAAATTAAAAAGTAGAAAAGAATTTGAAGACCTTGTCTGACACATAACAGAGCTCAAGCCCCGCAGAAAAGGGAAGAGAAAAATGAAACCATCTACTGCAGTTATCCGGCATCACATGAACATTATTGGAGACGAATTCTGTAATGATTCTAGGGCCAATTAGCCTTTCTGAAAAAAAAAAACCAACTTTTAGGGACAACCCATTTAAATCATAAAATATAAATTTCAACCAAGCAAAAAATTTTGCCCAGGATCCAATTTTGAAAATACTCAAGCTATTTAATAAAAAGTATAGAGGATCTCATGAATAAACCATCATCAATAATAAGAGTTCCTCGCATGACTGACCCTCCTACAGCAACAGATCATCAAATGATTCCACATTTGCATGATCGAGTTTCAGGAAAGAAACTGACACGAGGATCCAAAAACATTCCTCTAATAGTCATAGATTGATTAATGTAAGATTAATGGCTTAAATCTTCCAAAGTAGACTACCATACAATCGTAAAACATTATTTTTCCGTAGATGAAGCAAAGCCAACGAGGCCAAGCAGATGTCACATAAACAACAAGAGCTAAAACAAAAGTCAGGAAGAATAAAGTCCAAGCGAGAAAACTCAGTGCAAAAGGGTTTGATCAACCAGCTAAAGAGGAGGCAAAAATATCTACTGAAATTGTTAAACAGAAGTAAACACAATACCTAACACCAGCATCCCCGACGATACCAATTGCCATGCCCGCTGATAAACCCGCGAGCCCGCAAGCAAGTCCCGAAGACAAATGGGCATAACCATCAAACAGATAATACGATTTGGCCTTCGGATTAATCCCTGTGCTTATAATAACTGCAATGATCAAGCCATAAATACCCAGAACTCCAGCCATAACAACTGGCACAATGGACTTCATGACGAGCTCCGGCCTCATCACGCCCATCGAAGCCACCCCGACCCCACTCTTCGCGGTACCGTACGCGGCTCCCATGCCTGAATCGAATCAGTAAGTAGAAAATAGGACCCACTATGAGTGTCACAGTTGTCAATCCACAAGATAAATATAGAGTATCAGACTCACATGAGAAGACGAGGGCAGCGGCGGCGCCGAGGAAGCCGAAGAACGGCGCTGTTTCGTCTCCGCTGAACGTCGACGACATCTGTGGGAGGGCAATGAGTCAAAATAACGCAGGTAGATCTACAGAAGATGACGATTGCGGAGAAGACTCGAGGAAATATGGTCCCTCCGCAGAGCAGATAAGAGATGCACTGGCAGAGCGAGTGTATTCCCTTTCCTCTGCAGCACTGAGTTTTGCCCGGTCGCCGGTCGGTTGATTGGAGAGAGACAGAAAGAGGACAGCCACGAAGAGGAAGCTTCCTCCGTGGGCCACGGTACGGTTTGGTAAGATGTGGGCCGAGCCTCGTGGCTACCGCTTGAGCCCGTGGGCTTTGCAGCTCGTAATTGGGCCGGGATCTGGCATGTTGAACTTTAGTTAATTCCTAAAAGCAGTGCTTGTATTTTGCAAATGTTCTTATTTTCATCCTTCAATTTATGTTTGAAGACTCATTGGAGGAAGATTTTTGCTGGTAATTTTTTATTTAATTTTGCTAAGATGCTTGAAGCCCTCCAAAAAATATTCTCTCTTGATTTTTGAATGTCTGTTTTATCTAATTATAATATATTATTTTGATATGACAGCAATTTTCATGGCCGTTGACCATTTTGATAGGTGGATAAACTAGTCGACTAATTCTTTAATTATATTAATATGGTAAAACTATACGAAAAGAATCATGACAATGTTTTCTTGAATTATATGTTGAAATGTGATATAGTGCTGTTTGAAATATGTAGAGTTCATAGTAAAGTTTGATAAGTACAAGTAAAAATATCGTGAAGTTGATATAATACGAGAACACTGCATGTCTTGAACGTAAAAATTCTGTGAAACACGCAGTAAAATTTTGATTCATATAATCTCATTCCCCGTGAAATTTTACAATTAAGGGTTGCAATTTGTACAGTAAAATCCGGCCCAGTGTGAGATTACAGTACACTTAATACATAATCTGTGAGAAGATCCATTCCTTTGATAGTTTTCTTGATCCATCAGTGTATGTCATCTCTCAAAGGGTAAAAGATGAAGCTTGCGATGCACATATAATCAGTCATCTATAGCAACTGTGAAAAAGAAGAAAGAGAGAAGGCTAAGCTCATCATCTCTCGTATACCCCATGATCCACATGTCCAAGAACAATTTTACCGAATCCCTATAGTCGAATCGGTGGCTGAACGATTAATAATATCACGCATAATTACTACAAAATGTCTGCATCGACCACTGGCCTGGAGACATTATAACATTCGCGACGCTGGAAGTCGTCGAGCCGCACGTTCGAAATTTGATATTTACTCAAGGCCTCGAGACTGTAGCTATGATTGATGGGGCCATGAATTGATCGTGTGAACATTTCGCATTGGGCCGAAAGTAAGATCATTTGATGGCGCCTTCAATGAGCTTTCGGAAGTGCTCTCAGTCTCTTCCTCCCTCTCGATGTAGCTATTATTTATTATATATAAATATAATAAGAGAGGCCATTGTGTATAAAATTGAGAGAATAAATGGGATTAAGGGTCACGGGCATAGTTTTAAAAACTGGACCGGACTGGTTGGTTCGATTGGTTCAATTAGGAACCAACTACTCATCTAATCCAAATCCTATAAAAAAATCTAATTGCACTTTTAATGAGGTTAACTCTGATTGAACCTGCTGATTCTTGGTTTGATCAATGAACCCAATTGAATCGATAAAAAAACCTATCAACTTAAAATTAAAAAAAAAATAAAAATCTATTATAATGTACATATTTTATTTTACTATATTTATCTTTATATTTTATATTAATAATTTTTAATATAATTATTATATTAATAATTTTTGTTATAAATCATATTCAAATTATGATATTATGTGAATTTATTAGTAATATTATATTATTAATATTATCCATTAAATATGCAGTTTGACCTATTGAACTCTTTGACCCATGAACCCGTGCCTACACCGGTTTCTAGTTCAATCCGGTTTTAAAAACTATGGTCACGAGAGAATTTTTTAATAAGAATTAAATTTAAGACCTCATAATTTTTCTATAGAATATGATATTATTACATTAAAAACCTTTTCGATATAGAGAAATTTAATCTCCTAAATTCCATGAATAACTCACAAATTCATAAATTCAAGTAAGTTCACATGAAAGTGCATATGTGAGTTTGATCTCAATAAGGGCTGTGTACAATGAGGGATTAAACTCACAATCTCGTTTGTAATGTCACGTGTGTTTGCTCATGAATTTATCTGAATTTATGACTTTGTAAGATGTTCACAGTTTGAAGAGAATAAGTTTCTTGATATTCAAAAAAAAACCTGCATCAAACATTTTTAATTTTTTTTTATAATAGATTTATTACTTATATTTTTCTTTCTGCTCATAATGAAGATCAATAATATTAAGAATTAAACCAAAATCTTCTTTGTTCAAATTTCAAATCGATGACAAGTGTCTCTATATTGAATTGTGTCTCTCTTATTATTTTATTATTTTTTTAATATTATAACCTTGGGCGGGATATCCCTAAAGATTACAAGAAGGTGAATGACACATTGAGTATGAAAAACGCCCGTGAAAGATAAGAACATGCAACTAAGAACTTCTTAAGATTCAATTAAAGACGTGATGCCACTGTGTGACAAACCAACATTTCACATCGGAAATCAAAAGTTTTATTATTTTTTATATTGATTTAAGTATATCTTATAATTTAAATGAGACAGATAAATAATTGCATTGCTTGAGAGAAATTGATACTTACCGTGTTGAAGAATAAGATATCCTAAGATATTCAGGGTGGAAGCATGTTGCATTAGGCCGAAACCCTAATAAGAAAAAATGGTTAAGATGGACCAAATATAAGCAACATTTTGTCGAAGTAACCGGAGAAAGAACAGGGTTGCATATGTCAAGTCCGACGGGAGGGAGAAAAGAATTTGAATTCTAGAGACCCACACAAGGACATGTCAGTGAAGCTGAAGCAAAAGATCAAACCTGTCAATTCATATATATACGAATCATAGTTATAATTGTGGGATTGGACCACCCCACCCACCACTGGCCATTGTTCACTGTCAATCCATAAACCTGAGGCGGTATTAGGACTGACTTCAAGCATATGATTGTATATTTCAAATTATTATCAACACGAGTAATTTAGTATGATTCATTGGTTATGTTGAGAAAACAACTTATTCCATCGGTTAGTAAAGAATGACAGGAGCAAAACGGGTTGATCGCAATCATACTCATACTTAACTTGAAACAAAGAGATATAAGATTTGTCTATCGGTTAATCTACATTGATCGATGAGTTTTAAAATTGTAATTTCATTCCCTAATATATTTTAAACTAATAATAATGGCGTGACATTAATGGTTTCTCCATCAACTCTAATTTATTGATATGACAAATGCATGTGATGTCATGTGTACAATATGATGATGTGTAGAACTTGTGGGATTCAGACCTAACAGAGCCATGGTTAAAGAAAGCGGTCTCATGCTCATGAATTCATTATCTCTCTCCTCCTCTCTTTAGAACGCTTGAGAGTACTGAACATCTTGCCCATCAGAGCAATCAATTTGGTTCCCCAATTCTTTCTCAATCAATAGGCCCATGTTCACTTCACCCTCCCACGTTTATGCCCTAGAGAGTCCATATCGAACTGAACTTTCTAGCAGTCGGAATCGACCACGGCAATAATTTATCTTGTGCCTTGCGACACCTACCCTTGCATGCGAATGCGACACGCATAGATCACTGTCCGTGCCACCCCCACAACATGCTCTTCACGGGTTTCTTAAATTGTCTCGCTAATTGTCATTTCCTACGATGATTGAAGCACATCTCTATCGTGCAAGTGTACCAGAGCACACTAATGTACACATGCTCCCAAATTGGAAACAGATAGAAAGAATCGAACCATGTATTACAAAATACTCTTCATCGATCAACAAGGGTCTCGGTAGACACATATATGCGACAATCTTCCGGGTCTCCTGTAGTTACGCACACATTACCAGCAGTGAATCGTCTGTCACTGCATGAACTTATTAAGCTATATATACAATATGGTATAAATGTTTCAGAGCCGATAAAGTGAAACGTTTAGTGCAAAATATCAAAAAAGAAAAAAAGAGACGAATTTATAATATTCCCACTGCATTAGAAGAGTGGATGAGCTATTAGATTACTCAAGCTTTACTCATGATTATGAGAATCAAGTGGGTTTATTATAGCATTCAGGTTGCAGAATTTCGCTTTCTTTGTACTTGGTCGGCCGAGGTTGTCTAATTTATTAATGGTTTTGATGCATCCATCGTTGTGTTTTCCTAGCCATGTATTTCTTTATAGGCTAAGATACCGTGAGAGTTCTAAAATTTCTACTCTTTTAGACATCAAGCTCCAAAACCTTAATATATACGATTGTTTTTAAACAGTTTTTAGGGTATTAGGGGGTGAAGTACCAACTAGGAAGGGATGTAATCATAGTTCATATCCCTTGGGAGAAGCTTGTGCTTCACACAATAGGAATAAAGGGAGAGCACCATGTGTAGGAACGTGTATACAAGTCTGATGACAGATGAGAGAAAGAGGAGTGATGCTGAAGAGTTGTTCTTGGGCTCAAGACTTTCATTGATCACTCACCCTCTCTCCCTCCCCTTAAAAATTCGCATGATTGAGTCGGTGGAATCCCACCATAATTTAAGCAATAATTTATAATTGATGATATATATTATGAAAGAGCGTCTAATAATCGGCATGCTATGGCTTTTTCCTGCAGACTGAATTGTCCCGCTGTGAATTTTTCTTGAATTTTTTTCTTTTTGTTTAATTCCTTTTCTTCTAGGTAGGTGATTTCTCTTCACCAACTACCTCCAAGGCATAATTGACATGAATGGGAAGATGCGTCAATGTCAAACGCTGTGGATCCCAATTGGACCCCCACAAGGAGATCCTCTAGCTGGTTACGCTAACTCCTCGTCCACATTAATCTGAGTTGGGAGTTTTAGATAACATGATATATATAGTATATTTTAAATTAGACACATAACTTAACATTTTTATTTTCTTGTTTAACATTTCACTCACTAATAGACCTCATAGATTTTACTATTTATAGAGGTTAAATTCGACATGCTATTTAAAGAAAATACGACTCATTCGTATTAAATTATTTTGTGTGATAGCCAATAAGATTCTCTTAAAATTTATTGCACCCATGTTGGTACCGGAAAAGCATGAATCATTGAGAATTGAGAAAGCGAAACATCAAATTCATGAATTTGTTCGACAAAGAGTCCAATTTGAGCAATGTAATTAAAGGGTAAGCGAGTTAAGATATTGGGATCATCTCGATCTGGAGGTGGGGAGATTGAACTCGCCACATCCACAACCGCTTTTTGACATATTGAAGGTAACCCTGACGTACGCTTGGATAAAGCACAGTCAGTGGAGAGGAAAGAATCCAATAATAACCCTATTAAAATCGCAAACTTGGGGTCAGTCTAAATTTTTATGATGCCCTAAAATGTAATTCTCTCTCTCTTGATTGTGTGGTCGACTTCATCCATCGCATAAAATCCAAAGTGTAAGGGGGATGGATGCCTGTGTGTTTATATGCACAAGTGAGAATCTCTTCGAGAAACCGCACCTTCCTATATGATTATGAAAGTTTGTGTTTGGCATAGAGGATTGATTCACTGCAGTGAGATTCTCCTTTCATATTCCTAAATTTACGCTAAATTTGTAAGAAATTGAGTTGATATTTGCCCAAAATATTAAGCTGATAACTGTTCCTTTAATAATGGTTGAGAACCCGAATCAATCTTGCCGTCAATATAATCTCTCAACTTCCATTCTTTCTAACAACCACTCCCCGAACAATTTTGTCGGTGGAAAAGTTGATGTGGCACCCACATGGCACATTAACACGTTAGATTTTGGTTTCACTACATCAGCTTGTTAGCTAAAGAAATTGTTAGTGCAGCTTATTATTAGAAAAAGAAAAAGAAAAAGAAAATTGGGAGACTATTTTATCGGTAAAATTAATTCGGGTTTTTTTAAGTACTGTCTACTCGTAAATTTGAGAATCAAAGTGTTAGTGCACTCTTCTTATAACTGTATTATATAGTTTTCTTTCTATTTTCCTTAGTTCAGGTTTTTATTATCAACCTCAACCCTGAACATGTTACATGTCTTTGAACTACTTGTTCAATGACTGTCCACGTCGGGCTAGACAATTAGTCATTCGTATCAAGGCGAAGGGAGATAAATTAATAGATCACCGGGCATATTTCTTCTTCCCAAAATCGAGCTTGCTAACAACAAATTTCATATTCGTGCATGGACAAGGTGTGCATCCCACGAAGAGCCTAATTTTGGCCCTAAAACCATGTTTGCAAAAGACCTACATATAAGAGATCGTTCTAACTTCCAATAAAAAACTGACAGTTTGTATTAATATTCATTTTTTATGATATATATGCTATTTTTGAATTTCTTCAATTTGAATTATAATTCTAAAATTGTCTATCTTCATCTCCCAATTTTGCAATTCTTTTTTAATCTATTTTTAATATGTATCCATCTAACATTGTTGATAAATCATAATTAATGTTAAGGTCCAACCTATCAACAAGCTAAAGTTGAACTTTTTATTGACTTTTTTGACAAAAAAAATTGCATAATATATAGTAGTTTATATCATATTATGTGCTGTGCGGTGAAATAATTAAATAAAAAAAATTATGAGAGCTTTAACTTTTAAATTTTTAAAATGAATATAATATTTGTACTTATGTGTATAAAATACTTTCTCTGATAATCGAGGGATATATTTTCTCCACTCGCCTCACCGCCCAAGCTTTTCTAGCTTAATTTAGAGAGAGAGAGAGAGTGGTGGGGACAAGAGAGTCTGATGAATACAATGATGCGGTCCGCCGCATGATTGCTGGCAACGGCCGACAACCACCGTCCTACGTGGCCTCCCCCGTCCATGTCACTATCTAAGGCCTTTTACTAGCCCTCCCCCATTCAGCTAAGTCGGTTTTATATTTCTTAATAATCTACCACGGTTGTTCAATCTACACGATTAAACAAGGAAAATTTCCATCTCTGCTAGGCTTCTTAAAATACTCTTAAGAATTTGTGGTACTGAGGTGCCACTTTTCCAAAGATGATTGAATGTGCATATATCCCTATCCATTAACAGTTCCACTCGAACATGCATCTAAACACTTCATGATTACATAAATTTGAAATTTACAATTCTCTACTGCACAAACCTATGCTTGGATCGAGGGGTTTGGAGGGATCGGAAGGAGGGAGATTCAGAGGGATAAGAGAATCTATTATTTGGGAATTTCAGCTGGGGGGGTCATGGAGAGATTTGGATGGATGATTTATCCCTCCTCCAACACTCCATTTTTGGGGAGAGGTAACGGTGAAATTTACGATTTTGTTATCAAATTAATCATTAGAGAGAAATATTAAGAACATAATGGTCTTTTCTAACAATTTAACCCTCAATTCTCCTTTCCTCCGTACTAATATCAAAAGAGGCAAATCTACTTCCCCTCCCCCCTCCGAATCCTCCAATTCTAACGCACCTAAGGACACATACATGTATATATAATATGTTCTCGTATGTGTAGATAGGCATTTTGCTTCTACACAATGATCCCAAATTTAGAGCTCCCACTTTCGGGGACACGTATATTGCACGCATACAACAACACATCATTGCACTGCAAGTATCTTCCACAAGACCAATAATACAGAGGAATGGAAATATCTAATTGGAGGAGACAATATCGTGCAGAAATACGGGCTCGGTCGACCGGTAGTATCACCTAAAAATTGAGATCACACGGCTCTATGAAGAAAGAAAGAAAATTGCAGTACTCCGTTGCCATAAGGGAGGGTTTAAAAATTCAATGCGGGGAAATACAGCTACCAAAAAAATCGACAAAAAGTAAAAATGCCAAAATAAGGATTATCGGGATAAAATATTTTAAATAATAGTACAAGAAAATGACCGCTCCCACCGCCCTTGGATGGGTCATTGGTTACACATGTTCGAAGGGACCTCCTCGACCAAAGCATGCAACGGGGAGAGACTGTCCAAACGGTGACTGCCACGTCATCCTCCTCATCGACCTATAAATGTTCCTTCTCCCCTAATACTTGTCGACACATCATACTAGGTCGGTAGTGGAACATCGAGTATCAACCTACAGAAGAAGACGAGAGAGAGAGAGAGAGAGAGAGAGAGAGAGAGAGAGAGAGAGAGAGAGAGAGAGACTCTCAGTTCGCCATCTCCGCTTGCCTCCCGGCAGCTCAGGGAATCTGCCTCGATATCTACGAAATTCCATCGAACAAGAATATTTCCGGTTATAAATAAATAAATAAATGTGGCTTATATTTACAATTTTAAAGAAGTTCATAATTACGTTCTGTTAAATTATATTTATCCAACGTCTTGGTAGAATGAGAATTTACACAATTTTAGTAGTTTCTTTTTATAACTAAAATTTCAAGATTATTATTTTTTATGATTAAGTATATTCTATTCTATAAAATTAATTCTATTAAATTTCTTTTGAGTTCATCCCACGAAAACACAACCTTATATTATATTTGATAGAGATGAATGAGATGGGATAAAATGAAATGATTATAAAAGAGTAAAATGAAATTACATTGAGAGTGAGTGATTAGTGAATTTTACTAATAATTTTGGAACATGCGAAAAAAATGCATTTGATATAAATTTAATGAAAGTGGAGAATTTTGTAGTATGAAAATTTTTTGGTGAAATATGCCATCAATAACATTACAACATTAAAAATATGGGATCAAAATATGTAAAAAAAGTAATTTTTATTTGTTCAACCTTATATTATTTCCTACCAAACATAATATTAACATAACGATTCGATCAAAGATTGGACTCGTTAGATCACTCGTCTATTATTATTAGGGCTGGTGAGGTGGTTGAATATCTCTTTTCTTTTAGCAATGCCTTTAATTCTAGTGTTTATGAAGGTGGAAATTTAATAATTTGAAATTTTTATATTTAATATATTAAAATTACTACTTTTGAATATAGGTGTCAATCCAAAAAAAATTCAAGCATTCAAATCAAATCTAAGTAAGTTTTTCTCCCTTTTTTTTTGTTACACAGAGGATATACGAGTTTAGGAAGGAGTATAAGATAAGAATAGTTAAAGGGTATAAGAAATTTCACAATGAAAAATCGAACTTACAAACTTTTAATTGTTTACACGAGAACAGTATTTTTACACACCAAACTTTTTTTCTTTCATAAGTCATTCTTTTCATATATAACAAGAGATATATTTACATTTCATCATTGAAAACGTTATATTAGCGGCGTGTCGAGGAGTGGAAGTTCTCGTATTCTCCATACGACAAATTGTCTCGGAGTGCACAATACCATATGATCACACAACAAAAATATCTTTTCAAACAACCATCAAATCAAACCATTAAGCATTTCTCCCGCATGCCGAGCTAGGAAGCCGGTCACTTGATTCGCTTTCCGAAAGTCATGTCTCACTCGAAAAGACTCTCGAGATTCCCAGTCGAGCTGTCGAAGAGCTGATCTCGAATCTCGCTGCTTCTTGGGTGTCCATGCCATATCTCTTTATATCCACGGACACATGCGTGTGGTGTGGGGACAAAAGTTTCTGCTTCTCTTTTCTCTCAATTCTTCAGGGCCTCTTTGTTGCTCTCACTTCTAGCTGTCGCAGAGATTAAGATCTTTCTCATTTTCCCGTCTTCCTTACCTACCCTTCCTGAAAACTTTACTCTGACTGTCCGAGCAACGTATTACGGACGAGTCCCGTGTTGGACGCAGACGAAAGTCGAATTGTCGAACAGCGGTGCTTCTGCTCTGTGTTAGTGCCCGGAGACTGACATGGGACCGAAGTATGCGTAGACCTCAAACTGGCATATATACGACCAAAAATAACATTGGACGAGCCTGTGTCCCTGTAAAGCCTCAGACTGTTTGCTTGAGTGGGACGGATTTTAAAATCGACGATCCAATGAAATTCTTTTAACATTGGACCGGAATATATCGAAATTCTGGTCTAAATCCGCTGTTGAGTAGGCTACTTGACCCGTTCTAGACCAGCCATGTGAAACCGATGCACCAGCGGAAAGGGCTCGGCTCAAGCGGGGCGGTGAATCGGCGACGGTGTGTATTTGCCGTCCCAGCGTGGCGAGGCACGGTCGGAAAACGAGTGAAGGTGACACGAGAAATGGAAATATAAAGATCAGTTATAACGCGAGAGTTCGACGGTAAATTGAGCGAAAGGAAGGAAGAAAAAGTGGAGTCGTCCATTCCAAGAAGGCGACAGCATACGGACATGCGGAACAGAACAGGATAAAGACAGACCCGTTTGGAAATTTTTCTAATCTTTAATTTATTTAAAATATATATATATATATATAACACTCTAATATTAGAAAGTTTTAAATCTCATTTAGCAATTCATATCTCGATTATGTGTTACTTTACGGAAAATTTTTCGCAACAGGTGATACCAAAGTATTTTTTCAGTAAGTAAGGTTCTTTGGTGATCTTCAGGATATGCACAAATTTATCCGGACGATATCTAAACTAAATGCATTCAACTATGCCACTACTTGGGAAGTCACTATTCCAAGATCTTTTATTGCGTGTGAGCCATATTTTTAGTTGCACGCCGGGTGCGGAACATACATATTAGGATGAACATCAAAAATTTAAGATAAAAATATCTTAATATATAAGAGAAATTGGCGTTATATTTATTGATTAAACTTTTTGTACAATATATGGGCTCCGACTCTCTATAAGTCAAGTGAAAACTTTACATGGTTACCGAGCACGTTGTTTGTGTGGGCTCGCACCACACCGAGCCCAAGACTGGAATTGTTGGCTCATCGTTGTAGCTAATGTTCGAAATCTGGAAGAAAAATATTCAACTCATGTTTAATTAATGAGACCCAAATCTTGTTTGAAGTACATAAGAAAATAGGCCCGGTTCATGGACAATATGTCGAGGGGCATGTGGTCCATATAGGATTTACGACACTGCCACAAACTCATTAAATTACCTTGGTATGTTTTCATTTTAAATAATGCATCGATTTAGTTTATTAAGAGGGAAAATTCGTCCCTAAAAAACTATTTAAATATGCATTGGCTACAATGGAATTAGTTGTATCAATTTTATGGTTTAAAAGTATCTCTATAACTTAGTCATTTTTTAAATTTTCTTATAAAAAAAGAAAAATAAAACTCGTATGAAACAATAGAATAAGCATTCCTCCATTTTTTTAATGAATCTTATTCACCAATATAATAAAAAATCTAATAAAATTATTTAAAGATGGCAATTTAAGTTAAAATAAAAATAAAATATTATAATTCTATCTCTTCTATCCTTTCAATTCGTGCTATTACTAAATATATATATCTCTTATATAATTTAACTATATATTTGAATTAGTCGAACTCTAATTGAATATCTAAATGATCTTGAATAAAATAAAGGTCGATGCACTGTACCATTTTTGTTTTCCTCCAGACGATGGATGGTCCTAACTGTCTCATTCACGAGCCATTACGAACAGAGGAGAAGGAATAATGAAGGGGAAAAGGAGGCAAATTAGGCGAGCACAGCATTGACGGAAGTGTGGTGTGGACTTGCGACGGTCCCTCCAACCCCACGAAACATAGGCGGGTCCCTCGGCTCTCTTTATATTTTATATATCATCGATCCTTGCATTGCTCTCATGTCTCATAGCCTGTAAATCTCGATAAACCTCACCTCGTACTTGCCACTGAGTTAGTGTCGGCTCTGCTTCCTGATCCCTTCTAGTACGACTACATACTCTCCACTAGTTCTTCAAGGATTCTTCTTATCGCATGATCCATATATCACCAAGAACCCCTAGACCGTAATATACTCCCGCGTTTGCCACGTTAGTCCATTACTCAATGAAGGAGATAGCACCTCGCTCAGTACACAGCCAAAATATCTCTCGTCTTT